>CM056052.1:235242799-235842799 GCA_029574335.1 Rana kukunoris | reverse complement strand
AAAAGCTGATATCTGAATAATGCCTGTAGCTGCACCCATCATTCAGATATCCCCGCACAACGTCAAGGACGTATTGCAGGGTATTGCAGAGTATGGGGCAGGGTATTGCAGAGTATGGGGCAAGGTATTGCAGAGTATGGGGCAGGGTATTGCAGAGTATGGGGCAGGGTATTGCAGAGTATGGGGCAGGGTATTGCAGAGTATGGCACAGTATGGGGCAGGGTATTGTAGGGATGGCTGGCTGGATCTGTGACTGCAATTGTCACAGATCCAGCCCACAGTGCTGCCGCCTCCGCTCTCTCTCCCTCTCACACTGTATAGATCGGTCATCACATGATGCCCGTTTGTTTACAAGTGATCGCTCCGTCATTGGACGGAGTGATCACGTGGTAAACGGCCACCATCAGTGGAGATTTACCAAGATCCGTGATGCCAGAGGACCCGGCGGTCACGGACACTCCCGTGTGTGCACCCCAGGGGGTGCGATTATGAAAGGCCATTAATCAACGGCGTCCCAGAGTTAAGCAACCGCCCTGTAGCCGTACTTTGGCTATGGGCGGTTGTCAAGTGGTTAAGCCCACCGCATGCAATTTGTTGCTTCACTATAAGAGCTGTCACAACAATATGCCTAGAGGTCAATTTTGCCGTTTGAGGCCGAATTGCACCACAAAAGCCGATTACATAGAACAAAGTACCATCCTCAAAAATAAATTGCATGATAAGGAATAGAGATGGCCGCCGGTTCACCAGGCGGTCGTTTTGCGGCAAACTTTGGTCGTTAGCGGTCCACCAAACCATCGGACATCTGGCGATGTTCGTGGGTTACACGGGTAAGAACTTTGATCTATGACACATCCATCAGGTGGTGCAGGACAGCCAATTGAGACATTTCAGCACATGGACATACTCCCTACCTTATAAATAGACCTGATCTGGCGTCCATCTTAAATTCTGCTGTTTGTCAGTGTTTGGAGCAGGGGCAGGCTGTATTATTTCAAATAACCATCTAAAAGGTCCAAAACAGTCCTTTTAAGGACTGGTATAGGTGTGCTACTTGCTCTAGTATATAGGTGTCTAATACATTCATATACTTTTTGTCAGTTTAGGGAGAGGTTGGCGTTTCCATCAGGGACAGAGTTTAGCGACACAAATCACTAACAGGTCCACAAAAGTCCTTTCAAACACTGGTATAGGTGTGCTACTTGCTCTAGTATATAGGTGTCTAATACATTCATATACTTTGTGTCAGTGTAGGGACAGGGTGCTGTTTGGAGCAGGGACAGAGTTTAGCGACACAAATCGCTACCCAACACGTCCACAAAAGTCCTTTCAAGCACTGGTATACAGTACAGACCAAAAGTTTGGACACACCTTCTCATTCCAAGAGTTTTCTTTATTTTCATGACTATGAAAATTGTAGAGTCACACTGAAGGCATCAAAACTATGAATTAACACATGTGGAATTATATACATAACAAAAAAGTGTGAAACAACTAAAAATATATGTCATATTCTAGTTTCTTCAAAGTAGCCACCTTTTGCAGCAGACACATCTTTAGAACTGTTAAGAGGAGACTGTGTGAATCAGGCCTTCATGGTAGAATATCTGCTAGGAAACCACTGCTAAAGAAAGGCAACAAGCAGAAGAGACTTGTTTGGGCTAAAGAACACAAGGAATGGACATTAGACCAGTGGAAATCTGTGCTTTGTTCTGATGAGTCCAAATTTGAGATCTTTGGTTCCAACCACTGTGTCTTTGTGCAACGCAGAAAAGGTGAACGGATGGACTCTACATGCCTGGTTCCCAACGTGAAGCATGGAGGAGGAGGTGTGATGGTGTGGGGGTGCTTTGCTGGTGACACTGTTGGGGATTTATTCAAAATTAAGGGCATACTGAACCAGCATGGCTACCACAGCATCTTGCAGCGGCATGCTATTCCATCCGGTTCGCATTTAGTTGTACCATCATTTATTTTTCAACAGGACAATGACCCCAAACACACCTCCAGGCTGTGTAAGGGCTATTTGACCAAGAAGGAGAGTGATGGGGTGCTGCGCCAGATCACCTGGCCTCCACAGTCACCGGACCTGAACCCAATCGAGATGGTTTGGGGTGAGCTGGACTGCAGAGTAAAGGCAAAAGGGCCAACAAGTGCTAAGCATCTCTGGGAACTCCTTCAAGACTGTTGGAAGACCATTTCAGGTGACTACCTCTTGAAGCTCATCAAGAGAATGCCAAGAGTGTGAAAAGCAGTAATCAAAGCAAAAGGTGGCTACTTTGAAGAACCTAGAATATGACATATTTTCAGTTGTTTCACACTTTTTTGTTATGTATATAATTCCACATGTGTTAAGTCATAGTTTTGATGCCTTCAGTGTGAATCTACAATTTTCATAGTCATGAAAATAAAGAAAACTCTTGGAATGAGAAGGTGTGTCCAAACTTTTGGTCTGTACTGTAGGTGTGCTACTTGCTGTGCATTGCAGCATATAGGTGTAATATACAGTTATAATATACTTTTGAATATTGAAAGCATATTATAGTGGATTTGTATTGTGCAGCATTGTGACTGGCGGTGTATTTGGTTACTGCTGGATTTTTGCCTATTTTGCTGTGTTTCCTCTGCTACACACATTAACCACTGGGCACTTAAACCCCCTTAATAACCAGACCAATTTTCAGCTTTCGTGCTCTCACAATTTGAATCACAATTACTCAGTCATACAACATTGTACCCAAATGAAATTTTTGTCCTTTTTTTCCCACACAAATAGAGCTTTCTTTTGGTAGTATTTAATTACCTTTGTTTTTTTTTGCGACATAAGAGAAAAAAAGAGAAAAAAAGATTGAAAATTCCGTAAAAAAAAAAATGATTTCTTTTGTTTCTATTATAAAATTTAGCAAATTAGTATTTTTTCTTCATAAATTTTGGCCAAAATTTATACTGCTACATGTCTTTGGTAAAAATAAGTACAAATTGGTGAAAATTATTTGGTCTTTGTGAAAGTTAGAAAGTCCACAAGCTATGGTGCCAATATCTGAAAATTGATCACACCTGAAGTACTGACGGCCTATCTCACTTCTTGAGACCCTTACAGAAAAGTACAATTACCCCCCAAATGACCCCTTTTTGGAAAGAAGACATTCCAAGGTATTTAGAAAGAGGCATGGTGAGTTTTTTGAAGTTGTAATTTTTTCCCACAGTTCTTTGCAAAATCAAGATTTTTTTTCTTTTATTTTTTTCCACAACATTGTCATATTAGCAGGTTTTTTCTTACACACAGCATTTGCATACCACAAATTACACCCCAAAACACATTATTCTATTCTTCCTGAGTATGGCGATACTACATGTGTGAGTCTTTTACACAGCGTGGCCACATACAGAGGCCCAACATGCAGGGAGCACCTTCAGGTGTTCTGGAGCACCCAGGCCAATTCTGACATTTCCCTCCTACATTTAAAAATCATCATTTATTTGCTAGAAAATTACATAGAGACCCAAAACATTATATATGTTTTTTTTTAGCAAAGACCTTAGAGAATACAATGGTGATCGTTGCAACTTTGTATCTCGCACTGTATTTGCACAGCAATTTTTCTAACGTGTTTAAAAAAAAACAGTTGTGTGCTTAAAAAAAATAAAAAATTGTAAAGTTAGCCCAATGTTTTTGAATAATGTGAAAGATGAAGTTACGCTGAGTAAATAGATACCCAACATGTCACCCTTCAAAATTGCACACGTTCGTGGAATGGCGCCAAACGTCGCTACTTAAAAATCCCCATAGGCGACGCTTTAAATATTTTTTACTGGTTATAGGTTTTTAGTTACAGAGAAGGTCTAGGGCTAAAATGATTGCTCTCGCTCTAACGTTCGCAGCGATACCTCACATGTGTGGCTTGAACACCATTTTCATATGTGGGCGGGACTTGCGTGTGCATTCGTTTCTGCATGTGAGCACACGGGGACAGGGGCACTTTAAAAAATATATATATTTTATTGTTCACTTTACTTTACTTTATTTTAGTTTGACACGTTTTTCCACAAACAATAAAACATTTTGATCACTTTTATTCCTATTACAAGGAACGTAAACATCCCTTGTAATAGAAATATAGGGATGACAGGTGCTTTTTACAGTGAGATATGGGGTCAATAAGACCTCACATCTCACCTTTAGGCTGGGAAGCTTAAAAAAAAAACAATCCTGGCTTCGATCGTAGCGTTGAGTCGGTAGAAGCAGGAGGGGGGGGGTATTGTAGGGTATTGCAGAGTATTGCAGGGATTGCACAGTATGGGGCAGAGTATTGGGCAGGGATGGCTGAGCAGGGATGGATGGCTGGATCTGTGACTACATTTGTCACAGATCCAGCCCAGAGCACTGCTGCTGCCTCCGCTTCCTCCCCCTCTCCTCTCACACTGTACCGTTCGGTACAGAGAGGGGAGGGAGGAACCGGCGTCATCACATGATGCCGGTTTGTTTACAAGTGATCGCTCCGTCATTGGACAGAGCGATCACGTGGTAAACCGTTGGTATCAGCAGCGATTTACCGTGATGCGCCGGGTCCGGTTACGGACACTCCCGTGTGCGCGCCCCTGGGAAGACGTTAATTAACGGCCTCCCAGACTTAAGCAACCGCCCTGTAGATGTATTTTGTCTATAGGGCGGTTGTCAAGTGGTTAAAAACATTTCCTGAATAATTTTTTTCATAACTGGTGAAATAAACCAATGGCCCCCCAAAACAACAGATTTTGTTATATACCTTCTTCCACATATACTGTGCTTCTCTAGAGACTTTTGTCACAGGGTCATTTCAAATATGACAGGCAGAGGAAGAGGCAGGCCCTTCCGCAGGGGTGGTAGGGGTAGGGCAGAAGCACCAGGCCGGAGCCAAAGTGGGAAGTGGCACAATGTTCATTCGATTACGTCAAAGGACACACCAGACTTGGTTGAATGGCTCACCACCAACACCACTATATACCCTCCGCTTGAGTCACAGGAATTATTTTCCGATCCATCATAAGACATTTCAGATGCACAGCCATTCTTGGCATTGGATCAGGAAGAGGAGGTAGCAACAGCCGGCACTCAGCAGTCTGACGACAGTACTCAGATCAGCCCAAGGAGGTTGGTGCCTGCTGTTGCTGCCTACTCCGAGATCTCTACTGTTAGTGATGGGGAAGGTGACGTCAATGATGACGTGTCTACAGACGTCACGTGGGTGCCCACAAGAGAGGAAGAGGAGGGGAGTTCAGAGGGAGAGATGGACCAACAGATAGGGAGGAGAAGCAGGCCGAACTTACATTGCACAGGAGGGACAAACCAGACTCCTAATGTATCAGGAGCGAGCCATCAACCATGTACGGTCACATCTGGCGCTCCCAGGACACGACCCATGGCTCCGCAGTGTGGGCTTTTTTTTAACATGTCCGCTGCAGACAATAGTGTTGCCATCTGCAGCCTTTGCAGTCAACGCATAAGTCGCAGTAAGCCCAACACTCACCTAGGGATGACCGCCTTAAGAAGGCACCTGGCCTCCCATCACCGAGCCCAGTGGAAGCAACACCATCAGAACCCACAAAGCCACACTCCAGGCTCTCACCATCCAGCCTCTTCTTCTCCTTCCCTTCTATGCTCAACGGTTGATCGCTGGCTTGTCGAAACCGATAGCTCGCCAACTACTGCCATATAAACTGGTGGAGTTAGAGGCCTTTCGATAATTTGTGGTCATTGGAATACCACATTTGAAGGTCCCAGGAAGGAAATTTTTTAACAAAAGGGCATCCCAGAGCTATATGGCCATGTTCAGCGGCAAGTGAATGTATCTCCGACACACAGTGTCGGTGCCAAGATACATCTGACCACAAACACGTGGTCTAGCAAACACGGGCAGGGAAGGTATATAACTTTATACTGCCCACTGGGTGAACCTTATGACAGCCGTCAAGCATGTAACACGTGGCACCCATGTAGATTTGATTTTACCGCCACGGATTACATGCAGGCCTGCCCCTTCTCCTCCTACTCCTCCATCCTACCCCTCCTCCATGGCCGACTCCTCTTTTTCCGATGCTACCGTCTCTTCTGCTGCGCCGCCCAAGATCCCCAGAACCTATTCGACATGCCAGGTGAGATGTTGCCATGCTGTGCTGCATCTCTTGTGCCTGAAGGACAAGCGCCACACTGGTCCTGCACTCCTTTCAGCTTTGCGTTCACAGGCAGATCAGTGGCTAACACCGTTAAATTTGACAGTTGGTAAAGTGGTGTGCGACAACGATACCAATCTGTTGAGCGTGCTGAAACAGGGCAAAATTACACACGTGCCATGCAAGGCACTGAACTTGGTCGTGCAGCGATTTGTTGCCAAATACCCTGGGCTTCAGGACATCTTGCGACAGGCCAGGAAAATCTCGGCCCATTTCAGAAGAAGATCTTACACGGCCATGGCTCGCCTTGCTGACATTTAGCGGCCACACAACCTGACCGTCAGACGTCTTATTTGTGACTGCCCGACGCAATGGAACTCAACATTGTATATGCTTGATAACTGCACGTTTCTGCTTGAGCAGCCGAACGACTACCTGTACAAACTCTGCGGCAGGACAGGTTCTGGGGAGCTTGGTTCTTTTGCACCGTGCCAGTGGCTGGTCATGCGCGACTCATGCAGACTTCTGCGGCCATTTGATGAGATCACCAAACTGGTGAGTTGCAGCCAGGGTGTCATCAGAGACATCGTACATTATGCCTTCTTTCTGGAGCGTGCATTACGTTGTGTTATTGATCAGATCAAGCGGTCGAGGAGCAGGGAGATGAGGAAGTCGCAATGCTGGATGAATTCCCAGGGGGGGCTACTCCAGCTGAGACAAGTCAACATCGGAAGTCTGAAGAGGAGTCAGAGGAGGAAGGTGCCGGGGCGGAGGAGGAGCAAGAAGAGCATGTTTTAAACCTTTCTGGGATCCCTGGTGTTGTCCGTGGATGGGGGAAGGAGAACGAGGACAACATTATCCTGGATGATGAGCAGGAGCCAGGCCAGTACAGCGCTTCCAGTTTAGTGCAAATGGGGGCCTTCATGCTCCGGTGTTTTAAGATAGACCCCTGTATAAAAAGCATAAAGGGCAAGGACCAGTACTGGGTGGCAACGTACTTAGAGCCCCGGTACAAACAAAATATGGCGGAAATGTTACCACCATCACAGAGGGCTATCAGAATGCAGCACTTCCAGGCCTTGCTTTGAGAAATGCTGCATTCTGCTTTTGCGTCCACTGGCAGAGGAATTTTCACTCACAGAAAAACAGTTTCGGGTACCAATCCAACAGCGCCTGCAAGAAGAGGGCGGTTTGAAGATGTCTTGGTAACTAATGATATGAGATCATTCTTTCAGCCGACCCATCGACAGCTGTCCTCCAGATCCAGCATCAGGGAACGCCTAGACCGACTAGATTGGGTTAACGGCCGATGTAGACCCACAGAGAAGTGATGAACCCCTGGACTACTGGGTGGGCTGGGCCAGAGCTTGCACAATTTGCAATGGAACTGTTTGCTTGCCCCTCATTTAGTGTCCTGTCCGATACTTCTGTATCCGTTGAATGCCTAATGTACCAACAGCCACAGAATACAAAGTTGTTTGCTGTCCGGTGAACGCCTGTGGCCGTGGGCGAATACTATATGTACTCTCAAAGTACCTGAGCTATATTGCCTCTCATATGCAATTAATACTTGTTACTACTAATACTATATGTACTCTCAGAGGACTCTGATGTAAGGGAAAAACCATGGCCTCTGGTTTAAAGGGGAACTCTGATGTAAGGGATGCTCTAAGAACCCTGATTTAAGGGGGAAAACCGAGAACTCTGATGTATGGAGAGGACTCTAATGTAAGGGAAAAACCATGGCCTCTGGTGTAAAGGGGAACTCTGATGTAAGGGGTGCTCTGAGAACCCTGATTTACCTTGGTGTAGTCAGAGGCAGGAGAGAGAAGGGGGAGACTTCAGTCATAGACATTGATGGATGGTGAAACTCACTCCCCCCTTAGCTGTCAGCACCTCTTATCCAGATGTATCTGAGGCTGCTGGGCTTCAAAATTTCCAGCCTCCATCTTCCCTTTTCTGAGGCACAGAGCTGGGGATTGGAGTGTGGGCGAACATGGAACGGTAGGGGGCGGAAGAAAGAGGTGCAGATCGAGCCCTCTCTCCTCTCCCATCTGTGTGTGTGTGTGGGGGGGATTGTTAGTGCTGGCTTTGAGAAGTATGAAAGAGAGTGTAACAAACACTCTCAGCTTAGACAACTGCAGCCAGCAACCCTGCTGGGAAGACATAGTACAGTCTGAATTATGTGTCCGGGTTTCAGACAGTCTGAAACCCGGACACATGATTCCAAACCCGAACTGTCCGGGTGAATCCTGGACAGGTGGCAACCCTACGCCTGGGGTCCCTTACTGATAATCACCTACATATAGTTGTATTGGGATATTGACCTTGAACTAATTTTAAACGCGAAGCCTTGGTCGCATGTTGTAATGCGTCCATGCTTAGTAGCTCAACTCCTTTATGTGACACAGATGATCTATAGATCCCCCAAACTCCTGTTGCGAGGATTGACATTCACCAGTGCTGTTACAATGCCTAATGTACCACCAGCCACAGAATACAAGGTTGTTGGCTGTCAGGTGAACGCATGTGGGCTAATTTTTAGGGCCTGTAATGGCCGACACTTCCGTATCCGGTGAATGGCCTAATGTACCTACAGCCACAGAATACAAAGTTGTTTGCGGTCAGGTGAACGCCTGTCGGCTAATTTTTGGGGCTTGTAATGGCTGGGACTTATGTATCCGTTTTTTCACTTAATACTTCTGGTAGGTCAGTGTACATGTTGTAGGACTATTTGTGCACAGCTAGTAGGTATTTTGTGGCTGCAAATATGACCTGAAGGTTTTTAATATTCGCCTGCCATTAAAGTCAATGGGGCCCGCCGCAAACTTGTGGTTCACGGTCATTTGCGATTGTTCGCGGGTAGCGTTCATGAACCGTCCCGTTGGATGTTTGTCCATCACTACCCGGAAGAGGAACAGACAATGGCCAACCGCAGCTCTGTGAGGAGGCCGGAAGTGACGTGCGTCGGTTGCGTCCCCCCAGAAACCCCACCCTACGCAGGAGATGAGAGAGGAGGGACCAATAGCTCTCAGACTCCTCCTACAAATACAGGCTAGCCTGCAGACAGCCTTCACACTTAACATAGATCTCTTCTAGAAACAGGAAAGTGTGGAAAGGTAATTTTCTGTATCTTTAGAACAGGGATCGATCCTCAATGAAAGATGCCCAGTTACAGGATTATGACTTGAAGCTAGCTTTATGCTTTTCTCCCACTGTTGATTCTCCTGTTTGTGGTCAAAATTATTTTCATGCACATGGAAAGGATAATAGCAGCCAAAGAGGTTATAGTTCCCAGTTCTGTTATATTTGTTAATAAGCCCTTCTTAGTCTTTCCATTATGTCCAGACCTTTTATGTCAATTCTTAGTGTGGCATTTGAACTCTCAGTAGCTCAGTTTAACAGCATGGATCCTGAGTGGAACATTACTAAAACCAAAGAAAGTTCAGACAGAGGAATTAGCACAAAATTCCAAAAAAATTTAAATTGTAATATTTATGTTAAAACTTGTAAAGTATTTTTTAGCCTTTCCAAATTGGGGTACCATCTGGTAAATATCCCTGATATTTCCACAGACAGGTATTGAGAAAAGACTAGCCTTCAGTACTCAAAAGTAAAAGTAGCTACTTTATCTGGATAAAATAGCCAGTGACTTATTTATCACATACTTCCTCCTAGCTACAGAAAACTGTACACTCATTGCTAAGAAGCTATCTCCTTGGGATCTAACATTTGAAGGATTATTAAAGACAAACGGATCCTGTGCCAAATGCTGTAGGACAAATAATCAGACATAAATAACTTTCCAACCATAATTCCAGTCAGAGTGGTAGGGTATTTCTAAACATTCTCCATTAGGGTCCCTATGTGTTGAAAATGCAAAATGAGCATATTGTGTGACCAAACCCTATGTATTTACCTAAAGTAGTACATTATATACATTTCTCAGATCACAGAAAGTATTTTCTACTTTTTCTTAAAACCAAGAAAATCCTAAAGACAAGAAATTTTAGAGTGTCTGTTAGAGTATGTTCATAGAACCAGATCAATTATTTCCCATCATTCACCATGTTGGTGACAGCCTATATCATTGAGAGATACAGGAAGGGGGGTGGATGGGGAACTTAATAGTTTTAGGTTTTGTGTTGCTCGTAGGAGGACCCAATCATCTCAGGTAGCTGCCCAGAAAAATTCCTCGAAAAATCATTGCCAGTAGATCCAACTAGAAGGTCTTAGTTTTAGATGGTGGGAGAGTCAGAAAGGGATATAACCTCTGCCAGGCTTTTAGTGCTGCCAGTGTCCCTACTGGGAAATTCTACCGTCCTGCTAATGGGCACACAGGTAGCAACATAAATCTGATAATTTTTTAATGAGCAAAAGTGCTTTCATTATGGGGCACAACCCTGTTAGAGGAATTCTCTATACTTCCTATTCCGATGCCACAACAGGAAGTAATGGAAAATCTCCACAGCGGGGATGCAGATAGCAATACAAACCTTAGAGATTTTAAACTTTCTCCACTTTATGGAACATTGAAAATATTTTGGCTGGTACTGTATTTAACCCTTTCACTGCGAATTCTGTGAGCCACACAGACATACAGAACTGCCTGCAGGTGGCCAAGTCTGTACGGACCTACATTCCTGCTCAGTTATAAGCTCATGGTCACTTCAGTGACCATAAACTTATATCATAAATGTTCAGAAGACTCTGCTGAACAAAATAACTCTGATTAGAGGCCAACAAGCCGCAGATCAGGGTTATTCAGCAAAAATGACACCAACCCCCCCCCCCCATGCCTCTCTAACCATCACCCGCTGCTTCCTCCCCTCCTGCACTACCTCAAATTATTGCTCTGTCCCCCCCACACTAATTTTCACCTCACCAGCATGGATCTTCATGGATCCCTTGCAATTGCCAGCTCCCTCCACTGCCACTCCCACAGAGGAGACTGGAGGGTTGGATCAGGTCTGCCTGAAAAAACAGGTGGACCCGATTGGACAGCCTGTGTGAAAGGGCACAAAAGGGTAAACTTAGATATGCATCTAAATCGCCCTTGCCTCTGAAGCTGGAGGCTAACCTCCAGAGGCTACGGGCAGGCAGTGAGAAAAATAAAACAAATGTGATGCTGCCTCACCACTTGTTTTAACCCTATTTTTGAAGACAAATACACCGCAACTTCATGCCTTGTTTATGCAGGGCATACAACTACAGGGCTGTTTAGTTGCAGAGGGATGCACAGTAGTTCCAAGCATCCCCATGCAGGTAGTGCCATTGATGTCAAATGGGGCACAGCGGCTGTATTGGAATGCACAGGGGTTATGTGCATTCCTGTGCAGGCAGTCCCATTCATGTCAATTGAGATGCAGCAGCTGCAAGGAGCCACTGCTCCCAACTTGACATCCGTATGGGTGCATGTCCCTGAACTCACACTGTCTTCGTTTGGGTCCATGCACCTACACCCACATGGATGTCAGATCTGTCCTTGCAGCTGCTGTCCCATTTGACAAAAATAGGACTGCATACACAAGGATGCACAGAATACCTGTGTATTCCAGTGCAGGTAAACATGACCCTCCATGGGAATATGCTTTAGCACACCCCACCAAACAAGGCCTTAGTATGAATTTAGCAGGAATTACGCAAGTTATATTTTGTTAATTTGTGCAAATAAGGATTTTAGTGTTTTTTTGTGAAAATAGTAATTTGATAAACATTTGTGCAATACCATTTTGCAAAAAGGCACAATTTAAAATGTACAAATATTTGTTATTTACTAACTCACAGCATAAGCTTTTATATCAATTAAGAATTAAGCAGGAATTTTGTAAAATTAGCTATGTTTTTATCTGCTAATAATGGTTTGTGTATTTTTTGTGAAAATATTGTTTTGATGAACATTTTTGCAAATACTGCAGGGCCTAAAAAATCAGTAGCACCTTTTTTTTATTCCAGAGGTCATATGCTTTCAGAAAATATATGGTTTGAGGGGTATTTTACAAGCTCTGAAAGCTGTAAAATGAAAACCTCCAGATTTTTAGGGAAATTTTTGGGTACGTTCAATTTTAACTATTTTGCAAAAAGGTGCAATTTAAAATTTACAAATATTTGTCATTTATTAACTCAACACAGGTTAAGCTTTTATATTTAGTAGGAATTGTGTAAAATTTGCTGTAGTTTTATCTGCAAATAATAATTTTAGTGGATTTTGTTTTTCATAAACATTTGCGCAAATATCGTGGGACCTTAAAAATCAGTAGCACTTTCTTTTTATTCTACTGGTCAGGTGCTTTTATAAACGCTGAAAGCTATAAGTGAAAAATAAAAAAGCAAGGTAAAAATGGTCTGGCCACCCGAGTGTAAAAATGGAGCACAGGGCCTGACAGCAAAAGGGTTAAAGGGATGTATCCAAACTCAACTAATGAAACAAAGTCTCTACTTATCCTGTCAAACATATTTTTAGGAACAATAGTATAATAAACAGTCAGCTCACAGTGTAAAATATTTGAATAAGTAATTAATTATTATTTGAGCATATCTATTAAATAACTAAGAAATACAGAAAATAATTCTTAATAATTAACAAAACAAGATGAACGAGTAAAACAGATTACTGGCAAGATAAAAGTACCTTGTAATCATACACCTAAAAACAGACTACACAATAGAGAGGTGACATTATCAAATTCTGCAGACTTCATAAAATAAAGAGACCATTCTCCTAAAACAGAGATAAATGTCCCTAGTGCCAGTATATCCTGGAAATTGTGCAGGTGAACCTAAACATTTTTGCTGCCTAAAAGGGGAAGATTTACTAAAACTGGTTCACACAGAATCTGGTGCAGCGGTGCAAAGTAACCAACCAGCTTTCAACTTCAGGTTGTTTAGCGCCCTTTCACAATGAGTTGCTTTTCAAGCACTTTGGCACTACAAAAAAAAGGCCTCGAAAAGCTCACAAAAACCTATTTATATTAAAATCAATTAATGCTTTCACACTGGGGCGGTGTCCTGGCGAGTAGGTGAAAAAACTCCTGCAGGCAGCATCTGTGGAGCATGTTTGGAGAGCTAAAAAAAAGCGCCCTTCTTAATTGAAATTAATGGGAAGCGCCTCAAAATGATTCTTGAAGCAGTTTTTGAGTCACGTGACCTTCAAAAAGGCGCACCTGTTAACGCCTCAAAAGTGCTTTTATGTGCAGTTTTCAAGCACCTCCGTGTGAAAGAGCTCAGCACAGCTGTGGAAAAAAACAAGTTGCGCTAAACATTAAAGAACAATTGGAGTGACCGAAAAATTAAACCTGTGTCATGTGGTTAATGGAGTTTAACAATCTTATTACCATCAATTGACATATAATAAATGCAAACAATAGTCCATAAATAATGTGGTGGAATGTTGAATGAAGAAATAAAAAATGAAGTGCTTAAATCCCCAGTGACGAAAGAAAAAAGTCCTCAAAATGTTAAAACCAAATGAACCACCAATAGAAGTGACAGCCAGAAAGCTGTGATCCTCCACCACCAAAGCAAATATGTCTCCTTACCAGAACCCGGTGGTCCCTTAGTTACAGGGGACCCCAGGAAGCCTGTAGGTAAATGGGAAGACAACGCCATGAGCTGGATGGAGCCAATCTTATTGGGGATCGTCGCCTCATTCCAATTAGTCCAGGAAATGTGTCATAAGTTGGAAAAAGAAGAAGAGGGGGGCCTCGATAGTGTAAAAACCTTTTAAAACTTTTATTAAAATACTGTACATGCTGTTACACTCACATTTCTGTAGTAAAAACAAGCCTAACAGCATGTACAGTTTTTTAAAAAAGGTTTTAAAAGGTTTTTACACTATCGAGGCCCCCCTCCTCTTCTTTTTCCAACTTATGGTACATGACTGTTCATTTCCTGGACTAATTGGAACGAGGTAACGAGCCACAATAAGATTGGCTCCATCCAGCTCGTGGCTTTGTCATCCCATTTACCTACAGGCTTCCTGGGGTCCCCTGTAACTAAGGGACCACCGGGTTCTGGTAAGGAGACATATTTGCTTTGGTGGTGGAGGATCACACCTTTCTGGCTGTCACTTCTATTGGTGGTTCATTTAGTTTTAACATTTTAAGGACTTTTTTGTTTCGTCACCGGGGATTTAAGCACTTCATTTTTGATTTCTTCATTCAACATTCCATCACATTATTTATGGACTATTGTTTGCATTTATTATATGTCAATTGATGGTAATAGGATTGTTAAACTCCATTAACCACATGACACAGGTTTAATTTTTTGGTCACTCCAATTGTTCTTTAAGGTTTAGCGCAACTTGTTTTTTTCCATATTTGTATCACTGTTTAATGTCACACAGTAAGGTGCTGCTTCTTATGTGGCTTATTAGCCAACACTTCCCCCGTTTGACATACGGGCCTATTTCACAGCTTATTAGCGCAGTTTTTTCCCCATTTTTTTTATTATGCACAGCTGCACCAGATTTTATACGCACCAATTTCAGTAAAGCTCCCCACAGAGTCACAGTTTGACAAGGGAGATTTGGCAGTGCTTTGTGTCATATCAAACCATTTTATTTTCTTAAGGCCTTGTACACACGATCGGACATATCCGATGAAAACGGTCCGCGGACCGTTTCCATCGGATATGTCCGATCTGGAGTTTGGTCCGATGGCGTGTACACACCATTGGATCAAATTCCCCGCCGGCGGACGGCGCGGTGACGTGGCGGTGACGTTGACGCCGCCACGTCACCGCACCAGGAAGTAAAACACTTCCGCGCATGCGCCGAATCCATTCGGCGGCGGCGGTGCGGGACGACATGTCTGCTGGTAAGTGTACTAACCAGCAGACATGTCGGGCGGACACATTCCCACCCGATAGATTTCAAAGCATGCTTTGAAATCTGTCGGGTGGACAAATCTGTCCGCTAGCCCATACACACGATCGGAGATGTCTGCTGAAACGGTCCATCGGACCGTTTTCAGCGGACATATCCGCTCGTGTGTACGAGGCCTAACTGTAGTTTACCTGGAGGTCCATTTAGAAATGTATTGTGGCAAATATGCCTTGTTCTATATAGAAATACAATTTTTTTGGGGGCACTCCAAAATATTTTCTTTTCAGGCTTAGGAAAACAGGACAGCTATAACCTTTGTCATTGGGACATTGGTTAGTTGTGCTGTATCTTATAGCAGCTACCTAGACTTTCTACATTGGTTTTAGAATTTTGAGCCTTCATAAATTACATTAATTTAGTTAAATTGCATTAAAAATTAGTGGCAGTGTTAAACCCCCATTTCCAGCATACATCAGGTGGATATATAAAATATATGGCTACTGATTTATAGGTGATTTTTTTTTGTCCAGTCACTGTTACCACATCTGTCCTAGATTGCACCCAGTCCTGTGATTATCACAAGCCAAGTGTTGGCTTCATTGAGAAGCTATAGGGCACTTTTGAATTGAAGACCAAAATAGGCCACAGTACATTGCATGTTTTCCTGGAGCTGGCATGGAAGACTGATTAAAATGTTCATCTGAGCATTATTCGTTGTGATACAGGTGGCAGTACTGATGTCCCATAATCCTCCAGATGCAGGATGGTGACCAGTTGACAACCAGGTCACTTGTCTTCACTGTCAGATGGGCTGGACTCACGGGGTAGAAGGTGCCGTCGACTTCTTTCCCATAGTCTGCTGACATTGGCAGTCTCTGTCTCACTGCTACTTGTGAAGCTGTCCCGAAAACTAGCCAAAGGAGGACGTACCTTTGCACCCTTCTGAGTCACTGAGCCTTCTATGGCTTTACGGAGCTGAAATAAAAAAAAAAAGGATTTAATCACATGCCTCAATTACACTTGTCTGTTTTTCTGCAGTAAATTGCATCCATTTAGCTATATGAAAAAGAGGTCATCTGATGTACCCGTAAATTCTGTGCTTTGGAGTACAGTACAGGACACAGGAACAGTTTCAAAGACCATCAATTATATGCTGCTGCCTACAAGCAATTGGACACAGGCAAAGCTGTACTGGGTCTGATCCCTAATGTTCCCCATATAACCTGCCCACTACACAGGACTATAGTTTTGTTAGCAAGCAATAAAGAGATCATAGAAAAGTGTCCTGTAACACATTCAGTAGTTTGCCAAACTTCTTTATTGTACAGTACAGCAGTGGTTCTCAATCCTTTCCTCAAGTACGCCCCCAACAGGAAATGTTTGCCGGTTTTCCTTCATCTTCCATAGGTGCTCTAATCTTGGTATTTTGGACAGCTATTTTATATAAGAGAAATTCCCAAAACATGGCCTGTTACATGAACCACTGTATTACTGTACAGGACACATGAATCAATTTATAAATAATGGGATGTCCAAAAGAAATAATTTTTTTTTTTTAAATCGAGAGATGTGCAACAATACAGTTAAGCAGCACTAACAGGCCCACAGGAAAAACAAAAAGCGCAGCATACAGGCCCAAAACACACTGTTAAGAAGAAAAATCATTTCACTGCTGGAGCAACTGTTGAGACCCAACAGCCACTTAGCAACCATAGTTTGGAAGAAAGTGAAACTGAATTTTCAGGCTGAAGGGAGGCATTTAGACTCTAGAGTTGAAGGCCTGTGGGGGAAAAAGGGGGGTAATGACCAGACACTGGGTGGGAGAGAATTTTAGAAAAGGAATGAAGGAGAAAATGGGGCATTGCATGCAGCCATATATTTCATGCCTGAGAGCTAACCCTTAGGCCTCGTACACACGAGGGGATATGTCCGCTGAAAACGGTCCGATGGACCGTTTCAGCAGACATCTCCACTCGTGTGTATGGGCTAGCGGACAGATTTCTCCACCCGACAGATTTCAAAGCATGCTTTGAAATCTATCCGGTGGGAATCTGTCCGCCCGACATGTCTGCTGGTTAGTACACTTACCAGCAGACATGTCGTCCCCCACCGCCGCCGCGCCGCCGCATGGATTCGGCGCATGCGCGGAAGTGTTTAACTTCCTGGTGCGGTGAGGTGGCGGTGACGTGGCGGCGTCAACGTCACCGCCACTTCACCTCGCCGTCCGGCGGCGGGGGAATTTGATCCGATGGTGTGTACACGCCATCGGATCAAACTCCCGATCGGACATATCCGATGGAAATGGTCCGCGGACCGTTTTCATCGGATATGTCCGATCGTGTGTACGAGGCCTTAGATGTCATACTGGCTGTCAAGAAAATTGAGAAGGTTCCAAGGCACAAGAAACATGGAAGCAAGAAGAACATCAACCCTATCCTCAAGTGGAGTCTGAGATAAAAGGTACTGCTGCTGCTAATGCCAGGCGAACTGTATATTATGAGGATTCCCCAGAAAGGAAATACACTCTTATGTAGAAAGGCTAGACTCAAAATGGCTACAAGGACCTGCAGAACACTTAACCACTTCCAGACCGCTATATGACTATATACGGCCACACTTTAAAGATGGATATCTCGGTAAGGGCAGCAGCTGCTGCCACAACCGAGGTATCCATCTTTAGTGTGAGCGGTCCTGTAAAAGATAACAGCGAACTCCGCGGCGGATTTGGCGGCGGGAGAGGGCCCCCCCTCCCACCGCTCTTCAGCACCCTCCGCCGCTTACCGGAGCTGTCGGTAGCGGCGGAGGCGAGCGGGTCCGCTCGGCTGCTGTGTGGGGATGCGAGTGAGGGAAAAATCGCCCCCACCCATGCCCATAGCTCTGCTGGGCGGAAGTGATGTCAAAACGTCAGTCCCGCCCAGCGTCTTAAAGAAACCTTTTTTTTTGTCATTTGAAAAAATGACAGTTTACATTTTTTTTTTTTGTAATTTAATCTAAATATGAGATCTGAGGTCTTTTTGACCTCAGATGTCATATTTAAGAGGACCTGTCATGGTTTTTTCTATTACAAGGGATATTTACATTCCTTGTAATAGGAATAAAAGTGATCAATTTTTTTTTTTCAGTGTAAAAAATAATAAAATAAATAAAAATAAATGAGAAAAAAAATAAAAACATTTTAAAGCGCCCCGTCCCGACGAGCTCGCGCGCAGAAGCGAACGCATACGTGAGTAGCGCCTGCATATGAAAACGGTGTTCAAACCACACAAGTGAGGTATTGCTGCGATCGTTAGAGCGAGAGCAATAATTATAGCCCTAGAACCTCCTCTGTAACTTTAAAAAATGCAACCTATATTATTTTTTATACGTCGCCTATCAAGATTTTTAAGGGTAAAAGTTTGACGCCATGCCACGAGCGGGCGCAATTTGTAAGCGTGACATGTTGGGTATCATTTTACTCGGCGTAACATTATCTTTCAATATATAAAAAAATTGTGCCAAATTTATTGCCGTCTTATTTTTTTATTCAAAAAAGTGAATTTTTTCCAAAAAAAGTGCACTTGTAAGACCGCTGCGCAAATATGGTGTGACAAAGTATTGCAATGATCGCCATTTTATTCTCTAGGGTATTAGAAAAAAATATATATAACGTTTGGGGGTTTTAGGTAATTTTCTAGCAAAAAAAACTGTCCTGGAGTGGTTAATGGGTGACAAGAAAAAGTCCTCTAGAGTAGAGGGTAGCGCAAGGAGTGCAACGTTTCCAGAGATATGGAGAGGCTGTATGAGGTCGACCAGGATGTCCATGGTTCTAAACTGAAATGCCTTAGGCAGGGCCAGGCCAAAGTATATATAGAATATATAGAATAAGGAATGAGTAGGAAACTTTGGATGAAATTACCCATCAGACCACTAGGTGGAGCCGTTTTGCAAAGAATTACAGAGCAGGGTTACCTACCTGAATGGGGGTGTAAGGGGGCATGTAATGCAAGGATGAGATGCACTAATGTAGTGAATATCTTGGGTAGTAAGGATATCAAGATATTGCCTAGCCAGGTTGTTGTGCATCCATAGACTAAGGAGAATGGCTGAGCAAGGCCAGTGCCAAAACTGCAATGAAGCATAGGTGGAAATGAAGGGGAACCACCCAGAAAACCTTTGGAATGGGAGATTTGCAACCATTTCCAATACAATTTGGCAATAAGTCACCCTGTACCATGATCAAGGCCTAAGCAGAGGAGGACAGACTAAAATGGGAAGTTGGTGAACTGCAGCTGTAGAAGGGGTAGGAAAGGGTGCCCTACGGCTCAAGACAAGGTCTGAGAGCTAAAGATAGGAAAGACATACTATAACAAAACAAGTAAGGGCTCCAAGCTGTGTAATTAAATTCCTCAAGTAGTGGGGATTAGGTACAGATAACCTGAGAGTAATGAACTATAACTGTGCTGTTTTAAGGAGAAGCCGCAATAAATAGTGTTGAAAAAAAGGTCTCAACAAAAAAAATGAGACATGTCCAAGAGTGTCAAGCTTGAGAGGGTGTCTAGATAGACCTTAGTAGCTAGACAATAAGTTATCGGGAAAAAAAAACACTTCCAAAAGCATGTAGTAATTATGGAGAGCAGCAGCTGTCCAAGTACTGGATGACCTAAAGCCACAAACTCACAGCCATTCCCTGGCTGAGGAAGAACCCGGTAATCTAGCACCCCAAGCACATGGTGAAGATAAATAGTCAATCTCGTCAAGAGAAGATTTGCAAGGATAAACGGACAGGGGGGAAAGAATAACCTGCAGTTTTCGCTGGACCATGGGGGAGTGCAGTTCTCTGGTGGGACGAAGGATCAGGTGAGTATAAGCCTTCTCCTCAACCCTAGACAAAATGAGCAGCTGACCTCAGTGCATGCACAGTCCACTGTGTGGGAATTCATTTCCTAGAGTTAGGCTTTAAAGCAAAGTTCCAACCAAAAGTGGAACTTCTGCTCATCTGTCTCCTCCCCCCCAGTGCCACATTTGGCACCTTTCAGGGGAGGGGGATTGGGTACCTGTTTTTGACAGGTACCCTTTACCCACTTTTGGAGACGGTGCTGTCCCTTGGAAGTTCGGTCCCCCTCCGCGACAATTAGAAAATGCAGCTTTTGCGCAGTAGGACTGGCGGTGGCAACATCCGACAGCAAATTCGAAAATTGGCTGGGGTGCAGACATCGCGGAAACCCTAGTCAGGTAAGTATCTTGATAATAAAAGCTGGTAGGTACAGGATTTGTAGCTTCTGACTTGATTATTTCATAAGGGGCTGATTACCTCGAAGATCTCAAACCTTTTTCCGAGTAGGAAAGAATACCAACACCCATTGTAACAAGTGAAAACAGGGTTAAGGAAAATCCTGTTCTTTCCCAAGTTAAAATGAATGGACAAAAACTAGAGAGAAGACGACAGCAATTTTTGTGCTAGAGACAACTCTGTCCTAAAGTTTGGGTCAGTGTCAGTAGAATACCCCATTACCTCAATAAGAGGGGGGGGGGGTGAACTTTTAACGTAAGGAAGGAATTTTACAAGCTCTGGTGGGCTTCTGGGGGGAAGATTTGCCATGACTGGAAGGACCTGCCGTAGAGGATAATTGTGCCTCTGAGTGAATAGATGTAATCTATGTGGTAGGGCATAAATATACCAGAGGGAATTGTGAGACCGGATAATTGGGTCTGATTCGGATGCGAGACAGATGACTTTCACACATGCCCTTCTTTGGCTACATTGAACACATTGAGGTAGCTACCTATGGCACTTGATGTGCCACGTTCCAAGATGAGAGCCCAATGCAGGATCCAGAGTCCGAAGCAAAGATTACTGGCCAGTCCAGTGGTGGTGAGGTATGGGTACAGTTCCAAATTTGTGCACAAGGGTCTCCAATTAGGAAAGTGCTAATGAGCCATTGAGACAGTAAGCACTTAGATCTTGACAGATGTGTCAGTTGAGGGAAGTAATTAAATCTAGAGAAGAAAAATAGAAAATGTCTCTAAGAGAAGGCATTCATTACCATGGACACTTGAAAATCCTCACAGAGTGGGTGAAGTTACATGGTGGATGCTAAGGGTCACCCGAAGGTAGTGGCATATAACCCATAGTCTAAAATCAGTTTCTGTGTCAAGTACTGTATGATAAAAATATGCATTTTGAATAAAAAAATCCCTTTATTATATTAAAATAAATGAAAAACACATATACCCGAAGGCTGTATGTCATTTAGACAAATCTGCACTATGAACAATTCCTATTCTCAATGTTTCTCCCTCACTTTGCCTAAAGTTCTCACTTGAGGGAAATTTGTTTAGCCCAGCTGTCCCAGTCAGTGGTACTTCCCTGACAGGCCTTCTGCAGCACTGCATCACCTGTTCCAAGAGGCACCAAAGGAACTTGGGTCTCATTACCCGATACAGTACATTTGTCATCGCTAGACTCATCACATTGTACAAGCACAGTTTCACTTATGTCACATTGGGACGATGCTTCGTCACAAACCACAGGATGCAATACCCCATTTTGACCAGATTGTTCTGGTGGCGCTACCATCACATCCTGCTGTACACTACTAGCTTTTACAGTATGAATACATTTTTCACCAAACTGATCACATACCAGGCGGGTGGTCGGCACCCACACACTCTCATTGTGTGGAGCAGTTCCTCCTTGTACCCCCAGAGTAGGGCCAGAGCGGTCCTGAACAACCTCAAGTTCCAACACAGGGAGATCCCGGGAGGTTTCCATTGACAACCCTGCAGCTCTGCCTCTGGTAGTCAAGGAAGACATCCTACTCCCATCCTTTTTAGTAAACATATCACCAACAACATTCTCAAATATGACATTTTCAGAAATACATTTCTCAACCTTTAGAGGATCATCATGACACTTAAACATAGCTGTAGCTATTGTGGGTGGCCCCTTACCCACTAGAGAAGCTCTACAGCTGACCTGGGAAACCCTCCGCTCCAACACTGTGGGCTCATGGGAGGTTTCTCTGGGCAACCCCACAGCACCTATATCTGTCACTAGGGAACATGGTATACTTATTTCTTTGGTCACCCCTAGTACAGCATTTCCAGCACTCTGCTGGATTCCACCAGGTACATACAGAGTCCCCATGTCCTTTACAGTCTTTAGTCCTGCTGACAGTTGGGCTTTACCATGTGCCTCCCCCCTACTCTGGGTAGCACACCGTAGCAAGTCCACCTGTACTGCGAATCTCCCCGCTGAACACACTTCTACTTCATTGGGTTCTGTCCCATAAACTGCAACAGTCTTACCACTTCCTGTAGCCGCTGTCATAGCCTTCATTTGAGTGCGTTGTCTCTCATCTGTGGTGTCTCTATAGGCTGAACTTTTCCTGTGGTCATGGAGAAACACTGCAGCCTTTCCAGTCCCACCAACACCCCCTGAATGTAACACAGTATCCCTGGTGTTAGGGGTAACAGCAGACCAGCACTCCAAAGATGGTTGGCTACACCTCATGGTGGTTACAGACTGTTGTGTCCTTTCTGGGCTGACCACTTCACATAAGTGGCCATAATACACATTTTTACTTTCCTCATCGGTACCCCCTGCAGGCCACACAAACTTCTTACCACTGTTGCCAGGGGTGACAACCGATATGTTTGCAGAAAACGCACGGCTGGTACACTGATGCACACTCATGCTCTCCTGAGCCATTGCTCGATTGTTGCTTTGTTGTCGCAGTGATGCCTCTCCCGTTGCTATGGGTGACGACCTCTCTTTGCTGGAGCGTTGCTGATGGCCCATGATGCGATGGAACTCTCCTCTAAGAAGGATTTCCTCTTTAAACTTGCGATAGTCATCCTGGTCACCGTCCATCAAATGGTAAACCGACCGGTACTCTACTAGCAATAAGGTTTGCAGCAATTTTGGCCACCGGTCTCTAGGCCATCTCCTCCTTACAGCGACTTTTTCAAACTTTTCCTGGAAGTCTCCAACCTCCTCTGTAGGTAGCATGGTTTGCATGTAATCAGATGCCACTATCTCAGTCCTTTGTACCGCATCCGATTCTTTAGTCTGGTTCCACTTGAACCACTCATTCACAGTCTCACACACCATTGGCCCCTTTTGACTGGCCCTCCTAGGTGGAGACATCTTCTCAGGCCACGCTGAGCTCACTTCCCCTTTAACTTGATTCAACATGAACTTCTTGTGTTTTGACTGTCGCATCCTTGCAGTCGCATGCACAGCAGCTTGTTACACAGTTCACAGCAATAAAAAGGGAAAAAATCTTCTCACAGGTGCACCACCTGTATGCAACACAGTCCAAAAAAAACTTCTGCGCAATGCAGTTTGCCTGGCTGCTACACACAGCTAGCAGTAACTCCTGCTGCGACTCACCACGGAGCAAGGACCCGGATTTCACCGTCTAGATGCCCGCTGAATCCACCACTGTAAACATTGGGGGTTTAACTCAATGATAAATGCGTTTTTTTAGCGAGTCCACAGCAGTCAGATGTTATGTTTGAGGGCATGGCAGCCCATTTTTATTGAAGAAAACAAAAGAACAGTTCACATACAGGATTTCCCATGCAGGGGTTCTTCTCCATTAATGTTCACAGAACTCAAAAATACCAAGCCTCCTGGCTCCTAGGCTTACTTAGGCCTTGCTGTACCTGCTCACCTGGCACACTCCTGGCCTCAACAGGTTCTCCAGCCCACCGTCTCCCAGACTTCCTTCAGCCCCTCTTGGACTTGCTAGTCACCTCAGGTCTACCAGCCTCCCAGTCCTTCAGACACGAAGTCCCCCCACACCAGGGATGTAGTCTCCAGGGCAGACAGACAGAGCCCCACATACAGGTCTGTCCTGCAGTAACAGCCAGCTGCACACCTTCCACCTCCCTCTCTGTTCTGACCAGTCCCTGATTATATTGTCAGTGTTCAGCTGGGAACCCAACCTGCTGGCTGTCTGTAAGATCTGGACACAGGGTTGGAGACCCCATCCCGCCCAAGTCTCTGCAGGATCTCCAACTACACAGCCCCATTCAGAACTATCAAAACCTGGAGAAAACTGACAGAGCACTTTTCTCCATTTAAACGCTACGCTCTGTAGTTCTGCGGTCCGCAGACACGCAAACCCTGTGTCCATTTTACCTCCCATTTCATAGGGACCGGGACTCTGACTATTACAATATATATATATATATATATATATATATATACACACACACACACACACACACACACACACACACAGTTGTGCTCATAAGTTTACATACCCTGGCAGAATTTGACTTTAAGGCCATTTAAAAAAAAAATGATTTTTAAAAACGGCTTACCTGTAAAATCCTTTTCTTGGAGTACAACCACGGGACACAGAGCCTTAATTACATAATGGGTTAAGGGTCACCAGCAGTGATTGGACACTGGCACAACCAATTGAAGACAGTTCCCTCGCATATAACCCCTCCCATCAGGGGAGTACCTCGGTTTTGTAGCAATAGAGTTCCCATAAGAAGGGGGACCTCTGTGTCCTGTGCTGTACTCCAAGAAAAGGATTTTACAGGTAAGCCATTTAAAAATCATGCTTTATCGTACACCACGGGACACAGAGCCATTCTTTACATAATGGGATGTCCCAGAGCAATGCTCAATGAAGGGTGGGAGACACAGATCAAGCAGGCCGCTACGGACAAGAAGCCCTATACTGCTGCCTGCAGCAAACTTTGCCCAAAGGTATCCTCATGTCCTTTCACATCTATATTGATAGACTTTGGAAAATGTGTGGACTGAAAACCAAGTTGCAGCTTTACAGATCTGAGCCAACGAAGCCTGGTGATGCACTGCCCATGAAGCACTCATCGCCCTGGTAGAGTGCGCCTTAACAGAAAAAGGAGGAGTCCTGTTCTTTAAACCATAGGCTTGAATAATTGTTTGTCGAATCCACCTGGAGATAGTGGATTTTGATGCTGCTTGTCCCTTCTTGGGACCATCTGGAAAAATAAACATAACATTTGTTTTGCGTATCTGAGCGGTTGCCTGCAGATACACCTTTTACTGATCTCACTACATCTAGAGTGCAATCATTTTCCTCCACTGTCCACGGATCCGAAAAAAAAAGGCAGAACAATGTCCTGATTTAAATGAAAAACCGACACCACCTTAGGTAAAAAGGCAGGATGGGGTCGTAGTACAATCTTGTCTTTGTGACAAATTAAATAAGGCTACTCACAAGAAAGAGCTGCCAATTCAGATACTCTTCTAGAAGAAGAGATACCAATCAAAAAGGCCAATTTCCTGCTTAAAAGGTTTAGAGGAATCTGGCGAATCGGTTCAAAAGGTTGCTTTTGCAATACTGCTAATACCAAATTAAAATCCCATGGGCACAAGAGAGACTTGACTGGTGGATTTATACACAGTACCCCTTGAATGAAAGCCCAAACTAGGGAATAAGATGCCAGTGGTGTTTGAAAAAAGACTGATAGAGCCGATATTTGACCCTTAATTGTACCAAGGACTAGTTTCATATCTACTCCTAACTGGCAAAAGGCAAGAATCCTACTTATGTCATACTTCAGAGGATTCTATTTCTTTGTTTCACACCAAGAGACATATGCCTTCCAGACTCTATAGTAGATAAGTCTGGAGGCTGGCTTTCTAGCATTAAGGAGTATAGAAAGAACTGGACCCGAGATCCCTCGTTTCTTCAAAATGTGGGTCTCAGCAGCCAGACCGTCAAATTTAGCTTTTGTATGGAAGGATGGAACACTGGACTCTGCAACAGCAGGTCATGACGAAGCGGAAGATTCCAAGGTTTTTCTACCACCACCTTCATGATTTCGGCATACCAGGGCCTTCTGGGTTAATTTGGGGCCACTAGGATTACAGGAATTCTTTCCTTCTTGATCCTGCAAAGTAGCCTCTGTAAGAGAGCAATCAGAGGAAATGCATAGATCAGTGAGAACTGAGTCCAGGGAATTATAAGAGCATCCAATCCGCAGGCTAGAGGATCTCTCGTCCTGGATAAAAAGTTGTCCAACTTCCTGTTGAACCTGGAAGCTAGCAGGTCTATATCCGGGGTCCCCCATCTTTGGCATATTGCCTGAAAGACATCGGGTGGAGAAACCACTCTCTTCTGGTGATTTAGCCAGTCCGCTTGCCAGCCGGAATGAAGAATTTAGAGAGACAAGGAACATGATCTTGTTCTTGTTTTTTTACCACCAACTGAAGCTTTGGCACACCTGTGAAGACAGGCGCATGGGTAAATCCAGAGCTTGGATCTTCCTGTTCCAGGCGGCTAAAATACTGCCTTGAAGTTGTCTCGAATGAAACTGGGCATAAGGGACAGCCTCAAAAGAGGCTAGCATCTTCCCTATTAGCCTCATGTAAAGGCGAATGGGCAGTCTTTTCTTTGCTTTGACCTTGTGGATCAGGTCCTTTAGTGACTTGATCTTTGGTTCTGGCAGGAATACCCTGCTTTGGGCTGTGTTTATGATCATGCCCAGATACTCTACCATTCTTTGGGCTTGTAGAGAGGATTTGTGTAGGTTTACAATCCATCCTAAATGCTCCAGGTACTTTATAGTGGTGAGCACAGCGTGATCTAATCCGGTCTCTGACTGATCTATCACAAGTAGATCGTCTAGATAGGCCATTATCGCTATGCCCTGTGCCCTCAGATTTACCAACAGAGGGGCTTGTACCTTTGTAAATACCCGGGGAGCGTTAGCCACACAAAAGGGCAGAGCCACAAACTGGAAGTAGCAATGTTTTACTGCAAACCTTAAGAACTTTTGGTGAGCGGGATGGATAGGCACATGTAAATATGCGTCCTTGATGTCTATTGATGCCATAAATTCTCTGCCTTGTAGGGTTGCGACCACTGATCGAATAGTTTCCATTCGGAAATGGCGAATGTTCAGAAACTGATTTAGAGATCTTAGATCCAGGATAGGTCTGAGGTCTCCGTTTGGTTTTGGGATCACAAAGAGGTTTGAATAAAAACCTGAACCTTGCTCCCTTAGGGGTACTTCTGTGATCACCCCTTGAGACAGCAAGTGATCCAATCCTTTGAAGGATGCTCTTTTTAGTGGATCCTTGGAGAGCCTTGAGCATCAGAACCGAGAAGACGGGATCTCTTGAAATTCCAGCTTGTACCCTAGGGATACTGTGGATAATACCCATTTGTCCTGGATTTCTGTCTGCCATGCCACTGAAAACTGCCTAAGCCATCCACCCACTCGACTGAGTGGGGGCGCCTCCTCATAAAGAGGCTTTGGGGTTTTGCTTGTTAGCTTTTGAACCCCACACCGTCTTGTTCTTCTGGGCCTGGTCTTCTTTAGCCTTTGTGGCTGGCTGAAAATGCCGTTGCCACTGGCTGGAGGTAGATTTACCAGGAGCTTGGTCTTCCCACTCAATATCTTTTGGATATATGTTTCCAAATCTTCCCCAAAGAGGCATTCGCCACGGAAGGGGAAACTGGCCAAAAGCTTTTTGCATGGTGCCTCTGCTGACCAATGCTTTAGCCAAATAATTCTGCGCATATGCACCAGCTGGAGTGTGAGGCGAGATGCTTGTTGAATTAAATCTCTCATAGCATCTATTGTAAAACATAAAGCTTTAGGCAAATTCTCCCACAATTTGACTTGTTCCAGAGGCAGATCCTTCAGCCCCTGTTTTACCCGATCTTTGAGGACCTGACACATACCCACTGCTGCTACAGCAGGTTGGGCAACTGAACCAGCCAAAGGGAACGAAGATTGTAGTAAAGATTCCAAATTCTTTTCCGAGGGATCTTTAAACACCTGTACGTTGTCCACCTGACAAGTCAGGTTCTTATTTATACAAGAAATGGCTGCATCTACAGAAGGAAGACTCCACTTCTTGGAAAGAAGGATAAAGAATGTCAAACTTCTTAGGAGGTGAGCAACGCTTATCTGGATGTAGCCAGTCAGCGTAAATTAGATCTTTTAATAACGAATGAACCGGAAAAGAGCATGCAGCCTGCAGGGATTTTAATGAATCCAGGGAGGAGACCGATGATTCAGTTAACTCAGAAGAGGGAAACCCGAATGCAGTACGCACTGTTTCAGCATAACATTGTACCTGTGACCTTAGCATCTGGGAAGCAGAGAAGGGTTCCTCTGATATCTCTCATCCATCCAACTCCTCACCCCTGTCCTTTGCAGGTGTTACCTCATCCTCATCCTTCTCCTCCTCAGATGTTTCTGAAAGGGGATCTAGAACCACCAAAGGAGACCTGCTTCGCCTTTTGTCCTTTTGCAAGGACTTTGCGATTAGCGTAGCAATTCTTCCTTCTAGATTTCCAGGGCTGCGGTGTCCTTAGTGACATATGCAGGCCCAGGTGCCACCAGAGAAGTTGTTACTCCTGATAGTGGCAATGGCCCCTCCTGTATAGGTACGTCAAAATTTACAGGAGAGGAAGGTACCGAGCAGGCACGGCTAGAGCCCCCTGTCTCAGGCGGCAGTGCTTTCTTGTCTTTCTTAGTTTCTGAATTCCTTCTAAGGGAAGACATATTGCCAAGCAACAAGCAGAGGTACCACAACGCATATACTACTGTGCTCAGTTTAGCAATCTACAT
The DNA here is from genome assembly GCA_029574335.1 of Rana kukunoris. NCBI lineage: Eukaryota > Metazoa > Chordata > Amphibia > Anura > Ranidae > Rana > Rana kukunoris. Next base: position 235,814,247 of record CM056052.1, on the reverse strand, counting down.
AAAGTACGCAACTTAAACACACAGTTTCATGCAAGGAGTAGGTGTTTCTCTTGGGAGTGCCCCACCAACCACATAGAGCTTATGTGCCCCCCGAAATGCTGCTGTGTCCCAAGGAAGCATCTGTTGACTCTGGGTCCATTAATGGGTTCTGTAATGAGCGCCATGTTTCGAATTAGCGAGCACACGTACGCTCGCAACCCTGCTCCCACTCTTTCGCCGATAAAGCATGTCCGCATGACCTAAGGTAGATGGCAGCTGTCCTGTGGTGAGGGGGGAGCCTCCTTCTGCCTGATACTGCATGTGCTGTGGTCTTACCCAGCGTCTGGAGTAGAGAAGCGGTGGCCGTCTAGAGCAGAGCTCTGCAGTGGAGGAAGTGTGCTTGTCCGTAGGATCTGACACGGCTTAGAGTGTGGCGAGTACAACTCCGTTCTTTAAAAAATTGGAAAATTAAAAAAAAAGGTCCTTAAGATTGTTCTTAGGATTCCTTTTCCTCTTACCTTTATTCCCGCCGCAGGTTTTTCTGCTGAAATTTCAGACAGCACCAATCTACACCCATCACAGCAGGTTTTATGTGCCAACATTCAGGAAAATGGGTCCTATTTAAAGGAGATCTCTCCCCTGGGCCTTGTAAGAGACTCTTACCAGGACTTTTAGCGTTATAGAGCGAAAGTGCTGGACTCTAGAGCCCAGGCGTATGAAGAGAGACATTACAGGCAACGCCTTGTGCATAAGGCCCGGGTCCCATCCAGTTTTAGCGGAATTTATTTGCCGTCTTGGATGGATCCTAAGGCATAGCTCCTTTTTACCCCCAGATGGCCTCTTGGTAGAGCTTTCCTTAGCACATTCTACAAGCATCCAACACCTTAGACACTAGTGGAAAAACTAAGGTACTCCCCTGATGGGAGGGGTTATATAAAGGGGAACTGTCTTCAATTGGTTGTGCCAGTGTCCAATCATCGCTGGTGACCCTTAACCCATTATGTGAAGAATGGCTCTGTGTCCCGTGGTGTGAATTGAGAATGCCAATCAGCAGTATTCAAACTCTAATCAAGAAGTGGAATATGAGGGTTTCTGTTGAAACCAAACCTCGGCCAGTTAGACCAACAAAAATTTCAGCCACAACTGCCAGAAAAATTGTTCGGGATGCAAGGAAAAACCCACAAATAACTTCAGGTGAAATACAGGACTCTTTGAAAACATGTGGTGTGGCTGTTTCGAGATGCACAATAAGGCGGCACTTGAAGAAAGATGGATTGCATGGTCGAGTCGCAAGAAAGCCATTACTACGCAAATGCCACAAATGATCCCCCTCACAATATGCCAAACAGCACAGAGACAAGCCTCAAACCTTCTGGCACAAAGTCATTTGGAGTAATGACACTAAATTTAGCTTTTTGGCCACAACCATAAACGCTACATTTGGAGAGGAGTTAACAAGGCCTATGATAAAAGGCACACAGAGGTGGATCACTGATGTTTTGGGGATGTGTGAGCTACAAAGGAACAGGAAATTTGATCAAAATTGATGGCAAGATTATTGCAGTAAGTTATCAAAAAATACTGGAGGAACATTTGCATTCATCAGCCAGGAAGCGGCCCATAGGACGTACTTGGAAATTCCAACATGACAATGATCCAAAACACAAGACCAAGTTGACCTATCATTGGCCACAGCAGAATAAAGTGAAGGTTCCGGAGTGGCCACCTCAAGTCTCCCGACCTCAATATCATTGAGCCACTCTGGGAGATCTTAACCGCTTAACGACCGCCGCATGTATATATACGTCCACAGAATGGCACGTACAGGCAGATCGGCCCCCCCCCCCCGCTACATGCAGCGGTCGGTAAGCCTCTGGGAGCGATACGGGATGAGGGGGCGGCTGTTAGTTTCTGTCCGCCCCTCGCGATCGCTCCCAGCGAATCCGCTTTCCTCCCCTCTGTCCGCCCTCTGCCTGTGTAATGTAAACACAGGCAGAGGAAGTGATGTCACCTCTCCTCTGGGCGGTATTTTCATTCCGGCGAGAGGAGAAAAGACATCACAACACTGACACCAGTACACATAGGCACACTTAACCCCTTCAGATCACCCAACCCCCCCCCCAGCCCCCTATCACAGTGTCACTAACAGCAGTGATCATATATATATATATATATATATATTTACTGATCACTGCATTTAGTGTCAGTGTGACAGTTAGTGTGACAGACAGTTAGTGTTAGGTCCAGGGTAGCCCCCTAGCCCCCCTAATAAAGGTTTAACCCCTTGATCACCGCCCTAGTTAACCCTTTTACCCCCTATTGCCAGTGTCACTAAGCAATCAGTTTTCTGATCGCTGTATTAGTGTCACTGTTGCCGCTAGGTAGCTATTTTTTTTTGATATTGCGATTTTTTTTACTAAAGACATGTGGCTGAATACATTTTGGCCTAAATGTTTGACTAAAATTTAGTTTATTCGATTTTTCTTATAACAAAAAGTAGTAAATATTTTTTTTTCAAAATTTTCGGTCTTTTTCCGTTTATATTGCAAAAAATTAAAATCACAGAGGCTATCAAATACCATCAAAAGAAAGCTCTAGTTGTGGGAATAAAAGGACGCAAATTTCGTTTTGGTACAATATTGCATGACCGCGCAATTACCAGTTAAAGCAGCGCAGTGCTAAATTGTAAAAACACCTTTGGGCATTTAGCAGCATATTGGTCTGGGGCTTAAGTGGTTAAAACGTGCAGTTTATGCAAGACAGCCCAAGGAAGCTGCTTTCCCATCTGAGAAGATAAAGTGCCTTTTCCACGAATACCACAAAAAAACTTTAAGCTGTCATTGATGTTAAAGTGGGCAATACACGGTACTAAGAATTGGGGTATGTAAACAGTTGATCAGGGTCATTTGGGTAGTTTCTTTTGCGATTAGGATTTAAACAGAGTAAACACAGTTGATTGATAAATGGCTTTAGCCAAGCACTAACCATGAGTGAAAGAAACGTTTGCGTTATTCATATTCTCTGAAAAATGGCCAAGAAACCATAAAATTCTGCCAGGGTATGTAAATTGATGAGCACAACTAATATATATATATATATATATATATATATATATATACACACACACACAAACACACTGTATATTGCATGGGTTGTTTTATAGGGCAAAGGCTCACAAACTTATCAAGGTAGTCGTGTGCATACAGTATGTGCATATCCCATTAATGGTAACATTTATGCTTTTTACATTTTAACTACTTGCTGACGGCCATACGACTTTTTACAGCCGCAGCGCAGCCCTGAATTCCTGACTGGCCGTGTTTTTACGGCCGCCCCTTTTGGCGTTCCCAGCGCGTGCAGCGGGGAACTCCTGTGCTGGCCGTGTCCCTCGGACACAGCCAAACACAGATCGCGGTAAATAGCCAATCACAGCGGCTATTTACAGCGCGATCTGTGCGGCCAATGAGAGATGATCTCATATGTAAACATATGAGATCATCTCTCATTGCCGACTCTTCTCTTCTCACACAGACAGCGCGCGTGTGAGGAGGGGGAGAGAACTAAAGTGTCAGCGCTAAAAAAACAAAAAAAAAAGTGACTAACCAGTGCCCCCAGGACTACCTGTGCCCCCCACAGTACCACAGTGCCCCCCAGTACTACAGTGCCCCCCAGTGCCACCGTGCGCCCACCAGTACCACCATGCCCATCAGTACCCACCTGTGCCACCAGTACCACCGTGCCCATCAGTGCCCACCTGTGCCACCAGTACCACCTGTGCCCAGTGCCCATCTGCCACCTCAGAGCACATCTGCAATCAGTGCCCACCTGTGCCACCTCATCAGTGCCCAATTGTGCCGCAGTCAATCACTTTCCTGGCTTGTTAGGGTCTCAAGAGCAAAAGATTTCCAAAAACTTTGGGTTATTTTTATCAAAGACATGTAGCAGTATAAATTGTGGCCAAAATTTATGAAGAAAAATTAATAATTTGCAAAATTTTTTTCATTAATAGCGCAAAAAATAAAAACCGCAGAGGTGATCAAATACCACTAAAATAAATCTCTATTTGTGGGGGAAAAAGAACAAAAAAAATAATTTGGGTACAGTGTTGCATGACTGAGTAATTGTCATTCAAAGTGTAAGACCGCTGAAAGCTGAAAATTGGTCTGGTCAGGAGGGTGTTTAAGTGCCCAGTATGGAAGTGGTTAAACTAGGGTATCTTGAGATTTAGTGTGAAAAAGGGCTGAGAAAGTCATGTTTTGACTGTCATAGGATTCAATTCTTATTAATGCCGTTAACATGTCTTCTCTCTTCCACCTCTTCTTGGCGTTACTTACCTCTCTTAATGTTACCATTCCAATCAATCTCCCGATAGAGGTGACATATGCATGGTCCATTCCAAGCAATGAGAAGATAGTGTGAGCCTAAGGAAAGAGAAAAACACTATGAGAAAAATTACTATTGTCCCTTATACAGTGCCTTGCAAAAGTATTCACCCCCTTGGCATTTTTGTGTTTTGTTGCCTCACAACCTGGATCATTAATTGTTTGAAGATTTGCATCATTTACCGTATATACGCGATTATAAGCCAACCTAAATATAAGCCGAAGCACCTAATTTTACCACAAAACATTAACTCCAGTATAAGCCTAGGGTAGGAAAAGCAGCAGCTACTGTAAGTGGAAAAGAGGGTTAACAATGCCTATTTGCACTTTCACTGTGCCCATTTGTCCGCCTCACGGTGCCCATTTGCATGCCTTAAAATATCATGACACAGTAGCATAATATAGCATGTGCAACAAAAATTCGGCAAAACATATCCTGCAGATTTACGAGAACATTGTATTAGGATTTGAATTGAAAAAAATAAATAAAAAATTGTAAATTTCTTAATTATGCACAGACATAACACACTTGAACGTAAACTGGACTTTTAAATGGAGGAGAGAGGAACAACTTGCCAAGTGGGATGAACAGACCTGGAGTCAAGACAAAGAAAAAACTAAGCATGACTGTAAAATGATAATCCAAAAGCATGAAAAGGTTTACCAAGGACTTCCTCGTCTGTGATAGGCGGAGGAGGCGCAGCTTTTTTACACCGATGGCCGCCGTCTGACTGCATGTCACGGGCTTATCAGGTATGCAAATGGACACAGACTCGAGTATAATGCCGCGTACACACGGTCGTTTTTTGCGATGAAAAAAAACGACGTTTTTTAAAACGTCATTTAAATTGATCTTGTGTGGGCAAAACTTCGTTTTTTGTCTTAAAAAAAACGACAAAAAAAAAATTCCAACATGCTTGAATTTTTTGTGTCGTTTTTCAAAACGTCGTTTTTTGTTTCACAAAAAGTCATCGTGTGTAGCAAAAACGTCTTTTAAAACGACGTTTTTCAACCCGCGCATGCCCAGAAGCTAGTTATGAAGCGAGCTTCAATGGAAAAGAGTGGTGAACGTAACCTCGTTTTTTGTGAAAAAAACGGTGTGTATGCAACATCGTCTTTGAAAGTGACGTTTCAAAAACGTCGTTTTTTTACTTCACAAAAACGTCGTTTTTTTTCATCGCAAAAAGCGACCGTGTGTACGCGGCATAAGGCGAGGGGGGCATTTTCAGCAACAAAATGTGCTGAAAAACTCGGCTTATGCCGCGTACACACGGTCGTAATTTCCGATGGAAAAAGTCAGATGAGAGCTCTTCATCTGACTTTTTCAGTTGGAATTTCCGACGGACTTGGATAGAGGGCAGGTTCTTACAAATCCGTTGATCTGTATGGAATTGAGATGGGAAAAAAACATGCATGCTCGAAAACAATTCGACGTATGCTCGGAGGCATTGAACTTATATTTCTTTCATTCGCCGTAGTGTTGTACGTCAAATGTACTTAATGGTCGAAAGTTCAGAGAACTGTTGTGTGACCGTGTGTATGCAAGACAAGCTTGAGCGGAAATCCGTCGGAAAAACCATCCAATTATTTTTTTTTCGACGGAAATTCTGCTTGTGTGTACAGGGCATTATACTCGAGTATATACAGTAATTCACAGAACAATCCCACAAATAGGACAAAATAACAAGAAAAGTCATTGTGCAAAACTATTCACCCCCCTAATGTCAATACTTTGTAGAGCCACCTTTTGCGGCCATCACAGCTCCAAGTCGCTTTGGATAAGTCTCTATGAGCTTGCCACATCTTACCACTGGGATTTTTGCCCATTCCTCCTTGAAAAGCTACCTCATCTCCTTCAAGTTGGATGGTTTGCGCTTGTGAACAGCAATCTAAGTCTGACTACAGATTTTCCATTGGATTGAGGTCTGGGCTTTGACTAGGCCATTCCAACACATATACATGTTTCCCATTAAACCACTCAAGTTTTGCTTTAGCAGTGTGGTACAGGTTTTGCTTGAGAATATCCCTGTATTTAGCACTATCCATCTTTCCCTCAATTCTGACCAGTTTCCCAGTCCCGACTGCTGTCGTGTTCTTTGGGTGATGTTATGTGTTGAGTTTGCGCCAGACAGAGTTTTCTTTGATGGCCAAAAAGTTAAATTTTAGTCTCATCAGACCATACATTTTGTGAGTCTCCCACGTGCCTTTTTGCAAACTCAAATACGTGCCATTTTGTTGAAAGTAATGGCTTTCTTCTGGCCACTCTGCCATAAAACCCAACTCTATGGAGTGTACAGCTTATTGTCATTCTATGTACAGATACTCCAGTTTCTGCTGTGAAACTCGGCAGCTCCTCCAGGGTTACCTTAGGTCTCTGTGCTGCCTCCGATTAATGCCCTTCTTGCCTGGTCTGTGAGTTTTGGTGTGTGGCCGTCTCTTGGCAGGTTTGCTGTTGTGCCATGTCCTTTCCATTTGGTTATGATAGATTTGATAGTGCTCCTAGGGATCATCAAAGATTTGGATATTTTTTTTTTTTTAAACCTAACCCTGATTTGTACTTCTAAACAACATTGTCCCTTACTTGTTTGGAGAGTTCATTGGTCTTTATGGCAGTGTTTGGTTAGTGGTGCCTCTTGCTTAGGTGTTGTAGCCTCTGGGGCCTTTCAAAAAGGTGTGTATATGTAATGACAGATCATGCAACACTTAGATAAAAAAAAAAACATTGTACTAAAGGCTGTAATGTAACAAAATGGGTAAAAAGCCAAGGCATTGTAGATGTGCACAATGAAATCACTCACAGCAACCACTGTTCTGACTGCTCTTAAATGATGAAATCTTGGTTCCAAGGACGTATTGCACATCAAGATTAATTGCACTGCTGTGCTTGATGGCATTTTTTTATACTTGGTGACCAAGCCAATTCTTACTCATACAAATAAAAGACACAGTACATCAGTCTATATTAAAGACGCATTCAGCAATATATTTTCTGAAAGACACATTCCTACAGATAATATAAAAACAATTTTGCATCCTAAAATACTACACAAATTTCTGGAGAATGTATTTTTAACATTTACACACATGTTTAGTGTGTTTAGCAAAACAATGTATAAATACAGCATGTAAAAACAACATACACTAATGCCGCATACACACGATCATTTTTTGTGATGAAAAAAAACCAAAGTTTTCTGTGAAGTAAAAAAACAACGTTTTTGAAACGTCACTTTTCAAAGACGATGTTGCATACACACCATCGTTTTTTTCACAAAAAGCGAGGTTACATTCACCACTCTTTTTCATTGAAGCTTGCTTCATAACTAGCTTCTGGGCATGCGCGGGTTGAAAAACGTCGTTTTAAACAACGTTTTTGCTACACATGGTGATTTTTTGTGAAACAAAAAACGACGTTTTGAAAAACGACACAAAAAATTCAAGCATGTTGGAATTTTTTTTTGGCCGTTTTTTTGAAGACAAAAAAACGATGTTTTGCCCACACACAATCAATTTAAATGACGTTTGTTTTCATCGCAAAAAACGACCGTGTGTACGCGGCATAACATTAGTATCTATGGCCAAATGTATATTAATGCATTTTTTTCTAATTGCTATTGGATACAAGGATACTTAAAGCAAGTAGATTATCATGGGTTCAGTGTACCCCTATGAGTCTGAAGTAATCATAGTTTTTGATATCTTTCACCGCCACAAAAGCACCCTGCCTCAGTGTGGAAACATTCATTGTTTTTAAAAAGTAAGCATTTTTCTTGAGCTTTTCAGACACTTTTTTTTTTACTCAAAATCTCTTAACCACCGCGCTATAGCAAAAATACTGCTACAGCGCGGCGGGGTTATTTTGGGACGAGGTCCCTGGAACGTTGTCCTTCACTTCCACGATTGCGCGTCCCCTGGGACGCGCTCACGGAAGTGTCCGTGCTCGCCGGGTCTAGAAGACCCGGCACATCACGGATCACGGTAAATTGCCGCTGATGGCGGCCGTTTACCACGTGATCGTGCCGTCAAATGACGGCGCGATCACTTGTAAACAAACCGGCGTCATTTGATGACGCCGGTTCCTCCCTCTCCTGCGTCTCCTCTCTGTACCGTTTGGTATAGTGTGAGAGGAGAGGGGGGGGAGCGGTGTGTCAGCAGCTGTGCTGTGGCTGGATCTGTGACAAATGCAGTCACAGACCCAGCCATCCCTCAATCCATCCCAGCTCTGCAATCCCTAGTACCCTGCAGTACCCCAGTACCCTGCAGTACCCCAGTACTCTGCAGTACCCTGCAGTACCCCAATTATAGTGCCATTTGCACTACTAAAAATTATATGAAAAACACCAGCGAAAAATGTAACAATACATTTAAGTGTTTGTTCACCAATGCCAGAAGCCTTCCAAGCAAAACAGGTGAGTTGGAAGCTCTGGTGCATGAGGAGAGCTATGATGTAATCGGTATTGCTGAAACTTGGCTTCAATCCTCACATGACTGGGCTAATAATATTCCTGGCTATGCTCTCTTTCGGAAAGACAGGGTGAAAAGGAAAGGTGGAGGTGTCTGTCTCTATGTGAGAAGTGACCTCAAAGCAAGCATGAAAGAGGACCTAGTTGATGGAGAGTGTGATGAAGTTGAAGCATTATGGGTGGAACTGCATACAGATGTGCGTAGTTCAAAGTTAATCATTGGAGTTTGTTATAGACCACCCAATGTTAATGAGGAGGTGGAGACTCGGCTCCTTGCACAGATGGAAAGGGCAGCAAGGGCTGGGACGGTGATAATAATGGGGGATTTTAACTACCCAGAAATTGACTGGAATAATGGAATTTCTGGGACAGTTAAAGGACAAAAATTTAAAAACCTATTGCAAGACAATTTTATGGTTCAGTTTATTGAGGCCCCAACTAGGAATGATGCTCTGTTGGACTTGGTAATCTCAAACCATGCAGAGCTTATTACTAATGTTCAGATAAAGGAACACCTGGGTAGCAGTGATCATAACATGATTTCATTTAATATTAACTATAAGCAAGAAATACATACAGGAAAGATAAAAACACTTAATTTCAAGAGAGCAAATTTTCAAAGCATGAGGACTGCTCTCCAGGGCTTGGACTGGGAGGAAATATTGGCACAGATGAACACAGAACAGAAATGGGAATTCTTCAAAAAGACTCTTTGGAACCTTACTGCAAAGTATATTCCCATGGGCAATAAGTTTAAAAGGCTAAAGATAAAACCTATGTGGCTCACGGTCAAAGTTAAAAAAGCTATAAACAATAAGAAAATAGCTTTTAAAAAATATAAAAATGAAGGAACACTAGCGTCGTTTAAATGTTACAAAGAATATAATAGAATATGTAAAAAGGAAATCAAGGATGCAAAAATTCATAATGAACGACAGATTGCAAAAGATAGTAGGACAAAACCCCAAAAAATCTTTAAATATATTAATAGTAAAAAGGTCAAGTCTAAGCATGTAGGCCCTTTACAAAATAATCTAGAGTGGGTGACTGAGGACATAGAGAAGGCAAATTTTTTAAATGCTTTCTTCAGCTCTGTGTATACAATGGAGTATGGGGGAGCTCATGTCCATAATGGGGGTGGGAGTGACACAGCCCCAAATCCACAATGGCTCAAAAGTGATATGGTCCAGAAATATTTAGACAGAATAAAGGTGGATAAAGCACCTGGACCAGATGGCATCCACCCACGGATCCTAAAAGAATTGAGCTCTGAAATTTCAAAGCCACTGTATCTAATATTTAGAGACTCATTAATGACAGGAATAGTACCACTGGATTAGCGTAGAGCCAATGTGGTGCCTATATTTAAAAGGGGAACAAAGTCTTTACCAAGTAACTATAGACCTGTTAGTTTAACTTCTATAGTTGGGAAGATACTGGAACGTTTATTAAAAGACCACATGAGTTTTTGCTGGAAACAAACTATTTAAGCAGCAGACAGCATGGATTCATGAAAGACAGAAGTTGTCAGACAAACCTGATTTCTTTTTATGAACAGGTAAGTAAAACCCTGGACAGAGGCGTGGCAGTGGACGTGGTATACTTGGATTTTGCAAAAGCGTTCGATACAGTTCCCCACACACGGCTCATGTGTAAGGTAAGGTCTACAGGATTAGATATATCAGTTTGTAAATGGATAGAAAACTGTCTGAAAGACAGAATTCAGAGAGTTGTGGTTAATGATTCTTACTCTGAATGGTCCAAGGTTATCAGCGGTGTACCCCAAGGTTCAGTGTTGGGTCCCTTACTTTTCAATATATTTATAAATGATATTGGGTCTGAGATCCAAAGTAACATTTCTGTTTTTGCAGATGACACCAAGCTATGCAGCGGAATAACGTCCTTACAGGATGTCTCCAATTTACAAGCCGACCTCAATGCTCTGTCTAATTGGGCGACTATGTGGCAGATGAGGTTTAATGTTGATAAATGTAAAGTTATGCACTTGGGGGCTAAGAATTTGCATGCATCATACATGCTAGGGGGAGTTCAACTGGGGGGATCTGTAGTGGAGAAGGATCTGGGGGTTTTAGTTGATCATAAGCTCAATAATGGCATGCAATGCCAAGCTGCGGTTTCCAAAGCAAGCAAAGTCCTTTCTTGTATTAAAAGAGGTATGGACTCCAGAGAGAGAGATATAATTTTGCCCCTGTACAAATCATTAGTAAGACCTCATCTGGAATATGCAGTCCAGTTTTGGGCACCAGTTCTCAAAAAGGATATCGGAGAACTGGAGAAAGTGCAGAGAAGGGCAACTAAACTGATAAGAGGCATGGAGGAGCTCAGCTATGAGGAAAGATTAGAAAAACTGAATTTATTCACTCTTGAGAAGAGGAGAATAAGGGGGGATATGATCAACATGTACAAATATATAAGAGGTCCATATAGTGAACTTGGTGTTGAGTTATTCACTTTAAGGTCAACGCTGAGGACAAGGGGGCACTCTTTACGTCTGGAGGAAAAGAGATTTCACCTCCAAATACGGAAAGGTTTCTTCACAGTAAGAGCTGTGAAAATGTGGAACAGACTCCCTCCAGAGGTGGTTCTGGCCAGCTCAGTAGATTGCTTTAAAAAGGGCCTGGATTCTTTCCTAAATACACATAATATAACTGAGTACTAAGTTTTGTAGGTAAAGTTGATCCGGGGTAAATCCGATTGCCTCTTGGGGGATCAGGAAGGAATTTTTTCCCCTCCGGTAGCAAATTGGATCATCGCTCTGCTGGTTTTTTTTGCCTTCCTCTGGATCAACTGTGGGTATGGAGTTGGGTGTATGGGATGTACTGTGTTTTTTTTTTTGTTTGTTTATTTTTATTTTTTTATGGTTGAACTGGATGGACTTGTGTCTTTTTTCAACCTGACTAACTATGTAACTATGTAATTCTGCAGTACCCCAATACTGTGCAATACCCTGCGCATTACTCTGCAATACCCCAATACCCTGCGCGATACTTTGCAATACCCTGCGCGATACTTTGCAATACCCTGCGCGATACTTTGCAATACCCTGCGCGATACTTTGCAATACCCTGCGCGATACTCTGCAATACCCCAATACTCTGCAATACCCCAATACTCTGCAATACCCCAATACTCTGCAATACCCCAATACTCTGCAATACCCCAATACTCTGCAATACTCTGCAATACCCCAATACTCTGCAATACCCCAATACCCTGCGCGATACTTTGCAATACCCCAAAACCCTGCACGATACTCTGCAATACCCAAATACTCTGCAATACCCAAATACTCTGCAATACCCATTTTTTTAAAGCACCCCTGTCCCCGTGTGCTCGCATGCAGAAGCGAACGCATACGTAAGTCCCGCCCACATATGAAAACGGTGTTCAGGCTACACATGTGAGGTATCTCTGCGAACGTTAGAGCGAGAGCAATCATTCTGGCACTAGACCTCATCTGTAACTAAAAACATGTAACCAATAAAAATAATTAAAGCGTCGCCTATGGGGATTTTTAAGTAGCGAAGTTTGGCGCCATTCCATCATTGTGCGCAATTTTGAAGGGTGACATGTTGGGTATCTATTAACTCGGCGTAACTTCATCTTTCATATTATGAAAAAAAATTGGGCTAACTTTACTGTGTTAAAAAATTTCTACGAAAATACCATGCAAGATAAAAAGTTGTAACCGCCGCCATTGTATTCTCTAGGGTCTTTGCTAAAAAAGCATATATAATGTTTTGGGGTTCTATGTAATTTTCTAGCAAATAAATAATGATTTTTCCATGTAGGAGAGAAATGTCAGAATTGGTCTGGGTGTTCCAGAACGCCTGATGGTGCTCCCTTCATGTTGAGCCTCTGTATGTGGCCACACTGTGTAAAAGTCTCACACATGGGGTATCGCCATACTCGGGAGGAATAGCAGAATATGTTTTGGGGTGTAATTTGTGGTATGCATATGCTGTGTGTGAGAAATAACCCGGTAATATGACAGAAACAAGATTTTTTTTTTTACAGAATTTTCAGTCGTTTTTCTTTTATAGCGCAAAAAATAAAAAACCCAGAGGTGATCAAATACCACCAAAAGAAAGCTCTATATGTGTGAAAAAAAGGACAAAAATGTCAAATGGGTACAATGTTGTATGACTGAGAAATTGTCATTCAAATTGTGAGAGCACCGAAAGCTGAAAATTGGTCTGGTTAGGAAGGGGGTTTAAGTGCCCAGTGGTCAAGTGGTTAAAAACCCCTCAGTGTGAAAGGGTCCTTAGATTGATTTGCATTTTGTTTCCACACAGTATAAAACTAGGTTCACATCTGCGGGACGGTTTGTAAATTGCACGCAATCAAGCACCCACTGCAAAAAACGCACAGCTGTTTTTTTTTTCAAAATCATTTTTATTGGGTTTTACATTTTGTAATGGCAATACAAAAAAAAAAAAAAAGTACTTTTGGTAGAGAATTATCAAAAGTAAATTACACAGCACCATAAAAGGTATAAGCTTCAACATTCAGGCATCAAGAATATAAGGTGTTACCAATAATCATAATATTCAAAGTAATAGTAGGTGACTAAAGCATGGGAAACAAAATTCCCTGCAAGAAAAAGGATCTTCACTATGGAGATCCTTTATTCTTGCTTTTAAATCCTTGGATCCATAGATACATTTGCCAGGAAATTTGTGGTGAGGTCGGAGGCAGTACTGCAGTGGTGTCCTGTTCAAAACACACCGAGGAGGAAGGAGCATTCACAGTTGGTTGGTTAATCTAGTAGTTCAATGCACCATTAAACCCAGTGGGGTCTATTTATAAGGTAAGCGGCCATCACCACAGGGGGAGGATACGAGGAATCATAGTTTTTATCGACATATTTTCCAGACTTGTACTCCCTTGCCCGTCCCTTTCCTTTGCTCTGTTATTTTGCTCATCCATGAAATAATTCTGTTGTGACAAGGAATGAGTTGCTCCCTGGATGATCAGAGATATTTTCTGTGGATACACCAATTATAGCACCTACTCACTTGTATGGACTTGGTTTTAGTTTAGTATATATTTTACCTGAATGGACTTTATATTATTAACCATACACTGTTGTGATGCACGTTGTTATTATTAATGCAAGATTCATTTGCACCATTTTTATTCACATAGCACTTTGTTAAATATCAATTAGCGCTACTTTAATATATTTAAAAACTAGGGTTGTCCCGATACCGATACTAGTATCGGGACCGATGCCGAGTATTTGCGCGAGTACTTGTACTCGCGCAAATACTCCCGATGCCTAAAAAGAATTCCCCCCCACTGCATCGCGCCGCCGCATCGAAAGCCGCTGCAAGGGGTTAAACGCCGTGCGGGAACATCACAGCATTCATTTGAATTCGTATAGACACTCCCCCTTGCTCGGGATTGGATGGGTGATCGTGATCTGCCTGATCCCGAGCAATGGGGAGTGTCTATACGGGCGGGCTATTCAAATGAATCCTGTGATTTTCTCCATGCGGCTTTCGGCGGCAAAGGTATGGGGGAAATGGCTGAAGGGACATGGGACATGGCTGCATATGTGAGGAACATGGCTAGAGGGACATGGCTGAACGGACATTGCTGCATATGTGAGGGACATGGCTAGAGGGACATGGGACATGGCTGCATATGTGAGAAACATGGCTGAATGGACATTGCTGCATATGTGAGGGACATGGGACATGGCTGCATATGTGAGGGACATGGCTAGAGGGACATTGAACATTGCTGCATATGTGAGGGACATGGCTGAATGGATATTGCTGCATATGTGAGGGACATGGCTAGAGGGACATGGGACATTGCTGCATATGTGAGGGACATGGCTAAAAGGACATAGCTGAACGGACATTGCTGCATATGTGAGGGACATGGCTAGAGGGACATGGCTAGAGGGACATGGCTAAAGGGACATGGCTAAAGGGACATGGCTGCATATGTGAGGGACATGGCTGAAGGGACATGGCTGCATATGTGAGGGACATGGCTGCATATGTGAAGGAATTGGCTGCATATGCGAGGGACATGGCTAGAGGGACATGGCTGCATATGTGAGGGACATGGCTAGAGGGACATGGCTGCATATGTGAGGGACATGGCTAAAGGGACATGGCTGCATATGTGAGGGACATGGCTGAAGGGACATGGCCACATATGTGAGGGACATGGCTAGAGGGACATGGCTGAAGGGACATGGCTGAAGGGACATGGCTGAAGGGACATGGCTGCATATGTGAGGGACATGGCTAGAGGGACATGGCTGCATATGTGAGGAACATGGCTGCATATGTGAGAGACATGGCTGGAGGGACATGGCTGCATATGTGGGGGACATGGCTGCATTTGGGGACACATGTAAAAAAAAGTATCGGTATTCGGTATCCGCGACTACTTGAAAAAAGTATCGGTACTTGTACTCGGTCCTAAAAAAGAGGCATCGGGACAACCCTATTTAAAACATTTTCTGGGAGGTGGATACACTACAGAAGTCAGCTGCTGTTTACGCCCTCATTTTAGCACTTAATTACTAGTGTGCTGCCTTCGCAATGTATATTACATGCTTGACACATAGCAGGGTCTGTTTCTTTAATCATTTTCTTGAAGCCTAGAGGTGGGTCTTCTCTGTATTGTCTAGGGCTAGTTGGGACATATCCTGTCATTCCAGCTCTAACTACTGTAGTGACCAGATCCACAGGACATCCTAAAGCCAATACAGACTGCAAACCTGATGAACACCAAAGCCTGTGAGTAAAGGGGTTTTGCTAGTTCAGCCTGAGTAGAGGGATGCTAGACATTGCAGATAGATAATGTGTTTTTCAGTGTGTAGTAAGCAAGCACATGTTAGTTAAGCCCTATCTTTTGTATTAGCTATGTATAATGTATGTTGCTTGAATAGCAATGCTTACATTTGTCTTTTATATGTTTGTTTCACAGTTTTACCGCACTTTCACACACATTCCTGTTCATTATATCTCAGTAAAGATTGCATCAGTTTAACAAAACCAGCGCTTCTTTCATTGAGATTCGGATTTTACTTGATGTGAAGCTGTGTACCTAAAGCAACACACAGCCGAGACATTAAAACTAGTATTATATAAAAAAAAATTAACACTTTTGGTAGCGCATTATTTCTCTAGTTTACACATAAAATTCTAGTGTTTGCAGATATCTCCCAGGCCACTATTCAAAAAAGACTCTTTTAAACCTTTGCCGTTGCCATTGATTTAATGAAATATTCGCTACAGTTGGAACTACCCTTTCTGGCTCCAGTTTACTCAGAATGAAAAAAATCCTACTTCTTCTCTACATTTACTGATGGTGAAAATATTCTATTAAAGCTAGCCCTTATCTCTCGCAGTCCTTCATCCTGGAATTATTCTAGGGCCAATGGTCGTCCTCCGCTCTCTCCTCTCTGGTTACCTATGCCAACAAAAATCTACAACCTCTTGTCATACATCATGAGAACTTGCTATATACCATTACTTGATCCTTGTTTCCTTGGTGGTGGCTTCTCAGTGGTCCGAATATAGGACATTAGCCACTGTAAATACATTTTCTTTTTTTTTTTTATGTGCAACTATGCAATCTGCACCTTATATATAACAGTTTCAGCTCTTTTGGCTACATTTTACTTTTACGATGGACATTTTAGGTCTGACCCACATATTGATATAATGGTTATTGGTTTTATAACAATGTTCTTATTTTCATAGCGGTGCTATAGGGCCTTCAATTTTCCATGTGCGATCTATAATGCTGGGAGGATGTCTATGCACTCTTCCCATTGCTTGATTTTGCAAGACTCCTCCACGCTCAGAGCTTTGATTCTTGAAAATTAGACTGTTAGTTATCCCAGGTTTGTAACATTCTGCATTTATACATTACACTACTCGGAGCCGGGGAGATTCCTGGTCCGAACATCTTCTCTTTATTTCTTTTCTTCTGTCTTAACCTTTTTGTTATTCCTTTATGAGGGTCACCCAGAGACACTTTGGTTCTTCTGCATTCGAAGAATTTCAGACTGGTGGGTGAGTTTACGTACCGATTATTATGCCGACTGTTCCTCATGCCTAGCGCAACAAATACCATCCACACCATCCGCCTGCTTTCCCATAACATTCAGGGTCTCGGGTCACCCTCTAGGTGTATTAAGGCCTTCACACATTACCGCTCCTTGGGGGCAGACGTTGTGGCCCTACAGGAAACACATTTTGCTCCCCTTTATACACCCCAATATCTCTATAAGGATTATCCTATTTTTTATCTTGCAAATGCTTCTGAAAAAAGGAGGGGAGTGACCCTCTTTATCTAGATAACTATTATTTACTGAAATTAAAGTGCTCAAGGACAAAAAGGAACGATAGATTTTGGTTGAGAGCTACTGAGCACAAAAACTCCCTATCCCAAATTATTCACTAAACTTTAACAATCCTGTTTAGCACTCAACATTTGTCTCACCCCGTGAGCTGAGAAATAACTGCATATCCAAACAAAAGAACTCACTGCTCCAGTTGAGACAGGAAGCCAAATGATATCACAGGTGCCTGCCTCGGCTCGCCTCTGCATACGATCAACACTGAAGAAATTGCAGCACTCCAAGATCCATAAAGATGTGTTTATTCATTACTCATGAACTAATGAACTCAATACTAATGAATAAGCACATCTTTGTGTAAAACGTGTCTACCATTTGAACTGTTTGTAACACTTGGTATGTTCGTTTATTAAATAAGAATTTTGATGGATCTTGGAGTGCTGCCATTTCTTCAGTGTTGAGAAATAACTGTGTTGGACAAATAGTAGGTTCTTTACTTGGCATTACTGCCCAGGATCCTTGTTGGCACACAAGCTCACTCCTAGACTCTCCATTTGGCACTCAAAGACCCCACAAAACTCTCCTTCGAGAGTTTCACAAATGTTATGCCGATCTATATGTACAATCCCAGGATGCTGCTCCTTCTTCCATTAGGGACTTTCTGGGGAATCTGCCTCGTCCATCTATTGAGGGCACCCATAGAGACCTTATGGACCAGCCCTTCACCTGTGAGGTCATTGGTAGTACTGTCAAAACATTATCACTTTATAAGTCACCAGGCCCAGATGGTCTTCCCAACAATTATTGCAAAAAATTATTTGAAAAGCTGGCCCCACATACAGTTCTTTACCTAAATTCCTTGTGGGATAGTGGAGCAGTCCCCTGGATGAAAACAAAGCCTATATCAGTGTTATTCCTAAACCTAACAAGGATTCTACTGCTGTCCTTAACTATCGCCCAATCTTGTTAATAAACTGGGATTTAAAAATTCTTGCAACATTTTTTTGGCCTGCCTTCTTAATACTTTTTGGCACAGTATATCCGTAAAGATCAGTCAGGATTTATTGTGGGACGCCAAACCTTTTATCAGATTGGTAGATCTATAACTTTGATTTCAGCTGTACGTACTAATTGGGATGCTGCTATATCTCTGGAATTTTTGCTTCAATTATATAGCTAATGCAAAAAGTAAAGGGAAGAGTGGGCAGCCCTTTCTCATAAGGCATCTAGCAGAGAATGGGGGGGGGATTTATATCCTCTAATGGAAA
Source organism: Rana kukunoris (assembly GCA_029574335.1). Taxonomy (NCBI): domain Eukaryota; kingdom Metazoa; phylum Chordata; class Amphibia; order Anura; family Ranidae; genus Rana; species Rana kukunoris. Next base: position 235,795,799 of record CM056052.1, on the reverse strand, counting down.
CCTAGGCCAATGGGAAACTAAACGTTTTCAATAAGGAAAGAAAGGTAGGCCGAAGTCTCTAAAGTAATGAATAGATCATTTAAGTTTAGGCCATCAAAGGACTTTTTGAAATCTAATGAAAGAAGCGAAAATTCCAGAGACCGGGGAATGACATTTTTACCTAGGACAGTTTACCATTTTAGAACTTGGCAGTGTCTGTCTCGAGTGGAGAATTACACAGTGCTTACAAGTCAAAGTCCTTTGTTTCATATGGGGGTAATAGAAAGCCTTGGATGCAGAAACAGATATTATATACTCCGAAACCAAGGGGTGGGCTTGGTTTTCCCAACCTTCAGGCTTATTTTCAAGCCGCTCAAAATTGCCCAATTAGCCTACACACTACTGCTAAAGGCCCTATTTCCCTTTGGATTTCTATTGAGGCACTTTCCTGTCATCCCTTTGCCATATGATCGTGTGACTCTCTAGCCGTTTACATCCTCCTATACTATGTCCCTCTTTGTCACCTTAGCGGTCTGGGACAGAACAAATCATCGCAAATCTTTATCATACACACACACACACACACACACACACCCCATTAGCTCCTATCTTTTGCAACCCAGAATGGGCTGGTACTGTGATTATTTCAATGGTGGCTTAATAAGGGGCTATTAAGGATTGGCGATTATCTTAATGGAGACCGAGGATACCCTTACAACACTTTAAGGATATGATACAAATGCCTTCTAGTGAAATATTCCGATACAATCAAAGAGCATCCTTTGCTAGATCTAAACTCAACTTATTAGTAGGGCCCCTTACACTTACGACAATCAAACTATCTTGCCAGACAAGGGGTCTTCCGAGGGGACGTATATCTGCAGTATATACCTCGCCCACTGAACCAAACTCAAAACTTTCCTATATGAATTAGTGGGAAAAGGACCTGAACCCTACATTTGATTTGACTAAGTGGCAGGACATTGCCTACAACTTATCTAAAGTTTCCATCAATACGACTAATCAAAGCCAATTACAAAACGCTCCTGTGCTGGTACCTGGTTCCGACCCGATAGACAAAATGCATCCTTCCACATCGCCAAATTGTTTGACGTTAAGGACCATGCATCATGCCCACTCGTGACTAGGTTCTGGATCCAGATATTTAATCCTATAAATTTGGTGACATGAGTGAAAATCCGCAGATCCCCAGAGGCAGACCTCTTTCACAAACTACCCACGAAGTCGATGAAGCCGATTACCTGTTGCTAGCAGTAGGGATCACAATTGCAAGGCATTGGAAGTAGTCTGTTATTCCTCTTGACTACGTCAAGAACAAACTCAACTTGATTATGGTCAATGATGCGCTCACTCATATACCATATTTATTGGCGTATACCGCACACTTTTTTCCCCTTAAAATAAGGGGAAAATAGTGGGTGTGCGATATACGCCGATACCCGCGCTCAGTTTGAACTGAGCCGCTGACATATACCGAGTGCAGGCTCAGCTTCGCTCGTGCTCACGCATAAACGTCACAGAGCGTGAGCACGAGCGAAGCCGAATGTACTGCACTCGGTATATGTCGGCGGAGGCGTTCAAACTGAGCGCGCGCTGGAGAAGCGGGGAGGACAGCACTGATGCCGAAGACGGATACCGGACCAGACAAGGCCGCCGATGGACGCTGCCCAAGACACCAAAACTGTACGTACTAAAATGTTTTTTTTACAGGTCTACATCAGGGGTGCGTGCTATACGCCGAAGCGCGCAATACCCCGATAAATACGGTACTTCATAACAACTCTAAAAAGTTTAACATTTTGGACCCGTGGATTTCTTATACTTCGGTTCCCCAAGCTCCTGGCTAACCCGCTTCTCTGCCTATTTCTTACATTGATATTATTGTGGATGGGTCTTCCACTAGACTTGTTACTGGTAGGCAATATTAATTCCCTGATCCCTCGAAGATCAGGTTAACGTCCTTTTGTTTTTTTCTGACAATGATGGATAGTACAATTACCTTTTGAATATCACCCTGTGACCATTTTATGACTAGTGCATGTCCTTTTTTCTGTTTGATTTTGCATATTTTCTCTATTCATATGTTATTTACCGGTGTCTTGCTATGATGACAACCCTTGAGAATTGGGTTTGTTCAAATGTTATTTCTGTTGATACCAGATCTTTTCAATAAAAATATTGAAATACAAAGGGTTAGTTCACGTTTACCAAAAAAAAAAAAAAAAAAAACTGCCTACATCGTTAGATAAAAGAAACTTGCAGCTTTTCAAAGTTAAATGCACTTTGAACAGGTGTAAGCCATTCCACCAAAGCCTGGTCGAAAAACTGGATGGAAACATCTTGTCCTCCCGTGTGTTTCTAGGACATTCCCAGCCAATTCGAACCCAATTTCATGCTCTCTCCCCCCATTACAGCAGCCCTAAGCTCAGCGATGCCGTGATGGAAGAGATGGACCACAAGTGCAGGGGGGTGGAGAGCTCACTCCTGTGATGGTTGGGGTGAGCAGTAACAGCTGGGAGTGTCGTAGCAACAAGGCAGGATGGAATGATGCCACCTTTGTTTTGTTTTTTCGCATAGTACATTAATGGCCTGCACCTATAGTAGGGCATTATTCAATCTTAGTCAAAGCTGCAAAGTTTAATTTATCTCTACAGAAGCCCCTTACCTGCATAGGCAGTTTTGTGGTAAAGGTGAACTAAATTTTCACGACGCAGTCCTGGAATACAGTTCCATGTTTGTTGTTCATTGCCCCAGTCCAGTTCCCTGAAAATTGAGAGACAGAAATTGTAGCGTTTGCTGACTGCAGAGCTGGGTCTGCAAGTGTAAAGAGAGTCTTAACCACTTCCCGCCCGCACTACATCATATGACGTCCTTGACTTTCAGGGGGGAAATCTGAATGCCGTCTGCAGCTACAAGCATCATTCAAATATAGTTTTCTGCCGACAATTTTGTGCACGATAAGAACGAGGCCTGGGCGCGACGTTATGAAGTCATGTCCTGGCCGCGGATGTAAACAAAGCCGCGATCGTGGCTGTCAGCATGAAATCGATCTCCTGGAGGAGAGATGTGGGGCCTTGTTGACGCCACATCTCTTCATAAAGAGGACCTGTCCCGATAGATTCCTATAACAAGGGTTGGTTACAAAAAATATTAATAAAAAAAAAAACGCCCCTGTCCCCGTTCGCTTGTGCTCAGAAGCGAACACACATGTAAATCCAGCGCAAGCAACAATTCTAGCACTAGACCTTCTCTGTAACTCTAAACTGGTAACCTGTAAAAAAAATAAAAAAATTTATAAAGGGTTGCCTATGGAGATTTTTAAGTACTGAACTTTGGCGCCATTCCATGAGTGTGTGCAATTTTAAAGCGTGACATGTTGGGCATCTATTTACTCGGTGCAACATCATCTTTCACATTATATAAAAAAATTGGGTTAACTTTACTGTTTTGTTATTTTTTAATTCATGAAACTGTTTTTTTCCCCCCAAATTCCCTAGGGTGTCTGCTAAAAAATATATAGAATATTTGGGTGTTGAGTAATTTTCTAGCAAAAAAATATGATTTTACATATAGGAGAGGAGTGCCAGAATTGGCCAAGTATGGAAGTGGTTAAAGAGCATTTCAAACTTCCAATAGAATCTTAGAATGAAGGAACATGTTCAAGTGGTACAGTGTAATTTTAAGAATGAGATCGTAGCATCTATTACCAGGGCAGACCACTTATTGGAGAACTCTTTTTACTGGATAGAATTAAAGTTTTTAAGGCCTGAAAAATCTTTCTTGAATTGATCCAATGGTTATAAATTGTCCATTCTTTTTCTTCAAAGCTGGGAATATTTTTAGATTTAGCAGGTGTTTTTATACTCAAAAGGTTTTTGCGAGACAGGAGAATCTTAAGATAAAATAGTAAACTAGTTAAAGGATATGCAAAAGGTTAGTTCAAAAAAATATATATATATTATACAGTGCGGAAAATAAGTATTTGATCACCCTGCTATTTTGCAAGTTCTCCCACTTGGAAATCATGGAGGGGTCTGAAATTGTCATCATAGGTGCATGTCCACTGTGAGAGACATAATAAAAAAAATAATTCCAGAAATCACAATGTATGATTTTTTAACTATTTATTTGTATGATACAGCTGCAAATAAGTATTTGAACACCTGAGAAAATCAATGTTACTATTTGGTACAGTAGCCTTTGTTTGCAATTACAGAGGTCAAACGTTTCTTGTAGTTTTTCACCAGGTTTGCACACACTGGAGGAGGGATTTTGGCCCACTCCTCCACACAGATCTTCTCTAGATCAGTCAGGTTTCTGGGCTGTCGCTGAGAAACACAGAGTTTGAGCTCCCTCCAAAGATTCTCTATTGGGTTTAGGTCTGGAGACTGGCTAGGCCACGCCAGAACCTTGATATGCTTCTTACAGAGCCACTCCTTGGTTATCCTGGCTATGTGCTTCGGGTCATTGTCATGTTGGAAGACCCAGCCTCGACCCATCTTCAAAGCTCTAACTGAGGGAAGGAGGTTGTTGCCCAAAATCTCGCAATACATGGCCCCGGTCATCCTCTCCTTAATACAGTGCAGTCGCCCTGTTCCATGTGCAGAAAAACACCCCCAAAGCATGATGCTACCACCCCCATGCTTCACAGTAGGGATGGTGTTCTTGGGATGGTACTCATCATTCTTCTTCCTCCAAACACGGTTAGTGGAATTATGACCAAAAAGTTCTATTTTGGTCTCATCTGACCACATGACTTTCTCCCATGACTCCTCTGGATCATCCAAATGGTCATTGGCAAACTTAAGACGGGCCTTGACATGTGCTGGTTTAAGCAGGGGAACCTTCCGTGCCATGCATGATTTCAAACCATGACGTCTTAGTGTATTACCAACAGTAACCTTGGAAACGGTGGTCCCAGCTCTTTTCAGGTCATTGACCAGCTCCTCCCGTGTAGTCCTGGGCTGATTTCTCACCTTTCTTAGGATCATTGAGACCCCACGAGGTGAGATTTTGCATGGAGCCCCAGTCCGAGGGAGATTGACAGTCATGTTTAGCTTCTTCCATTTTCTAATGATTGCTCCAACAGTGGACCTTTTTTCACTAAGCTGCTTGGCAATTTCCCCGTAGCCCTTTCCAGCCTTGTGGAGGTGTACAATTTTGTCTCTAGTGTCTTTGGACAGCTCTTTGGTCTTGGCCATGTTAGTAGTTGGATTCTTACTGATTGTATGGGGTGGGCAGGTGTCTTTATGCAGCTAATGACCTCAAACAGGTGCATCTAATTTAGGATAATAAATGGAGTGGAGGTGGACATTTTAAAGGCAGACTAACAGGTCTTTGAGGGTCAGAATTCTAGCTGATAGACAGGTGTTCAAATACTTATTTGCAGCTGTATCATACAAATAAATAGTTAAAAATTCATAAATTGTGATTTCTGGAATTTTTTGTTTTGATTATGTCTCTCACAGTGGACATGCACCTACGATGACAATTTCAGACCCCTCCATGATTTCCAAGTGGGAGAACTTGCAAAATAGCAGGGTGTTCAAATACTTATTTTCCGCACTGTATATATAATTTCATAGTTATTTCCTCTGTGCAGTTGGTTTTACACAGAGTGGCCCGACCCTCCTGTTCTGGTGTCCCTCAGCAGGGCTCCCGGCTCCTCCTTCTCGAGTGCCCGATTGGAGAGCCGCTCTCCCTGACACAGACAGCAGGACTTGGCCCCACCCCCCACATCATTGGATTTGATTGATGGCAGCGAGACCCAATGGCTGCGCTGCCATCTATCCAAGATAGAAAAATGTTTATAAATATAAATCTCTGTGCTGGTCTGAAAAGGATGGAACATCAGCTACTCAAGACCAGGAAGGAATCAAAAATAGGCAATAATATAAATGGCATGCTAATCCCAGTGGCAATATAAATGGCACGCTAATCCCGGTGTTAAAGTGTATGACAAAAAAAGTAGAACAAACTAAAAATGACTAGCACGTACACAACAATATGTGAATTAAATGGCCTCAATCACTCGAGACTAAAATTAAATAAGTGCATAAGTGACATTATATAATGCTCAAAACAATGTGTAAAGATGGACAATCATAAAAACTGTATATAAAATAAAAAACTTGATATGTGACGTATGTGATGATCAATTACATTGCACATAGTTCATATACATGAGCAAAAATTCAGTTAATGGAACATTTTTAGACAACTTTCTGCATCACTTTCCTATGCCAAAAAGTGCCTGAGTATAGCAAAAAAGTCTTAATGGATTCTACTTTACAGAGATCAGACTCGCTTGTGAATTACCACCGTCTGTGTGGATTTCAACCTCCTTGTTTCTCTCACAGCTTCACAGTTAACTGACCCACTACCATAGGCGTTCAGCTCATCCACACCACAGCAATTAGCAATTAGCCAGTATGAACTTCTCAGGTGCAAGGACATATGAATTTTTACATCCTTTTAAATGTAGCTGGAACTCCAAATTATAGTACATCATATATAAAGAAAAAGCCTCATAGTGTAACACCACACAAATGTATTTAAAAATGCTTGTAAAAGGTTACACTTACTGCAAGGCAGAAAATTCAAGCATGAAAAGTACATTCTGGCGACGATGTCATTCGTCCAACCAGTTGAGTGGCACTACAAGGATTCTCCGATACAATGCATTTCCACAAAATTGTTATCTACTGGGAATGGAGTATGTCATATTTCACAAGCGAGTCTGATCTCTGTAACAAAACAAGGATCCATCACATCTGGTAAGAGGCAAACTTTACTTTATGAATCATCATATGTCAAGGCATTGGAGATTATTTAAAAGTGGAATCCATTAAGACTTTTAAGACTGCTATACTCTGGCTCAGAGTGAGGTAGAGTTTCAGGGAAGGAGCTCAAGCGCATGTCCTCAAAAGATTTGCCTGCATCCAATCACTTGAAAGTATGAGCCTATAACCCAGGCAGGGCCATCTTAATAGCATTGTGGGCCCCTGGGCAAAGTAATGCACTGGGGCCCCCACAAGCCTGCACTACCGCTCACCAAACACAACCCAATCCCAGGTAGCAACCAGGATCACAAGAATGTATGTCCCCAATTCTAAAAACCTCCTGTCTCCATTCCTCCCACCTCTTCACTTCCATCCCTCTGTTACTCTATCCCTCCCTTCTTTTATCTTTCCATAACTCCATCCTTATCTTTTACTTCATTCCTCCCTCCATCATACTGTCCATCCTACAATCCTTGTGCCCTATATCCCTCCACCTTTTCTATCATCCATCACTTTTATCCCCTAGTATTCTGTCGCTGCCTCTTTCTTTCCATAACTCCATCCCTCCATCCTTTGCTTCATCATTCCATTTCTCTGTTTTGCTAACACATCTCTCTGTCACCCAATCTATACCTTCATTCTTTAGGGCTCTTTCACACACATGTCCGTTTTCACAGACTCCACTTGCTCAGCAGGGAACGCTCCATTGATCCCACTGAGCCGTCAGGTGACAGGTCCGTCTCTGCTCACAGTGGAAAGACGGACCTGTCAGAGCCCCGCTCTCCTCTATGGGGGATCGGATGAAAACAGATCCACCTGTCTGTTTTCATCCCATCTGCCAGAAAATAGGGTTTCCATCTGTCTGGATTAGCAGATTGGATGCCAGCGGACATGTCACCGCTGGCATCCATCGCTCTATACAATGTAGCACTGCAATATTGCCACAAAGTCCTACCACAATAGTTACATGGTTAAAAAAGACACATGTCCATCTAGCTGGATCAACAAAAAAACACAAATAGAAAATCTCCATATATACAATCCTATACCCACAGATGATCCAGAGTCCCCAGTAAAGCATGAGCCAATTTGCTACAGCAGGAAAAATAAATTCCTTCTTGATCCCCCAAAAGGCAATCGGATATTTCCCGGATCAACTTTACCTATTATTGGTAGTATCCAGTCATATTATGTAAATTTAGGAAAGAATCTAAGCTTTTCTTAAGAGAAGTATGTTTTTTTTTTTTGGCTATACATACTTAGGTGGATGCTGCATCAGCCCCCCTGCTGCCTTTTCACTTGGAACCGAGCCACTGAACACTACCAATGGCTCGGTTCTCTCACCTCCCCAAGCAGAGGATTCATTGGATCACTGAGCTGTGGCGGGAAGCCGCCGTCTTGGTGGCTCATTGAGGTCCAGGCAGATCCAGACTCGGGATGACGCGGTGCCTGGACTGATCCTGGTGACGTCAGCAAAGAGACGACTTCAGACCGCTCTCCGCTGAAAACGGGTCACAGGAGTGCAAAATTAATTGCATTCATGTGACCCAGAGGAGAAGCCTAGCCTAAAAAGCTCAGGCTGGACTTCTCCTTTAAAGCAATCTACTGAGCCGACTAGAACCAGCTCCTGAGGGGGTCTATTTCACATTTCCACACCTCTTACTGTTCAGAGCTATTTATCCCTCAACTCTCCTTCAAGGCAAAGGAACAGCAGCAGTGCCTTGACTACTAGGAATAACATTGCACCAAAGTGGTACACGAGAAAAAATCGCATCAAAATCACTCACAAGTTGCACTGCATAATTACACCTCAAATAACCACAATGCACATCACACTAATGTGAGCTATGCCTAAGTGCCGGACAAATATCCTGCAATCAAAAACAGCCAGGTATAAAAACTCTGTTATTTCTTGCTGAAACTATATGCATCTTTAACAGGGCGAATTCTCATTTAGAAAAGATTGCATGCTTACAGGCTGTGTGCACATATAACACTTGAGGTTTGAAGTGAGTTGGGACAGTAGACCTTGCTTGAAATAAAGTTTAGTGACAAACAGACCTTGAAGCCCTCAAATCCCCCATAAGATGTATCTGCTCTTCGTTGCCCCATGCATACACCATATTACTACAGCTGCCCCAGCCAATTATATGCAGCCACCCCTCACCCCCTTCATATTTAGGCATCTGCATTACAACACAGGAAAACACACCTTGTACAGTTGTTCACTGCATGCTCTGGACATTCTGGACATTCTCTGCTACACACAGGGAGGGGGTGTGGCTGAGCCGAGGACATGGACAGCAGAGACAGCCCACAAGACAAGGAACACAAGCGGCAGTTATGTGAAATCAAAAGGCTGCTCCACACACTACTCCAGCATCACTTGTCATGTATGGGCTGCAGATGAGGGTGGACGGAGAAATTGGGGGGGGGGGGATGTTGAAGTACCTACCTAGTGCTTCTCCCGATTGCCCCTCCCCCTCCTGCTACCAGCGTTGGGCTGATAGCCTACCAGTGACAGGAGCAGCGATGCGGCTTCCTTTGTCGCTACTCCCCGGATAGCTTTTATATGCAGGACAGGACTGGTTGTTAGATGCCATCCCCACCCTGGACAAAGCCGATAATTGGTCCTGCCTTCATCTATGGGGCAGGGTCCATGGAGAGCTCTGCAGCTCAGCGACTCCAGGCTGTACAATAGGCGCCGATTCCAGCAAAGTGCCGACCGCTGGTTGGGGGGGCTGCAACCATCACTCATAGGGCCCCCTACTGTCAGCCCAGATAGTGATTGCAGCATCCTCCTCTGCTGTCCCTCTATCTGACATCGCTGTACTGCCCATCACTTCCCATCCGTGAGCGGCAGCCACCGCAGAGGAAAGACAATGGAGGCAGAGCCAGCCCTGATGGGGCCCCATGAGCACCTGTGGCCACGGGCCATGCCCAGGGGTGACCGCTTAGTAAGACGGCCCTGAACCCAGGGTCTATCAAATACTAACTATACCTAAACCTGCTGCCATCCCCATTCTAACTACCTGTAAAGGCAAGATATCTATACTTACCTATTCTGAGGGTGCTCTGGTCCGGTCACATGATTGGCTATACAGCGCTGGCTTCAGTGTAGAGGAAAGACCGCTAACAGATGCCCCATAATAAGTGTATAGGAGAGGTCATTTCCCAGGCTCTGCAGCTGTTGTCGTGATCGCTCCTCTTCATTGAAGTAGGCCTTCTTTACAGGGTAGTTAGAATAGGCTTAGAATGGGGGTGGTAGCAGGTTTAGGTATACTTAGTATTTGACTGATATTTTACTTAAATAATAGAACAATAAAGTGTATGAATAGAGAATGTCTGATGCATCTTACTTTATGAAGAGATGTTCTTTCCACCAACTGGAAAGGTGCTGGGTCAATCTTGCAGTTGTTGAAATTGATAGTTTCATCCAGCTGTAGTTCTTCCCACTGTAAAATCTGAGACACACAAATGCAAAATATAGAGTTATACAATGCATATATTTTACAGCCATGTATATTTTAGTGATCATGAGCCACAAAAACACTCCCATTAAAGTAACGACAGCTAAAATACAGAACAAATAGCTGAACTTTATTCCAGATGCACAATGTTCACTATGATCCAAGGTCTTGATCCTTGCCAGAGCATTGCATTGATATACTAGATTATGAAACTCTGGTTAAAGATCGCAAATTTCGCTCCCATTGCAATGCCAACCTGCTGGGAGAAAAACTGATCCCGATACCAGAAATAATTGTGGGCTTCAAATCGAAATCGGGTTCAAATCGAGTTAGGGAGCTGTCTCAAAGAGAGACAAAATGGATTTTTCTCTTTAAGAGTCTCCACCAGAGAGGGTTAAACATCAAACTTGATTTGAACTGCTTCATTAGTAATATTAAATGAATTCCATTATTAATCACATCCACTTTCACATGGGGTGGGGTTCCTCTTTAGGATGAATAAAATAGGAGTGGGGTTCCCCCATCCGTATAGCTTATGGGTATAGGATATATAGTTCTTTGTAATATATAACTATTTAATGTAGTTGTGGAACAGTCTGTTACTACTGATGCTCCTATTGTTTTAAATTAATTTTAAAATATATTTTTAATTGTCCTACATTATTGTATATGGAAGTATTTGATGAGTTTTAAATGTTATTTATCATTTATTAATATTGTAGGGTCTATATTAGACTATTCGGTACACAATGGTCTATATATGCCAAATACTCTATATATGGTAATTATTCTAACCACCAGCCATTTACTTATTTGGATTATGTTCTTTTTTTTATTAATTTTGCACATAAATGTACCATTTTATATAATTGATACACTGTCAATACTTGTACGATCACAGCAGACGGGGTCAGACCCGATGTATTGCGGTCAGGGAGACATGGAGCGTGCACAGGCGCAGTCTCAAGAAGTCCACACTTAGTGGCGGGCAGGGTATAAAGGGAATGCAGCTATGCTGTGTAGCCAATCCCATTGAAGAAATCAATTTGATGAAACATGTCTGGGCTGAGCTACACGGCAATCAACTGTGGTGATAAAAAGATGTGGTAGAGGGTGCTCTCACTAAGTGATAATGTGTATCTGATTAATTGCAGTATAATCCACATAAATTCATAAACAATACAAATATAAAACAATATTGAATGTGATTAACAATAAAGTGCAATTCGTGCAAATAAAGTGCATATGATAGAACAATAAAGTCCTAATAAAAAGTGATTTTCTGGCTATGAAGATCAATGCAGTCCACACAATCCTCTGGAAAAAGGAAAACAAAACTTCCTCATACGATTCCACAACTCCTTCACCAAGTAGATTAGATCACCCCAAACGTGCTCGGAAAAAGATTGCGCTTACCAGATAAACAAGACCTCTTAACTAAATGAAGGTCAATATCACTTATGCAGGAATATGCCTGCATTCATTTGGAATTATCCTCGCTAAAAGGGAAGACGAATCACTCCATTCAAATGCACATGGGATATAGAAACAGAGAATAGACTTCCATAGTGCGATCAATTTATTAAAATAAAGTTAAAAACAAAGATGGGGCCAATTGGCCACTTACATAAAAGGTGCCCTTTCCCGGCACTGAGGCTGCAGGTATATCTCTAAGTCTGCGGGTCAGAATGCCGCACTCGCGTGGGGTAAGCTCCGCTCGGATGACTCTAATTTGCAGGGTGTTTCCTCAGCTGTATTGTAGCGAGACAGACGCCGGGAGGAGAGGACATCCAGCACACACGTGACCAGGCTGCGCCGACCGACGTACGTTTCGTTATGACGTCTTCAGGGGGGCGTGCCTGGTCACTAAGGGTCACATGTTTTATGCTGAATCACGGACGTGAGTCCGGAAGTCTGATGTTTTGATGGACAACGGGTTTGGCCAATTGACACCGCAATCTCAGTGCCAGGTTAGGTTAACATATCACAATACATGAGAACGATCACACCGTTTGTGTATAATGCAGCCGAACTGAGTCTATTCTGGATGTTCTAGACTTCTGGGCCATGATTTGATATAAAAAGATTTTTTTTAAAACAATTCGTAAAATGCTAAATTATTTAGCAATTGCACATTCAAATTGCATAGATCTATCAAAAATAATAAAAAAAGTTAATATCTATCATGGGTGACTTGTACCAACGGTGAAATAAGTAATAGTCTCCACAGTATAAATACATACCCAATTTTTTTTAAATTTAATGTATCCAACTTTGTTAGGACAACATATTCGAAAAATACCACCCTAATGGCTCATTCCTCAATTATGAAATTAAGGTAGGCCTATTGGATAATTACGAAAAATAAATCAGGGAAAAGGAAAGATTTACTCAGATATGAGGTGATTAATACCATTAATTATTTTAATCATTGGAGAGGAAACAATTAAAGTCCAGTTCGATGTTTAACCCATATGGCTGCATACTTTTGATTTAATACAGCCACATTGTTTCATTCTGGGAGATCATTCTTCTCATATGTGTCCCTCTCCAGTGATTAGATATCTTATCTAAGCCATAAAATTTACAAAGGCTAGGGTCACTATCATGATATTTTTTGAAATGTCTTGATACACTGTGGTTCAGAAACCCTTTTTGTATATTTGTCAGATGTTCATTTATTCTTACTCGGAGTTTACGTGTCGTACGACCCACATATTGGAGGGCACACGGACATTCCAATATGTGGGTCACGAGATCTGAGTTGCATGTAATCAGTGGTTTGATGTTGAATCTTTCTGGAGTTACATTAGACTGGAAATGCGTTTGTTTTTTTGTGGTTCCTGGTTTTCTAGTGGTATGACATGCTTTGCACCTTGTGCAGTGATGGAAACCAGAGCTATGTAAAAACGTAACTAGTTTTTTTGGGGTTCTGGTACATTACATGCAATCCGATTCTTAAGACCTGGGGCCCTACTATAGATGAATTTCGGTTGCAATGTTTAAGTGGATTTTAAATCGGGATCTTTTAGAAGGAGCGGCCAGTGTTTCTTAAAGATAGTTTCCACATGTCGGTATTGTCGATTAAAGCCTGTAATAAAGGCTATTTGCCCATCAAAGGATTTTTTTGGCTTCGTTATCAGCAAAGATTCTCTTTCCATTTGAGACACTTAATGATTTTGAAATTGGGAAAGTCTACAAGTGGCAAAACTCCCCTAATCCTGAGAGTTCTCCAGATTCATCCCCAATTCAAAAAGTGGGGATCATACCATCACTTATCCAGCAGAATGGCAAATCTAATAAAAACAAGAGACTCTGAGCAAAACTAATAAAAAAAAACGTAGTGAAATCACAACCTAAATCCAATGCTCCACCCTACTATCCTCAGCCTTATACTCAACCTCATCCAGTGGAAAATTACTATCAATATGGCCCCCCGGGCCCACGCCAGATGGAATCTGGCTATTAGGAGCCCGAAAGACCGTATTATCCACCAAGACCCACGAGGGGAAACCACAGAGGTAATTTTAGAGTTAGACCATCCCCCTATCAAAATCAGTATCGGGGGGGGGGGAAGGAAGGGGGTGGAAAGACATATCGTATCCCCCCAAATCCCCCCAATATACCAAGGAACCTATAGAAAAAGAGGTAGACGAGGAAGAGGCAGAACGAAAAAGAAAAAGTCGATTAGAGGAGGGAATCTACAATTTAGCGAATGTAGATTTCTCCTAACAGGAAATGGAGGTATTACAAAAAGGACTGAAATATGCACCCGACAAAAATATTGACAAATTCGAGGTGTTCATAGACATTGAAAAATATATCAGGAAACTCAATATCAAAAATCCTTTTGCAGGAAAGGATATGAATAGTGAAGCATCAAGCCAACATTCCACATATCAACATAGTGGACTAAAGAATAATTCTACCTTTAACCCCAAAAAAGGTATGAATTATCAGATAGAAGCCTTCAAAACTATGGTACAAGATGAAATTAGGGAAATGGAAGTTTCCAAATATTCATCCAATCGTAATATCTGGGAAGGTATTAAAAGTTTAGAAGAAAATAAACAAATTGTAATAAGACCAGCTGACAAAGGCGGTGGACTGGTTATCCTTACTAAGGAGTATTATGATTTGAAAATGCAAAGACTTTTAGAAGACACATGTACATATCAAGTAATAAAAGGAAATCCGACAACAAGTCTTAAAGAATTCCTCCTTGAATGGATCAATGAAGGAGTATCCCGACATCTGCTGAATAAAAAAGAAGGCAGCTATCTTATGATTCATGCTCCCAAAATACCAGTGATGTACATACTACCCAAAATTCACAAAAACAAAGAATCCCCGCTGGGAAAGCCAATCTTCAGCGGCATCGAATCTATATTCTCACGGCTAGGTGAATACCTTGATAGATATTTCAAAATATTGGTACCTTTAAGTCCTTCCTATTTAAAAGATAGCAAAGATCTTATAGTGGCATTACAGAAAGTTCCAGCTACGGCCACAACCATAATGGTCACAGTAGATATTGAATCTCTCTATACGAATATAAGACATCAAGACGCACTGGAAGCAATCAGATGGGCCTTAACTCGACAGGGCACAATTAGGAAGATCCAGATCAAATTTCTGGTGAGAGGCCTTCAGCTGGCCATGACCAACAATTGTTTTTGGGCCAACCACCAATATTACAAGCAATCGAGTGGCGTGGCTATGGGGGCGATATATGCCCCTAGTGTTGCAAATGTTGTCCTCAACAAATGGGAAAGTGAGAGCATTTTTTCCAACCAAAATCTACCGGTGTTCTACCGAAGATATATCGACGATGTGATACTACTGTGGGAAGAAACATCTACTAGCCTTGACAATTTCCTGGTACTTATGAATATGAACAAATATGGTCTTAAGTTCACGGCTGAAAGTAATCTGGAATCTATAAACTGGAATCTATAAACTATCTTGACCTTACCATAAAGAAAAATGGAGTGAAGTATGAGACTAAAACATACTTCAAACAAACGGATAGAAATGGATTTGTGCCAACTACCAGCTGCCGCCACCCACGGTGGATAGGAGCCGTACCGAAAGGCCAATTCATGAGACTAAGGCGGAATTGTACAACCAGAGAAGATTTCATATATCAAGCAGATATTTTAACTAATACGTTTCTGGTAAAGGGGTATTCAAGTGACACTCTAAACAAAGAAGTGAATCAAGTGTCTCAAATGGAAAGAAAATCTTTGCTGATAACAAAGCCAAAAAAATCCTTTGATGGGCAAGTAGCCTTTATTACAGGCTTTAATCGACAATACCGACAAGTGGAAACTATCTTTAAGAAACACTGGCCGCTCCTTCTAAAAGATCCAGATTTAAAATCCACTTTAACATTGCAACCGAAATTTATCTATAGTAGGGCCCCAGGTCTTAAGAATCGGATTGCACGTAATGTACCAGAACCCCAAAAAAAAACTAGTTACGTTTTTAGATAGCTCTGTTTCCATCACTGCACAAGGTGCAAAGCATGTCATACCACTAGAAAACCAGGAACCACAAAAAAAGAATGCATTTCCAGTCTAATGTAACTCAAGAAAGATTCAAAATCAAACCACCGATTACATGCAACTCAGATAATGTGACCTACATATTGGAATGTCCGTGTGCCCTCCAATATGTGGGTCGTACGACACGTAAACTCCGAGTAAGAATAAATGAACATCTGACAAATATACAAAAAGGGTTTCTGAACCACAGTGTATCAAGACATTTCAAAAAATATCATGATAGTGACCCTAGCCTTTGTAAATTTTATGGCTTAGATAAGATATCTAATCACTGGAGAGGGACACATATGAGAAGAATGATCTCCCAGAATGAAACAATGTGGCTGTATTAAATCAAAAGTACGCAGCCATATGGGTTAAACATCGAACTGGACTTTAATTGTTTCCTCTCCAATGATTAAAATAATTAATGGTATTAATCACCTCATATCTGAGTAAATCTTTCCTTTTCCCTGATTCATTAATATTTACAATGATAGGTACCACCTGCTCAGTCCTTATTTCTTATGTTAACATCCCCCTTAAGCCCCCCCCCCCTCCGTTCCTCTCTTTTTCTATTTATTTTTCGTAATTATCCAATAGGCCTACCTTAATTTCATAATTGAGGAATGAGCCATTAGGGTGATATTTTTTGAATATGCTGTCCTACAATTAACAAAGTTAGATACCCAATTTTTTCTAAATTTAATGTATGTATTTATACTGTGGAGACTATTACTTATTTCACCGTTGGTACAAGTCACCAATGATAGATATTAACTTTTTTTTATTATTTTTGATAGATCTATGCAATTTGAATGTGCAATTGCTAAATAATCTAGCATTTTACGAATTGTTTTTAAAAAATCTTTTTATATCAAATCATGGCCCAGAAGTCTAGAACATCCGGAATAGACTCAGTGGCTAAGTTCGGCTGCATTATACACAAACAGTGCGATCGTTCTCATGTATTGTGATATGTTAACCTAACCTGGCACTAAGATTGCGGTGTCAATTGGCCAAACCCGTTGTCCATCAAAACATCAGACTTCCGGACTCACGTCCGTGATTCAGCATAAAACATGTGACCCTTAGTGACCAGGCACGCCCCCCTGAAGACGTTGTCATAACGAAACGTACGTCGGTCGGCGCAGCCTGATCACGTGTGTGCTGGTTGTCCTCTCCTCCCGTCGTCTGTCTCGCTACGATACAGCTGAGGAAACACACTGCACGTTAGAGTCATCCGAGCGGAGCTTACCCCACGCGAGTGCGGCATTCTGACCCGCAGACTTAGAGATATACCTGCATCCTCAGTGCCGGGAAAGGGCACCTTTTATGTAAGTGGCCAATTGGCCCCATCTTTGTTTTTAACTTTATTTTAATAAATTGATCGCACTATGGAAGTCTTTTCTCTGTTTCTATATCCCATGTGCATTTGAATGGAGTGATTCGTCTTCCCTTTCAGCGGGGATAATTCCAAATGAATGCAGGCATATTCCTGCATAAGTGATATTGACCTTCTTTTCGTTAAGAGGTCTTGTTTATCTGGTAAGCGCAATCTTTTTCCGAGCACGTTTGGGGTGATCTAATCTACTTGGTGAAGGAGTTGTGGAATCGTATGAGGAAGTTTTGTTTTCCTATTTCCAGAGGATTGTGTGGACTGCATTGATCTTCATAGCCAGAAAATTACTTTTTATTAGGACTTTATTGTTCTATCATATGCACTTTATTTGCACGAATTGCACTATTTTTAATCACATTCAATATTGTTTTATATTTTTATTGTTTATGAATTTATGTGGATTATACTGCAATTAATCAGATACACATTTTTACTTAGTGAGAGCGCAATCTACCACATCTTTTTATCACTTGCGATATTAGTTTTATACTATTATTTTTAGAGGAGCAGCTTTATTTACAATTATACACAATCGTTTATATATATTTACATTTATGAATTTATAGTTATTGGGGCGAAAATTTCCTTTTATCAATCAACTGTGGTGTTTAGCGTCTGAATTTACCAATCACAGTGTGTGAAATCGTTCTAATGCCGCGTACACACGATCATGTTTTGTGATGAAAAAAAACGACGTTTTCTGTGAAGTAAAAAACAACATTTTTGAAACGTCACTTTTCAAAGACGATGTTGCATACACACCATCGTTTTTTTCACAAAAAGCGAGGTTACGTTCACCACTTTTCCATTGAAGCTCGCTTCATAACTAGCTTCTGGGCATGCGCGGGTTGAAAAAAAGGGATTTTTAAATACAGCTTACCTGTAAAATCCTTTTCTTGGAGTACATCACGGGACACAGAGCGGCATATTCATTACTATGTGGGTTATATGGAGTACCTTCAGGTGTGGACACTGGCAATCTCAAACAGGAAGTCCCCTCCCTATATAACCCCCTCCCCTAGAGGGAGTCCCTCAGTTTTGTAGCAAGCAGTATGCCTCCCAAAATGGTCACCCAAAAGAGGGGTGGGAGCTCTGTGTCCCGTGATGTACTCCAAGAAAAGGATTTTACAGGTAAGCTGTATTTAAAAATCCCTTTTTCTTTCTCGTACATCACGGGACACAGAGCGGCATATTCATTACTATGTGGGATGTCCGAAAGCAATGCTTTAATGAGGGGAGGGAGACATCTTCCAAAGAAGGATTCAATTTAGAGATAAACTCAAATCATAATAATAATTCCAACTTAGTCAAGAAAAAACTTTTTTTTTTTTTTTTTTTTTTATAACCAAGGGTGTTTCTGATCCCGAGGATTTCAAACTGCAGCCTGTAGTACTGCCTGACCAAAGGCAGCATCCGCATTTCTTCTCACGTCTAGTTGATAAAACCTTGTAAACGTGTGGACTGATGACCACGTTGCCGCCTTGCATATCTGAGCCATAGAGATCTGATGGTGTGCTGCCCAAGAGGCGCCCATGGCCCTGGTAGAATGGGCCTTTACCGACAACGGAGGAGGCAACCTCTTCAACCCGTAGGCTTGAATGATTAATTGTCTAATCCATCTCGAGATGGTGGATTTTGCAGCTGCCTGCCCCTTCTTGGGGCCATCTGGTAGAACGAACAACACATCTGTTTTCCGGATCTTTTCTGTAGCTTTAAGATAGGCCTTCATGGCCCGGACAATATCCAAGGTATGCAGCAACCCCTCCTTTCTAGATGTAGGTTTTGGAAAGAAGGATGGAAGTACCAAATCCTGGTTTAAGTGAAATTTGGATATAACCTTTGGTAGAAAGGAAGGATGGGGCCGGAGAACTGCCCTGTCCTTATGCAGAACGAGATATGGTTCCTTACACGATAAGGCTGCTAATTCTGACACTCTCCTGGCCGAAACTATGGCGACCAAGAAAACCAACTTTCTTGTCAGTAAGAGTAAAGGAATCTCAGCCAACGGCTCAAAAGGCTGTTTCTGTAGAGTGGACAGGACAAGATTTAAGTCCCATGGACAAATTGGTGACTTGACAGGAGGATTAATACGCAAGACCCCCTGTAAGAAGGTCTTTACCAGCGAGTGGGTGGCCAGCGGCCTCTGAAACCACACTGACAGAGCTGAGATCTGTCCCTTGATTGTGCTTAGTGCCAGGCCTTTATCCACTCCTAGCTGGAGAAAACTTAACACCCTATCAATAGTATATTTGCGGGAATTCCATCTTTTGGATTCACACCAGCCTACGTAGTTCCTCCACACCCTGTAATAAATCACCCTGGAGACCGGCTTCCTAGCCCTAATCAGGGTAGGAATTACCTGCCTAGACAGGCCTCTATCCCTGAGAATCAGGGATTCAGCCTCCAGGCCGTCAAATTTAGACGCTGTAATGTAGGGTGGAGGATCGGGCCTTGTGAGAGTAGGTCTGGTTGTAGAGGAAGAGTCCAAGGGTCTCCCACTGCCATCTTCAGGACTAGTGAGTACCAAGTCCTCCGGGGCCAAGCCGGAGCTACTAGAATGACTGGCTTGTTCTCCACTCTGATCTTGCGCAACAGGCGCGGGAGTAACTGTAGTGGAGGGAATGCATATAGAAGTCTGAATTGATGCCAAAGGCAAACCAACGCGTCGGTTCCGCAGGCCATAGGATCCCTCGCTCGCGACACGAACCTGTCTAGTTTCTTGTTGAACCTGGATGCCATTATATCTACGTCCGGCATTCCCCACCTCTGGCAGATTGTCTGAAAGACCTGGGGATGCAGAGACCACTCCCCTGGCAACAGACTCTGGCGACTTAAGAAGTCTGCCTGCAGGTTGTCCACTCCGGGAATGAATATCGCCGAAATGCAGGGTACATGAACCTCTGCCCATTGAAAAATCAAGTTCACCTCCCTCTGAGCGGCCTGGCTCCTGGTTCCCCCTTGGTGGTTTATGTATGCCACCGCCGTGGCATTGTCTGACTGGATTCTCACCGGGAACCCCTTTAATCTGGAGGTCCAAGCCAGAAGGGCTAGGCGGGCAGCTCTGATTTCCAAGATATTGATGGGGAGCTGCCTCTCTGCTTTCACCCAAGTTCCCTGGCGGGAGAACCCCTCGAAGACCGCCCCCCAGCCTGCCAGGCTGGCGTCTGTGGTAACTACCTTCCAGACAACAGGGCTGAAGGATTTTCCCTTTAGAAGATTCTGAGGGTTCAACCACCAGGCCAGGCTTTGTCGGACCCTTGATGATAGCGTCAAAGGGGACTCTAAGGCATGTGCCCTCTTGCCCCAGGCTGCTAGAATGGCTGCCTGTAGGACGCGAGTGTGGATCTGAGCGTATGGTACTGCCTCGAATGTGGCCACTAGCTTGCCTAGTAATCGCATACACAGGCGAATAGTTGGACTTTTCTTGTTTAGAACCAACTGAACCAACCCCTTGATAGCTTCGATCTTTACAAGGGGCAGGAACACCTTTTGATGTTCTGTGTCTAACCTCATGCCGAGGTATTCCAACTGCTTTGTAGGCTGGAACGCTGACTTTCCCCGGTTCAGGACCCAGCCGAATTCTTCGAGGTACTGAACCGTGAGGTTTACTGCCTTTTGCAGACCCGGTCGTGAGTGATCTATGATTAAAAGGTCGTCCAAGTATGCTAGGACTGTGACCCCTTGGATCCTTAAATTGGCCAGAATTGGGGCTAGGATCTTCGTGAATACCCGGGGGGCCGTGGCCAGCCCGAAGGGGAGCGCCCTGAATTGGAAGTGTCGCTGCCCCACCGCGAAGCGTAAAAACCTTTGATGCGACTGAAAGATTGGTACATGAAGGTAAGCATCCTTTATGTCTATGGAGGCCAGAAAATCGTCCTTCTGAAGCGCGGCGGCTGTTGACCGGATGGATTCCATCCGGAAGGAACGAACCCTTAGGTAACCGTTTAACCTCTTTAGGTCCAAGATTGGCCTGACATCGCCGTTGGGCTTTGGTATGACAAAGAGGTTGGAATAGAAACCTAGGCCTTGCTCTTGGGCTGGCACTTCTATAATTACGTCCTGGCAAAGCAGGTGATCCAAAGCTGCCAGCATTGAGGCCTTCCTCGCTGGATCCCTTGGTAGCCTTGATTCTTGAAAATGAGGCGGAGGATACCTTAGAAACTCCAGTCTGTAACCTGTGGTTACAGATGCCCGGACCCATTTGTCGGGGATCTTGGCTTCCCAAACTTCTGCGAAGAAACGAAGCCTTCCCCCCACCCGCAAGAGTGGGGGCGCCCCTTCATAAGGCAGACTTAGGGGCTGTCTTTGACGGCTTGCGATACCACGGCCTCTTACCCCCAGGGGTCTGTCCCTGCGATCTACTGTTAACGTTGGATCGTGCAGGCGGCCGTCGATACTGCCTGGAATTTGAGGGCCCCGAGACAGGAAAGAGCTGCCTTTTAAATGTAGGAGCCCGGAATGTCTTTTTTACCGGTAAAAGGGTACTTTTGCCATTTGAAATAGTCTGAATATATTTATCCAGATCCTCTCCGAAGAGTCGTCCTCCATGGAAGGGAAACCCTGCCAGAAGCTTTTTGCATGGGGGCTCCGCCGCCCAGTTCTTCAACCATAAGAGCCTTCTCATGTGTACCAAACATAGTGATAAACGAGAGGCCTGCTGGATGGAATCTTTTATAGCATCTACCGCAAAACACAGAGCTCTGGGAATATCAGAAAACTCTTCTGCTTGTTGGGTAGGCATGTCCCTTAACATTACCTTTGTCTGGTCTTTTAATGCCTGACAAACTCCAATTGCAGCCACCGCTGGCTGCACCACTGCTCCTGCCGTAGCAAAGGATGCTTTTAAAAGTGTCTCTAATCTTTTATCAACTGGATCTTTAAACATGTGTATGTTTTCCACCGGGCAAGTTAGTGATTTATTCACACATGAGATGGCTGCATCCACTACTGGGAGCCTCCACCTCTTGGAGAACTTTTCCTCCATGGGGTAAATGACCGCAAACCTTTTCGGTGGCAGAAAAATCCTGTCCGGCCGTACCCAATCCCGAAAGATCAATTCCTCCAAGAGAGGATGGACCGGAAAAACTGTGTTGTTTAACGGAGCTTTCAAAGAGCCCAGAGAGGATACCGGAGGAACCTGAGGCTCTGGCAATGGTAAACTAAATGCCGAGCGGACCATGTCCGTCAAAGACTGTACCCACAGTCTTTCTGTCTGGGAGTCTGAAAATGGTTCCTCAGAGGCAGATCCCTCAATCCCTGAACCCTCTTGGTTCAGGTCTAGTTGATCCTCCTGCGATTCCAATTCCTCTGGAGAGAGAATCTCAGCATCTGAGGATACACCTCCTGGTGATGGGGATCTAACCCGTTTCTTACCAGGAATAGCTCTAGCGATCAATGTTGCTATTCTCTCTTCTAGCCCCCCTAGGGATACGGCTAGCATCTCCTCTGTGATGAACACAGGGCTGGGCTGATCTGGGCCAGCCTCCGCACCAGATCCCCCTAATGGCTCATCCAAGGCGCTTCTTAAACTAATAAGTTGCGGGGAAAGTATCGGCATATCAGAATCAGAAAGGGAACCCTTTTGTTTTTTGGTCTTTTTTGTACCCTTTGACCCCGAACCCTTGGAAGCCATAATACAAAATCGAGGGACTCCGCCCACACAACAGACTGTAGTGGGCAGGAGTACAAAAATCAGAGTTTAGGGGACAATAGACCACTAATGCCCAAAAACTGATGGGATCCCGTATGTTCTTTTTTTTTTTTTTTTTTTTAAATATATTATATATTTTCTTTTGACAACATACAGTGACCCCAAACTAAGTTTGCCAGCCTCCAAACCTGCTGCAAAAAAGGGGGATTTCTTGGCTTAACAAAAAAGCATTGGAACAAAGTCCACATGTACTACCCCTCTTCCGCCACCGGGAGTCACTGTTCTGCCGCTCTGCGTCCTCTCCTCTGAAAATCAGCCTCAGACTGAGCACTGACAATGCCTGCTGTCTATAACAGCACAAAGGCGCGCCCCTGTATGACGCCGCAGGCACGCCCCCCCCCCCCGCCCTCCTGTGTGAACGGCGCGAAAAACGTCCATAAGACGTGCGCGCGCGCGTATGCCGGAAACAGGAGGAACATGGAGGAGCCGCGCTGCTGGAGATCCAGGAACGCAGAAACAGGCGGCAGATTCAAACCCCCGGCCAGGTAGGACTCTCCAAAGGCCCCTAGGGATCCTTACTAGCCCTAGGAAGAACAGCAGGTTTAGCTAGCACACATATTTAGACAGGGGGACCTAGTGATGGGGGGGAAAAGGTGTCATCCTGTCTCTCTTTAGACATAGTGAACAAGGTTGCCCATGCAGAGCATACTTAGGCTATCCCCCCTTTTAGGTTACCCCGGAGAGCCTGCTGTCGAACCAAGTCCCGCAGGCTCCCCCTTACCTGCTCCATGCTGCAGGATGTTTGTCCAGCAAACTGATCCAATCTTCTCCCATCTCCGTGGGTAGCGTAGTAGACCTTCAGGCCCTGGGGTCCTATGAAGGTACCCACTGTCCTGGACCTATATAGCACCCTGGCAAACAGGAACTTATGGTTTTTACAAACTCCAAGTCCTGGGCCCAGGGTCCAGCCCTCCAAAGAGGAGCATTATAGGCAAAACCCCACGGCTTGGGGCCCGGGTACTGTCCACTTTGGCACTGAGGCTCCTTGGACAGATCCGGTTAGCCCGCCCTTAATCCCAAGGATGTGGAGCAAAGCTATTCCGTGACCAACACCTAAGACACTGGCGAAAAAACTGAGGGACTCCCTCTAGGGGAGGGGGTTATATAGGGAGGGGACTTCCTGTTTGAGATTGCCAGTGTCCACACCTGAAGGTACTCCATATAACCCACATAGTAATGAATATGCCGCTCTGTGTCCCGTGATGTACGAGAAAGAAACATCGTTTTAAACGACGTTTTTGCTACACACGGTGACTTTTTGTGAAACAAAAAATGACGTTTTGAAAAACGACACAAAAAATTCAAGCATGTTGGAATTTTTTTTTGGTAGTTTTTTTTAAGACAAAAAACAACGTTTTGCCCACACACGATCAATTTAAATGACGTTTTAAAAAACAACTTTTTTCATCGCAAAAAAACGACCGTGTGTACGTGGCATTAGAGCAGAGAGACAAGCAAGTGAGGTGAGATTAGTAGGTTCAGTTCCGGGTTTGCCGTGACCACTATATATCGCATGCATCGCTGCTAGTCTCTTGTTTCTGAAAAAGGATTTTGTTTGAAGTGCCTTGTTTTTCTTGAAAGAATGTGAGTGCAATATTTAGAGATTTTATATGTGCCGTTTTAATAAATGGTTTTACAGTACTTCACTATTGAAAGCACTTATTTATTCTTACATGTGGAGAACACTGGTTTACTGAACACTGTTGGGATTGCCTAGGAGACCTTGGAGAGTTTTACTAAGCTTTAATGCCAAGCATGAGAATGCAAGGCACATTCTTGTGGAGTGCAAATCCTTAAGTGGGCGGAGTCACAGAAACACAAGTGGTGTGGTGGAAGCATAATATCAAGTTGTTTTGAGAAGATTGCATGTTTGTTTAAGTTTGAAGCACTTGGTAAAACACTACAATTTATGGACTTGATTTTTTTGATTCTTTCCACACTTTAGGTGTGAGTTTTGGATGACCACTTTTGAACACTTGTTTAGAGATAATATATAATTTGCAGTATATATTTTCTACATTTTCTTTTTTCTCTCATGTGTAATAATTTTTTGACACTTTTTCATGTGGTGATTTAGTTTATATAATTTACATGTTTTAGATATGTTTATATGATTTATGAACACAGCTCTACACATTTTTAATTAAAATTTTTGCAGATATACTAGATTAGGTTATGATCGAGTCACCTATAGCAAACCTTAGTCTCAAAGAAATCTATTTTATGTTAGAGGATAAGGTACTAATTGGTAGTCTTTATACTGAAAGGGCAAGTACACCCAAATGTAAAAATGTAGGTAAAAAAGTTGGAACCCAACAGGCTGAGTAAAAACCGAAGGTTTTTTTCTATAAAGTTCTAATTCCTGTCCACTTGGGAGATGTGGTTGTTCCAGCATCTCCCTTTTCATTCTCCTTGAAATAAGAAATACAAATCCCGACACTCTTTATAATGGCAGATTTGCACACCCAGAAAATGTATACATCCGTTTTGGGTGGACTGACCCTTTATTTTCCTATTTTCCTACTGCCTCAAGTGTTGAATATTTCAAGGGACGATCCTAAAATTTTCCTTGAAAACATTTTTTAGTAATTGTTGTTCCTTAAAATTTCTCCTTATATTATGATTGGACACCACATAATAAAATTGCTAATATTTATTTTAGATTCATTGATTACTATTGCTTAGATTAATTATCTCTTTCTATGGGTCTCGGTTTGAGCATTGATGAATTGTGGTGCAGCATCTACAGTGCAGAGAAAAAGCACATATTTCCAATAATTGGGAATGTGTTGCTCCATGGTCTTTTGCATTCGAGTATGACAAACATTACTGTCTTAGTGTCCCCAGAAGTTACTGTAAAATGCTGACATTTATTTGACACAACACAGTCAACTTGTGCCTGGTATCGGAAGTGGCATTTATGCAGAAAGGAGCCTAAAATATAAAGCCACTGCATAATCAGCTTCTGACATCAAAAATGATCCACTAAGCTAGAATTAACTCTAGAATACAATTTCATTTTACTAATTTCGTTGTATGGGGAAAAAAAATGTACAATGAAAATTAAATGTTTTTTTTTTTCTTGTGATTGCTTGCATCTGGAACTGGAAAACTGACCTCTGATGGTGACATAGTGTCTCGCTCATCCATATCTTCACCCTAAAGGACAACATAGGTCAATATTACAGTGTGTGTCAACAGGGCCATTTAACAAGGTAGTGTAATGGGGGTTCATTTAATAAGGCAGTAAATAGAGCCATAGTGTGCAGGGATAGAGAACAAAAATCAGATTTCAGATTTCAGCATTCATCTATTTAAAAAAATAAAAAAATAATTGGTTGTTTGCGATGAATTGCTGCACTGTGTTTGCTCTTCCTTGATGAAGCAAAAAAAATCTATGGTACATTAGTACATGTATATTTGCACCTGTATACAGTCGTCTGCCTTCTGCTGTATATGTATGCTGTGCAAAACTTTTTTGTAAGTGTGTGATATGTACAAGTCTTTCTGTATCACTACAGGAAAGGAAGTTTTTTTAAGCAGAATTGGGTCCAAAACCAAATCCTCCTCTGCTATAAGCGCAGGAGTTACTTCCCAGCACCTGGCAAGCAACCAACAGATCTAAGATGGTCATGCATTTAACCTAGAAAGCAAAAAGTCCCAAAGGGCTGGAGAAATTACTTTTTTGTCCAAGAGACATTGGGTTGATTAAGGAATACTGAGCACTGGTTCACACCAGCGCCACTTCAAAACTATTAATGCAATTTCATGTGCGGCTTGTTGACATCTGTACAACTTCATTTAACAGATGCCACTGCAAGTCGCACTGAAATCACACAGAACTAGTGCAGTAACATTTTAAAAAGTCGCTAAGACTTGAGTCGCAGCAATTTGAAAGGTTCCATTGCCGCAAATGGGGTGCAACTTGTCATGCAAATTTGAACTGTTAAGTCGCATGACTAGTCGTTTTTGTTTAAGGGAATGTAGTTTCACTTTAACCAATACCACTTTCCCCCCCGATTTATTGCAGAAACATGAATGTTGTAGCTGAGCCCCCTGAACATTGACTGGACCCTAGACACCTGACTAGGTTGCTCTGTGGATGAGCCCGCCTTTGTTACAAGCAGGAACTAATATATAGTGTACATCTGTAACAGATAAGCCAGTGTAAATTTCGATATAGTGAAACAGCATTTTTGAACAGCCAAGATGGATTAACCATACCAAAAATTATTATAAAAGTATATAAAGATATTTTGAAAATCTGGATTTAGATTTTTTTATTCTTACATCTATTACAAAATATATGGATTATTGTCATACCCTTAAAATCGTTTTCTTGAAGTACTGTAGAGGACACAGGCACATTTAGAGTAGTATTAAACCCAAAATAAATTATTATATTGCAGCTTTCCAACTCTTAAAAAAAAAAACTAATGCAGCCATTACATTTAAGAACTCTTTTGAGCTTCGAGTTCGAGTCGAACTTATGTTCGACTCGAACATTGCCTGTTCGGCAAACAACGAACAATTAGGGGTGTTCGCGGCAAATTCGAAAAGCTGCGAAAAACACCCTGTTAAAGTCTATGGGAGAAATCTAAAGTGCTAATTTTAAGAGCTAATATGCAAGTTATTGTCATAAAAAGCATTTGGGGACCCGGATCCTGTCCCAGTGGACATGTATCAATGCAAAGAAAAGTTTTAAAAACGTCTGTTTTTCGGGAGCAGTGAATTTAATAATGCTAAAAGTAATGCTAATAATGCTAAAAGTGAAACAATAAAAGTGAAATATTCCTTTAAATTTCATACCTAGGTAAAGTCAGCATGTGAAAAAGAGCATGTTTCCCGTACATAGAACTGTCCTTGCACAAAGTATCAATTCTGAAAGAAAAAAAGTAATTTAAAACTGGCTTTGCGGCTATAATGAATTGTCGGCTCCCGGCAATTCAGAGAGAATTCATTAAAAAAAAAGCGCAGGGGTCCCCCCAAATTCCATTTCCAGGCCCTTCAGGTCTGGTTTGGATTTTAAGGGGAACTCCACCCCAAATTTAAAAAAAAAAATGGCGTGGAGTTCCCCCAAAAATCCACACCAGACCCCTTATCCGAGCATGTTAACCTGGCCGGCCGCAGAAAAGAGGGGGGACAGAGTGCGGCCCCCCTCTCCTGAACCGCACCAGGCCACATGCCTTCAACATGGGGAGGATGTCCCCATGTTGATGGGGACAAGGGCCTCATCCCCACAACCCTTGCCCGGTGGTTGTGGGGGGTCTGCGGGTGGGGGGCTTATCAGAATCTGGAAGACCCCTTTAACAAAGGGGACCCCCAGATCCTGGCCCCCCTATGTGAATTGGTAATGGGGTACACTGCACCCCTACCATTTCACGAAGGAAGTGCAAATAGTTTAAAAAAAAAACACACAGACACCGTTTTATTAATAAAAAAATAATAAAAAATCCAGCGGTGGTAATCCACTCTCAATGCGGCTCCCTGCTTCAACATTGTCTTCTATCCAACGACGGATGATCTCTCCAGCAACGGGTGATCAGCGGTCTGGTCTAGCGATGAGAAGATCCATCCATCCAGAACGCAGCAGCCGACTTCCTCTCTCCGCTGGACACAGCCCAGCGGAATGATGCTTTGACATTTCTTATATAGGGGAGGCGGGGCCACCCATCACGTGACCCCACCCCCTCTGACGCAAGGGGGAAAACCGTGCTTTCCCAGTGACGTAGCAGAGGGTGCGTCAGAGGGGGCGGGGTCACGTGACGTGTGGCCCGTCTCCCCTATATAAGAAATGTCAAAGCTCCAGCACGTCATTCCGCTGGGCTGTGTCCAGCGGAGAGTGGAGGTCGGCTGCTGCGCTCTGGATGGATCTTCTCATCGCTGGACCGGACCACTGATCATCCGTCGCTGGATAGAAGACAATGTTGGAGCAGGGAGCCGCATCGAAAGTGGATTACCACCGCTGGATTTTTTTATTTTTTTTTTATTAATAAAGGACTTTTTTTTTACGGTGTCTGTGTGTTTTTTTTTTTTTAACTATTTACACTTCCTTTGTGAAATGGTAGGGGTACAGCATACCCCATTACCTATTCACATGGGGGGGCAGGATCTGGGGGTCCCCTTTGTTAAAGGGGTCTTCCAGATTTTGATAAACCCCCCTGCCCGCAGTCCCCCACAACCTCCGGGCAAGGGTTGTGGGGATGAGGCCCTTGTCCCCATCAACATGGGGACATCCTCCCCATGTTGAGGGCATGTGGCCTGGTGTGGTTCAGGAGAGGGGGGGCCGCACTCTGTCCCCCCTCTGTTCTGCGGCCGGCCAGGTTAACGTGCTCGGATAAGGGTCTGGTGTGGATTTTTGGGGGAACTCCACGCCATTTTTTTTAAAATTTGGGGTGGAGTTCCCCTTAAAAGCCACACCAGACCTGAAGGGTCTGGAATGGATATTTGGGGGAACCCCACGTCATTTTGTTTTTAAATTGACGGCGGGGGTCCCCTTAATATCAATACCAGACCTGAAGGGCCTGGAAATGGAATTTGGGGGGACCCTCACGCTTTTTTTTTTTAGGAATGAATTCCCTATGAATTGCCAGAGCCGACAATTCATTATAGCCGCAAAGCCGGTTTTAAATGCCTTTTTTTCCTTTCAGAAATGACACTTTGTGCAGGGACAGTTCTATGTACTAAGTTTACACCACCCCAGATGCGAAATTTAAAGTAATATTACATATTATAATATTAATATTATTGTTTCACTTTTAGCATTATTAACCATTTCCTTACTGGGCATGTATACCCCCTTCCTGACCAGGTGAAATTTCAGCTTGCGGCACTGCGTCGCTTTAACTGACAATTGCACGGTCGTGCAATATGGCTCCCAAACAAAATTGGCGTCCTTTTTTCCCCACAAATAGAGCTTTCTTTTGGTGGTATTTGGTCACCTCTGCGGTTTTTATTTTTTGCGCTATAAACAAAAAAGGACGACAATTTTGAAAAAAAATACAATATTTTTTACTTGTTGCTATAAAAAATAGCCCAATTTTTAAAAAAAAATCAGTTTAGGGCGATACGTATTCTACATATTTTTGGTAAATAAAAAAAAAAAAAATCGCAATAAGCGACTGGTTTGCGCAAAAGTTATAGCGCCTACAAAATAAGGGACAGAATTATTATTTTTTATTTATTTTTTTACTAGTAATGGCGGCGATCTGCGATTTTTATTGCGACTGCGACATCATGGCGGACACATCGGACACTTTTGACACATTTTTGGCACCATTCACATTTATACTGCAATCAGTGCTATAAATATGCACTAATTACTGTATAAATGTGACTGGCAGGGAAGGGGTTAACACTAGGGGGTGAGGAAGGGGTTAATGTGTATCCTGCATTGTGTTCTAACTGTGGGGGGAGGGGGGTGACCGATCTGTGTCCCTATGTACAAGAGACACAGATCGGTCTCCTCTCTCTATGACAGGACGCTGTCATTGTGAGAGCCGGCAATGACAAATGATCTCATATGATTACATATGAGATCATCTCATTCGCCGCACAGATCGCATCGCAAACGGCCACTCTGATTGGCCGTTCGCGGCGATCTGTGATTGGCTGTGTCCAATGGACACGGCCAGTACAGAAGTTCCCCACTGCGCGCTCTGGAGCGGGCGCTGGGAACGAAGAAAGGGGCCGCCGTGTTTTCACGGAGAATTAGAGCCACACTGCGGCCGTATATAGTCGTACGGCCGTAGGGAAGTGGTTAAATTCACTGCTCCTGAAAAAACTGCCGTTTTTAAAACTTTTTTTTGCATTGATACATGTCCCCTGGGACAGGACCCGGGTCCCCAAACACTTTTTAGGACAATAAGTTGCATATTAGCCTTTAAAATTAGCACTTTAGATTTCAAATGTTTGCGTCCCATAGACTTTAACGGGGTTCTAAAGTTCACACAAACATTTGGTGTGTTCGCAAGTTCTGGTGCGAACCGAACAGGGAGGTGTTCGGCTCATCCCTAGTTAAGAGTGTTGTGACAAACCATTTAGCATGGACAGGGGTGTTTCCAATTATCAACCTTTATGTAAAACCTTTATCAAAAAAGAAGAAAAAAAAAACTGTTGCTGAAACTGCAGCGTGAGTTTGGCTTCAATTCGTTAGTGTATCCAAGTCTGCTGGTTAATCCAACATTCCTCTCACCCCATACTGACAATGCTGTTGTCCAAAAGGCGCTCCTTTTATCCAGAGTGAATGTTATGGCCAGATAAGAAAAACAGAGGAGGAAAAGAAAACAAATACAGTCACCACATTCAAGAATTGGTAAAGTTGCAATATATTACATCTTTGGTTTTGGGTTTATTGACCATGGTTATATGTCACCACGTTCAGAAAAGGACACTGGCAAACAACGTTTTTAGAACAGCCAATATCCCTTCACGTTCCAGCACCCATCATTTTTTTTTTTTTAGCAAGCAATCAGAGGAAAATGCCAGGACAAAGGGGAAGGTCTTTATTCCTTAATAGTATAGTACAGGACACATGCTCTTAAGTCTCGACCATGGGATGAGGCCCAAGGTCTCAAAATGATTATGATTTCTTGGCTATTTTTCAAAGAATATGAATAACACAAACTTGTGGTTAGTTTTTGGCTGAAGTCATTTATTATCATATTATCAAATCAACTGTGTTTACTCTTTTTAAATCATGGCAACAGGAACTACTCAAATGACCCTGATCAAAAGTTTACATACCCTGGTGACTTTGGCCTGATCACATGCACACAAAAGTTCACACAAAGGGGTTTGAATTGCTAAACCACTTAAGAACCCTGCCTGTTTTTCAGACATTTTTTACAATATTAAAACATTTTTTTTTTGCTAGAAAATTACTTAGAACCCCCAAACATATATATATATATATATATATATTTCTAACACCCTAGAGAATAAAATGGCGGTCATTGCAATATTTTTTGTCACACCGTATTTGCGCAGCGGATTTCAAGCACACTTTTTTCAATACTACACATAGACCTATGACGTCCACAAAGGGGATCTCCCATCCCGGGTGGACGTCATATGACGTCCTGTACTTTGTGCGGTTATATCTGAATGATGCCTGTAGCTAGAGGAATCATTCAGATATCACTGTGTTCCGGCGGCGATCCTGCGCACCATAAGATCAATCATAGCGGCGTTTCCGCTGCTTGATCGTTCTTATAGGCGGCGGGAGGGGAAATCCCCCCCTTGCGCCGCCATCTGGTGCTTCTCCAGGCTCTCCCATGCCATCGGGGGCCCGGAGAAAGAATCACCCAGCGCCGGGTTGGAAGTATAGAGATGACTGGTGACCAGATGGTCACCAGTCATCTCTACGACCGTCGGAGGCACGGGCACGATGTGATGACGTCATGCCCGGGTACCGGGATGTAAACAAAGCCGCAACTGCAGCTAGTAAGCATGAGATCGGTGATTTTTTTTTCACAATCTCATGCTTTCCAGCCTGGAGGAGAGATGCGGGGTCTTATTGACCCTGAATATCTTCTTAACCACTTGACTACTGGGCACTTAAACACCCTTAATAACCAGACCAATTTTCAGCTTTCGGTGCTCCCACAGTTTGAATGACAATAACTCAGTCATACAACACTATAACCAAATGAATTTTTTGTCCTTTTTTTCCCACAAATAGAGCTTTCTTTTGGTGGTATTTCATCACCTCTGCGGTTTTTATTTTTTGCGCTATAAATGAAAAAAGAACAAAATTTTGCAAAAAATAATAATTTTTCTTCATTTCTATTATAAAATTTAGCAAAAAAGTAATTTTTCTTCATAAATTTGGCCTAAAATGTATACTGCTACATATCTTTGGTAAAAAAAATAAAAAATTTTGGATATTATTTAGTCTGGGTGAAAGTTATGGGGTCTACAAGCTATGGTACCAAATCCTGAAAATTGATCAATTTCATCACACCTGAAGTACTGACAGCTTCTCTCATTTCTTGAGACCCTAACATGCCAGAAAAGTACAAATACCCCCCAAATGACCCCTTTTTGGAAAGAAGACATTCCAAGGTATTTAGAAAGAGACATGGTGAGTTTTTTAAAGTTGTAATTTTTTCCCACAATTCTTTGCAAAATCAAGATTTTTTTTTTCCCATCAAATTTTCATATTATTAGGTTATTTTTCACACACAGCATATGCATACCACAAATTACACCCCAAAACACATTCTGCTATTCCTCCCGAGTATGGCGATACCCCATGTGTGAGACTTTTACACAGTGCAGCCACATACAGAGGCCCAACATGCAGGGAGCACCCAGGCCAATTCTGACATTTCTCTCCTACATGTAAAAATCATCATTTATTTGCTAGAAAAATACATAGAATCCCAAAACATTATATAAAGATACCTCACGTGTGGTTTGAACACCGTTTTTATATGTGGGCGGGACTTGCGTATGCGTTGGCTTCTGCATGCGAGCTCGCAGGGACAGGGGCTGCTGTATGCCCAGAGTATTGCTAAGTATGCCCAGAGTATTGCGGAGTATGCCCAGAGTATTGCCCAGAGTATTGCCCGAGTATGCCCAGAGTATTGCGGAGTATGCCCAGAGTATTGCAGAGTATGCCCAGAGTATTGCGGAGTATGCCCAGAGTATTGCGGAGTATGCCCAGAGTATTGCGGAGTATGCCCAGAGTATTGCGGAGTATGCCCAGAGTATTGCGGAGTATGCCCAGAGTATTGCGGAGTATGCCCAGAGTATTGCGG
Source organism: Rana kukunoris (assembly GCA_029574335.1). Lineage (NCBI taxonomy): Eukaryota > Metazoa > Chordata > Amphibia > Anura > Ranidae > Rana > Rana kukunoris. The sequence goes on along the minus strand of CM056052.1, from coordinate 235,762,126 downwards.
AGTATGCCCAGAGTATTGCGGAGTATGCCCAGAGTATTGCGGAGTATGCCCAGAGTATTGCGGAGTATGCCCAGAGTATTGCGGAGTATGCCCAGAGTATTGCGGAGTATGCCCAGAGTATTGCAGAGTATGCCCAGAGTATTGCAGAGTATGCCCAGAGTATTGCAGAGTATGCCCAGAGTATTGCAGAGTATGCCCAGAGTATTGCAGAGTATGCCCAGCCCAGAGTATTGCCAGAGTATGCCCAGAGTATTGCAGAGTATTGCGGAGTATTGCCAGAGTATTGCGGAGTATGCAGAGTATTGCCAGAGTATGCAGAGTATTGCGGAGTATGCAGAGTAGCCAGGTGCCCAGGGTATTGCCAGAGTATGCCCAGGGTATTGGCAGAGTATGCCCAGAGTATTGGCAGAGTATGCCCAGAGTATTGGCAGAGTATGCCCAGAGTATTGGCAGAGTATGCCCAGAGTATTGACAGAGTATTGGCAGAGTATTGGCAGAGTATTGGCAGAGTATTGGCAGAGTATTGGCAGAGTATTGGCAGAGTATGCCCAGAGTATTGCCAGAGTATGCCCAGAGTATTGCAGAGTATTGCCAGAGTATTGCAGAGTATTGCCAGAGTATTGCGGAGTATGCAGAGTATTGCCAGAGTATGCCCAGGGTATTGGCAGAGTATGCCCAGGGTATTGGCAGAGTATGCCCAGAGTATTGGCAGAGTATGCCCAGAGTATTGGCAGAGTATGCCCAGAGTATTGGCAGAGTATGCCCAGAGTATTGGCAGAGTATTGGCAGAGTATTGGCAGAGTATTGGCAGAGTATGGCCAGAGTATGGCCAGAGTATGGCCAGAGTATGGCCAGAGTATGGCCAGAGTATGGCCAGAGTATGGCCAGAGTATGGCCAGAGTATGGCCAGAGTATTGCCAGAGTATTGCCAGAGTATTGCCCAGAGTATGCCTGAGTATTGCCTGAGTATGCCCAGGTGAGTATTGCCCAGAGTAATGCAGAGTATATGCAGCAGGGATGGCTGAGCAGGGAGGGAGGGATGGATGGATCTGTGACTACATTTGTCACAGATCCAGCCCGCAGCACTGGCGCTGCCATCCGCTCCCTCCCCTCTCCTCTCACACTGTACCGATCGGTACAGAGAGAGGAGGGAGGAACCGGCGTCAGCACATGACGCCGCTCTGTTGACAAGTGATCGCTCCGTCATTGGACGGAGCGATCACGTGGTAAACCGCCGCTATCAGCGGCGATTTACCGTGATCCGTGATGCGCCGGGTCCTCTGGACCCGGCGGTCACGGTTGTTCCCGTGTGCGCGCCTCAGGAGGCGCGCGGGAGCGCGATTCTGACAGGCCGTTAATTAACGGCCAGTTAGAATACAGCAACCGCCCTAGAGCCGTACTTTCGGCATAGGGCGGTTGCAAAGTGGTTAAAGAGGATGTGTCACACACCATTCCTATTACAAATTATTATTTTTTTTTAAATGCTCCTGTCCCCGGTAGCTCGAGCTCAGAAACGAACGCACACGTAAGTCCTGCCCACTTATGTAAACGTTGTTCAAACCACATATGCGAGGTATCGCCACGTGCGTTAGAGCGAGTGCAACAATTAGAACTCCTCTGTAACTCTAAACTGGTAACCTGTAATTTTTTTTAAAGCGTCGCCTATGGAGATTTTTAAGTAACGAAGTTTGTCGCCATTTCATGAGGGTGCGCAATTTTAAAGCGTGACATGTTAGGTATCTATTTACTCGGTGTAACATCATATTTCATATTTTACAAAACAATTGGGCAAACTTTACTGTTTTGTTATTTTTTTTTATTAATGAAACCATTTTTTTTTCCCAAAAAAAAAGCGTTTGAAAAATGATTGCGCAAATACCATGCAAGATAAAAAGTTGCAATGACCGCCATTTTATTCCATACGGTGTCTGCTAAAAAAAACATATATAATGTTTGGGGGTTCTGAGTAACTTTCTAGCAAAATAATGATGATTTGTACATGTAGGAGAGAAGTGCCAGAATAGGCCCGGTATGGAGGTGGGTATAAAATCCCTGTATTGAAGGGGTTAATTAAAAAATAAGACAACAGTAAAGTTAGCCCAATTTTTTTTATATTATGAAAGATAATACCCAACATGTTACGCTTCAAAATTGCGCCCGCTCGTGGTATGGCGTCAAACTTTTATCCTTAAAAATCTCCATAGGAGACATTTAAAAAATTCTATTGGTTGCATCTTTTGAGTTACAGAGGAGGTCTAGCGCTAGAATTATTGCTCTCACTCTGACAATAGCGGCGATACCTCACTTGTGTGGTTTGAACACCGGTCTGCCGGCGGGGATTTTGGTTTGAACGTGTGTACATGATCAAACCAATACATCCCAGCAGACAGATTTGTTCAAATCGGTCTGTCCGACCGATTTGAACAAATCTATTTGCTCGTTTTTACAGGGCCCAATAGAAAAAAACATGACAGGTCCTCTTAAATATGAGATCTGGGGTCAAAAAGACCTCAGATCTCATATTTAGACTAAAATGCAAAAAAAACAAAAACAAAATTATCATTTGAAAAAAATGACAACAGTAAAATGTCTCTTTAAGAAGTGTGGGCAGAAATGACTTTTGACGTCGCTTCCGTCCTGCTATGCTATGAAGACAGGTGGGGGCCATCTTGCCCTCACTCGTATACCAGCCTAGCAGCGAGAAGAACCTGATCGCCTCCGCCGACAGCTCCGGTAAGCAGCCCTCACCCACCGCCAATAACCGTGATCTCGCGGCGAAACTGCCAGAGACCACCATTATCGTTTAAAGGACCTCTCACAGAAAAGATGGATATCTCGGTCGTCGCAGCAGCTGCTGCCGTTACCGAGATATCCATCTTTAAAGTACCGACGTATATGTACATGAGCGGATCCTTAAGTGGTTAAAAGGTAGCCATCCTCACCTGTGATCGGTTTGCTTGCAATTAGTGTATAAGGTCAATGCGTTTCTGGACTCCTGACAGACCCTTGCATATTTCATCCAGTGCTGTACAGACGTTTCTAGATTTTGAGCCATGGCGAAAGCAAAAGAATTGTTAAAGGATCTAGCCCTCACCTCCAGTTCTGAAAAGCACCTTCGATAGACGAAAGGGCGTTTCTATCTCCACTCAGACAAAGCCGGCCCCCCAACTGGCTGCAAAATTATCCCCTAAACAAAGAGTTTACTCCTTACTCAAAATCAAATCACTTTCAGGCTCCTTGACCAAGAACCCCGACCATAAGTGTGCGATTGGCACGAGATTGCAGGAAATGTCGTATAAACTTTTGACACAATGGTATGCTACTCCGGACAAAATAAAAAAATGGTACCCGCTGACATCGGATTCTTGCTGGAGATGTGAGCAAGACCCGGGTACCATTTTTCCTATTTGGTGGGAGTGTTCGTGTCTGAGACCTTTCTGGGATAGGGTGTGTGAAATGATCAAGGCCATTACGGATACCACAATCTCTCTTACGCCTGCATGTTGCTTACTCCACATTGCCGACTGCTCTATGCAACATTATAAAAAATCATTGACTAGACATCTATTGAACGCAGCAAAAGTTTTGATTCCCAGGCACTGGAAATCGAAACATATCCCTTCCATATCGGAATGGTTTAGCTCCATAGAGAATATTCATCAAATGGAGGAAACTGTAGCAATTGCCAGGGAATCGTCAGAAAAATTCAATCAGACATGGTTACCCTGGGTGACGTTCAGGTATTCTAATCAATAGTTACAATATTATACGGCATGAGATTGTGGTCCTGACTCTGATCATTTCCTCTCCACTCCTCGTGGTAGGTAGAAGACGTTAGATAGTTCGTTCACTACGGTGTCTTTGGCCCCCCTCTCCCTCTCTTTCTCTTTTTTTTTTCCTTTTCTTCTCTCCTTTTAGTATTAGTTAGTAGAGGGTAATATCCTAGATAAGTGATGTTTCCCTTTGCTTTTCTTTGTTATAAGATATAAAAGTTGCTTACTTTCAGAGTATGTATTTGATATGTTTTGACTATGTGTTATTGTGTGGTACTTAGGTACCCTGGCTGTAATTTGTACTCTGATTTTTTTTTTTTTCTCTAATAAAAAAAAAGATTGTAAATAAAAAAAAAAAAAAAGAACCCCGACCGGATTCTAAAAACCTTCCACTCATTTTACTCGTAACTTTATTCTATGACCAACCCCAGTTCTCCTCAAAAAACGAACACGATTCACATCGGTCCATAATGGATTCCCTAATATCAGAAGTCCGAGTGGTCAGAACGTTTGTGGATGTCCTTTCTCCTTAAAAGGTCCGACTCTTCAATTCCTTCAGCAAAGGCACTCCACTTGAACCAGCTGCAGACCAAGCGTACATTTCTGTCATCCCTAAACCGGGCAAAGACTTGAGTGAGATTTGTAATTATAGACCAATCTCACTAATTAACAATGACCTGAAAATATTGACTAAAGTTTTATCAAATCGACTAGCATCCTTCATAGGGTCATATGTCCACAAAGACCAGGTCGGTTTTATACCGGGGAGACAGGGGCCGGACCAGGTAAGGACAATTGACATTGTTTCCCTTCTGAATTTGGGATGGAATGGAGGACCTCCACAGGAGAGCCTCCTTTTATCAATAGACCTTCAAAAAGCATTTGATACCGTTACCTGGCCTTCCTTTTTACCACTCTAGAAAAATTAAGTTTTGGGAATAAACTTCCTTAATACATTGAGAGCCCTCTACTCCCAGCCCAGGGCTCAAGTTAGACTCCAAGGTCACCTATCGGATTTATTCCCCATCACAAAGGACTCGACAGGGATGCCCCTTATCCCCTCTCCTGTTCGCTATTGCGATAGAAACGCTGGCTATAGCGATTAGGGGACACCATGGAGTCACCTGCGGCCAGTTATCCCACAAATGTGCACTTTTTGCTGTCAACGTCCTTTTTGTCACTTCCCCACCAATTTCCACCCCCAACATTCTCCAGCTTCTAAACAAATTTGGTCAGGTTAAAGGTCTAGAACAGTGATGGAACCCCAGATGTTTTTGAACTACATTTCCCAAGATGCTTATGTACTCTGCATTATAACTGAGCATCATGGGAAACATAGTTCCAAAACATCTGGGGTGCCAAGGTTCGCCATCACTGGTCTAGAATGTCCAAATCAGTCGCCCTCAACATCTCCACCCCCCCCATCACTGTTAGACTGAAAAAAAACCTTCCCCCTTCTCTTGGAATGACACCTCCATACCTTATTATATCGCCACCTTCAGGGGAAAACTAGGCAGAACATGTAAAAACAGCAAAACTGCTCAGTACCGCCCAGGGGGCAGTCCTACTGGCTATAACCCCTCACACTGCATTCAGCTTCTCAGTTTGTCAAAAAGAAGTACAAACAGAAAAGAAGAAGTGGGTGCTGTGTCCGTCCATGAACTTCAGAGAAAAGGATTTTACGGTGAGTACAAAAAATAATGTTTTCTTCTATTAATTGACGGACACAGCACTTTAAATCTTGACCTAAGGGATGACCCCAAGCAGTGTAAAAAAAACAAGGGGTGGGAAAAAGCAAAAAACTCCATCCAAACAATCAGAGCTCCTCAACGGAGGAGTTGCAACTTTAAACAGCTGCCTGCAAAACATTGCTGCCGAAGGAAGCATCCGCAGATGCGCTCACATCAACCTTGTAAAATTTAGTGAAGGTCTGAACGGACGACCAGGTCGCTGCCTTACACACCTGAGAAATGGACGCTTAATGTCGGAAAGCCCAGGAGGCACCGATTGCCCTGGTCGAATGTGCTGTGACAGGACAGTGAGTCCCTCGCCCCTTTAAGCCATAAGCCTGGATTACGATCTGTCTAATCCATGGAAAAAGGTGGCCCACGAGACTGCCAGGCCCTTCTTTGGACCAGTTACCGACACAGTGAATTTGACCTCCAAAACTGAGCCGTAGCCGACATACACCCGCAGAGCCCGGACCACGTTCAAGGAATATAAAGCAACCTCTTTAGGATGTGACAACCGAGGACACAAGGATGGAAGCACAATGTCCTCATTTAGATGAAAAGCCGAAACAACCTTAAGAAGAAATGAAGGCTGCGGGCGTAGCACTGCCTTATCCTTGTGGAGCATCAGGTAGGGAAACTTGCAAGACAAGGCCACCAACTCAGAAACCCTCCTGGCAGATGTAATAGCCACCAGAAAGACTTTCTGAGAGAGTGACAATAGGGGGATCTCCCTAATGTTTTCAAAAGTTTTTGAAGTACCGAGCACCAGATTCAAACCCACGGAGGCAGCAGTGGTTGAACCGGAGGGGCCACATGTCAAACCACCTGCACAAACGTACTCACCAATGAATGAACCACCAAGGGAAGCTGAAAAAAGACAGCGAAGGCTGGTATCTGCGCCTTAGAGGTGCTTAAGGCAAGTTTCTGAGCCACTTCCCGCTGCAAAAACAGCAGAACACTGGAAATCGAATACGTACGCGGACACCACCCCATCTCCTTACACATAGAGATGTAGGCCTTCCATGTGCAATGCTAAATCTTTCGAGAACATGATTTCCGCGCCCTTAGCATAGTGGAGATTACAGACTCCAACAGACCTCGGTCCCTTAGCACCTGACTTTCAACAGCCATGCTGTTAAAGCCAGCGGCTGTAAAGCAGAAGGAAGTATAGGGCCTTGCGACAGAAGGTCCTCTCGCATCGGCAGTCTCCAAGGAACACTAGCCACCATTTGTATTATGTCGGCGTACTAGGGGCGCCGAGGCCAATCTGGGGCAATCAGAATCACCGGAATCCTTTCAGTCTCCACTCTGCGAAGCAGGCGAGGGAGAAGTTTTAATCGGGGGGAAAGGCATAAATCAGCCTAAAATGCCCCCATTGAGCCACCAACGCGTCCGCCCAGGAATCTTCGGACCTGGCCACAAACCTCAGTATCCTCCAAGTCGAGAAGCCAGGGGATCCACACCCGGCGTGCCCCATCTCAGGCAAAGGAGTCAAAATACATCCAGATGTAGCGACCATTCTCCCTGGTCCAGCATCTGACAACTTAGGTAATCTCCCTGACAGTTTTCTATGGCCGATAGGGTCGGCACGCGCCGCTCTGGCCACCTCAGGATGTTGAGCGACCTCCAATGCTGCAGCAGAGTTCCTTATTCCTCCTTGATGATTGACATATGCCCCCGCCGTAGCGTTGTCCAACTGGATCCTGACTGGGCGTCCCTGCAGCCTCCGCGACCATGTGGAGAGGCACCGCCTGATCGCCCCAAAGTTCCAGCACATTAATTGTCAGGCAGGATTCTTCCTGCGTCCAGCGACCCTGTGCCAACTGTTCGCCCCAAATTCCCCCCCAACCGGTCAGGCTGGCATCCGTCATGACCACCGTCCAATGAAATGGAAAGAACGACTTCCCTGACCAAAGGGCCTGGAGACGTCCGCCACCAGATCAGGGAATCCCTGACCAGCTGGCTCATCCAAATTTGACAGTCCAGAAACAACCGAGATTTGTCTCATTTGGACAGGATCTCCTTTTGCAGGGCTCAAGCGTGAAATTGAGCATACGGTACCGCCTTGGAAGTGGCTACCATGAGACCCAGAACGACCACTTGCGGGACGCCAACAGCTTCACAGCAGCCCAAAGACTCTGCAGTTTGTCCGAAGGGAGAAAAACTCTCACCTCTGAGGAGTCCAGAATCATTCCAAGGTACTACAGGTGTTGAGTCGGTACCAACACTGATTTCAAGAGGTTCAGAACACAACCAAACTCCTGACTGGCGTTCGCCACATCCTCCTCTAATTCTGAGGTGGAATCTGCTCTCAGAAGGAGGTTGTCCAGGTAGCCCACCATTGCAATTCCTCACTGTCTCAGCAAAGCCAGAATCAGGGTGTGCACCTTGGTGAAAACCGTTGGTGCCGATGCCATGCCAAAATATGAGAGCTACAATTTGGTAGTGGTCGTCCCCGACCGCAAACCGCAGAGACCGCTGATTCCTGATATATATGGGGACATGCAAATATGCATCCTTGATGTCCAGGGACGCCAGAAAATCGCCCGGATGGAGTGCAGCGACCACCGAGCGAACCGATTCTATCCTGAACCTTCGCACCATCACAAAGCTGTTGAGGTCCTTGAGGTCCAGGATCGGATGGACCCCTTCCTTCTTCGGGACTACAAAGAAATTGGGGTAGAAACCTTGAAACCGTTCTGGTCAAGATTTAAAGTGCTGTGTCTTAATGAACGAAAGAGAAATTACCCTTTTACTAAGAATCCTCTACCTGTTCCGCTCTCTCTCCATCCCTATCACCAAAACCCAATTAAGTAACCTTCAGTCCACCATAATCCGCTTTATCTAGCCATCGTTTTTTAGACCCAGGAAGAAAGAGGGTTTAGGGCTACCAAACCTCTGGTGGTATTATCAGGCAGCGCAACTTACCCAAATTTCAACTATTTACACCAGGGGTCCAAAACCTGATTGGATAGGGAGAGACCAGCGATCCCTAACTTCACTATTGATTTTCTACTCTGGCACCCCCCCAGAAGTAGACCTCAGATTCTCTCACCTACACTGTCCCACAACCCCCTGTTCCCCCCAGGAATGGACATTAAGGCCTTTCAGTGGTGGCTAGATAAAGGCCTCCATCGTTAAGGGCACTTTAATTTATCTGGTCCTCTTACACTGAATTACTGCACCACATGCGCCCTCTGAGAAATTTAGCTTTTTCCAATTATCTCACTTTCTACAGTCTATTTTAACCCAACATATCTAGCCCCTTTCTGCAACCCATATGAACAATGGTGCTCTGCAGTCATGAATATGAAGGGGGCATTTCCCTAATTTACGCAGCTCTAGCTGAACCGTTGGGAAAAGCATCCTACATGTTGAGCTGGGAGTGGGACCTTGGCCTTGAGTGGGATTTAGACTCTTGGCACCCATTTTGCGAGTGCTTATAAGGGGATGCTAAATATATCTTTGATGGAAGCTAATCTTAAAGTTATGTCCCGCTGGTACCTGGTGCCAACGCGCCTAGCTAAATTTTACCCGCAGTCCTCACTTAGGCACGGTCTTACACATTTGATGGCAGTGTCCCCAAATCAGAAGCTATTGGAATAAAATCTTCTGTTTAATACACAAGATCACTGGGATGGTGGTCGCTGAAGATCTGCCAATAGCCCTTCCTAATCACAGGATCCCAAACATACCCAAAGCCTAGAGTTTAATTGTCAGGGTCAGTACCGGGGAATTGAACCCAGGACCGCTCTGTTGTTATTCCAACTCCTTATCTCTGAGCCACCTTCCAGTTTAGCTGTCCATTGAAGCCTGGTGCTGACTGCTTGATCTCATTGCAATCTGCACCTAAATATTCTGGTCCAGCTGAGGCAATTTACCCAAATTATCCAGGGTATAAAGCCCTGCCTCACTCTGACAGCCTTGTCAGTTCATGATCAGATGATCAGATCATTCTGTCTGTGCCAACAGCTCCTGTATGTTGATCTTCTGCTGCAAGACTGACCCCCGGCTTTTGACCCTTGGCTCGTTTTTGGACTTCTGCTTTCCTGAACCCGGCTTGGACTTTGGATACCCGATCTTCACCTGCCCTTTGACCCCGGCTTGTATTTTTGGACTTTCCCTGTCTTCTCCAGCCCCGGACCACGGCTTGTCTCTTGGACCTGTTTTCAGCCCTGCCCTGACCAGTGAAGTACTTTTGTGCCTGGACGATCTTCTGTTCATCTGCTGCAGCCTTCCAGTCGGTGATCCGCCTGTACCTGCTCCACGCACCTGACCATCGTCTTCCCGCTGGTACCGGTGCCTCCCGGTGCGTCCGTTCCTCTGTCCCAATCTCAGGGGGCGGATCGCATCAGGTCGCAAAGGTAAGCTCACAAGTCTGCAAATGGACTCCACTCTAGGTAAGCCCTCACATAATGAACTGACCAATAACATGGAGTCCGCAGACTTGTATAAAATGCTCACCTCCCTGACTCTGCAAGTCTCCAGCCTGGGCCATACCATTCTGGAACTACAGCAAGAAATTCAGTTACTTAAAGGGACAGCACGCCCAGCCCCGGAACCAGCATGTCCAGAGCCATTTGTTGTTATGCCAGAGAAATTTGACGGTAGCCGTGCATCCTTCTTGTGTTTTAAAATGGATTGTGATCCGTTGTTTTCCCTTAAACCTAGGACCTATGCCACGGACTATATTAAGGTTCGTGCTACCATCAACCTGCTTATAGGACAAATTAAATCATGGGCTCATCAATTGTTGCAGGAAAAGAGTCCAGTCTTGGGCAGCTGGGAAACTTTCATGTCTGCTCTGGACTCATACATCCCTGTCTCCAAGAGGATCAGCGCTCCCAGGTCTGCTCTCAATTCACGTGGCCTACGGGTATCCAGGGACAGAAATATTCCGTACAGACACAACATCAAGCCAGCCCAGTATGTGCCAAGCTATGAACCTCTGTATGTGCCCAACCATGAAGTCCCAACACCACCAAGCCTTGACGCTCCTGTGGATGCACCCACGACTACCTTGGAGGATGAGGAACCCATGCAGATCGGGGCCATCCAGTCCGGGCTATCTTGGGTAGAAAAAGAGCGAAGGAGAGACTATGGACTATGTTTTTACTGTGGTGTAAGTGGGCACTTTATATCTCTTTGCCCAACCCGCCCACCTCGGCCAAAGGCTCTTCAAGTGGGTACTATTGGGAGTTTTTTTGCTACCCCGGAATCTTTACCTGTTCATCAGCTTGATGTATCTACCTTCCCAGTTGAAGTCCCGGCTCCAGTGTCTCCAGTTCCAGTGTCTCCAGTTCCAGTGTCTCCAGTTCCAGTGTCTCCAGTTCCAGTTCCAGTGTCTCCAGTTCCAGTGTCTCCAGTTCCAGTTCCAGTGTCCCCTGTTCCGGTGTCTACAGTTCCTGTTCCGGTGTCTACAGTTCCTGTTCCGGTGTCTACAGTTCCTGTTCCGGTGTCTACAGTTCCTGTTCCGGTGTCTACAGTTCCTGTTCCGGTGTCTACAGTTCCTGTTCCGGTGTCTACAGTTCCTGTTCCGGTGTCTACAGTTCCTGTTCCGGTGTCTACAGTTCCTGTTCCGGTGTCTACAGTTCCTGTTCCGGTGTCTCCAGTTCCTGTGTCCCCAGTTCCTGTTCCGTTGTCCCCAGTTCCTGTTCCTGTGTCTCCGGTGTCCCCAGTTCCTGTGTCTCCGGTGTCCCCAGTTCCTGTGTCTCCGGTGTCCTCAGTTGAAGTTCCAGCTCCGGTGTCCCCAAGTGAAGTTCTTCCACCTGACTGTGTCTATGCCTCAAATGGTACCATGGTCCGTAAACAAGATCTAGTAATATTTGAACGAGCTTTACAAGCGAGGAGTGCACCCCCTGCAAGAACTTCAAGATCAACTAAGTCCAAAAAGAAAAAGTAAAAATCTGCTTTATTTCCCCATGGTTTGGACCTTAAAGACTGTCCCTATGATGACACTCCTTTAAACGCCCGGAGGGCGTTTTTAAGGGGGGGGGGAACTGTCAGGGTCAGTACCGGGGAATTGAACCCAGGACCGCTCTGTTGTTATTCCAACTCCTTATCTCTGAGCCACCTTCCAGTTTAGCTGTCCATTGAAGCCTGGTGCTGACTGCTTGATCTCATTGCAATCTGCACCTAAATATTCTGGTCCAGCTGAGGCGCCACGCAGATGCAGTAGCACAGTCCCGACGCTGATGCTGGTCTCAGTTGTGTCTTACAGATGATGTACCTGGTGTTGGATGCGTGATTGCGCCGTGGCGCCACCGCGGTTGTACATGGTGGCGTCATTTCGGCACATCTGTAGTGAGACACTCATTCTGAGCCGGATATAGGCTAAGGATTGTGCTGCTAGGGGTTGGGTCTGAGAGACACGGAAGTGTCCTCAGACAATCCACTGTATGCAATGGAGGTTTTTCTTTGTAAATCCATCAGCTGTTTGGAGTTTGTGTTCCAACAAGCTGATGATACTCAGTATATATTGGCGTGGTGTGGATTAGCAGGTTTATGCCCCAGTTGAAGAGCCCTATAGCTCGAAACATGTAGGGTACATGGCCTGCAGCCACTTATCCATTTACCACGCTTCATTTTTTTGTGATCACCTGTACCTGCTCTTTCACCTGGCTTGTACTTTTTAATTTATTACTTTTATTTTGTATGGTATTGTTACATACCTGCTTTTATGATTAAAGCCGCTATACCCTATCATTTGGGTTTTAACCGCACTATGTGGAGCCTCCTATTTTTTTCATGTGCTTCCATATGATTCCACACTCCATTGGGAACTTCCCTGTTATCCTGGAAGGGTGAGACTTAAAGAATTTTGGAGATTCCTGGAGATATCATCGGATGTGCCTTACATGAATTACACCTGACTGAGGATCCATTCTTTGCCCATTTGACATACTACCAACGGTCTGTATGTCCACCGAATCCGGTAAGAGTGTCTAATTCTTCTGACAACTTTGGAATGCATGTTTGATCCTCTGTTTCCCTCCATTGGATTGTCAGTTTCCATCGGGACTACCCGCACCGGACTTTTTCTTAGCATTGTAGTGTCAATACTACCTGGACTTACCTGGAGCTTCCTTAGCCCTTAACCACTTCCATACTGGGCACTTAAACACCCCTCCTGCCCAGAGCAATTTTCAGCTTTCAGCGCTCTCCCACTTTGAATGACAATTACTCAGTCATGCAACACTGTATCCAAATGATTTTTTTGTCCTTTTTTTTCATACAAACAGAGCTTTCTTTTGGTGGTATTTGATCACCTCTGTGTTTTTTATTTTTTGCGCTATTAATGAAAAAAGACCAAAAATTTGGAAAAAAAATGATTTTTTCTTAGTTTCTGTGATAAAATTTTGCAAATGATTAATTTTTCTTCATAAATTTTGCCCAAAATGTATACTGCTACATGTCTTTGATAAAAATAACTCAAAATTTTTGGAAATTATTTGGTCTGTGTGAAAGTTTTAGAGTCTACAAACTATAGTGCAAATCATAAAAATATATCACATCTGATCACACCTGATGTATTGAAGGCCTATCTCATTTCTTGAGACCCTAACAAGCCAGGAAAGTACAAATGCCCCCAAATAACCACTTTTTAGAAAGTAGACATTCCAAGGTATTTATTAATGGGCATGGTGAGTTATTTGAAGTTGTAATTTTTTCCCACAATACTTTGCAAAATTAAGATTTTTATTTTTTATTTAAAAATGTTCTCAAAATTTTCATTGTAATAGCTTATTTCTCTCACATGGCATGTGCATACCACAAATGACACCCCAAAATACATTCCGCTACTCCTCCTGAGTAAAACGATACCCCATGTGTGAGACTTTTTCACTGCCTGGCCACATACAGAGGCCCAACATGCAGGAAGCGCCATCAGGGGTTTTAGGAGCATAAATTGCACATCTAACTAGTTGACTACCTATTACACTTTTGAAGGCCCTGGAACACCAGGACAATGGAATTACCCACAAAATGACCCCATTTTGGAAAGCTAACACCCCAACGTATCATCAATGAGGCATAATTAGTCTTTTGAACGGTTTATTTGTTTCCAGCAGTTTTTGGAAAATGTGGAAAAAAATGAAAACGCATTTTTTTTTACACAAAGTTGTCAGTTTCTAAGATATTTCCAACACATAGCATGTACATAGCAAAAATGACACCCCAAAATACATTCTGCTACTCCTCCTGAGTAGAACGATACCCCATGTGTGAGACTTTTTCACTGCCTGGCCACATACAGAGGCCCAACATGCAGGAAGCGCCATCAGGGGTTTTAGGAGCATAAATTGCACATCTAACTAGTTGATTACCTATTACACTTTTGAAGGCCCTGGAACACCAGGACAATGGAATTACCCACAAAGTGACCCCATTTTGTAAAGCTAACACCCCAACGTATAATCTATGAGGCATAATGAGTCTTTTGAACAGGTCATTTGTTTCCAGATGTTTTTGGAACGTGGAAAAAAAATGAAAACGCATATTTTTTTTACACAAAGTTGTCGGTTTCTAAGATATTTCCAACACATAGCATTTAGATAGCAAAAATTACACCCCAAAATACATTCTGCTACTCCTTCTGAGTACAACGATACCACATGTGTGAGACTTCTACACAGCCTGACCACATACAGAGATCCAACATGCAAGGAACAACGTCAGGTGTTCCAGAGACACATAGCATGCACATACCAAGAATTACACCCCAAAATACATTATGCTGAGCAAAGTGTAAACAAAAGATTACCTGTGGTAATAGTAGCGCAGTTCTACACAGCAGGATAGCACTGGTCCAGGCAGCAGGCAGGGACTTGGTCAGCAACGGCATACACAAGTAGTCAGTTCATGCAACCGGCAAAGGCATGATGTCATAGGTCCGACAGGTAACAGGCAGAAGTAGGGCCTCGTTTAGGACAGAATGGGGACAGGGGTAGAGGCTTCTCCCACCCAAATCTCTTTGAAGCCTCCAGGCAACCAGACCCTAATCTAGGATGAGAAAACAAAAAAAATGTTTTTCTTCATCTAGAAAAACTTTTCTGGAGCCCCTCACATTTGTGAGACCCCTGTGATAAATCCCACTAGTCCAGTAGCAGGGTACAAGATCAGTCCAAGGGGCAGGCAAAAGGCATGGTCAAACAGTCCGAGGTCAGTTCCAGATCAGGCAGAGGCATTACAGAATCGTTGGGCAGAAGAATGGTCAAAAAACAAGCCGGGGTCAGTTCCGGTTCAGGCAGAGATATTACAAAATCGTTAGGCAGAATCGTGGTCAAAAAACAAGCCGGGGTCAGTTACAGAGCAGGCAGTGGCATAAGGGGTGTGAAGGTGTATGAAGGCAGGAACGGAGGATTAATAATTTAGTTTGGTATGGTAAATCCGAAAACAGTCAGTTAGACAGAGGCCAGGCTGTGAAGGGCAATCGGCACACTGGAAAGTTGTGTCTCGTCTGATTCCTTGACTGGAACACACCTTGCATCTTTTTTGACGTCGTCGGCCTGTTTCTGTGGGAGGGACTTTACCGGGAAAATGACGCTCGACGAGACGACTTAAAACGTCAGATCGGATAGTTTGGGGTGGGCCGTTCGGGAAAATAAGGGCAGTGATAAGGTCCTCTTGGTAGCCAAGGAAGCGTTTGGGGTTTTGGGTGGAGTTGCGATAAATTACATATGAGTTGTATATGGCCAATTGAAAAAAAAAAATGGCAACTTTTTTGTACCAATGGTACGTCCGCCTTGTAGCAAGATAGGGTTCAAGCATCTGGTCATTGAAGTCGACCCCCCCCATAAACAAATTATAGTCCTGGATGCATGTTGGCTTTCGAATGACGGTGCCACTCCTTCTGCGGGTTTCAACGACGGTGTCATTGTGGATGGTGGATAGCATGTAAACATCCCTTCTGTCCTTCCACTTCACTGCCAGGACCTCCTTATTTCGCAGACTTGCCGATTCTCCACTTTTCAGCTTCTTATTCACGAGACTTTGAGGAAAGCCTTTCTGATTATTCCTGATGGTGCCACATGCTGGCGTCTTCTTCCGGTGCAGGTTGTGGAACAGGGGAAGGGAGGTATAGAAGTTATCCACGTATAGATGGTATCCCTTTTCCAATAGAGGGGTGATGAGGTCCCAAACAATTTTGCCACTTGATCCCAAGTAGTCTGGGCAATTAGGGGGATTCAGTTGGGTGTCCTTGCCTTCGTACACTCTGAAGGCATACATTTACGTGCGCCCCCTCTTGGCCCTTATTCGGTCCCATGGTCTGCAGTGTCAGAATTACGCTGATGACACCCAGCTCTATTTGAGGGTGGGAGCGGGATCACTTGATACAGCCACAAAAAAACTTACTGATTGCCTAAAAGGAGTGGAACGTTGGATGGGAGAAAACTATCTGGCGTTAAACAAATTAAAAACTGAAGTACTCGTGGTCAGGAGTTCCGTAAGCGAGATACCTCAAAATTGGACACTGCCATGGCAAGACATGGATGGTAATGGTCCAGGCTGCAGTAAAGTGGTTAAAAATCTGGGATTTTATATAGATGAGGATCTGCTATTTTTGCCACACATTAATCAAGTCACCAAGACTGTTATGTACAAATTAAAAGTACTACGTAGGATCCTTGTGTATTTAGCTCCTATGGATCGCCCTAAAGTTATTGCTGCCCTGGTCTTTCCTCATTTAGACTATGGTAATGCACTTCTAGTGGGCATCCCGGGAACATATATACAAAAACTACAAAAATTACAAAATTTTGCAGTTCGTATTGCAACTGGACTGAGAAAAAGAGATCCAACATCAGAACAATTAAACAGTCTGGGGTGGTTAACTGTCGATAAACGCATTAAATTAAAAATAGCATGTTTAATGTATAAAACATTTAATGCTATGACGCCAAAATATATAATGGATAAGGTTGTCAAACATGTTCCAATGCGACAGTTACGCGAAGATGGATATTATCGCGTAAACATCCCAAAAATAAAGAATATCCGAATTGGTGGTCGCTCATTCTCATACCAAGCGGCGGTGCAATGGAATGCGCTGCCGATTGATATTAGAAGGGCAAAAACTTTTAACCAATTCAAAAAAATGATGAAAGGTCACCTACGCAACCCTGGATCTGATTAGATTATGTAGTTTGATTGAGTACTGTATATAGAAAAATGTAGTCAGTGATATTTGGTATGTGAATTTTGTAATCTAACTCTAAAAATGAACTATTTTAGATATGGATGCCCTAGATGAATGAAAAGTTAATTAACCTAAATGTATATTAATGGACTCAATGTGACAAATTTTTTTCCTCCTTTTAATCATGTTTTAGATTTTCTATGTTTTTGTGTACCTATATGTCTGAACTATGTTGATTTTGTTTCTGATGGCCTCGCAACGAAACCATTAAATTTGTTGTAAAGCGAGTAATTAAGAAATAAAAACAAACAAACAAACAAACAAGTATCCTATGACTCGGTCACACAATTTGTAGATCTTCACGCCATAGCGGGCTCTTTTGCTGGGGATAAATTGTTTTATTTGAAGCCTGCCAGTGAATTTCACAAGCGACTCATCCACACAGATGTGTTGGTCCGGGGTATACAATTGGGGGAATTTTTCAGAAAAATAAGTCAGTAAGGGCCGAATTTTAAAAAGCCTGTCGTGATTTGGATGATTTCGGGGATGGCACTGGGTATTATCGTTAAAATGTAGAAATCTCATGATGGCATAGTATCGGGATCTGGGCATTATGCTGGAGAAGATTGGCATGTGATAAATTGGGTTTTTGGACCAAAAGGCACGTGAAGAATTTTTTGGGTTGAGTCCCATACATAATGTGAGGCCTAAAAAAATTTTCAACTCCTCCACCGTAAGGTCTCTCCACTGGAAGGGACGGGCATGATAGGATGTGGGATTTCTTTCAATAAATTGTTGTGCAAATAGGTTGCACTGGGCCACAATTTCAGATAGCATGTCCTCTGTGAACATCAGGTTGAAAAAATCGATCGGGGAAAAATACTCCGTGTCCACTTGGACTCCTGGCTGGGCCATGAAAGGGGGAATGTTGGCTTCCCCGGAATTTGGAGGAAGCCACAAAGGGTTCTGAAGGGCATAGGGAAGGCCGGCATAGGTCTTTGGCCTTTCTTGCTGAGGCACTGCGGTGCTGGTGGAAGGCACTGCGGTGCTTGTGGAAGGCACTGCGGTGCTGGTGGAAGGCACTGCGGTGCTGGTGGATGGCACTGCGGTGCTGGTGGATGGCACTGCCTCCTGACCAGAACGCCTTCGTTTAGCGGGCCGGCTATCTTCCTCCTCGGAGTCACTCAGTGTTCCGCTACTGGGGGCAGGCTCATAGTTGACGTCCGACTCAGAAGAAAAATTGGAAGTGGAGTTTGAACGAGAGAGGTCCATGTTGCTCTCATCGGGCGCAGAAATAATTTGGAATGCCTCCTCTAGTGAATAGGATTTTTTTGACATGTTTTGACGGAGCAGATGGGCACGGATTGGCACAGGTGGGCACTGAGGTGGCACTGATGAGGCGGCACAGGTGGGCACTGATTGGCGGCACAGGTGAGCACTGATTGGCGGCACAGGTGAGCACTGATTGGCGGCACAGGTGAGCACTGATTGGCGACACAACACAGGTGGGCACTGATTGGCGGCACAACACAGGTGGGCACTGATTGGCGGCACAACACAGGTGGGCACTGATTGGCGGCACAGGTGAGCACTGATTGGCGGCACAGGTGAGCACTGATTGGCGGCACAGGTGAGCACTGATTGGCGGCACAGGTGAGCACTGATTGGCGGCACAGGTGAGCACTGATTGGCGGCACAGGTGAGCACTAATTGGCGACACAACACAGGTGGGCACTGATTGGCGGCACAACACAGGTGGGCACTGATTGGCGGCACAACACAGGTGGGCACTGATTGGCGGCACAGGTGAGCACTGATTGGCGGCACAGGTGAGCACTGATTGGCGGCACAGGTGAGCACTGATTGGCAGCACAGGTGGCAACTGTATGGGCACAGGTGGCAACTGTATGGGCACAGGTGGCAACTGTATGGGCACTGTGGTGGCACTGTGGTGGCACTGTATGGGCACTGTGGTGGCACTGTATGGGCACTGTGGTGGCACTGTATGGGCGCTGTATTTAACTCACAGAAGTTTCTCCCTCCTCACACGCTGTCTCTGTGTGAGGAGGGAGAAGCGGCGATGAGAGATGATCTCATTTGTTTACATTTGAGATCATCTCTCATTCGTCCTCAGATCGCATCTGAACGGCCACTCCGATTGGCCGTTCAGGGCGATCTGTGATTGGCTGTGTCCAAGGGACACGGCCAGCAACAGAATTTCCCCGACGCGCGCTCCAGAGCGCGCGCAGGGAACCAGGAAGCAACTGCCGTCAAATGACGGCATGTTGGAAATTGAGGTCCGCGCGGTTGCCGTCATTCGGCGATACGCCGGGCCTCAAGTGGTTAAGGGGCCTTATTTTTCCCCTTACACGGTCCCTGCTTGGATTGCTTTTTGATGTGCATTCATCACATTTTATCACCATATGTTTATGTTTTATTATATAGCATATATCACCATTTATATTTTGGTGTAGAGATACACTCCCTCCTTTGTGTCGTCTGAGTGTTTCTTTTTAGCGCCACATTTTTTATTTTTTATATGTTTATTTCGATTTGTTCTATCATTGATGTAGGCCGCTTCTACTCTCATAATTTATTGTTCTAGTAGCGCAATTATTTTTTTATTGTTTCACATTCTTACTCTTTTGACTATATAGTTGCTGGCACTAGATTCACCACTTCCATATACTGGGTGTCTAAGGCACTTTCAGGATAATGGACGTTTTTGAATATAGAACTAACCGTTCTCTAAATACTGAGGGTGTCTTTGTTCTCACTAACACCAACACAGAGAATTAGTGGTCTCTTCATGAGACTTAAAAATCTCATGACTACAGAGATCCACTTAGACTGGGATATAGCCTTTTTAGATCAATACTACAAAGAAAAACTAGTTTCAAGAGGTCTGAGATGGGATATACATCCACAACAAGGGGATATGGAAACGCACACTTGGTTCCAATACTTTAATGATGCAGGTCTCAATCTTCTAAGTTTCCTGGCAGGCAGGAAAAAAAACAAGCTTATCGCCATTGACTCTGAAATTAAAGCTATCAGAGAACAATTACTCCCACATAAATCGTCATCAGAATATCTAGCTCTTTCCTCCAATCTCCAAAATCTACTTGAAAAGGAGGAAAGGGAGCAGCGGTTTAAGAAACAGAAAAAATATTCCAGAGACACCAATGATTACAAGACTAACACAGTCTTTAGTTGGCAGAAAAAGGAGTCTTCTCCTTCCGACTCCAACTGTATGGAGGTATCAGTTCCAACCACTAGTAGTGATGTATCAAACACTACTAGACCCTCCTCGTTGGCCCCTACAATAAACAAAACTGAAACCGCTCGCAACCTAGTTGTCCCACAAGCCAGAGGCCCTACCCAAAACCACTCCTCTAAAGGTGCTCCGAGGGCGAAACGGGGGAGAGGCCGTGGTAGAGGCTTACAACCAACACGGGATGATGGCTTTAGACACTCTGACTACACCACTCGTGATAGGTCACCACGAGATTCCCATAGGGACCGTTGAGGTTACTACCAGGAACATTATTATTCTAATAATACTCCAGTCAGAACATATTATCCTAACCATACTCCAGTTAGAACCCAAAATAGATTCTCACCACTCAGAGAATCCCACTCACGAGATGATCATAATGACCACCGTCCATATATGGATAGAGATTATGATCCTTATGACAGATCACCATATACATACAACCGTCCACACTTTGAACCTTCCTATGGAGGGGATTTTCCCAGGGCCCCACCAGGCCCCAAACGAGGCACAGAAATAAAAGAGGCACCCGAGGGGGGAGGCGGGCCAAGAAAAAAAAGGAAACTGTAAAATGCAGTGGTATTTTTAATCTTAGCAAAGGTACATTTTCGGAAGCAGAATTAAGGACCCTTGACAAGGGCCTTAAATTTGTTCCCCTAAAACAGCTTAATAAATTTGAGACGTTTGTAGATGTCCACAAATACATCCGCAAACTAAATATCCAAAGACACTTTTTGGCTAATCCTCATCCAATACAAGTGACTAATAGACAATCTGATGATATTGTCCACTCTGGGTTGTCGAATCCCTCTCTCTTCAACCCTCCTAGTGCCACAGCACCATCTATCAAAGTTTTTTGTGATTTAGTTTTAAAAGACCTAGACTCACTTCCGAAAAAACGCATATATGACCATCCGGATATCAAAATAGGACTAAAGTCGCTATGTGAACGGAAAGACCTGATCATCCGCCCGGCTGATAAGGGCGGGGGGTTGGTTATTCTTGATAAAAGTGACTACCACTCTGAAATGTGCCGGATACTGGAAGATACGAGTACCTATATTGCTCTCCCCTATGATCCTACCAAAAAACTTAGGAAATCATTACAAGGTTTGGTAAAGGAAGGTTTCCTAAATGGCATTTTGGATAAAAAAGAAAAAGAATATCTAGTTCCGGCGGTCCCCAAAATCCCGGTAATGTACTACCTTCCTAAGATTCATAAAAGTGTTACACAGCCCCCGGGGAGACCAATCGTGAGTGGAATTAATTCCGTGACATCTAGAATTGGCAGATATGTGGATTTTCACTTACAGCCATTGGTGCGCATGGTTCCATCTTTCCTTAAAGACACTGGTGACACTATACGTCGGCTTCAATCTGTAGGTTACCATGATGGTTGCCTGTTAATTACAGCGGACGTTACCTCGCTGTATACGTCTATTCCACATGCATTGGGTTTTAGAGCTGTAGAACATTACTTGTCCACCAAGAGTACTATCCCAGTGGGACAACAACAGTTTATTATGAAACTTTTGAAGTTTGCCACCCAAGGCAATTACTTTTGGTACAATAACGAATTTTTCCTCCAAACTAAAGGTGTGGCCATGGGGGCTAAATTCGCCCCCAGTTTGGCAAACCTTTTCATGGCCCAGTGGGAGGAGGATGTCGTCTATGCCTTACAGCGTCCCGAGCTGATTTTTTGGGTTCGCTACATTGACGACATCCTCCTCCTTTGGCATGGTGACGAGGAATCTTTACACTAATTCATGGTTACCTTAAATGATAATGACATGGGGATCACTTTGACCTATGAAATGAGTCTTACTATGATTCATTTTTTGGATCTTGAAATATCAGTTGCGGAAGGAAGACTTGTCACCAAGACTTTCTTTAAGCCTACCGACCGCAATGGATATATCCCCACTGACAGCTGTCACTACAGTTCATGGCTCAAATCCGTACCGTATAGTCAATTGTTACGGATTAGGAGGAACTGTACTTTTTTGGATGATTTTCATCAGCAAGCTAAAACTCTTAAATCAAGATTCATTGAAAAGGGCTATGACCCTGATTGTATTGATAAGGATATTGACCGTATTGCAAAACTCGATAGAGAGACCATCGTTTTAGAACGACCTAAACGGGCTCCTGATAACAAGTTTAAGTGGTCCTTCACCACTCAATATTCAGTACAGCATAAACAACTTAAACAAATTCTTAATCGTCACTGGAATGTTCTTCAGAATGACCCTCTTCTGGGTTCAATACTTCCTGAAAAGGCGGGGGTTGTGTTTAGGGGTGCAATGTCCCTTAGAAACAAATTAGCCCCGAACGTGTCAGACCCCCCATGTAAACCGGCTTTCTTCCCTGAAATTAAAGGATTCCATGCCTGCCGTAGATGTAAGGTGTGTCTTCTCAATACTCTGACCCAAAGAAAAATTGACAGTTTCACATCTACTACTACTTCGGTCGTGTACCACATGAAGGAATTTGTCACTTGTGCTACACGCTACATAGTTTATCTATTGACATGTCCATGCAAAAAACAATACGTAGGTAGAACTATACGTACCTTTTCCATTAGGGTTAATGAACACATTAAAAGTATTAGAAAGAAGAAAACCAATCACAGCGTACCGAGACACTACTCAGAAGTCCACGATGGTAACCCGAAAGGTACCTGCTTTCAGATTATAGCCAAATTCACTCCTCATTGGAGGGGTGAATCGAAGATTAGGGGTGTCTCACAATTAGAAATGTTCTGGATATATCAGCTCAAATGTTTTTTCCCTTATGGGTTAAACATTGATTGGGACATTAATGCTTTTATTAATAAAGCCTAACCCCTACCTTGTGTATATATATCTGCATGGTAGACTCTGATATTGCCCCCTCTCTTTCGGTCCTAGATGACCATTAATAACAAGATTATTTAAGCTGTTTCCTATATGTACCTTTTTATTGTATTGTATTTTAATTTTATATTTATTTTCATTCTTAGGGTTCTATTTTGTATGTTCTAATCCAGTCTATTATCCCCCATTGCTTACATATATGTATTTTAGGTACTTGCCTATTTGTATGCATTTTTGTGGTCATGTTGGTTATATTAGGCTGTATGTGCCAATGAATTTAGAAATCGCAAAGGTTTTCTTTATTTTGGTTTTTATTTTATTTACCATCTATGCATAACCCCATTTCCGGCATCTCCAGTTGGTATCCGGTTCCCACTCTGTCCGGTTATCGGATTATGATTGGCGCTGTATGGAACGCACTAGAGTGCCGCGTTATGACACCATTAAGCGCCACTTCCTGTATCTTGGGTTGTCATTCGATTTCCGGTTCCTCCGGCTATCGGATTGGTGCTGTATGGAACGCATGTGAGCGCCGCGTGATGACATCAGCGGGCGCCACGCAGATGCAGTAGCACAGTCCCGACGCGGATGCTGGTCTCAGTTGTGTCTTACAGATGATGTACCTGGTGTTGGATGCGTGATTGCGCCGTGGCGCCACCGCTGTTGTACGTGGTGGCGTCATTTCGGCACATCTGTAGTGACACTCATTCTGAGCCGGATATAGGCTAAGGATTGTGCTGCTAGGGGTTGGGTCTGAGAGACACGGAAGTGTCCTCAGACAATCCACTGTATGCAATGGAGGTTTTTCTTTGTAAATCCATCAGCTGTTTGGAGTTTGTGTTCCAACAAGCTGATGATACTCAGTATATATTGGCGTGGTGTGGATTAGCAGGTTTATGCCCCAGTTGAAGAGCCCTATAGCTCGAAACATGTAGGGTACATGGCCTGCAGCCACTTATCCATTTACCACGCTTCATTTTTTTGTGATCACCTGTACCTGCTCTTTCACCTGGCTTGTACTTTTTAATTTATTACTTTTATTTTGTATGGTATTGTTACATACCTGCTTTTATGATTAAAGCCGCTATACCCTATCATTTGGGTTTTAACCGCACTATGTGGAGCCTCCTTCTATTTTTTTCATGTGCTTCCATATGATTCCACACTCCATTGGGAACTTCCCTGTTATCCTGGAAGGGTGAGACTTAAAGAATTTTGGAGATTCCTGGAGATATCATCGGATGTGCCTTACATGAATTACACCTGACTGAGGATCCATTCTTTGCCCATTTGACATACTACCAACGGTCTGTATGTCCACCGAATCCGGTAAGAGTGTCTAATTCTTCTGACAACTTTGGAATGCATGTTTGATCCTCTGTTTCCCTCCATTGGATTGTCAGTTTCCATCGGGACTACCCGCACCGGACTTTTTCTTAGCATTGTAGTGTCAATACTACCTGGACTTACCTGGAGATTCCTTAGCCCTTAAGGGGCCTTATTTTTCCCCTTACACGGTCCCTGCTTGGATTGCTTTTTGATGTGCATTCATCACATTTTATCACCATATGTTTATGTTTTATTATATAGCATATATCACCATTTATATTTTGGTGTAGAGATACACTCCCTCCTTTGTGTCGTCTGAGTGTTTCTTTTTAGCGCCACATTTTTAATTTTTTATATGTTTATTTCGATTTGTTCTATCGTTGATGTAGGCCGCTTCTACTCTCATAATTTATTGTTCTAGTAGCGCAATTATTTTTTTATTGTTTCACAATTTACCCAAATTATCCAGGGTATAAAGCCCTGCCTCACTCTGACAGCCTTGTCAGTTCATTCTGATCAGATCATTCTGTCTGTGCCAACAGCTCCTGTATGTTGATCTTCTGCTGCAAGACTGACCCCCGGCTTTTGACCCTTGGCTCGTTTTTGGACTTCTGCTTTCCTGAACCCCTGACCCCGGCTTGGACTTTGGATACCCGATCTTCACCTGCCCTTTGACCCCGGCTTGTATTTTTGGACTTTCCCTGTCTTCTCCAGCCCCGGACCACGGCTTGTCTCTTGGACCTGTTTTCAGCCCTGCCCTGACCAGTGAAGTACTTTTGTGCCTGGACGATCTTCTGTTCATCTGCTGCAGCCTTCCAGTCGGTGATCCGCCTGTACCTGCTCCACTCACCTGACCATCGTCTTCCCGCTGGTACCGGTGCCTCCCGGTGCGTCCGTCCCTCTGTCCCAATCTCAGGGGGCGGATCGCATCAGGTCGCAAAGGTAAGCTCACAAGTCTGCAAATGGACTCCACTCTAGGTAAGCCCTCACATTAATACATTTTATTTTCCTGGGAGCCAAAGTTACATTAGGATGAGCCTGGAAATCCCCCCCAGTCTCCTTTTTCTCCAAAAAACAAGAAATCTCTTGGATCATATCTCAGGAGAGAATCTCCAACACCATTCTGGATAACATGCAGAAATTAAACGCATTTGGGAGCCCTGAGAACAACACGTCGGGGTAACCTCATAATCACAAGATCTTTAACTGGGGCCCACATACAAATGGGACCTCAATCTTTCCTCGGCTCTCCGTGTAGCCTGTAGCGACACCCCTACCTCCCCCTCTCTTCTCTTCCCTTCTGTCTCTTTTCCCCCTCCCCTCCCTTTCTCTTTCATCTCTTCTCTCTTTCCATGCTCTTAATGCTCCTGTGAGCATCTGCAGGCAGAAATGTGTTATAGGCAAAATCTCTACTCTTCAATAAATGCTTAATGTGCAGATGCGGAATATGTTTTGAATTCCCATCTTGTTATTCACCCATAGACAGGTTACTCTACTTTAATCGACCAGGTCCTAGTTAAACCAATCTGGCAGCTTTCTCAAGTATTTATTTTCAAATGTTTCTGGGGTTTATTTGTTTTTCTGCCTTTAGCAGATCTTTAAACCTAAGGCCGAGCGGTCTGACCGCCCATTGCACAGAGTGATCCCATTTGGTGTGCGAAGGGCAGCTGGACGGTTCGTTGACAAAACAGCTATAATGACTACATAATATGCTCTGTCGATCTTGGTTGATTGTTCTCATTTCTCACAAAGTCTGTATTAATATGGATTGTCTCATGTCTGTATCTATGCATATATTTAATAAAAACTATTTACAGCAAAAAAAAAAAAACTTTAGTGTGAAACGAGACAGTTTTTTAACCTGTACCCTGCTGTGGTTTGTACTTTTGTAATTTTGCACAATAAAGGCGCTTTTATTGGAGTGCGCCTGTCCAGACCTTCCCTCTTCTAATATGTAAACTTTTTATCAGGGTCATTTTGGTAGGTTCTTTTGCCATTATGATTTAAAAAGAGTAAACACAGTTGATTGATAATAAATGGCTTCAGCCAAACACTAATCATGGGTGAAAAACGTTTGTGTTATCATTCATAATCTCTGAAAACCTATGAACACAACTCTATAAGCCAGAACTGATCACACAGGGTCTCCAGTGTGTCCATTGCAAAGGCCCTTGGATCCTCAATCCTGGCCCCAAATATGTCTACCTTGTTGAAGTGGGATGCCATCAGATCTACATCTGGCATTTCCCAGTGGTGACATGTCCCAGGACACCTAGGGGGTTAGAACTTTTTACTTCCAGGACACCTAGGGGTGAAGAGACCATTCCTGCACATCCAGGCATAGAGGGCTGAGAAAGGCCACCTGCCAACAATATTTTCTGTAAATTTGGACAGCATACAAAGCTTGAATGAGGTTTTTGACCCAACTTATAATTAGGTCCATCTCTCAAAGGGTTGCGTGGCACCTGCTGCCGCTCTAATGATGTAAGCCACAGCTGCGGTGTTGTCCGACTAAATCCTTGTCACTTGCCCCTGAAGCTGCATGGTCCACCACAGCATGCATAAGTGAATGGCCTCCAGTTTGGGAATGTTGATGGTAATATTGCACTTCCCTGACAACCATGTCCCTTGGACTTTGGCAGAACCTAAGACACCTCCTTTGCCTGGCATCCATCATGAGAACTGTCCAAGTTAAGATGGGAGAAATGACTTCCCTGATTCCAGTGCAGAGCTGGTCAGCCACCAGGTCAGGGATTTCCTGGACTTATGCCGCGTACACATGATCACTTTTTGTGATGAAAAAAATGACGTTTTAAAAAACGTCATTTAAAATGATCGTGTGTGGGCAAAACTTTGTTTTATGTCTTCAAAAAAACGACCAAAAAAAAATTCGAACATGCTTGAATTGTTTGTGTCGTTATTCAAAATGTAATTTTTTTGTGTCATAAAAAGTGATCGTGTGTGGGCAAAACGACGTTTAAAACAACGTTTTTAAACCCGCGCATGCTCAGAAGCAAGTTATGAAACGGAGCTTCAATGGAACAGAGTGCCGTCCAACGTGGTGTACGTCACCACGCTTTGCTAGAGCTTTTTGCGTGAAGCAGGAAGGGTTATATAGACTGACCTAAAAACTTTGTTTGCAGTGCCGTCATCGGATAGTGACAGCATATAACCTTGATAAATACTTAAAGTGGCCTGTCTTCAGTACTGTGCTATTAACGAAATATAATTGTAGTTCACAAAAACTGGGAGGATGATATGTAAATTGCACATATACCACTGCATGCTGGCTTTTGGGGGTATAACGAAGTACTTATTGTACCACTACGAACAGTGGGTGAGTGTTTGGGGACCTATTTACAGTTCTACTTCGTGAAATTGCATGTTACATGCATTGGTGTGATGTGGTAGCATTCACCCTAAATGCCACTCCAACATACCTTGCTGATGGATGTGCATTACTCCACTAATGTTCTTGGTCAGAAATGGCACAAGCAAACACTATAGACATATTCAAAGACCTTATCCTTATAGAATGTAAAGCCGTTTGAACTTAAATGGGGGGGGGGGGGGTTAATCCTCGAGGCAAGTCCAAATCACTATTTTTCCTTTCTAGAAACCCCATTGATGCTTGCCTGCATTTGGCTAGATAGACACAGATGAAACATAAAATATGAATTTTTGTGAAATGTTACTTTGTTTTAATCTAAAACTAAAACATGTGTAACTTTATTGAAAACAGTCTTTAATGTATTAAGAAAACTGCCAAGCACTCCTCCACAAAAGAAAATGTATATTATTTATCATAATCAGGAATAATCATTCATGTGAGCCTTGATAAATAAAATGTATTAGCATACACGCAAAGATGGTGTAATTATTATTATAAATACAATGCAATGTAGAAGCACAGAAGAGATTAGTTGCTCACTTACCCTTAAACGCAGACGTATTCGTTTGCTCTTTTTTGCTTTTGAAGGGGAAGCAGCAGTCTTGGAAGACTTATGTTAGCAAAAACATAGAAGACAAATGGCAGGACTGCATGATAAGTAACAATGCAATGAAATGGCAGAGCAAAGGAATGGTTAGTATGCAAGTAACATCACAGAGACAAAAGCAGGTAAGATTGGCTGAGTGAGATAACGTATGTATGAGAACATGTGTAAAAGGTGGTGAGAAGACAGTCATTTTGTTCTATAAAGGTTGCCTTACCTCTAAATCCTCACTAAAATCTTTGGCACAGAATATAGTTTTCAAGGCTTTTACTGAATTATCAGATTCATCTGAAAACACAGAACATAATACATCAATGCTCTTTCCATGCCAAAATACAAACTTACCTGCAAATATTCTTAAGTACCTTGAGAATAATCAGTTAGGCTACTCTGAATACGTTTTAGAGCTGGTTTCAGGGGCTTATTTGCTTCCATTGCTTTGGGAGGAGAAAATGTGGATTCCTCTGTGGCAATCTGAAAACAAATATCAAATATTTGAGACTCTAGAATGCTGCAAATATAATCTACATTAGACAAAAACAATTATGTAGAACCAAAGTAAAAAGTAAATATACAAATGCCCATGTATTTAATATAATAAAATGGCAGAGGTAGTCTTGTGATTAAACATGAATAAACCAACAATAAACTACAGAAGGATGATGTAGCCAATGCTAGGAGAGGAGCAGAAGCTCCAAAAACATCTAGTTAATAAAGAAAAGAGCAGCACAAAACACATCCAAGTTTAGCAACAATTGAACCATTATCTTAAAAATAATTTATTGGGCTCACCAGATGACAGCTTTGCAGGGCATCTTTTTGTGCCAATCAAATCCCACTAATCAGTAAACAAATTTCCCTGGCCACAGGCAGGAAACTGCAAGCCACACTACATTTTGACAACTGCAAGAAAAGGCAGCGAAAGCTCCAAAAGGAAACTGCTAGAAGCTCAGTAGACTAACACTTGACTTAAAGTGGATGTAAACCCCCAAAAAAAATTTTTTTTTTTTTGATGTCACAATGTAGAGTATAAGATTTCCTATCATCTGTGCCCAGTCTTGCCACACAGAGTTAATCCAGCGCTGAGTAATCCTCTTTTAAAGTCCAGTGCAAATTAACCGGACTTCAGATAAAAACCTGCCAAATTAGGTTAAGTCCGTTTCTCTGTTTTTGCTTTCAGTAACAGGTTATTTACAAATATAGCTTGGACATGTTTATCATAACAAGAGGTGATCCAAAGTGCATTGTATATTACTAGGATGTGTTATGATGTTATATCACCTCATGTTATGATAAACAAAACATAACATATGATAAACATGTCCTAGCTATATTTGTAAATAACCTCACTCAAAGCAAGAAGAGAGATTCCGGACTTTTTGATTTAGGCAGGGTTTTATCTGGAAGGCGGTTTGTTTTCACTGAACATAAAAGAGGATTACTCAGCGCTGGATTAACTCTGTGTGGCAAGACTGGGCACAAATGATAGGAAATATTATACTCTACATTGTGACATATAAAAAAAAAAATTTTTTTTTGGGTTTACATCCACTTTAAAGGAAAGAAAGACCCATAACAAAAACGTGACTTGTCTTGTAATAGTGAACAACCTTCCAGTTGTACTGCCCTGAGCCCATCATTAGGGAGAGGGTAGGGTGATTAACAACCTCTGTATAAATGAGGGGTTAAGCAGGAATTAAGAAGACAGAAAATTTGTTCAACACTCCAGGGAGTTTAAGAGGTGTGACAAGTACAAGTCAAACCTGTCCTAGAAAGAATACATTTGCAGTAATAGTGCAGACTGTACCTAAAAGATAAGGCCTGTGCTGTTAAGTGAAATGTGGAAATTCTGGCGATAGCACTAGGACATTTAACCACAAGGAAAAAAGTAAAGCGGGAAGAATCTAAGAATTTTTCTTCTAAGGATTTCTGCATAGTGATAGTACTGTAGAAGAATAAATCTTCTATATAGCAGGGCCCACAAGGACAGTCAAAATTAGTATTTCCTTAGGGGAAATCCTTTCATGACAGGGTAGCAACATGGCTTACCTTCTGAACTTCAGAATAGTATAGCGCCTGAAGCAGATATAGAATTAAAAAAAAAAAAGCCACCTAAACTTGGTAGTCCAGTCAGATGACTTGCACAAAATGTGGACTCTTCAATTTAAGGGGGGGTGGGAAGAAGGATTGGGATTACTACATAAAATGGTAATTTACCTCAAGAAATCCCCAATAGAATTATAAACAGACAGGTAATTCAGAAAAAGAATCTGCTGTGAATCAGAAAAAAATATGGCCATTAGTCTAGAGAGAAAACAGCATATTTATGAGGATCATGGAGAGGAGGATCTTTATTTTGCAGGTGCAATGTAGAAACTGACTGACCTTAGAGAAGGTTTGCGAAGATTTAAGAGGAGTGTAACCAGATATAGAGGGGGGGGGGTGAGCTTGAGCTGCGTTGAATAGTGGGAATTGAGGTTTGTCAAGCTTTTGGTTGAACAGGAACTTTGTAGGATTAAGCACCCCCCAACACAAACTCCTCTCCATCACAAAGCCTCCCCCGTAACAGACACCCCCCCCATGGATCCCCAATAAGATTCCCCCATAACAGACCCCCCCTCATCACAGTCTTCCCCCACCCACAATAGAAATATGCGTATTCCAGAAAGTTTAACAATCAATCAGTAGATAAAGATACTCCAAACACCTGCTGTTGGCGCTTCAATCATGCTGGCACCATGGTTGTTATGGGGTCAGGATGATTGAAGCGCATTATTTCTATTATTACATTGTAATATAAAATTAAATAGTTCAACGCACCATAATGCAGAATCAGTGGGAGCCCTGATGCCCTGATGTCACTATCCCCAGCCAGTGCTTCCTTACCTTAAAATATTTGAAATTTAGTGTATTGGGAAGGTCTTTGCAGTAGCAAGAGCTCTAAAAAAAATCCTATACTTGGTACAGCAGACTGATCCCATAGGTGCATAATGTATTGAATCAATCTTGGAAAGCATAAACTGAAGATTAGAGTCATATGGAACTTGCTTAAACTATAATTAAAAGGCAACACTTTTTTTTTCAGTTTTGGAGAGTAGTGGAGAATTATTAATGCTGTCTGAGCACCCATAGGAGATTCACCCTCTCTATTTTTTCTGTTTACCTTTATCATCAAAAGTGACAGTAAAAGAAAATCCCAAACTTTGGGATGACAATAGAACAGTAACCATCTTTCAAGTAAAATCTTTCAATGGGGGCACTCGTTCCAGTGACCTTGGTGACACCATGAGATTCCCTCACTTAGGAGCGATTTCTTCCCAAGACCTGTTTTGGCCATGGGACAGGAAAGGAAGGAAGGGAAATCCCACCAATGTGTCACAGATGGCAAAAAAACAAACTGACGGGTTATTACCCTCCCATGCTCCATCCAAAAAACAAACCTTCTTTAAATACAGCCACATACAGGGGCACGTTGTAAAGGCTCCGACTCTGAATCCAAGATGGTTATAGGGGTTCCAGACCTACTGATAGCTGAGGGCTTGGTAAGGCCACAATTAGATCCTGCCACAGATGGTGCCAGCATGTTTAAAGCTTCAACAAGCAAATATATGTGCATAGTCAAAATCCAAAGATTATACAAGAAGACACATTGCGGGTCGCATGCTTACTCAGTGAAGCTTTAGAAGCTGCCGATTAGGACGACAACATTGAACAAGGGGTCCCAGGATATAGATTACAGGCATTGGTTCCTTCTGGAGGTACTGGTTGAAAGGCGGTTAGAGGTTCAACAGAATTTAAATTAAGTCTCTATGCCGACGACGTCCTATTGTTCCTCACTGAACCTTTAATTTCATTACCAAACCTTATCAAAACTTTGGATATATTTTATGACCTAACAGGGTTAAGTATAAACTTATCTAAATGTTCAGCCCTTCCAATCAACTGTCCCCCTGATTTGACTGCTATATTAAAAGAGAAATTTCCTTTTCAGTGGTGTTCAACATCTTTCAGATATTTAGGTATCCATATCACCCCATCTTACAGAACCTTATACCACGCCAATTACCCTAGAATATTCCAAACCATCAGAGACTTGCTCAAATCATGGTCAACATACCATATTTCGTTTATGGCTAGGATAGTTGCTATAAAGATGGTTATATTACCTAAACTATTATTTTTCTTTAGAGCCCTTCCTCTTCTGGTACCTAAAAACACCCTAGATTCTATACAAAGAGAGATTAACAAGTTCATATGGCAATATAAAAAATCTAGATTCGGATATGCATTGATGTTCAGACCTCGATCGAAGGGAGGGATGAGTATTCCTAACCTATGGCTATATTATCTTTCAGCCAGATATACACAACTCGCACAATGGTATGCACCATCCAACCATATACCATGGCTATTATTTGAGGAACAATCTGTCCTACCATACCACCTACAGGGCCTCCCCTGGTCCAAATCCATTAAAACTCAAAAGATTGGCCACCTTAACAAAGTAGTACACCAAAATCTCCTATTATGGCACAGACAAAAGCATAAATTTAACATCTCATCAGAAATCCCCCCCCTTGCTTCTTTCATAGGTGACCCTCTTTTTTTCCCCTCCTGACCTTAGCTCAAATCAATATACTATATGGCAACTCCTCAAACTATCTACCCTAAAGTCACTCACAAAAAATAACTCATTTCGTACTTTTAGAGAATTGCAAACAGAATATGAACTTACAGAGACTGAACTCTCTGACTACAACATCCATCAAGATTTTCTACCAAAAATACTTCTCACTCACACTCCAATCCCCATTCACGATATTTGAACAAATCTGTCTCACTTCACCTCGCGATAGGGGCTTAATATCCAGAATTTATAAAAACCTATATGAACACAACTTACCAGATAAAACACGTCGAATGTCCCAGTGGGAATCAGACTTGAATGAAACCTTCTCTATAGATCAATGGGATACTATGATCAATAATTTACAAAAAAGCACCAAGACAGCCTCCATCAGGGAATCCGCCATCAAACTTCAACATAGGTGGTACCTCACCCCGGACAGACTCAACTCATTCTATCCAACAATCTCACCCCTATGCTTCAGAGGATGCCCAGCTCAGGGTTCTCTTATACACACATTCTGGGAATGTACACACCTTAAAACTACGTGGCAACAAGCCAAAAACAAAATAGAACAAATTATAGGCAGAAGAATTGAACTCACATCTAAAATGTGCCTCCTTTTCTATCCTATTCCTGATATCCCTATAGCACATACCAGACTTATACACACATTGTTCAGCTCAATACACTGGGCTATAGCTCTCAACTGGCGATCCCCCACAGTGCCATGGTCCCAAATTATGAATCGCATGCTTACCATCAAGCTATCAGAACATATCCATCACACATTATTCGACACTATGGACACATATAATAAAAAATGGAAACCTTGGGATATTTCTCTGTTAGGTCAATGATCTACTATGTGATACTGTCATTATGTTTTTATTAATGAACAAACCCATAAGGTCATTGTGCCTCTATAAAGTTTTATGAATGATTCATTCTTACATCCCAATGTTTGTATTCATCCCTCTTATATTACTGCTACTTATACATCATACTGATATTCTCTGCACCCTTTGTCATGTATGTATCCCTTGCCAATGCACAGTTATTTTTGTATTGAGACTTATATTTCAATAAACCGTTTGTAAACAAAAGAAAGGCGGTTAGAGTTCCCCTATACTAATAATGCATTATAAGGCTTGTTAGAGTTCCCCTTTAGTGATGAATGCTTGTATGTTTACGTATCCTTTTACCCAGAGTTTCTAGGACAAGTTACATAGAAACTAACAATAACCTTGCCATTTTGTTATTATGTACTAGAAGTGGGGTGAAAACATTAGATAAGCTGCAGTAGAAATGAGATTGCTATATTCTATGCATGGTGTATAATTGTGACGAATATTACTTGAATAACATAATTACTTACATATGATTGGCTGGGGCAAGGGCGTCCCTGTATGATTTGATTATGTACAAGTACACAGGAGAAATAAAGTAGAGTTTTTTGGACACACCATATGTACGTGTGTTTCTGACTGGCAATGCATTGGGGACTTTCCATACATTCAGATTATCCTTAAACCCGGGTCTAGTTGAACCATACCTCCCAACCGCCCCGGATTTCGAGCATCTGAGCATCTCTGAAATGTTGAAATGTTGTACAGGTTAGTGGAATGACAACTAGAGCCAAAGCGAAGTAAGGCCTTGCATACTCAAACCCAAGAAGTTAGTATGCAGTCAAATGTGACAAAGTCTCTAAAGGCAGGCAGTAGATTAATAAGACAGGAGATCAGATGGTCCACAATTCGCTACAAGCAGAAGAGGGACAGTGCTTCCTCTTAGCCAAGTTGAGGGAAATGGAGTGGAACCTGTAAGCATGCTCACTCTTTCAACTTTAACCATTACCTCAAAGTAAAGAGATTTTGGTGGAAAAGTTAGGAAATGCACCCAATGGTTGAAATTGTAACGGTGTCATAGTTTGATGCTTTAGCCGGACTAGCTTTACTTACCAATTCATCAGAGATAGGGTCACATCTAATAAACACAGTACAAGTGCCACAATGCAGAGCCCACTGTCCAGTATATCTTCATCACATACAGAGACTTATACTTACTAACACAGTATGTTTTAAGAAACTAGGTCACAGCTCCGGACCTAGGAAGGTCTGGACCTACCTAGTATGCGATTTGACACGTTCGGGTCTGAGACATGCGTGCGTATCACCGGAGACCAGTTTCTGCTGTGATTGGACACAGTGGGAGAAAATAATCGGGTCTGGCAGGTGCAGTATCTGCCGATCGTTCAGGAGGACGGCGGTCCGCCTATGTAAACAAGGCAGACCACTGTTCTGTAAGAGGGGAATGTACTGATCTTGTGTTCCTTAACACAGCAGGAACACAGCTCTTTACATACCCACAGCAAAGCACATACCCCACAGTTAGTATTCACTTCCAGGAAATGCATTTACCCTTTGATCGCCCCCAATGTTATCCCCACTCCTGCCAGGGCCATTAGTATAGCGACTGTGCAACATTTTCACTATGTTGGTGTCACTTGTTCCCAAAAAGTGTCCGATTTGTCTGCCACAATACGCAGTCCCGCTATAAGACGCTGATCAGCATTACTAGTAAAAAAAAAACGGGGGGAAAAAAAAGCAAGTTTGTAGACGCTTGACTTTATCAGGTGACAGTAACGAAGCCAGGTGACGTCACTTCCAGTCACGGTAGTTGTGATTGTGTCAGCGTTTAGCCCTAGATCTTGCTGGACGTCTCAGTTTTTAATCCAAGTTACTGCATTATTTTAATAAATCTTATTGTTCATACTACACGATGAGATTGCGCACCTGATGGTGTGACGGAGAGCGCAAGGGGGCCAGTGGTTGATTAATAGCTTATTATTCTCCCTATTAGGGTAAGTGGCCATTGCACTCATTGGTGGATTTTTTATTTGCTTTCTGGGATTAAGCACTGGACTGCATGAACACCGTTTCGAAACACTGGATTTTCAATATACATATTGTATATGTGTATTTTTTCTAGCACCATCACTCCACTTAATTTGTGGACACTTTAATGTTTTGAACCATTATTTTATAACAAAGTTTTTTTGATTAGTCATTTTGACACTATTCACTAGAACTTTATATATGTTAATCACTCATTCATTTATTTTATGTACTTTTTAGTTTTATTATTATGTTCATTTATATGCTAGCATTATTTATTGTGTATGGATTCAGCACCTTCCCATTTTTAATCATTACTGTTTGTGTGTGTGCGTGGGGACACTACTAGGAAGGGCAGCTTTACCCTCTTAACATTATTCATAGATCCACTTTTAATTATTTTACATTTATTTTTGGATCACGTGTTATTAACCACTTGTCATCCGCCCGTCGTCAAATGACGGCTGGCGGGATACTCTATTGCAGTGTTTTTCAACTCCAGTCCTCAAAGCACACCAACAGGTCATGTTTTCAGGCTTTCCATTATTTTGCACAGGTGATTTGATCAGTTTTACTGCCTTTGTAATCACCACAGCCATTTCATCTGAAGGAAATCCTTAAAACTTGACCTGTTGGTGTGCCTTGAGGACTGGAGTTGAAAAACACTGCTCTATTCTCACAGGACGTCATATGACGTCCTGTCATTTAAAGCCACTAGGGGCACGGGCGCGCACCCGTTGCGTCACTGAGAACACCGTGCGCGCGCCCGGTGGCCACGATGGCCGCCGGGCACCCGCGGGTGCCGAGTATCTGAGCTGGGACGTGGAGCTCTCTGTGTAAACACAGAGCTCCACGTCCCTGTCAGGGAGAGAGGAGACCGATCTGTGTCCCTTGTACATAGGGACACAATCGGTCACCTCCCCCAGTCACCCCCCTCCCCCTACAGTTAGAACACAAACAGGCTACACATTTAACCCCTTCCCTGCCCCTAGTGGTTAACCCCTTCCCTGCCAGTTACATTTATACAGTTATCAATGCATATTTATAGCATTGTTCACTGTATAAATGTGAATGGTCCCAAAAATGTGTCAAAAGTGTCCGGTGTGTCCGCTATAATGTCGAAGTCCTGTAAAAAAAAAAAAAAAAAAAAAAAAAATCGCAGATCGCCGCCATTCCTAGTAAAAAAAAAAAAAAAAAAAAAGAAATCATAATTATGTCCCCTATTTTGTAGGCAGTATAACTTTTGCGCAAACCAGTCACTATACGGTTATTGCGATTTTTTATTTATTTTGTACCAAAAATATGTAGAAGAATACACATCGGCCTAAACTGAGATTACATTTTATTTTTATTTTTTTAAATGGAATATTTATTATAGCAAAAAATAGTGTATTTTTTCAAAATTGTTTTTGTTTATAGCGCAAAAAATAAAAACCGCACGGGCGATCAAATACCACCAAAAGAAAGCCATTTGTGGGGAAAAAAAAGGACATCAATTTTGTTTGGGAGCCACGTTGCACGACTGCGCAATTGTCAGTTAAAGCGACGCAGTTCCGGAAGCTAAAATTGTGTCTGGGCAGGAAGTGGGTGTAGGTTAGAGGTCGACCGATATATCGGCAGGCCGATATATCGGCCGATACTTAGCCGTTTGAGAAATCGTCATCGGCCAATTTTTCTCCAAATTAGGCCGATATTTAACATGGCACTAGCGGTGCCACGGATCCGGAGCCAATCGTCGGCCGCCGCTGCCCACATTCTACACTGTAAACAAAAACATCCCCTGACGTGCAGCGTGCCCGGCCTCTGCCTACAAACCCCAGAATGTTACTGGCTCGCTCTGCATTCTGGGGTTTGTAGGCAGAGGCCGGGCGCGCAGCACATCAGGGGACTTTTTTTTTTTACTGTGTAGAATGTCGGCAGCAGTGGCCGCCGTTTGTCTGTTGCAGACAGAGGTGGTTGGCACAGAGGTGGATGGCACTGGTTGGCACAGGGGTGGATGGCACAGGGGTGGATGGCACTGGTTGGCACAGGGGTGGATGGCACTGGTTGGCACAGGGGTGGATGCCACAGAGGTGATGGCACTGGTGGGCATTGATGAGGTGGCACTGGTAGTGGACACTGATGGGCTGCACTGGTGGGCATTGATGAGGTGGCACTGGTGGTGGACACTGATGGGCTGCACTGGTGGGCATTGATGAGGTGGCACTGGTGGTGGACACTGATGGGCTGCACTGGTGGGCATTGATGAGGTGGCACTGGTGGGCATTGATGAGGTGGCACTGGTGGACACTGATGGGCTGCACTGGTGGGCATTGATGAGGTGGCACTGGTGGTGGACACTGATGGGCTGCACTGGTGGGCATTTATGAGGTGGCACTGGTGGTGGACACTGGTGGGCACTGACAGGCTGCACCCCACCTCTCCACCCTAAACAATTATCTCCTCCCCACCTCTCCACCCTAGGTTTTTTGAGTTGAGAAAGAAAAAAATAAAATCGGCAACACATATCGGCCATCGGCCACCCCGATTTCCAAATATCGGCATCAGCCAGAGAAAAACCCATATCGGTCGACCTCTAGTGTAGGTGCACAGTAGGTAAGTGGTTAAACACAGAGTAGCACATTAAGTTCCAACACAAATATAATAGAGTAGGGGGATTTTGATGCAAAAGAGCACTAAATCATCCCGCACCCCCTTTAGCGCACATATGGAAAAAAAAACAATATCACACATACCTCTTCAAGACAGTCATGGCCTGTCCCAAGCATGGATGAATTTACAGCCTCGCAGGTTTTTTTTCCCCTGCTGGCTGTGATTCTGCAATAAGCCGCCATAGCAATGAATAGGACATCTTCTGAGGCAATGCTTAGGAGGGCTGGAGATGATCGTGTACTTTGAAAGAAAAAGTATTTATGTCAAAGGATCCATAAGGCACCTGGCCCAGATGCAGCAAACATGTAGTTGACAGTAGATATCTGTGATTAGTAATACCAACAATATACTGTGCAAGACCAAGATGCAAACTTATGCTGAGGTTTTACAGGTTTGTGTAACACTTTCATTAGTGGGGTACTGCAGATCACCAGGGTGTTTAATTTATTACTGACTGTTGTATACCACTCCTTTAGCACACAAAGAATCAGCAAATGCAGTCACTGATTTACAGCGCTGACATGCAAATGACCGTTTGTTGATCTTTTACCTGGAATCGTACAATGCTCTCGGTTTCTTTTCTTCCTCCATTCTCTCCCTCTCTAGGCTGCTCCAGGCGACGCTTTCTGCTGAGCTGAAATCGCAACAAAGACACCAGCTGAGAGCAGTCAATGGAGCCCAGCAATACCATGGACTCTGGAGAAAGAGACAATCACTGCATCAATATTTCATTACACCATCTTCCACTTCACACTGTTTCACAGTCTTTATATCAACATGATGTAGAAGAACAAGTCAGCAATGTCCAAAAGATTGTAGGTAGAAATAAAAACTGTAGCAGCTGAAAGGCTAATTTACAACATGCAAGTGTGTGTCCAACAGTTAAATTAAACCTTGGAGTTTATTTATAAATGTTAACACAAGATTCACACAACCTTCACAAATGATGCAAACATTTTTTCCAATTCAAGCCAATTAAAAAAAGGTGTGCATTCTGGGTGAAAGCAATGTAAAATAGCAGATCCCTGTGATTTTTGGCGTTTTTAGAAGATAATAGATTAAGATATGTCTTGAGGCAATATTCATATATAAGATAAAATCCATTTATAGACAGATGGGAAAAAAGTGAAGTAGAGTAAGGAAACAACTTTTCAACCCTCTTTAGCAAAGTCACCCACACATGCCCTTTTGCAGGAAATATGCCTCTGTAGCACTAATTCGGGGTGAAGAGTTAACCAAAATTATAGGTCTGCTGCTAAAGACAGGCCAAGGAAATTCTTATTCAAATATACATTGAACAGAAACACAATAGCTCAGCAGGAGAAATTGCTGTACTAACATTGTGTTAGTACAGAGATCTGTCAGGTTTTTTACATTCAGTCCATTGATTTGAACTAAAAAAAAACCTCCATGTGTGTACCAGGCATTAATTGGTCCTCAACTGCAATGGTCTAACAAGCTCTTTGCTTGTGGATATCTGTGGGTAAGCATACTTGTGCTGTTCTGCTCTTTGGAAACTACAGAACCATGCTTCAATATATGTTGCTTATAACCTGTGTTACATTGTTTGAAACAACCACACCTATGTAGCACATCTGTACTTTGATATATGGTTAATATATTTGTTTTTTCCAGTTGTTTAGGTTGGACATCGTTTTTCCCTGAGGAAGCGGAAGTCTGCGAAACATGTAGGGATATGCGATTTCCTATCAAGTTCACCCTTAATTCCACCTGTTGATCATTGGTACCCACACAATCAATTCATCAACTGATTTTAGTATATGTATATATTTTTTTCTGTATATCTCTATGTAATAAATAATAAATTATTTTTGTATTTTTATAACCAAGAAATTGTTCTTTCTCATCATTACCACTCTAAGAAATGCCCTGTAATTTATCCCCCCTTTTCCCTTCCCCCGAAATTCTATCTACTTGGGATTAGGTGCCTTCTTATCTAAGTGATTCTACCAATCTTGGACTACACCAATACAATGATGTGAAACATGTCAGCCATTTTTTTCCTGTTCACTTAATTTTCACTATCACAGGAAAATGAAATTATTAGATAAACAAATTGAGGAGATCAAACAGAGGATTTTACCTTTAAAAGAGTCGTCGGATTTCCCCAAATTATCAGGAGAATTAAACAATAAAATGATAAAATGGGATAAAGAAATCCAAGACAAAAAGAAAAGTAAATATATTAGGGACTTTGGTGACTTTGCCAGAGGGGATATTTTTAAATGGCAAACCAAGGCTCCCGGGTTGGATGC
This sequence comes from Rana kukunoris, assembly GCA_029574335.1. Taxonomy (NCBI): domain Eukaryota; kingdom Metazoa; phylum Chordata; class Amphibia; order Anura; family Ranidae; genus Rana; species Rana kukunoris. The sequence continues at coordinate 235,721,572 of CM056052.1, read as the reverse complement.
AGGAGCAAGAATTTTGGGCCCTTCTCAGGCCACGTCTGCTTCTGTGTCCACTCCAGTTACAACTAGGGCACCTCCCGTTAGGGGACCCCCATGAGAGATGGGGGAAGACCTACAGGGAGAGGGAACCCCACTAGAGGTGGACGGGGTAGAGCACCCCCATCCCAACATCCATCTGTATATGAACAAAATAATTGGTGAAATCGTGGTGACACCTCACGACCTTTTAGGGGTCACGTCTCCTATGGTCCACCCAATAGGGATAATTTCCAGTATCAGAATTTGGACACACGTGGGAGAAATAATGGATACCCCAGAGGGGAGGAATCATTATGAGCCCCCCTCTGTGCCAGTTCAGAATCGCTTTGTTCCGTTGTCTTATGAAGACAATGGTCAAAATTATGATTTTTTAGGACAGCGCCCGCTCCACTGGCAGGAACAGTGGGGCCAAACTCCAAAGGGGTATCAATCAAGTGGCAAAAGAAGACAAAGAGAGGAAGAAGAGCAGGGAGAAGAATTCAAAAACGGTAGTAGGAGCTGGCGTTTTTAACATTAGTGGTTCAGAACTATCTAGTGACAAACTGAAGGTTTTGGACAAGGGACTTAAGTTTGCTCCGGTCTGTAATTTTAACAAATTTCAAACATATATCAGTTTGCGAAAATTTGTTGGGACCTTAAACATTAAGCAGTATTTTTTGTCCAAACCCGGGGCTCCTCGTCCAGTTCCTATTTCTGTCCATGGCCCAATTGTCCCCCAGGAGGTACACTCTAACCTGTCTAGCAAGTCAATATTTAACCCTCCTAAATATGACCATAGGCATATAGAAGTGTTTAAAAATATGGTTGCCAGTGATTTGGAATCCATGAAAATTAAAAAAAAGTTAGCGATCCACATTATTTAAAATTGGAAAAAGCATCCCTGGAGAAAAATAAAAATGTGGTGGTCAGACCCTCTGATAAGGGGGGGGTCTGGTGGTAATAAGCAAAACATATTATAATGAGGAAATGAACAGATTGTTGTCAGATCGATCCACTTACAAACTGCTGAGCAACGATCCCGCCCTTGTTTATAAGAGTGAGATTCAGTCATTGATTAAGCAAGGTTTTACCAGAGGTGTACTAAATAAAAAGGAATTGCTATACTTGGACCCCAGTGCATGCAGAAGGCCCATTATCTATTTTTTGCTTAAAGTGCACAAAAATGCCTTGGCCCCTCCGGGCCGACCATTGTGAACGGAATAGATTTGGTCACTGCACGCCTGGGACAATATATTGATCATTTTCTTAAACCTCTGGTCCCTACCACTACTGCTTATCTAAAGGACCCTAGACATGCCATTCAAATAATTGAGTCTACGCCGGCCTGTGACAATAGTCGTCTTGTCACGGCTGACGTGGGCTCATTATATACCATCATAGGACATGAGGATGCTATTAAATCTGTCAAATGGGCCATAAGTTCCTCCAACTTGCCTGTCTCATTACAAAGGTTCCTTGTTGAAGCCCTTGAGTTTTGTTTGTTGAGGAATTATTTTTGGTACGACCATAGATTTTTCCTACAAACACTCGGCGTTGCAATGGGTGTAAGGTTTGCACCCAGCGTAGCCAATCTATTCATGGCTTTGTGGGAAGAAAAAACTGTATTCAAAGACAGACCAGCCCAATTGAAACAGTATTTTCACTACATCGATGATCTTATCATTTGGGAGGGCAATCTGAGTAGTTTACAGCTCTTTATGTCCAGGTTAAACGGGAATGACAAAAACATCAGGCTAACATGGAGCTCCGATGCCTCCAGTTTGACGTTTCTTGATCTGGAGATCTTCAGAGCTGGTTCTGGCTACAAAAACAGGAATTTCTTTAAACAGTCCGACAGAAATGGTTTTATACCCCTAGACAGCTTTCATCACAAGTCTTGGTTGTGCAATATCCCCAGGGGCCAGTTTATTCGCCTGCTGCGTAACTGTACCCTGGGGTCAGATTTTTTTGCACAATCAGACATCCTTGCGCAACGTTTCCTGCAAAAGGGATATAATAAGGATGAGATTGCTAGTGAAATCAAAAAGGTTGGGGATATGGATCGTGCACCTTTGGTAGCCGGTCGGAGTCCTAGGTCACCACCAAAAACAGACAGTACTCAACTTCGGATTATTCTAGATTACAATGTTCAACATAAAAAATTTGAAAAAATTATTATGAAACATTGGAATAGCTTACAGAAGGATCAGGTGTTGGGTACTATCATACAACCACGCCCCAAGTTTATCTACCGTAGGGCACCTACGCTGAGGGATGTCATAGCCCCAAGTGTCATTGACCCCCTGTGGTAAAAGTTGGGGGGATTTACCCACTCCTAACTGGTTTCTATGCATGTGGGAGGTGTCCACCATGCAAGAAATGCAGACAAACCGTTAAAAAACGGAAGGAATTTGTAGCTAATACCACAGGGAACACTTATCCTATCAAAAGCCTCATCACTTGTAACACTGTAAGGATGGTGTATGTTCTCCAGTGTGACTGCGGTTTACAGTACTTCGGGAGGACATCTAGACCTCTCCATGTGCGCATTGGAGAGCATGTTAACAACATTATAAAAGGACTAAGGACCCATAATGTATCCAAACACTTCCGATATTTTCATAATAGAGATCCAAGGTGTTTGAAGTTTTGGGGTCTAGATAGGGTCCAGCCACACTGGAGAGGGGGGAACTTTATCCGCCAGCTCAGCCAGCGTGAGTCATTTTGGATCCATGAGAGCCAAGTTTTGGTGCAGAGGGGGTTGAAGGTTGAGTTTGATCTCAACTGCTTCATCTCCAACAAATGATTATATATGGTCTTTTATATTTTATTATTATGTACTTCTTCTGTTTGAATTAATGCTCTTTTTTTTGCCATTTCCTTGTGATCTCTTCAAATGTGATGCATTATACATATGAACTTTTATATTATAGTTTTATAGTTGTGATATACATCTAGGATGTATTAGTGTACATAGCAAAGTTTGCGGGTGTACGTTTATGCTTTTTAATATAATGGCCGTGTATACTCCTAATTGGGGGTGTTTTTTATACTGTTAAAAGTCAGCGCGGTGTAACCAAGGGTGTTGTCACTTTATGGTTGGTGTGCCGAATTTCCATGGGTGTTGTCACCTTATGGCTGGGGTGCCGAGTCTCCTCTCACTTAGGCTTCCTGTTACGGACGGGTTTCCTCTCACTCAGGCTTTCTGTCATGGCCTGTGCAAATGTTTGGGACTCTCACCATGGTTACCGCGTCTGTATATTTAGAGGTCAGGTGACGCCTTGTCTCCACCCACCGCTGACGAAGTCCAATCGGACGTAACGTGCGTACGGGGAGGAGCTTTGTGACGTCACCCGTGTCCTTTCCATTGCTGTTTGCAGCTGTACACCACGGCTATATGCCATGCTTTTTTATGGTTTTAATTACATTCACTATATCAGATGATAGTCCTCCAGTTGATTTCCCTGTGCCTATTGTCCAGTCCAGGATTTTTGCTGTATAGTGAACTTTTTTACCCTTGGAATAAAATACAAACAGTCTACACTGAGATTGTGTTTTCTGTTTTTTTATATATCCAATCGGATTACTTACCTCTCTGCTGGATCCATCTGCATCCTCTCTCCTATGCTGAGGCCAAGCTGTTTTGACCAGTTGGTAATGCTAATGGCCCATCCCATCTGATCGGATTACTAACCGCTCTGCTGGAGCCATCCGTGTCTTCTCTCCTATGGTGAGACCAAGCTGTTTTGACCAGATGTTAACGCAAATGGTCCATCCCATCTGGTAAGGAAGCATTTCTCTTGTTGGTGGAGGTCACATCACTTTTCGTTTGAAGAGTTTTTGCTATATCACTGGGTGCCATCTTCAGTAACTTTCATATGGACTTTATTGCGCTGCACTTATATATATTCATTTTGACTATCATTTTGGTTGTTTTTTGGATTTTATTTGTACAAGACAGACATCGTTTTAAGGAGTGCGGCAGTCCAGGATCTTCTTCTATCCAATGCACACGCAGCAGAGGGCCATTAACAAGTGTCTGTGCCAATATGGCACCAGGACAGGGTCAGGGGAGCTTGGTTTTTTCCCCCACGCCAGTGGGCCATGATCAGGGATGCATGCACTGTCCTGTCACTATTTGATGAGGCCATGAGGATGGTGAGCAGTGACAGTGCATGCATCAGAGACACTGTCCCTCTTATCCACCTGTTGGAGCACACACTGCATGGAATAATGGACAGGGCACTTGAGGCAGAACAGAGGGAGGAAGAGGAGGACCTTTTGCCCCTGTTTAACAGGGGCGTGTAATTACAATTTTTGATGCAATACTTTGTAGCAGGGCTCATTAGTGCGCTCCAACTAGAGTATCTGTGATGGGTTGCCGAGTTGTGAAACCAGTGCCTCAACAGGGGCATGTAATTACAATTCTTTATCTAATATTTCACAGCAGGGCCCATTCCTCCGCCCACCAAGAGTAACTGAGGGCTTACAGTGTTGTGGCACCAGCATCACCACCACCAAAGGCCCAATTTTTCTACCACTGTTCAACAATGGCATGTACTGTATTTATTGGCGTATAACACTCACTTTTTTACCCTGAAAATAAAATGTAAACTGTGCCTGGGTGTTATGCGCAGGGGGCTGTGGAAAGTTTCTTCCCTGAAACTTCTCTCTAAAAGTTAGGGTGCGTGTTATACGCCGCTAAATACGGTAATTACAATTCTTGATATAATAGTTCACAGCACGGTGTTCCAGCGCCCACCAAGACTAGCTGTGAGGGCTTACAGTGTTGTGGCAACACCAACACCTAGGGCTAAAATTTCTGCAGAGTATATACGGCAGGCCCCTACTTTCAAACATCCAACTTACTAGCGACTCCTACTTGCAAACGGAAGGAGACAACAGGAAGTGAGAGGAAATCTACCCCTAGGAAGGGAAATTCTCTTCTGCAAGAGGTGTCTCCCGCCCACTGATGCTTTATCACCAATCCTTGTTTCACTAATAAACCCAAATTTTCAAAAAAACATTTGTCATTGGGACAGAAAGTGAGGTGAAATCTTCTGAACAGATGCACAAAGACAGCAAAACAAATGTTACAGGGGTGATAACCCTTCTCTATGTTTTCAAAAAAGCTTAAAAATAGCTTTTTTGGCTGGAGCTACACTTTAAAAATGGACCAGTTCAAAATTACAAACAGATTCTACTTAACAACAAACCTACAGTCCCTGTCTTGCTTGCACCGCCTGTATACTGGTGTTCAAGATATATAGAGGGCTAAATGGGCTGGTAATGACCTGGGGGGATGGGGGGGAACCCATGCTATTTTTCTCAATGATTTTCATCCATATTGCAGGGACCAGACATTACATTAAAGCCGCAAGCAGTTTTAAATGACCTTTTTTCTATAGAAATGTCATTTTGTGCAGGGACAGTTCTAAACACGGGAAACACGTGCCACTTCATAGGCATACTATAGACACCCAGGAGGTACAATATTTAAAGGAATATTTCTCTTTTTTTTTTCACTTTAAGCATCATTAAAATCACTGCTCTCGAAAAACAGCCGTTTTTAAAACTTTTTTTATATTGATGTTCCCTGGGGCAAGACCCGGATCCCCAAACCCATTTTAGGACAATAACTTGCATATTAGCCTTTAAAATTAGCACTTCAATGGGGTTCCAAAGTTTGCGCGTCTTGAAGGTTCCGATGTGAACCAAACCGGGGGGTGTTCGGCTCATCCCTAGTGGCAGGGACAAAATAATTTAAGCTGTGTCTGCTTTCTAAAGAATGCAACAATAAGAGTTCATGCACACTGCTGCTCCTAAAGTGACATTTTTGGGACTTCGAATGTTTTTTTGCCCAAGTCCCTGAACTCCCTTCAATAAAAGCCTGTGGGGGATATATACTAATGGCAAATCCACTTTGCACTGCAAGTGTACTGAACGTTCACTTGGAAGCGGTGGCGGTGCGTCCAATTGTAAGCCAACGTAAATTGAACTAGTACTCCTGGACAATGTTTCACTGCACAGTACGGATAGCCATGGTTTCATTTGTTAAGACCCTAAACATATGGGCATGGTTTACTCTTAGACTGTAAATCACGGGTGCCCAAACTTTTGAAGCGCGAGGGCAACTTAAGCAACTTGGAAACTGCTTGTGGACCACAATGAGTGGACCAGGCGGATGACAGGTCCATGTCCGCTCTGCCATATGCACAGCAGGCACAGACCATCCTACTCTATTGGCCCTCTGATCTGATCCACCCAGATGGAAGGGGATGGATCTCATCTTTTTTTTTTTTTGCGGATCGGATTGGGGTAGGCGGGTGCAAATGGACACAAGTCAGTTTACATCTGTCGCTCCATAGGGGTGAATAGAGAGTACGATTGGGTCGGACTGGTCGTGTGAAAGGGCCTAATGGCGAATAGCCATTAAAGAGACACATCCATGAATTCAGTACTCAACGATGCTGAAATTAGTATACCAATTTGTTATGCTTTTTGTAAGTAAAGCAGTATACTTTCTCCAACCTCCGACACACCCAGTACCAAGGGCTTTCTGCATCATACAATCTGCACTACTCCCTCCCACCTAACCTGATATCATCAGGGAGGCTTGCTGCTGCCTGTAATGCTTTCAGCACTCTATAATAACAGTGGAGCACAGAGTTTTTTTCTGGCTGTACCAACCATCATAATCTCTTAGCTAAGCATTGTAACTGGTAGCATACAAGCGCTCTTCCCACATATGCTGTAATGACAGCATAGAGGCTGTGTCTAAAAAAAGTGCCTGTAAACTACCAGTGAAAGCGAGTAAAGAGATTCTGATGCACAGAACAGGAAGAGAAAAGTCCATTTATGACTGCTCTCTTTAAATTACACAAACTTAAAAACACACATGCACTTCTGTAACACAAACTGGGAACCCCCTGTACTGTAAAACATAGGAAGGGCTATACAGTATATAAACTGCGATCAACAGTACAGACACCACAGATAAAAGTGTATTTTTATAATGTTTCAGCAATTATAACACTTATATACTTATTGGCATGTTTGCTTCATATCATTCGCCTCCCTGCCTCAGAAGTAATATCTAGCAGGTATGTTCCTCATTTGCTTTATTCCTGCTGAATCCAACTACACAAAAACATATTGCTGTGTTGTACAAAGAAGAAAGTAATTAAATGGCATATATTTCTTATTTTACTTCACTAGTTTTTGTTGCTGTGGAGACCAGGCATTCACAGTTGTCATGGCAACTAAGCTGGTTAGATAAAGGAAAGATGAGGGTGATCTTGTAGATTGGTATTTCTATAGCCACATTGGCTGCTGTGATTGGCTGCTGTGAGAGGGGGAGAGAGAGAGAGAGGGGGAGAGAGAGAGAGAAAGGGGGAGAGAGAGAGAGAAAGGGGGAGAGAGAGAGAGAAAGGGGGAGAGAGAGAGGGGGAGAGCGAGAGAGGGGGGGGAGAGAGAGAGGGGGAAAGAGAGAGAGAGGGGGAGAGAGAGAGAGAAAGTGGGAGAGAGAGAGGGGGAGAGGGGGAGAGAGAGAGAGAGAGAGAGAGAGAGAGAGCGAGAGCACTCTGTCACCTACACATTAGTATGAAGAGCATGAACTTTAACCTAGCACTGCAATCAAAGTTCATTTCAAGCTGATTTATTTTATTTCAAATTTTTCATGTCAAAACATGTTTGGGTAGTGACTTACTAACCAACAGAATCATCAAATCATATATAATACAAACACAAGAGGGAATTTCCATCTAGGTGTAGAGATTTATTCAAAAGAAAAAAGTCAAGGGAGTGGATCAAGGCTTTTCCTGAACCGATATAGACCTCCACATAATCACTATGAGGCTGCAAAGCTCGACAGGCAAGCAGAATTTTGCCAGGAGAGCTGTTAGTGGAAGTACAGCTGTCAGGCTTCAGGATGGTGTAGCAAGATGGCTGCAGATCCAAGCACAGAATATGTAAAGAAAAAGATAAAAACAAAAAATATACCAAAAAAATAAAAATGGAAAAAATACACCTCATGGGAGGAATTTATTTATAACTGGCAAAAATTGTATAGATTACATTGGCACGTGGCTGTATGTAGATATGAGTAGAATGAGCCTGTCTATAGTTAAAAAAGGGAGCATCTCAACGGGTTCGGTTCGCACCAGAACGTTAGAACAGACCGCGGGTTCGCACAAACATTTCGAACCCCATTGAAGTCTATGGGACCCGAACGTTCGAATTCAAAAACGATCGTTTTAAAGACCAATATTTAATTTAATGTTGGAAAACGTCGTTCAGAACCCGGGTCTTGCCCCAGGGAACATGTATCGATGGAATTTTTTTTTCTTAAAAACGTCCGTTTTTTCCGGAGCAGCCATTTTAATGATGCTTAAAGTGAAAAAAATTCCTTTAAATACAACACCAGCTGGGTGTCTATAGTAGTGGCACGTGTTTAGAAATGTCCCTGCACAACATGAGAGGACTATAAAAAAAAAGTAATTAATACTACTTGCGCAAGTTCTGTGTGGCAACAATATGTTGAATATTGTAGCGGTGGTGGGGGGCCATTATTGTTTTGTGAAAGAATTTTTTTTAGAAAAAACGGCACCCCTCAAACATACTGTAATTGGAGCGCAACAAGGAGCCACGTGCAAAGCATTGCATCAAAAATTGTTTTAGGCGCCCCTGTTAAACAGGGGCTGAAAAATTGTGCCTTGGGCACAACACAATACTGCAACCCCTCACAATAACTCCAATTGGAGCGCAACAAGGAGCCACGTGCAAAGTATTGCATCAAAAATTGTTATTAGGCGCCCCTGTTAAACAGGGGCTGAAAAATTGTGCCTTAGGCACTGGTGGCGGAGACCAGAAACACAACATTTCTTACTAGCTATCAGCAAGAAAAGTGAGGAGGAGAAGGATATTTCATCAGCAGCATAAGAGGACAGTCACTCAGCATCAGCATACGCAGTCTAAAAGAGATCCGACATTTCAACAAAAAGATATTATTCATTATTTTCAGCATCAGGTGCTTAGTAGCTGGTGTTGATCCAAGCCTGATTCATTTTGATGAAGGTCAGTCGATCAACAGAGCCGGTGGAGAGGCGCACCCTGTGATCAGTCACAAAGCCTCCAGCAGCACTGAATGTCCGTTCTGAAAGAACACTGGATGCAGGGCAAGCCAGTAGCTCAATTGCGTACTGGGCAAGCTCTTGCCAGTGATCCATCCTCAAGACCCAGTAAGCCAGAGGATTTTCGGTGGGGAAGGTGTCCAAGTCGGATCTTGCCCCTAGGTATTCCCGGACCATGTAAACCAGACGCTGGCGATGGTTGCTGGAACCGGTCAGACCTTGGGGCTGCGGACTAAAAAACTGCCTGAACGCATCGGTCAGACGACCATCTTCTCCACCGCCCCTTCTGTGACTCACCGAAGCCTCAGCAAGACGTTGTCCAGAGCCAGGTTTTGGTAATCCCCCCGGTTCTGGGAACGCATTGCACAGACCCTTCTGCAAGGCCTCCCGCAGAAGTTTCATCTTCTGCTCCCTCTGCGATGGCAACATAAGGTCCGCAACCTTACTCTTGTAACGTGGATCAAGGAGAGTCGCCAGCCAGTAATGATCCCTCTCCTTAATAGCACGTACACGAGGATCCTTACGCAGGCTTTGCAGGATCAGGGAGGCCATGCAGCGTAGGTTTGCAGAGGCATTCGGGGAACAGTCCTCTGGGTCACTGAGGACGACAGGATCCACAGGCACCTCATCCCAGCCACGTAAGTCCACATGCTCCTTGGGACTGTAAATGATCCCTTGAAGACTGCTGCTGCTGAGTGCTAGGCTCCACCTCCATGCTGCTGATACAATCATCCTCCTCCTCCTCCTCCTCCTCCTGTGTGCTAGGTGGGCATGCAGGACCACTGTCTGGGTAAAGGGGGCCTTGAGAGGTAAGGAAGTCTTCCTCTTCCTCCCTCTGTTCTGCCTCAAGGACCCTGTCCATTATTCCACGTAGCGTGTGCTCCAACATGTGAATAAGAGGGACAGTCTCACTGATGCACGCACTGTCACGGTTTACCATCCTCGTGGCCTCCTCAAATGGTGACAGGACAGCACATGCATCCCTAATCAAGGCCCACTGGCGTGGGGAAAAAAAACCTAGCTCCCCTGACCCAGTTCTGCTGCCATATTGGCACAGGTACTCATTGAAGGCCCGTTGCTGCATATGCAGCCGCTGCAGCATGGCCTACGTTGAGTTCCATCTGGTGGGCATGTCACAAATTAGGCGGTTCTTGGGCAGGTTGTATTCCCTTTGGAGGTCAGTCAGCCGAGCAGTGGCATTATATGACCTCCGAAAATGCACACAGACTTTCCTGGCCTGCTTCAGGACATCCTGCAAGCCCGGGTACCTGCCCAAGAACCGCTGCACCACCAAATTGAGGACATGCGGAAAAGTTTTCCCTGTCGCAGGGCAGAGAGGAGGTTGGTGCCATTATCGCTGACCACCATTCCATGCTTCAGCTGGCGTGGCGTCAACCACCTCTCAGCCTGACCCTGCAGAGCTGACAAAACCTCTTCCCCAGTGTGGCTCCTGTCTCCCAAGCACACCAGCTCTAGCACCGCATGGCATCTCTTGGCCTGCATTACTGCATATCCCCTCGTACGCCTACGGAGCACGGCTGGTTCGGAGAAAACATCACCACAGGAAGAGGCCACAGAGGAAGAAGAAGAGGAGGGGGTGGAGGAGAGAGGTGTGTTACAAGCAGTAGTAGTGTTTTGGAGGCGTGGTGGCGGAACAACCTTCAAAACTACTGGACCTTGCCCTGCGTCCTTCCCAGCTGCCAGCAGAGTCACCCAATGCGCCGTAAAAGACAGGTAACGTCCCTGTCCATGCCTGCTGGACCATGAGTCAGCGGTAATATGCACCTTACCACTGACCACCCTGTCCAGCGAGGCATGGACATTGCCTTCCACATGCCGGTAAAGAGCCGGAATCGCCTTCCGTGAGAAAAATTACCAGTTACTTACCGGTAGCTGGATTTCTACTATGTCTTACAGGACGGCACGCTGAAAGGAGACTGGTCCACCTGACAGGAAACACAATCAATAAAGAGGTTAAAAGGCCCCACCCTTCCTGTGTGCCTCAGTTTGTAGATAAGTAACCACTATAAGAACACGGTCCTCCAGGATCCGAAAAATAATCCAAAGATCCATAAAAAATAGGAAAAAAAGGGGGGAGGGAAGTAGGCCTGCCGTCCTGTAAGACATCGTAGAAATCCAGCTACCGGTAAGTAACTGGTAATTTCTCCCTCGTCTTCCAGGACGGCACGCTGAGAGAGAAGCAAGCAATTCAAGGCCTACCTTAGGGCGGGACCACCGTCTGTAGAACTTTCCTACCAAACGACAGGTCTTGCAGAGAGAGCAGTTCGACTCTATAATGTCTGAGGAAGGTATTCTGGTTTGACCAGGTCGCCGCTCTACATATCTGTTCAATGGAGGCTCCTGTCCTTTCTGCCCAGGAGACTGCCAGAGAGCGGGTGGAATGAGCCTTGACAATAGGAACTGCTCTACCTGCCTGTGTGTAAGCTAAAGCAATAGCCTGCCTAATCCAACGGGATATTGAGGCTCTAGTTGCCTGCTGGCCTCTTTTCTGTCCCGAAAAATTAATCAAAAGATGAGGGAAACTCCTAAATACACTTACCCTATCTAAATAAACTAAAAGGCAGCGCCTTACGTCCAAGCAATGAAAAGTGGCTTCCTTTTCATTTTTGGGATCTGCGCAAAATGAAGGGAGGACTACCTCCTGAGATCTGTGGAACCTAGTTGCCACCTTGGGGAGATACAAAGGATCCTGACTCAGGATCACTCTGTCCTCAAAAACTCTAAGGAAGGATTCCTTAATAGAAAAGGCCTGCATGTCTCCAACTCTTTTGGCAGACGTGATGGCCAACAAAAAGGTAAACCTAAATGTCAGTAATTTAATGGAGATGTTATCAATAGGCTCAAAGGGTGCCTTAGATAACTGGTCTAGGACTAGGGAGAGATCCCAGGGGGGAACTCTGGGCGATCGAATAGGAGAAAGCCTATCCCGGGCTGTCAAAAATCTCTTGACAAGGGGCTCACCAGAGAGGTTCCTATCCAGAAGATAAGACAGGGCCGCGACCTGAACCTTTAACGTCCTAGTAGCTAAACCCAGGTCCACCCCGTCCTGGAGGAACTCAAGGATGGCGGCCGTACCGGGGGAGGAAATCCCCTTTGAGGAACACCAACGCGAAAAGACCCCCCAAATTCTCGCATAGATCTGTCTGGTGATCTTCTTGCTAACAGGGTATCTATCACTCTCTCGGAACAGCCCCTCTGCCGCAGGTTCCACCTTTCAAGAGCCAAGCCGTCAGCTTGAAGAACTCTGGCCTTGAATGTGAGATCGGCCTCTGCCGCAGAAGGTCCGCCCGGGGAGGAAGGGGGAGAGGGGGAGCCAGAGACCAGGCGCCCAGGATGGGAAACCAGGTCCTCTTGGGCCACCAGGGAGCGACCAGAACCAGGTTGGTGTCTGAAACGCTCAGTTTCTGCAGGACCCGAGCCAAAAAATTCAGAGGAGGGAAGGCGTAGGCCAACCGGAAATCCCAGGTTTGAGCCAGTGCATCCACCCCCTGTGAACCTGACTCTCGGGTGAGGGAAAAAAACCTGTCGACTTTTGTGTTCTCTTTCCGGGCAAAGAGATCTATCTCTGGACGGCCGAACTGTCGGCAAACCCAGTTGAAGGTCTCTGGGCACAGCTCCCATTCTGCCTGTAGGATGGGTCGGCGGCTCAGAAAATCCGCTTCCAGGTTAAGGGTCCCTTTTACATGGACCGCCAGAAGAGAGGGAACCTCCAGGGAGAGCGCTAGCAAGGAGCGCGACCTGGTGCCCCCCTGTCGGTTGAGAAAGGCGACCATGGTCACGTTGTCGGAGAGAACCAGGACCTCTCGGCCCTGAATTGTCTCTTCGAAAGCCACCAGAGCCTCCCTCACCGCCAACAGTTTCCGGTAGTTGAAGGAGGCCCGACTTTGTTGCTGGTTCCATGGGCCCTGAGCTTGAAGTTCGCCTGTATGCGCTCCCCATCCCCAGGAGCTGGCATCTGTAAAGATCTTTATTGGATTGGACTGACTCCACAGACGACCCTTTAGAAGGTTCTGGGGACACAGCCACCAATCCAGAGTGTCTTTCACCAAAACCGGAACCTTGACTCGAGAGTCTAGGTTGTCTTCCGTTCCATCCCAGGAGGATAGGAGGAAGGCCTGTAGGGGCCTCGCATGAAGTTGGGCCCAGGGAACTGCCGGAATGCATGAAGTCATCCGACCCAGGACCCTCATGATTTTCCTGAAGGAGGAGTCTACCGCAATCACTAGGGACCTGACCGCCGACACAAGCCCCTGGACCTTGTCTTGAGTCAAGACAAGTTTTCTCCCCAGGGAGTCTATGAGAAACCCTAAGTACATCTTTCTTTGCTCTGGAATGAGGGAAGACTTCTCTCTGTTCACTACCCACCCCAGGGATTCCAGGGAGGTCATGACGGTGGCCAGGTCCACGAGGAGCTGCTCTCGACTGAGATTGAAGAGCAGCAGATCGTCTAAGTAAGGGACGAGGGAGATCCCCTTTAAATGCAGAAAGGCCACCGCCTCGGCCAGGACCTTGGTAAACACCCTCGGACTGGAAGCCAGTCCGAAGGGGAGAGCCGAAAATTGCCAATGCTGGATGCCCTGGGCGGAGGCGAGGGCAAATCTGAGAAATCTTTGATAAGCTGGGCAAATCGGGATATGAAGGTAGGCATCTTTTAGATCTATGGTGATCATAAACACGGCCTCCAATAAGAGTCCCCTGAGGCTGTAGACATTCTCCATACGAAAACCTTTGTATTGAAGATGAACATTCAGAGGTCTCAGGTTTATGATCAGCCTGAATCTTCCTGAAGATTTGGGCACTACGAAGATATGGGAGTATACTCCTCGCCTCTCTTGTCTTGGAGGGACAGGGACTATAACCCCCTATTGTGCTAGAGAGGCCACGTTTTGTGCCAGACCAGCGGCTTTGAGGGGATCCCTTGGAAAATAAGTGACAAGGAAGGTAGATGGGGGAACCTGGTGAAACTACCTGGTGAAACTCCAATCTGTAGCCCTCCCTTATTATTTGGAGGACATAGGGGCTCTCGGTAATGCTTTCCGAAACGGGAAGAAACCTGGAGAGCCAGCCCCCCACCCTGTCGTCACTTGGAATCCTTTCTGCCAGACTTGGGGCTGGAAAAAAGAATTCCTCCTTTAGGCTTATCCTTCCCAAAACTCCAGCGCCTATTGGGAGCCGGTTTCTTTTCAGATGGAGGGTTCCTTCTCCGGTTGGGGCGAAAGGATCTAAACCGAGAGAATTTAGGTTTGGAGGGAAACTGATTGCCCTTTTCAGAGGTCCTAGAGAGGGCTTGATCCAACGCAGTTCCGAACAGGAGAGAACCCTCGAAGGGAAGAGCGCATAAGCGACCCTTAGAGGCGAGATCGCCCTTCCAGGTCTTCAACCATAGGGCCCTCCTAGAAGCATTAACCAGGGCTCCTGTTTTGGCCGTAGCACGGACCGTCTCAATGGCTGCATCCGCCAAATAGGCGACTGCACCATCGATCACTTGGAGGGAATCCCTAATCTCCCTGGTCTTAGAAGAACTGGGAAGCTGATCAATTAGCCTGGTAGTCTAAGCAGCCGCATTCCTGGCGATGCAGACTGAGGCTAACGCCGGACTTAAGGCGGCGGCATTGGCCTCCCAGGCTTTCAGGAGGGAGGTATCCGCACGCCTATCCATGGGGTCTCTAAGACTCCCCGCATCCTCAAACGAGAGATCCGATTGCCTAGAGACCTGAGCCAGGGATGCGTCAAGACGAGGAACCTTAAAAAAGGTATCCTCAATCTCTTCTTTAAAGGGGCAGCGACGCTTCCATGTTTTAAATCCGGGAAGTCTCTTCTCAGGCTCTGCCCATTCCTTACGGATCATGTCCTTGAGGGATTGGTGGACTGGGATAGTCTTGGAATGGGGCTTTATTAACCCTAAATATAATCTGTCTTCGGCTGAAACCTGCTCTGAAGGCTGCTGGATCTGTTCGGAGGCATAGACAGCCGCCAGGAGGCCTTCCATATCGTCGGCGGAAAATATGTATTTCCCCGACCTGGAATCCTCATCTTCCTCCTCTGCCTGGCTATCCACCAGGTCGGTGCCCTGAAGGGTTACCTCAGAGTCCTCCGAACCCGAGGACAGGGTTCTCTTCGATTTAAGGCGGGGATCCAGCCGAACTGAAGAGGAACCCTCCTGGGAAGAGGGACCAGGCAAGAGGGGGTCCAGATCCCTTCTTCTTAAGGAGGTCTGGAAATCCCTAAGGGTGGCAAGCATTTCTGTTTGCACAGCTAGGAAATCCTTCATGACCTGTGAAGTTTCCTTGCCTGTCAATTTAAGGATACATTTTGAACAGAAGGGCTTGCTATGTTCTGAAGGAAGTTTGTCCCCACAGTTACCACACTTCCTAACTTTCTTGGGGGGCCTAGAAATTCTGCTGGACTCCCCCTGGGCAGAAGGCTCCTCTCCTACATAAAAGAAAAAGAGAGGGCCATTAGATTCTTCAAGTCCCGGGAGTGTGTGTGGGGGGGGGGGGGGAGGGGAGAGCGCCCATCCATCCCTCTTAATAACGAAGAGGACTCAACCCTGGCGGTCTCTTCAGCAGCAAAGCTCTGGAGCAGGCGATCCTCCTCCATGCTGAGGATGCCCGGCCCTTCTCTCTCCCCTGCTGCTGGTGTCTGCTCCGCGTGTGGCGTTCTGCTCCGGTGGAGGCCGCCATCTTGTAGGCGGGACTGCGTGGCGACGCGGCGCCGTCATGGCCGCGTCATCAAAGTGCGCCCGGCATTCCTGGCGCCGCTCGGAGCGGCGCCTCCACACGCTGCAGCCCTCCGACTCCAGGGAAAAAGGCACTTTACCCAGCCACCAAGGTAGGGAAAGGCGGGGGGGAGAGAGGAATTTGGCCCTTCGGAGCTCCAGGGAAGCCCAGCTAACCTAGGTGACTCCGGCGTCCGAGGGAGGCTCTCTTCTAGGCATCCTTTTCAGCCTCCCTGGACTGGTAGAGAAGGGGACACCCCCCGGGCAGGAGACCAGAGAAAACAGCCTCACCGGACCCAAGGCACCCAGTACCAGCGGTCCGGACTCCGGGGGGGGACCACCAGCCCCAGGCCTTAGGTCTAGAAAAATAAAAAACGTTTCGCTGTAGGGGAAACACAATCAGAACTGAGGCACACAGGAAGGGTGGGGCCTTTTAACCTCTTTATTGATTGTGTTTCCTGTCAGGTGGACCAGTCTCCTCTCAGCGTGCCGTCCTGGAAGACGAGGGAGAAAATACAATATTTTTTACTTGTTGCTATAATAAATATCCCAATTTAACCACTTGACCACTGGGCACTTAAACACCCTTAATAACCAGACCAATTTTCAGCTTTTGGTGCTCTCACATTTTGAATGACAATAACTCAGTCATACAACACTGTATCCATATGAATTTTTTGTCCTTTTTTTCCCACAAATAGAGCTTTCTTTTGGTGGTATTTGATCACCTCTGCGATTTTTTACTTTCTTGCTATAAATGAAAAAATAACGTAAATTTTGTAAAAAAAATAATTTTTCTTCATTTCTATTATAAAATTTTGCAAAAAAGTAATTTTTCTTCATAAATTTGGCCAAAAATGTATACTGCTACATATCTTTGGTAAAAAAAAAAAAATTGTGGATAAAATTTAGTCTGGGTGAAAGTTATAGGGTCCTCAAGCTATGGTAAACTGTTGGCGCTATATAAATTCTGTATAATAATAATAATAATAATAATAATGGTGCCAATTACTGAAAATGTATCAATTTGATCACATCTGATGTACTGACATCTCATTTCTTGAGACCCTAACAAGCCAGTAAAGTACAAATACCCCCCAAATCACCCCTTTTTGGAAAGTAGACATTCCAAGGTAGTTAGTAAGAGGCATAGTTAGTTTTTTGAAGTTGTCATTTTTTCCCACAATTCTTTGCAAAATTACGTTTTTTTTTCCACACCAAATTGTCATTATAACAGGTTATTTCTCTCACATGGCATGCACATTCCACAAATGACACCCCAAAATATATTTTGCTGCTCCTCCTGAGTATGGCGATACCACATATGTGAGACTTTTACATAACGTCGCCACATACAGAGGCCCAACACTGAAGTAGCAACTTCAGGCGTTCTAGGAGCATAAATTACACAACTAATCTCCCAACCACCTATTACACTTTTGAAGGCCCTGGAGCACCAGGACAATGGAAACGCCCACAAAGTGACCCCATTTTGGAAAGCTAACACCCCAACGTATAATCTATGAGGCATAATGAGTCTTTTGAATGGTTAATTTTTTTCCAGATGTTTTTGGAATATGTGGAAAAAAAATGAAAACGCATTTTTCTTTACACAAAGTTGTCCATTTATAGGATATTTCCAACACATAGCATGTACATGGCAAACAATACACCCCAAAATATATTCTGCTGTTCCTTCTGAGTATGGCGATACCACATGTGTGAGCTTTTTTAACAGCCTGGCCACATAGAGGCCCAACATCCAAGAAGCACCATCAGGTGTTCTAGGGACATAAATTACACATACAATTTCCTTACAATTTTTGAAGGCCCTTCATATTTCTAGCACATAGCATGTACATACCAAGAATTACACCCTTAAATACATTCTGCTGAGTAATGGGTAAAAAAAAAAAAAAAAAAAAAAGATTACCTGTGGTTTTAGTAGTGCAATTTTCCACAGGAGGAGAGCCCTGATCCAGGCAGCAGGCAGGGACGTGGTCAGCGACAGTGAATGGAATTGTCCAGGCAGCAGGCAGGAATATTGTCCATAGTCAATGCAGGCAGGGATACTGTCCATATATAGTCCAGGACCAGTGCAAGTAGAAACATTGCCAGCAGTGCCAAAATATTGGTCCTGGTAGTAAGCAGGTACATGGTCCAAGTAGCAGGCCAGGAAAGAATGGGGACAGGGGTAGAGGCTTCTCCCACCCAAATCTCTTTTAAGCCTCCGGGCAACCAGACCCTAATCCGGAAATGAGAAAACTAAAAAAATTAGTTTTCTTCATCCAGAAAAACAATTCTGGAGCCCCTCACATATGTGAGACCCCTGTGTTCCCACAAGCATAGCAAGAGCAATCCAAGGGGCAGGCAAAAAACGTGGTCAAAAAGTCCAGGGTCAGTTCCAGAGCAGGCAGAGGTAGGTACAGTTAAGCGTTAGGCAAAAGCGTAGTCGTATAACAGGCCAGGGTCAGTTTCAGAGCAGGCAGAGGTAGGTACAGTTAAGCGTTAGGCAAAAGCGTGGTCGTATAACAAGCCAGGGTCGGTTCCGGAGAAGGCAGAGATATGTACAGTACAGTGCAGTGGCATAAGGGGTGTGAAGGAAAATGACAAGAAATGAGAACTACCTAATCATTTTGGAGGGTATGGTAACGGCGGAAACATACACCTATACAGAGGCCTGGTTGGGAGGGACAATCGGGACAATAATACACAGTGTCTTTTCCGAGTCCTCTTCTGGCGCACACACGGCATTTTTTCTGGCGTCTGTAGCCTCTTTCAGGGGAGGGGGTTTTCTCAGGAAAGTGGCGCTCGTGGAGTCTGCTCACGGAATCAGAGCGAATATTTTCTGGTGGGTTTTCAGGGTACAATAGGGCGGTGATGACTTCTTCTTGGTATTGCAGATAGGATGCAGGGTTTTCTGTCAATTTTTTGTAAGTAACATAACTGTTATACATGGCCAAAGTGAAAAAATAAATGGAAACTTTTTTATACCATTAACAGGATTTTCTTGTGGGAAGGTAGGGTTCAATCATCTGATCGTTTAAGTCCACTCCCCCCATAAACAAATTGTAATCATATATGCATGTTGGTTTTTGGATTGGGCCTTTTTTTTGGGGAACTTCCACGTAGGTGTCATCGTGGATCGTGGTAAGCTTGTGGACATTTTGTTTGTCCCTCCACCTGACAGCCAATAGCTCCTGGTTTCTCAATGATGCCGACTCCCCTCGTTTGAGCTTTTCATTCACCAGTTTTTGAGGAAAGCCCTTTCTGTTGGCTCTTACTGTGCCACATGCTGGGGTCTGCCTCAGGTAGAGATTGCCAAACAGGGGCAGGCTGGTGTAAAAATTGTCCACATAAAGGTGGTATCCTTTTCCAAGTAGTGGATAGATCAGATCCCAGACCACTTTTCCACTTGTTCCGGGGCATTCGGGGGGATGCAGTTGGGAGTCCTTCCCTTCGTATACCAGGAAGGAGTAGAGGTACCCCGTGACTCGGTCACATAATTTATACATTTTCACCCCATATCGGGCCCTTTTGCTGGGGATGAACTGTTTGATGCCCAGCCTGCCGGAGAATTTGACCAGGGACTCATCTATGGAGATATTCTGGTCGGGGATATATAATTGGGGGAATTTTTCAGAAAAATAATTTAGGAGTAGCCGAATTTTAAATAGTTTGTCGAAAGCTGGGTCATTACGGGGAGGGCACTGGGTGTTGTCATTAAAGTGGAGGAACCGTAAAATCATGAAGTATCGGGATCTGGGCATACGGGATGAGAAGACTGCCATGTGATGGATGTGTTTGGTAGACCAATAGGAGTATGATTTTTTTTTTTTGAGAGACCCATATTCAGAGTTAGGCCCAAAAAAAATTGGAATTCCTCTACGGTGAGTTCTCTCCACATTAAGGGGCGGGCATAACTGGAACCAGGGTTGCTTTCAATGTACTGCTGTGCGTAGAGGTTGCACTGGGCCACAATAGATGATAATAATACTTTGGTGAAAAATAAATGAAAAAAATCGAGCGTGGAAAATTTTTCGGTGTTCATCTGGACACCTGGCTGGGCGTTGAAAGGGGGGATATTTGCTGCTCCAGAAATAGGGGGAAGCCACAGGGTGTTTTGAAGGCCATAGGGAAGGCTGGCATGGCCCCGATCACTTTGGGGCTGAGATGACATCCTACTGGTGCCTGGCCTTTGTTGCAGTGGCACTGCTCTTGAGGTGGGCGGCACTGCTCTTGAGGTGGGCAGCACTGTGCTTGAGGTGGACGGTGCTATGCTGGTAGTAGGCTGCTGCCTTATTTTAACGGGCACACATTCCTCTTCCGATTCTGTATCAGAACCACTGCTTATAACGGGTTCATAGTCTGATTCAGACTCAGAGAGCTCCCCGCTGCTCTCATCAGTCATGCATAGGTGTTGGTAGGCCTCCTCGGTAGAAAAAAACCTATTTGCCATACTGGTGGCAGGTGGCACTGATGGGCACAGGCGGCACTGATGGGGCACAGGCGGCACTGATGGGGCACAGGTGGCACTGATGGGGCACAGGTGGCACTGATGGGGCACAGGTGGCACTGATTATCACACAGGTGGCACTGGCGGGCACAGATGGCACTGATGTGGCACAGGCTGTAGTGGCACTGGAGTGGCTCTGGTAGCCCTGATTAGCACACAAGCGGCACTGATTAGCACACAGGCGGCACTCGTGGGCACATGCGGCACTCGTGGGCACAGGCGGCAGGTGGCACAGGTGTGGCACTGATGGGCACAGGTGTGGCACTGATGGGCACAAGTGTGGCACTGATGGGCACAAGTGTGGCACTGTAGTGGCACTGAGATGGCACAGAGGTGGTACAGCTGGCACAGAGGTGGTACAGCTGGCACAGAGGTGGTACAGCTGGCACAGAGGTGGTACAGCTGGCACAGAGGTGGTACAGGTGGCACATATGGCACTTTGGGGCAAAGATGTGGCACTTTGAGGCAAAGATGTGGCACTTTGAGGCAAAGATGTGGCACTTTGAGGCAAAGATGTGGCACTTTGAGGCAAAGATGTGGCACTGCTGGGCACTGCACAATTAGTAAAACTCACTTTTAAGGTCACAAATCACTCTCCTCTCCTCTCCTCTCACGCTGGATCGGTGTGAGGAGAGGAGAATGATGACCTGAAAATGACCCTGCTTGTTTACATTTGTGATCGCTCCGTCATTGGACAGAGCGATCACGTGGTAAACGGCCGCTGTCATTGGCCGTTCACCAAGATCCGTGTTGCTACGGGTCCCGTGGACCCGGCGCGCACGGAAGTCCCCGTGTGCGCGCGCCAGGAGCGCGCGCAGGAACGATTCTCTAGGAAGCCGTTAATTAATGGCCACTTAGAGTTGAGCAACCGCCCTGTAGACATACTTTCTCTATAGGGCGGTTGCAAAGTGGTTAAAACACATTTTTTTCCTCAGTTTAGGCCGATATGTATTCTTCTACATATTTTTGGTAAAAAAAAAAAAAAAAAAAAAAAAAAATCGCAAAAAAATCGCAATAAGCGACTGGTTTGAGCAAAAGTTATAGCGCCTACAAAAAGATTTTTATTGGGACTGCGATGTTATGGCGGACACATCGGACACTTTTGACACATTTTTGGCGCCATTCACATTCATACTGCGATCAGTGCTATAAATATGCTCTAATTACTGTATAAATGTGACTGGCATTGAAGGGGTTAACACTAGGGGGTGAGGAAGGGGTTAAATGTATTCCCTGCATTGTGTTCTAACTGTAGGTGGAGGGGGATGACTGGGGGAGGTGACCGATCTGTGTCCCTATGTACAAGGGTCACAGATCAGTCTCCTCTCCAGAGACAGGACGCTGTCTCTGTGTGAGCCGACAATGATCCGCACAGATCGCATCGCAAACGACCACTCTGATTGGCTGTGTCCAAGGGACACGGCCAACACAGAGTTTCCCCGCTGCGCACTCTGGAGTTTGCGCGTGGAACGCAATAAGGGGCGGACGTCAATTGACGTCCAGTTGAAATTTTCAGGTCCGCGCTGTAGCCGTCATTCGGCTATAGCGCGGGTCTAAAGTAGTTAAAGAAAAAGTGTTTTTAACCACTTCCCTACGGCCGTACGAGTATATACGGCCGCAGGGTGGCTCTAAATCTCCGGGCTGCCGTGTTTTCACGGCAGCCCCTTTCCTCGTTCCCAGCGCGCGCTCCAGAGCGCGCAGCGGGGAACTTGTGTACTGGCCGTGTCCCTTGGACACAGCCAATCACAGATCGCCGCGAACGGCCAATCAGAGTGGCCGTTTGCGATGCGATCTGATGGGCCAATGAGAGATGATCTCATATGTAAACATATGAGATCATCTCTCATTGTCGGCTCTCACAATGACAGCGTCCTGTCATAGAGAGAGCATATCGATCTGTGTTCCTAGTACATAGGGACACAGATCGGTCACCCCCCCCCCCTCCCCCTACAGTTAGAACACAATGCAGGATACACATTAACCCCTTCCTCACCCACTAGTGTTAACCCCTTCCCTGCCAGTCACATTTATACAGTAATTAGTGCATATTTATAGCACTGATTGCAGTATAAATGTGAATGGTGCCAAAAATGTGTCAAAAGTGTCCGATGTGTCCGCCATAAGTCGCAGTCGCAATAAAAATCGCAGATCGCCGCCATTACTAGTAAAAAAAATTATAAAAAATAACAATTCTGTCCCTTATTTTGTAGGCGCTATAACTTTTGCGCAAACCAGTCGCTTATTGCGATTTTTTTTTTTTTTTTTAACCAAAAATATGTAGAAAAATACGTATCGCCCTAAACTGAATTTTTTTTTTAAATTGGGCTATTTTTTATAGCAACAAGTAAAAAATATTGTATTTTTTTTCAAAATTGTCGTCCTTTTTTGTTTATAGCGCAAAAAATAAAAATCGCAGAGGTGACCAAATACCACCAAAAGAAAGCTCTACTTGTGGGGAAAAAAGGACGCCAATTTTGTTTGGGAGCCATATCGCACGACCGCGCAATTGTCAGTTAAAGCGACGCAGTGCCGCAAGCTGAAATTTCACCTGGTCAGGAAGGGGGTTTACATGCCCAGTAGGGAAGTGGTTAAACAAACTACTGCACTATGAAGCACTCTCTTTCCCTTCCACCAACACGTTCTCACAAAACTTCTTGAGGCTGATCCTACCCCCGAAGGAATCCATAGGAGACTGATGTATCATCTCCGGATTACCAGTGGAAGAGTGGACTGGGAGGAGTCATTGTTAACCAGCCGAGGATTGTCTTTGCTGAGCCCGTCTGATCCCTGTAATCCTACGGATCTGGTAAGCAGCCCTTTCTTACATTTGTTTGTGGGAATCTGCTGAGGAAGTTACCTGCATCTATATTTCATCAGATAGAGGACTAAGATCGAATATTAGTTCCTGCATTTGTGTGATACAACAAGGACAGTTTTTTCCTTCTTTTTCCTTTATGTGTATTCTGTGATTTGAATAAGGACACTTGCATGCAATTTTTATTGCCCTATTTGGTTGCGCACATATTTCTATTTTCTTTTTCACATATTGTAAGCCCAAAATTCAGGCTTTTTTGTAGTTAGTTGCAGCACCTTCATTTATTGATATTTATATAGTTCACATTTGCACTTGTGCACTCTGTAGTAGTGGGGGTAGCGCGGATTGTCCATGCTATAAAGTGGGCAGATATTGCCAAGCCATCGTACCCAAAAAGACCTGCTGTAATAAAATCAAAAGGTGCTTCGACAAAGTATTAGTTTAAGGGTGTGCACACTTCTGCAACCATATTTTAATTTTGATTTTTTACTTCCCTCCACCTAAAATATTTCAGTTTGTTGATCAACTGAGTTGTATGGTTTATAGGTCACATTAAAAAGGTGGAAAAAGTTCTGAAATTATTCATCTTTGTCTAAAAAAAATGTACACTACAGAAACCTGACATTTTAACAGGGGGTATGTAGACTCTTTATATCCACAGGCAAATGATGATGTGTGGCCCATTCCAGAATCCAAACAACTTTCTGCATGTTTTAAAATTAATTTTTGAATCGGTGTGATCAGTGTTCACTTTTCTCCATCAGGGAGACTTTCTGACCTTGGGGGACATCAATGACCCATGTTTTTTTTTTACTTCTTTGAGCAAAAGGAATTCCCATTCTGACATATTTGGACATCCACTCCTGTAAGAGCAATCAGAGCTCAAGACCTCTAAGCCAATGTGCAACCGATGGTGCAAATCCTACTTCAACTAGGTCCTCAAACTCCAAAAGTGGACCGTGGAACCATCACACTGCCTGGTGTATGTGGGCCTCATCTTGAAGGCAAAAGAAAAAGTTTGGTAACAAGTTGTGAGAATTGCTTCCTGAGTCTCTCTATTCATCTTTGCATGAGGCTGCTGGGTTTGATGGTAGTCTCCTTCAAAGCAAATTCTATATGCTCAATTTAATTCAAAGATGTTACAACTCAACATTCTGAAAGCATGGGACAAAATGTCTCTGTCTTTAGATAACCCCATGTGTTTTAAGTACCAACAAATGGCAGACAGTCTCTCAAGCATATTTCAAGAGTGGATGGCCTAGTCATTCCGTGAAATCAGTTAAACCTATTTTATGTGTTCCCCCCTTGAGGTTTTGCCTCACCTGCTTCAGAAGAGACAGAAGGCATACCGGTTATTGTCACTGCACCTAATTGGCCCAGGAGGGCATGGTACTCGGAACTAATCAGATTCCTAACAGACTCTGCATGGTCCCTACCGGATCATATGGCTTTTCCTTTCTCGCAGTCCAGGATTTCATCCTGCTTCACGGTCACTGGCTTTGAAGGCTTGGTAGTTGAAGCCCAAATCCTGAGAGTTGTGGGTCCTTTAAACTCTGTTTCCCACCTTGCTGAATGCCAGAAAAACTTTACAATGTAGCTTCCACACACGAAAGGCATACTTTGTTGCAAGATGGGGCAGTTTTACCTTAGGAAATACTCAGTGGCACAGATTTTATCCCTTCTTAAGTGCTCTTTAAGAGACTGCAAGCTTCTAATTTCTTTGTCAGAGCCTTGGTGTCTGGTGGGTTACATTTTATCACCCGTACCTTCTCCCTAGACTCCATGGGCCTTTAACCTGGTGTTGACGGTCCTTCAGAAGCTACCATTTCAGCCCATTCATTGCACCACAGGTAGCAGTAAAGAAATTTGCATGATCCTCCTATCAACAGACAGTGCTGACAGGACTATCCCTCTTGCTGAGACATGGTATTCGCCTGTGGGGTGGGCGAGGTCAGCTAAAAGACTACCTTTAGTTGTGAAAGATGACTTCTAAGAAAACAGTGAGCCTGAACCAGAGGGAGGCTGTAAACCACAAATCCCCCAAATCAGGTGGAACCACATTACCTTATAAAGATTAACAGACCTGCAATGTAATTTGATCGAAAAAAAAAAAAATTGAGGAAATTAGCCTCACTGCTAATAACATTCACCTAATTAAAAGTCAGGTATCTAGAAAAACTTCAAGAGGCTAAAGAGGACCAACTTCTGGGTGGTCAGGTCCCATGAAATCCTCTGGATGTATTCTATCCCAAACAGGGGTACCTTCAATGGCAACCCGTGTATTCCACATGCTGACAATTTAGGGGGATTCCGGCCCCTCCCTCCGGAAATGTTTTCTACCTGCCATGCAGGAGATGAGGAGCTCCCAGGTGTGCAAACCTGTCCATTATGTGTGAAGACCACAGAAGTATAGACAACGCTGAAAGGCGGTACCCCTCACAGCCCTGGACAACCTGGATAAAAATTTTCCTCAGAATTAGCTTTGGAACTGGAAAAACAGACATTTCTGTAATTGTACATGATGTAATTAAGAAAATGAGCAATAATGACGTATGACCCCTCATTTAGGCCAATATCAATTAATTTTACCTGCTGTCTCTACCAGCGCCAGGCTCTTCATTCGGCAGTCTGCAAGAAGCTCCTGCAGCTCTCGATATTTAGTGTTCAGTGTCACAAAGGGGATGTTTCTCAGCATGATGTCCTCAACTCGCACATTGTACCTCCTGGAATATAGAGAGATGCATGCCAGACACTGTAAGAAATATTGGTTTTTAATTGAACTACATGACTGCTCAAAATACCTTAATATTTGGAAATGGAACATCTTTTTATAAATACTAACAAACCTAATTGTTTTCTTATCAGTAGCTTTAAAGCCCTTTTCAGGGCAATGGATATTAACCACTTAAGACACGGACCAATATGCTGCCAAATGACCCAAGGGTTTTTTGCGAATCTGCACTGTGTCGCTTTAACAGACAATTGCGTAGTCGTGCGACGTGGCTCCCAAACAAAATTTGCGTCCTTTTCTTCCCACAAATAGAGCTTTTCTTTTGGTGGTATTTGATCGCCTCTGCGATTTTTATTTTTTGCGCTATATACAAAAATAGAACAACATTTTTGAAAAAAATCTATATTTTTTACTTTTTGTTATATGAAAAATCAATAAACTAAATTTTAGTCAAACATTTAGGCCAAAATTTATTTAGCCACATGTCTTTAGTAAAAAAAAAAATCGCAATACATTTTTTTTAGCTACCTAGCGGGAACAGCGACACTAATACAGTGATCAGAAAAATGATCGCTTAGTGATGCTGGCAATAGGGAGTGAAAGGGTTAACTAGGGTGGTGATCAAGGGGTTAAAACTTTATTAGCAGGGGTACGTGGGCTACCCAGGACCTAACACTAACTGACCGTCACACTGACACTAAATACAGTAATCATACATGTATGATTACTGCATTCAGTGACACTGGGGAGGGGGGGGGCGATCGGGGGGGGGGGTTAAATGTGACTATGTGTAGTGTTAGTGCAGCGTAGTGTTAGTGCAGGACTTACTGTGTTGTGATCTCTGCCATTCTGCCGACGTAAATGTACATGCGGCGGTCCTTAACCACTTAAGGACCCCCGCACGCACATATACGGCCACAGAATGGCTCGTACAGGCACAAGGGCGTAAATTTACGTCCCCGCCTTCGTGCGTGCGTGGGTCCCCCTGCCTCTGGGAGCGATCGCCGACGAGCGGGCGGATGTCCGTGATTTCCGCCCCCCCCGCGATCGCTCCCAGCCAATGGGAACGCGCTCCCATCCTGTCAGTTCCTCCTCCTGTGTTTACACAGGAAGGAGGAAATGATGTCACCTCTCATCGCAGCGCTGTTTCCCAGCGCTGCTGATGAGAGAAGACATCACAAGTAAGTGTGCACCAACACAACACTGACACACACTCACATAGGCATATTAACCCCTTGTGATCGCCCCCCCCCCACCCCCCTGTCACAGTGTCACTGAATGCAGTGATCTAATCACTGCATTTAGTGTCAGTGTGACAGGCAGTGTAAAAAACAGTTAGTGTTAGGTTCAGGATAGCCCCCCCACCCCCCCTAATAAAGTTTTAACCCCCTGATCACCGCCCTAGTTAACCCTTTCACTCCCTATTGCCAGCGTCACTAAGCGATCATTTTTCTGATCGCTGTATTAGTGTCGCTGTTCCCGCTAGGTAGCTATTTTTTTTTATTGCGATTTTTTTTTTTACTAAAGACATGTGGCTGAATTAATTTTGGCCTAAATGTTTTACTAAAATTTAGTTTATTTGATTTTTTTTATAACAAAAAGTAAAAAAATTGTGTTTTTTTTCAAAATTGTGGCTCTATTTTAGTTTATAGCGCAAAAAATAAAAATCGCAGATGCGATCAAATACCACCAAAACAAAGCTCTATTTGTGGGAAGAAAAGGACGCAAATTTTGTTTGGGAGCCACGTCGCACGACCGCGCAATTGTCTGTTAAAGCGACGCAGTGCCGAATCGCAAAAACACCTTGGGTCATTTACCAGCGTATTGGTCCGGGTCTTAAGTGGTTAAGTGGTTAAAGCTGAAGTGTAGGTATGGCTTTTTTTGTATAGGTACATTGGCCCCGTTTGGACCAATGTAATCATGCATACATACATACATGTGCATTACCTGGGCAACCAATGAGAAGCTGGAAATCACTGTGGCAAGCATTGCTACTACAGTGATCTCCACTACTGTCTGGGTTCCATGCCAGGAGGCTGCCTTGATGCATAGTGAACATGGAGGTTGCTCATTCAGGAAACAGTCACAGAACGCCTTGCATTTTTCTAAGTGGATGCAAGGTGTTCTCTAATTGGATGAGATATGAGATTGTAATATCAGCACCCTGCCTCTCCACCTTGTCCAATCATAGAATACATTGCATTCAATGAGAAAGCTCGATTTGTGTGGAAAAATTATAAAATGTAATTTGCATACAGTGTTGTATGACCGCACAATTGCCAGTTAAACTAGCACAGTGCTGAACAACAACAAATGGACAATTCATTAAGGGGATAAAACCATTTGGAGGTCAAAAAGTTAAAGTTTTAGGAGAGGTTCCACTAGCACAAATTTATTTAGCCAAGCTTCTAGAGCCTGCCAATGTAAGGGACCCTTTGCAAATGCCTATCAAGGTAAGGGAGCTTTTACACTGATCACTTGCCACAGTTCATACTCCTGACCACTGCAGTCAGCAAGCTGTGCAGAACTGTGTGGTGATCTTCTGGCTATTAATAAATGTTAAATTTTTTTTTTTTTTTTAACCTTATCCTTTTGCTCTTGTACATGGGAATTGAAGGGCCAGTTTTCCCCAAGGCAGGACTTTACAACCAAGTTCTAAAATGAGTGCCTCGGTGTAATAAATTAACATCCTCTAGGAGGTAAGAAATGGCCTAATTATTGCAAGTGAAGCTCGAAATTGGGAGCATCGCTTTCTGTTATCAGATCACCTTAGGCAGCGCAGCTGCTATATACAATGTTATGAGAGCATATGTTGCTGCAAATGCTTAACTACTGCAAAATTGCTCTCATTATGTCAGATCAGAAAACGGTTGTTGGTAGGCCTTGCCATTTAGAATGACCATAAATTGGCTAATAATAGCCGGCAATGCTTTGAGTTATTTGCGTGTAACACTGATCAACAGGACCCAATCTTGTTTTTTAAGTATAAGGTTAAAGAGCATGCCAACACCCTATGTTGCTATTGCCATCTGGAAAGAATTATGGTGGGTCCCAGAATGCCAACAAAGTCTGAGCATTCCACTAGTTTTTAAAAGAGTTACACACATTTCCTGTAAACTACAGAGAATTCCAACCCCAGTTGCTTTGAAGGGATACACACAGAGAAAGAGGTAATAAGTAAAAACAAGGCATGGCTTTGGCCCTGGTAAAAGTCTGATTATTTGGTTACTGCCTAAGGGTCCTTTCATGATGCATCCGCTAAAGTCCGCAAAGATCAGCTTTTTCATACGGAAGAAAACCCTATTTGTCTTCCGTCTGGCGGATCGGATGAATACGGACAGACAGCGTGAATGTAAATCCGACAATTTATGACAACATCGATTTTTTTTTTTAGAGTGATAGTGCCTCTAACATTCCTTTCATGCATTTGGACTGCAAGTAGCCATGTATGATGCTATGGAAATGTTTCTATTGGGTTTTCGTCTGAAATGTGTGTATTCAAGTGTTTTAACTCATGCCCAGAGTTGGACTGTTTCCAGCAACGAGGGATATTGAGAGTTAGTATGAAGAGTGATCACTGCTGAATAATTGCTCTTTAAAGTGTTTAAATTTAGCGAATTCTGGCACATCTTTGTATCAAATTAATGTTTGCTTTTGACAAGCACATTCATATGTCATACACACCACCAACTAGGGTAGAGACGCAAGACATACTTCTTAAGAGTGGAAAAATAGTGTAGTGCTAATAGTGCAAGTGTGGAAGGATTGCTCCTGGGGAGTGAAAACTCAAATTACACAAAAAAACCTCAGTGAATTAAAATCTAAGAAAATAAATAATAATGCAAAAACACATGCATAATACAATATAAACGATGTGTGGTGAAGTCCCAATTGTGAATATAGGCTTCCAACAATGTGATAAGTATAAAATAGAATTAAACTTCTCCCTATTGAGGTGACACTAAATAGTAGAGATGAAGGAAAGAGTTGCCTGTAGTCACTCTTAAAGCTCTTCTGGGATAAATGAATAAGAAACTTTTACCAGCTGTGGTGGACACGCGTGTCTTGCGACAGTGGGTCATACAGGCTTAGGATCCTAGATGGTATGGATCCACTGTTAAACACGGAAGACGGTCCGGATGAATCGAGATGTAGAATTCCCAATTCTCAGCCGACAAGTACCGCGGATACAGTAAAGTCACTTCGGGGTCAGATCCGACTGGATACACACTGAGGTAAATCCTCATGGGCTCCAACGGCAAAAGACTAAGGAAAAAGGAGGCTCTTTTTTTTATATACCCATGATCACCTTTTATTCTGTCATTTGATGTATGACTCATCCCAATAAAACCATTTTTTGGTTGACCTGCACCATTTGGAGCCTCTTTTTTTCCTTATTTGTTTTCCGCTGGAGCCCATGAGGAATTACTAAAGAGAAAAGTTTTTAGTCCTGACAGGAACCCCAAGATGAGGTGCCTATAAGGGCCAAGAGGCTATAAAGGTGGTGACGGACAATGGTTGAATATATAGTAAGATTTATTAATAAATAGTAAAAAAGGATATAATAGTTAATTATATACAGTCTCTATTATGCAACACTGTTTGAAACTGAGAACAAGTAAACTAATTAGCATCAGTAAATAATCGGCCACAATTGCACCAGTGAAAGGAATATTTCACTAACAGGTGCTAACAGATAAACATACAAGACAAAGACAAGGACAAACAGAGACAAAATACAAGTAAACGTATGTCCGGACACGTATAAGGCAATGCTGCTGATGTGCCCAGGGATAAGGTTACCACAGTAAGGCAACAAAGTAAATCCCTAGGAACAACAGCTGGAGGGCCCGTGTGGGGGAGGGGGTAGGTTGAGGCTGCTGACTATGAAAATCAAGGACTATTGGTCAGTTTATTCTATAACTAGTTGGAACAGGGATGTGAAGGGTTACCCTGTCTAATCAGGACTAAATGCGAGATAATTCTAGTTCAGATGAACAAAGTCCAGGATTATGTTGGAGGTATTATTGGTCATAGGTAATCCTATGTGTAGGCCAAATCGTGGCCTGATTCCCCAGCAGTTCAATTATGTTCAGGGTCCAAAGTAGGTAGAGTAGCTAGTTGTTCTTAGGTACTCGTATATTACACTCCTAGTAAGGATCATAGAGTGTGGAGTGTTGTCACAGAGATAGTGGGTCTAGAGGCATTGATTGCAGCTGCACCAATAATTAGTGTGAGCCCAGTAATTGCACGTGTAAGTGACAAGGGGATATGGAAAGATCTTACCCGGTCATAGATGTAAAGGTGCCGTGGGTCTCACATATATGTAGCTGGCTGTCTTATAGCTGGATATGTTGTGATGTGAACCTGCAGCTTTTCCGATCCGTATTGGCATCTAGCCCATCTGTTTCTCTAACAATTCAAACAGTCCCTTGATTTAGGAAGCGATTCGTGCCCGCCAGGTTTATGGCATTTGTTGCCGTGATCCTCGTTAGGAATAAGTGCACGCTTCTTTGTGGGAGATGGAAAGATTCCTCCAGGCTATGTCTGAGTAGCCTTCTAGTGATCCCCGTGAGTGTAGATCAGTGTAGATCAGCCTCCCGTCACACAGGGTCCGTTGCCGTTGTGTCCGTCAACGTATGACGTCAACGCGTTTCGCAATGAGAGTTTGCGTAGCTTCGTCTGGACGTCCAGACGAAGCTACGCAAACTCTCATTGCGAAACGCGTCCACACTCATTGCGAAACACTCCACACTCTATGATCCTTACTAGGAGTGTAATCCCCTGATGAAGTCACGTGGTGTGACGAATACGCGTCAGGATTGGAGCACTGGACCCTTTACACCTGACGGACGGTAGACGAGCTCGCTGCTCGTGGATGTATGACCGCCTCAGCTGACTTTATGTGAGTTTTTATTTTGTGCTTTGTTTAATAAATCTTTATTTTGCGGTATTATGCGATGTGCCCTCCTATTTTTGTTTCAAACACCATCGTTTGAGTATCGGCGGATCAACATCTAGCCAAACAGCGGCAGCAGAGCAGCACCTGACGAGCTCGCTGCTCGTGGAGATAGGCACCCCCTTTCACCACTCTGTGTAAGTGCACATCTTTTGATTGCTAGCAGGAATCCCTCCAGTGGTGACAGGACTACTCTATGTTTGTTTTTTTGTACTTTCCCCTTCCATGCACCATCGGATTTGAGGCTTCCATTCATCAAGAGTTTGATGCCCTATCTTTCTGGCTATATCAGATAGCCTTGAGGTAAGCTGATAGGATCACTAGAGGTGTGGGCTGCACGTTTTGGAATCCTCCATTGCACCTTCACTCATTTGGCTGCTGGAACATCTCCTTTTGACTTCACACCAGATTTCACTTGCTGCACCGAGTTGCATGATTAAGTTGGACTCTCTTCTTTTATTTGGTTTTGTCTGCAGGACTGAGTTTGACCATGCATTCTATTATGTCCACCACACATCTTTATAGATGACATGGTCACTGTTATTTACTGTTACTTTGTTCACATTGTGTTTTATAGAATTTTTTCTATATATTTATACATTTTTGTCACTTATTGTATTCACCTAGTTTACTACTTCACTTCCCCTTTCCCATCACCCTTTAGGCATCACCACCACAGCGCAAACAATATCACTTGTTGTATAATAGAGACTGTATATAATTAACTATTATATCCTTTTTTACTATTTATTAATAAATCTTACTATATATTCAACCATTGTCCGTCACCACCTTTATAGCCTCTTGGCCCTTATAGGCACCTCATCTTGGGGTTCCTGTCAGGACCAAAAACTTTTGTCTTTAGTGTATGCTCTAGCTATGGTGGTGTCCTTCCTATAGGAGGAGTGACTATTTTGAATTTTATTAAGTGCCTCTGAGTGGGTGTTCATCTGTGTTTCATTTATATCCCATGAGGAATTACCCCAGGGTTTCCAGTCTGATCCAACCCTAAAAGGGACTTTACTGTATCCACAGTACTCGTCAGCTGAGAACTGGGAATTCTACATTTCGATCCATCCAGACTGTTTTCCATGTTCAACAGTGGATCCAGATCATCTAGGATCCTAGGCCTGTATGACCCACTGTTGCAAGACACGTGTGTCCACCACAGCCAGTAAGAGAACCTTATTTGTTTATCCCAGAAGAGGATAATTATCATCTCTACTATTTAGTGTCACCTCAATAGGAAGAAGTTTTATATGTTTTTGTGGACTCTATTTTATACTTTTTATCACATTGTTGGAAGCCTATATTCACAATTGGGACTTCACCACACATTGTTTATATTGTGTTGTGCATATATGTTTTTGCATTATTATTTATTTTCTTAGATGTTCGTTCACTGAGGTTTTTTTTTGTAATTTGAGTTTTCACTCCCCAGGAGCAATCCTTACACTATTAGCACAACACTATTTTTCCACTATTCACATTAGACTTTGTTTGAGTGTCAGCTGCTTGTTATCACATACACATTTGGGTTTAGCATAGTTTTTTCCAGAGATTGGGACTTTAAAGTACATTGTGCAGTGTGAATACTTCTGTGTAGGCTCAAACTGGTGACACATTATACGTCAATCTTTTGAAAGAAAATAAAAAATGGGCAAATGCTTATTAGCACTTCAAAAATGGTCTTCCGTGGGAATATAGAGGACACTATCATGCAAAAAACAATACACTAAATATAAAAACTTTAACTACACAATAATTATTATTAAATTAAATACAAAGTATATCCTAGGAAATATGGCTTTCTAAATTCCAGTCAGCCAGACTTTGATAATACTGGTTTAATTCACCCAAACCTGAGCCTTTTTATAAACAATCTGTGATCTGATAAACAAAAGAGATAAAGTATGTCATGTTTGAAAAGATAAAAGAATATGTGAAATATCTCCTCCCACTGGCAATACAAAGCACTGCACTCCTACTCAACTGCTATATAATACATTTTTCATAATAAATGTAGTTTTTTTTCTATAATGTATTTTTGTTGACAAAAGGAATTTTGACTTACCTGTAAATTCCAAATATCGGAAGTACAGTACAGGACACAGGTTGAGTATTAATAGACCCTGGATTATGGGCTTAAACCTTTCAGGTGATTAAACACTGCTAAAGATTTTAGGGATAGGTCCCCCGGGAGTCCACCAAACAATGAATGAGGAGGATGGGCAACAACTAGACAGAGCTAGGTTAACAGGCCCAACAATAAGAAACACACCCAACTTCAGAGCTGCATGAACCTTTCAGTGGGAAAATGCATCCACAGAAGATTGGATGTCAACCTGGTAAAACTTTGAAACAGTATGAACAGAGGACCAGGTGTTGGTCTTACAAAGGTGGCCTACAGAGGCCTGGTGCTGGAATGCCCTCAAAACACTAACTGAGCTAGTGGAGTGGGTATGAACAAAGCACGGGAAGATATTTGTGGGTTAGAGTGTAAGCTTTAACGATCTGTTGTCTAATCCATTGAGCAATGAATGCAGTAAGTCACTTGCGAGTTCTTGAGGATGGAGAGTCCTTCCTTCTGATAAAAGCTGTTGCTTTGAGGTAGACTGTGTTAGCTCTAACTACATCGAGGCAATAAAGAGCAAGTTCCTATAGGTGCTTTGGAGAAGGGAATGAAGATGGAAGGACTGTGTCTACACTGAGGTGGCAGACTGATACCGCATGGAGAATAAGCCACGGTATACCATATATGGAAAAATAATTAGCTTTATTAATGCATCAAAAGTAGGTTTTAAAATCCATGAAATGTTAAATGACACTGATAAGGAATTCATCCTCATCATACCCAATAATAAAAAACACATACAAAAAAATGACAACGTTGTCACAATATGGCACCAGATCTATGGGTCCCACATACACACATATAGACCCAGCTAAGATGGAACTGAATGGTGCTGCTATATATATTTTAAGACCTGCCTAGGAATCTCATTCTAATAAAAGACTAATTTTCATAATAATCTTAGCTGAATGTCCATATCGGACTTTAGCAATTGCTAATGTCATAAGTTGATAGAATTTCATGGTGAAGTGTATGAATTTGTATCACAGACCAAAAATAAAAATAAGCCAATCATGTGATATAGTCCAAAGGCAGCTGCTCAGGATATTGTCAGGGCTGGGCTCAGCCCTTCCTTCTCAGTACTGGCAGCTCAGCTGTCAGGTAATTGCCAGCTCCCATCTCTCCATAGTGATCCACTTGCTGATGATCCTGCTCGTCAGCACTGCCTACTTAAAGCTTTCCAGTTCATTTGCTCTTTGCCTTTGCCTGCGTTAGACTTTTTCCTGCGTTCCTGTTGAAGACCTGCATGACTGACGTTATCTCTGGCTACAGATCCTGCTTGCTGTACTACTACCTTTATCGCTGGCTATGGACATTGGCTTGGCCGACTACCCAATCCGGTTTCTGAACTGGCTATGTTTTTACTATGCTTACTCTGTTTACCTTATTATTTTTATTATTATTAAACATGTGTGATTTACCTGTACTTCTGTCTCGGTCTGATTTATGGTTTCTGACAGATATTTATAAAAACCAGTAAAAAAATGGGGTTTGAAAAATTAATTGAAGCACATATTTGAAAGAGAATGAACCTTCTCAACTTCATCTTGTAAGCCAGCATCCATGTTGTGATAGATTAGCAAAATAGTTTTAACTTGTATTCTGCTTTAAATGCCAAGATGCTTTCTTCACCCCTCACTTGCAAGCTATGTTGTTTATTAGTTCTTAGACATGTAACTTCTCCTTAGTGATGCTGAAGCGCCTGAACCAGAACTATGCTTGTAAACACTTATTTTGTCTTATATACTGTAAACTGTGATAATACATTACGTTTTTAGAACACTCTGAACGAAACCAAACTTGTGTGTGTGTGCAATTGTTCAGAGCACTTCTCTACGGCCCGTACTGGGATCAAAGGAATAACTGGGTCAAATCTTAGTCTAGTCGAACCAAGGAAGGGTTCACCCTAACAATATTAACATGCATTTACAGTCCCCCATTTCTCAGTCGTGGTTGACATTGCAAAAACATGCACCGTTCATTAGGATGCACTGTATAATCACTCCAGGTATGGAGAAGGGGTAAAGAGGGATTGAGGCGGTAAGTTCAAATCATAACCCAGAGGCTCTCGCCATTCCACGGTAATCGCTAGAATCTCCTTGATCTCCGACATGTCGGTTTCCCCTACGGTGGCAGTAAATCTGACAGAGTCTTGTCAGAGTGTCCGTTTGTGCATGATGATTTGCAGTTTATCGCATCTCAGCTGGATCCGCAGCTGTCTGGGTGGTTAGCTACAGTGGCCCAAAAGGTCTCTACATAGCAGGCCTGTCCAAGCAGACCAAGGGAAGATGGTGGTGCGGAAAAAGCACGCACATTAGATAGAGCGAATGGTGTATCGTGGGGTGGGTCTGACACTGCCTACGCATTTCGCACACATGACCATGCGCTTCTAAAGGACATACGATGTAAGTTGTCAGTCTTTTTAACGGAACAGATGTCCAGTGTGCAATATGTCAGATTACGATTTAGGGGCCATCTTGTGGTGACAGATTATATTGCAATGATGTAATATAATCAAGAGAAAAAGGTATTTATATAAAGTGTGACATAAATATACAGAGAAAAATTATCCCAATGAGCATAGTCTAATTCTCAACATATACAAAAAATACAAAACAGCGCAAGGCATTAACTGGAATTTGAGGCTACAATATTACCAAATATAAAAATCCCCTTTTACCAATTAAAATATAACAGCTTACCTGTAAAATCCTTTTCTTGGAGTACATCACGGGACACAGAGCGGCATAGTAATTACTATGTGGGTTATAGAGTCTACCTTCAGGTTAATGAACACTGGCACTCTAAGACAGGAAGTTCCCTCCCTATATAACCCCCTCCCATACCGGGGAGTACCTTAGTTTTGTAGCAAGCAATACAAATCTCAAAAATCCCCATAAGAGGGGCGGGAGCTCTGTGTCCTGTGATGTACTCCAAGAAAAGGATTTTACAGGTAAGCCGTTATAAAAATCCCCTTTTCTTCATCGTACATCATGGGGCACAGAGCGGCATAGTAATTACTATGTGGGATGTCCTAAAGCAATGCCAAAATGAGGGGAGGAAGACATACAATCCATGAAAACAAATTGGTGCCACCGGACAAGAGGATCTAAATGGCCGCCTGTAGAACTGCACACCCAAAGGCCAGGTCCGTGCGCCTCCTTACATCCAACCAGTAAAATTTTGTAAACGTGTGGACTGGCGAACTGGTCGCCGCCTTACAGATTGGAGTCATGAAGACCTGGTGATGAGCTGCCCAAAAAGCTCCTACGGCTCTTGTAGAGTGAGCTTTAACTGACACTGGAGGGTCCTTCCCCTTCATGCCATAAGCTTGATCGATTACCTGCCAGATCCACCTAGCAATAGTAGACCTAGATGCTGCCTGACCCCTCCTGGGCCCGTCTGGCAGAATAAACAAGGTATCAGTCTTCCTAATGTGGGCAGTTGCCGTAAGACAGGCCTTAATCGCCTTACCACGTCCAAGGAATGTAGCAACCTTACCCTTGGTTAGGTGGGGACCCCCCACAGGCCCTTTCGGACCATGCAGCGGCTTTTAATACTCTCTATTCCATGTTTTTAGCAGTAAATATATTCCCATGGTAGTATCTATGTGATATATGTTGACATGTCAATTTCTTTATTCATTTTATACTTTTGTGATATACTTCTCTAGAAATTAATTATCCCCCTGAAGAGACCCTAACTGGTCGAAACGCGTCAAGACTGTACAATGTGACCTGTATTGCAACTTTTATACATTGTGATTTTTTGTTAATAAACAATACCTTTATATAGCAACTAGTATTTCTATATTTTTAACATTGC
Organism: Rana kukunoris; assembly: GCA_029574335.1. Classification (NCBI taxonomy): domain Eukaryota; kingdom Metazoa; phylum Chordata; class Amphibia; order Anura; family Ranidae; genus Rana; species Rana kukunoris. The sequence continues at coordinate 235,683,707 of CM056052.1, read as the reverse complement.
TGCCTAAAAGCCCAATGGGGAACCCTTCCATTTTTTACTGTAGCAACCTTTCCTTCCTCGAACTCGGGTTTGGGAAAAAAGACGGGAGAACTAGGTCCTGGTTTAAATAAAAGCTTGATACCACTTTGGGCAAAAAGGTAGGATAAGGCCATAGAATGACCCTATCCCTGTGAACGATCAAGTATGGCTCCTTACAAGAAAGGGCTGCGAACTCTGAAACCCTTCTGGCGGAAGACATGGCCACCAGAAATACCAGCTTCCTAGACAGTACATCTAAAGGAATCTGGTCCAAGGGTTCAAACGGCTGCTTCTGTAGAACCGACAAGACCAAGTTCAGGTCCCAGGGACACAAAGGAAACCTGACTGGAGGATTAATCCGTAAGACTCCCTGCAAAAAAGCCTTGACCAGAGAGTGGGAGGCTAATGGTCTCTGAAACAGGATAGACAAGGCCGAGACCTGGCCCTTGATGGTGCTGACAGCTAACTTCATGTCTACACCACGCTGTAGAAAATCCAGAATTGTACCAATGACATATTTACGGGGGTGCCATGCCTTAGCCTCGCACCAGGCAACATATGCCTTCCATACTCTGTAATAGATCTGCCTAGAAACCGGCTTTCTGGCATTAGAGTGGAGACCACAGGGTTAGCAAGCCCTCTCTTTCTTAAGATATAGGATTCAGTCGCCAAGCCGTCAAACTTAGCGACCGTAAGAAAGGATGGAATAGTGGGCCCTGGGAGAGCAGGTCTGGTCGGAGCGGAAGGGACCAGGGGTCCCCTACCGACATTTTGACAATCTGTGAGTACCATGACCTCCGGGCCAGGCTGGAGCTACCAGAATTACTGGTTTGCCCTCCAACCGGTTCCTGCGAAGGAGCTGGGGTAACAGTTGTAAAGGAGGAAAGGCATACATCAGAGAGAACCGATGTCATGGGCATACCAGGGCAACTGTTCCGCAGGCCTGCGGGTCCCTTGGCCCGGGACACAAAGTAGCTTTTGTGTTTAGCCTGGATGCCATCAGGTCCACATCTGGCAACCCCATCGCCGGCATAAGACCTCGGGATGGAGGGACCACTCCCCTGGACACAACTGCTGGGGGCTGAGATAGTCCGCCTGCCAATGTTCTATTCCGGGAATATACACAGCCGAAATTCCGTGCATATGCTCAGGTGAATATCTGATCCACCTCCTTCTGGGCTGCCTAAATCTGATGCCTCACTGGTGGTTTATATATGCCACCGCCGTGGTATTGTCGGACTGAATTCTGACTGGAGCTCCTCGTAACTCGGTTGTCCATGCCCTCAGAGCCAGCCAGACTGCCCGGATCTCCAGTAAATTGATGGGTAGGGACCCTTCTCGAATTGACCATCTTCCCTGCTGGGACAACTCCACCAGGACTGCACCCCAGCCGGTTCGGCTGGTGTCCGTAGATACTATACTCCAAGAAACTGGGCTGAAGGATTTGCCCTTCCTCAGATTCCAGGGTGTCAACCACCAAGTGAGACTCGCCCAGACTGACGGGGATAGCACCATGGGGTAGTCTAATGCCTGAACCCTTTTGTTCCAGGCAGACAGCATGGCCCCCTGCAGCATTCTTGAGTGGAACTGGGCGTATGGCACTGCCTTGAATGTTGCCACTAATTTGCCCAATAATCGCATGCAGAAGCGAATGGTTGGTTTTTCTTTTCCCAGAACTGAGAGGATAGTCTCTCTTAAGGAGTCGACTTTTGCCGACGGCAAAAAAATTCTTCGACGGTCTGTGTCGAGAAGCATACAGAGGTATTCCAGCCTCCTTGTTGGTTGCAAGGCTGACTTGTTTCTGTTTATGACCCAACCTAGCGACTCGAGATACCGAACGGTAGTGCAAACTGCTCGACTCAAGGTTGAGGGCTGAATGATCTATCAACAAAAGATCGTCCAAATATGCCATAATTGAGATTCCCCGGGTTCTTAAATTGGCTAGCAGGGGTGCCAAGATCGTCGTAAAAACTCGGGGGGCGTGGCCAAATGAAGGGGAGGGCCACAAATCGAAAATGGCGCTGCCCTACCGCAAACCGTAGGAACTTGTGATGACTTGGAAAAATTGGAACGTGGAGATAGGTGTCCTTTATATCTATGGACGCTAGGTAATTTTCGCCATATAAAGTGGCGGCTACTGAACGAATGGACTCCATTCGAAAGGATCGAACGTTCAGAAATCTGTTTAGGCCTTTTAGGTCCAATATTGGCCTGATGTCGCCATTTGGCTTCGGGATTATGAACAGATTTGAATAGAACCCCAGGCCTCATTTCTGAATCGGTACCTCCACAATCACCCCCTGACCCAAGAGGTGCTCTAGGGACGCCAGGAGACACACCCTCTCTCCTGAATCGCCTGGCACATTTCAGACAAGGAAGCGAGGAGGGGGAAACTCCCGAAACTCCAGCCGGTAACCCTAAGAACTGGAGCCACCCCCCCACCCAGGAGGGTGGGGGCGCCCCTTTACAAGGCCGACTTAGGGCTGGGTTTGCCCGGCTTACGGGCCCAGGGTCTTTTTCTACCTGGAGCCTGTCCCTGTGATTTGTTACCGTTGCCTGGTCGACCTGGCGGCCGTCGATACTGCCTGGGGTTTGAGGGTCCCGGTGCCGGAGAGGCGGGACACTTAAAGGTGGGGCCTCTAAACCTCTTTTTAACAGGTAAAAGGGTACTCTTCCCACTCAAGATCTTTTGTATATATTTATCAAGATCATCCCCAAATAAACTTTCACCATGTCAGGAGTTTTTTGCAGGGTGTTTCGGCCGATTAATTCTTTAGCCACAAAAGTCTCCACATATGCACTAGAAATAGCGAAAGACGATATGCTTGCTGGACAGAATCCTTGATTGCATCCATTGCAAAGCACAGGGCTTTTGGTAGGTCCGCCAACTCACGAGCCTGCTGAGCTGGTACATCCTTTAAGACCTGCTTAGCTTGGTCCTTTAGTGCCTGGCAAATGCCTATGGCCGCTATAGCCGGCTGTACCACAGCCCTAGCAGTGGCAAAAGAGGATTTCAGTAAGTTCTCCAACCGCTTGTCGACAGGGTCCTTAAACATATGGACGTTGTCGACAGGGCACGTTAAAGTCTTGTTGACACACGAGATGGCCGCATCTACCATTGGGACCGACCACTTTTTAGAGAACTTTTCCTCCATCGGATATAGCACCGAGAACCTCTTAGGGGGAAGAAAGACCTTATCCGGATGTGTCCAATCCCAGAAAATCAGGTCTGGGTGGACCGGGAAGAAAGAACTGGACTGAGGGGCTTTCAAAGAGCCCAAAGAGGATACCGCACTAACTGACGGTTCCGGCAGGGGAAACTTAAAGGCCGAGCGTTCCATTTCCGCTAAGGACTGGATTCAGAGCTTTTCGTCCTGGCATGCTGAGAAGGGTTCCTCTATGGTAGATTCTTCAGAATCTGAGCCTTCCAGGTCCTCGCCTGCTTGATCTCTGGAGAGAGGGGGACCTAGCCCGCTTCCTCTCAGGCAACGAAGCGGCAATTAAAGCTGCTAATCTCTGTTCCAACCCCCCTAGGGTGTAAGCCAACACTTTCTGTGTTACAAAGGCAGGAGCTGTTTGGCTAGGGCCAGCTGCAGCCCCCCGCGACTCCAATGGCTCCCCCTGGGCACCAAACCCTGGTCCCTCAGGGGAGGGAGGCGCTACTGACGCTTGGCCCAGATCCTCAGAGCCCGATGGGAAACCCCTCTGCTTTTTAGCATTTTTAGCAGAACCTGCCCCTTTGGGAGCCATCATAAAATCCTGAGGTACCCCACTGAATATGTACTGAATGTTACAGCTGACAGGGATCCATCTAGGATCTAGGACCAGACTGGGTCCTGGGAGCCAAATGAAGCAGCTAAGGCTGTCGCTGAACTCAGCTAACTTTCTAATGTAGATTGCTGCAGCGACACTGGTTCAGGTGGTAAACCTGCTAGAAGGACTATAAAGGTACTTGCTGCTGGCAGCGTGATCAGATTTGAGCCTGAGGGCTTCCTGAATCAGGTGTATGCCTGGAGTGTCTCCCCCTGTCACCCAGGTAAGTCAGATCATCTGGGGAAGCAGCTTCCTGCTGCACAGCGCTCTGTGTCCCACCAGCCGACTGAACTCACCGACCTTATACTGCCATTCCATCGCTCTGACGAGGTGGAGAACGCTAGCATGCCGCACCACCCCCTCACCGCCGCCAGCTATTTCCTGAAACGCGTACACGCCGCCGCTCAGCGGCAGCAACAGCGGGGAGACACGTGCAGAAACAAACAGCGGACAAAGCTGAAGGGGGGACCAAACTACACACAGGCCATAAGCAGGAACAGACCATAAGAATGGTGCGTCTCCCTTATCTACCTTCAAAGATATACACCAACACCTTAGCCGCTAGCAGGGGACCAGAACGAGCCAGGGGAGATATATGGGTAAAAACTATCTTGTCTCAATAGATCTGTGGTGGGGTTGCCCATGCATAGAAGCATAATTCAAGCTAGACCCATAGACCCCTGATGGAACACCTACTGACGGACCAAGTCCCGCAGGCCCCCGCTTACCTTTCCACACTGCAGGGCATTGCCAAGGCCCAACCTTCACCCTTCACCGTGGGCATTGTCAGAGACCTTCAGGGACTGGAGTCCATGGACAGGAACAGCTCTCCCCTGGACCTATATAGCACCCTGGCAACAGAGAAACTTTTGGTTTTGTAAACTTAGCAAAGTCCTGGAACCCAGGGTCCAGCCCTCAAAAGAGAAGCATTATGGGCAAAACCTTGTTCTTCACGCCGAGGCCTGGGTACCATCCACTTTGGCTATGAAGCACTTTGGATGGATCCGGGTTCATAGCTTTAGCTCAGCCACAAAGGCCTCAGAGCACAGCTTCTTCAAAACGTGACCAACACCTAAGACACTGGCGAAAAAACGGAGGTACTCCCGATATGGGAGGGGGTTATATAGGGAGGGAACTTCCTGTCTTAGAGTGGCAGTGTCCATCACCTGAAGGTAAACTCTATAACCCACATAGTAATTACTATGCCGCTCTGTGTCCCATGATGTACGATGAAGAATTTTTTATTTATTTTTTTAAATATGGATAGATGTTATATTTCGCAGAGACAAAAAAGGGATTTTTAAATACAGCTTACCTGTAAAATCCTTTTCTTGGAGTACATCACGGGACACAGAGCGGCATATTCATTACTATATGGGTTATATGGAGTACCTTCAGGTGTGGACACTGGCAATCTCAAACAGGAAGTCCCCTCCCTATATAACCCCCTCCCCTAGAGGGAGTCCCTCAGTTTTGTAGCAAGCAGTATGCCTCCCAAAATGTTTCCCCAAAAGAGGGGTGGGAGCTCTGTGTCCCGTGATGTACTCCAAGAAAAGGATTTTACAGGTAAGCTGTATTTAAAAATCCCTTTTTCTTTCTCGTACATCACGGGACACAGAGCGGCATATTCATTACTATATGGGATGTCCGAAAGCAATGCTTTAATGAGGGGAGGGAGACATCTTCCAAAGAAGGATTCAATTTAGAGGTATACTCAAATAATAATAATAATTCCAACTTAGTCAAGAAAAAACTTTTTTTTTTTTTCTTTTTTACAACCAAGGGTGCTTCTGATCCCGAGGATCTTAAACTGCAGCCTGTAGTACTGCCTGTCCAAAGGCAGAATCCGCATTCCTTCTCACGTCTGGTTGATAAAACTTTGTAAACGTGTGGACTGATGACCACGTCGCCGCCTTGCATATCTGAGCCATAGAGATCTGATGGTGTGCTGCCCAGGAGGCGCCCATGGCCCTGGTAGAATGGGCCTTTACCGACAAAGGAGGAGGCAACCTCTTCAAACCGTAGGCTTGAATGATTAATTGTCTAATCCATCTCGAGATGGTGGATTTTGCAGCTGCCTGCCCCTTCTTGGGGCCATCTGGTAGAACGAATAATACATCTGTCTTCCGGATCTTTTCTGTAGCTTTAAGATAGGCCTTCATGGCCCGGACAATATCCAAGGTATGCAGCAACCCCTCCTTTCTAGATGTGGGTTTTGGAAAGAAGGATGGAAGTACCAAATCCTGGTTCAAGTGAAATTTGGATATAACCTTTGGTAGAAAGGAAGGATGGGCCCGGAGAACTGCCCTGTCCTTATGCAGAACGAGATATGGTTCCTTACACGATAAGGCTGCTAATTCTGACACTCTCCTGGCCGAAACTATGGCGACCAAGAAAACCAACTTTCTTGTCAGTAAGACTAAAGGAATCTCAGCCAACGGCTCAAAGGGTTGTTTCTGTAGAGTGGACAGGACAAGATTTAAGTCCCATGGACAAATTTGTGACTTGACAGGAGGATTAATACGCAAGACCCCCTGTAAGAAGGTCTTTACCAGCGAGTGGGTGGCCAGCGGCCTCTGAAACCACACTGACAGAGCTGAGATCTGTCCCTTGATTGTGCTTAGTGCCAGGCCTTTATCCACTCCTAGCTGGAGAAAACTAAACACCCTATCAATAGTATATTTGCGGGAATTCCATCTTTTGGATTCACACCAGCCTACGTAGTTCCTCCACACCCTGTAATAAATCACCCTGGAGACCGGCTTTCTAGCCCTAATCAGGGTAGGAATTACCTGCCTAGACAGACCTCTACCCCTGAGAATCAGGGATTCAGCCTCCAGGCCGTCAAATTTAGACGCTGTAATGTAGGGTGGAGGATCGGGCCTTGTGAGAGTAGGTCTGGTTGTAGAGGAAGAGTCCAAGGGTCTCCCACTGCCATCTTCAGGACTAGTGAGTACCAAGTCCTCCGGGGCCAAGCCGGAGCTACTAGAATGACTGGCTTGTGCTCCACTCTGATCCTGCGCAACAGGCGAGGGAGTAACTGTAGCGGAGGGAATGCATATAGAAGTTTGAATTGATGCCAAGGGCAAACCAACGCATCGGTTCCGCAGGCCATAGGATCCCTCGCTCGAGACACGAACCTGTCTAGTTTCTTGTTGAACCTGGATGCCATTATATCTACGTCCGGCATTCCCCACCTCTGGCAGATTGTCTGAAAGACCTGGGGATGCAGAGACCACTCCCCTGGCAACAGACTCTGGCGACTTAAGAAGTCTGCCTGCAGGTTGTCCACTCCGGGAATGAATATCGCCGAAATGCAGGGTACATGAACCTCTGCCCACTGAAAAATCAAGCTCACCTCCCTCTGAGCGGCCTGACTCCTGGTTCCCCCTTGGTGGTTTATGTATGCCACCGCCGTGGCATTGTCTGACTGGATTCTCACCGGGAACCCCTTTAATCTGGAGGTCCATGCCCGAAGGGCTAGGCGAGCAGCTCTGATCTCCAAGATATTGATGGGGAGCTGCCTCTCTGCTTTCACCCAAGTTCCCTGGCGAGAGAACCCCTCGAAGACCGCCCCCCAGCCTTCCCGGCTGGCGTCTGTGGTAACTACCTTCCAGACAACAGGGCTGAAGGATTTTCCCTTTAGAAGATTCTGGGGGTTCAACCACCAGGCCAGGCTTTGTCGGACCCTTGATGATAGCGTCAAAGGGGACTCTAAGGCATGTGCCCTCTTGCCCCAGGCTGCTAGAATGGCTGCCTGTAGGACGCGAGTGTGGATCTGAGCGTATGGTACTGCCTCGAACGTGGCCACTAGCTTGCCTAGTACTCGCATACACAGGCGAATAGTTGGTTTTTTCTTGTTTAGAACCAACTGAACCAACCCCTTGATAGCCTCGATCTTTACAAGGGGCAGGAACACTCTTTGCTGTTCTGTGTCTAACCTCATGCCGAGGTATTCCAACTGCTTTGTAGGCTGGAACGCTGACTTTCCCCGGTTTAGGACCCAGCCGAATCCTTCGAGGTACCGAACCGTGAGGTTTACTGCCTGTTGCAGACCCGGCCGTGAGTGATCTATGATTAAAAGGTCGTCCAAGTATGCTAGGACTGTGACCCCTTGGATCCTTAAATTGGCCAGAACTGGGGCTAGGATCTTCGTGAATACCCGGGGGGCCGTGGCCAGCCCGAAGGGGAGCGCCCTGAATTGGAAGTGTCGCTGCCCCACCGCGAAGCGTAAAAATCTTTGATGCGACTGAAAGATTGGTACATGAAGGTAAGCATCCTTTATGTCTATGGAGGCCAGAAAATTGTCCCTCTGAAGCGCGGCGGCTGCTGACCGGATGGATTCCATCCGGAAGGAACGAACCCTTAGGTAACCGTTTAACCTCTTTAGGTCCAAGATTGGCCTGACATCGCCGTTGGGCTTTGGTATGACAAAGAGATTGGAATAGAAACCTAGCCCTTGCCCTTGGGCTGGCACCTCTATTATTACGTCCTGGCAAAGCAGGTGATCCAAAGCTGCCAGCAATGAGGCCTTCGTTGCTGGATCCTTTGGTAGCCTTGATTCTTGAAAATGAGGCGGAGGACACCTTAGAAACTCCAGTCTGTAGCCTGTGGTTACAGATGCCCGGACCCATTTGTCGGGGATCTTGGCTTCCCAAACTTCTGAGAAGAAACGAAGCCTTCCCCCCACCCGCGAGAGTGGGGGCGCCCCTTCATAAGGCAGACTTAGGGGCTGTCTTTGTCGGCTTGCGATACCATGGCCTCTTACCCCCAGGGGCCTGTCCCTGCGATCTACTGTTAACGTTGGATCGTGCAGGCGGCCGTCGATACTGCCTGGAATTTGAGGGCCCCGAGACAGGAAAGAGCTGCCTTTTAAATGTAGGACCCCGGAATGTCTTTTTGACCGGTAAAAGGGTACTCTTGCCACTTGAAATAGTCTGAATATATTTATCCAGATCCTCTCCGAAGAGTCGTCCTCCATGGAAGGGAAACCCTGCCAGAAGCTTTTTGCATGGGGGCTCCGCCGCCCAGTTCTTCAACCATAAGAGCCTTCTCATGTGCACCAAAAATAGTGATAAACGAGAGGCCTGCTGGATGGAATCTTTTATAGCATCTACAGCAAAACACAGAGCTCTAGGAATGTCAGAAAACTCTTCTGCTTGTTGGGTAGGCATGTCCTTTAACATTTCTTTTGTCTGGTCTTTTAACGCCTGACAAACTCCAATTGCAGCCACAGCTGGCTGTACCACTGCTCCTGCCGTAGCAAAGGATGCTTTTAAAAGTGTCTCTAACCGTTTATCAACCGGATCTTTAAACATATGTATGTTTTCCACCGGGCAAGTTAGTGATTTATTCACACATGAGATGGCTGCATCCACTACTGGGAGCCTCCACCTCTTGGAGAATTTTTCCTCCATGGGGTAAATGACCGCAAATCTTTTCGGTGGCAGAAAAATCCTGTCCGGCCGTACCCAATCCCGAAAGATCAATTCCTCCAAGAGAGGATGGACCGGAAAAACTGCGTTGCTTAACGGAGCTTTCAAAGAGCCCAGAGAGGATACCGGAGGAACCTGAGGCTCTGGCAATGGTAAACTAAATGCCGAGCGGACCATGTCCGTCAAAGACTGTACCCACAGTCTTTCTGTCTGGGAGTCTGAAAATGGTTCCTCAGAGGCAGATCCCTCAATCCCTGAACCCTCTTGGTTCAGGTCTAGTTGATCCTTCTGTGATTCCAATTCCTCCGGAGAGAGAATCTCAGCATCTGAGGATACACCTCTTGGTGATGGGGATCTAACCCGTTTCTTACCAGGAATAGCTCTAGCGATCAATGCTGCTATTCTCTCTTCTAGCCCCCCTAGGGATACGGCTAGCATCTCCTCTGTGATAAACACAGGGCTGGGCTGATCTGGGCCAGCCTCCGCACCAGATCCCCCTAATGGCTCATCCAAGGCGCCCTTTATGTTAATAAGTTGCGGGGAAAGTATCGGCATATCATCAGAATCAGAGGGGGAACCCCTTTGTTTTTTTTTTGTTTTTTTTTGGTCTTTTTTGTACCCTTTGATCCCGAACCTTTGGAAGCCATAATACAAAATCGAGGGACTCCGCCAACAACAACAGACTGTAGTGGCCAGGAGTACAAAACCAGAGCTTAGGGGACAATAGATCACTAATGCCCAAAAACTGATGGGGCCCCGTATGTTTTTTTTTTTTTTTTTTTAAATATATATTATATATATATATTTTTTTTTTTCAAACATACAGTGACCCCAAACTTAGTTTGCCAGCCTCCAACCTGCTGCAAAAAGGGGAATTTCTTGGCTTAACAAAAAAGGCATTGGAACAAAGTCCAGCATGTACTACCCCTCTTCCGCCACCGGGAGTCACTGTTCTGCCGCTCTGCGTCCTCTCCTTTTGAAATCAGCCTCAGACTGAGCACTGACAATGCCTGCTGATCTATAACAGCACAAGGCGCGCCCCTGTATGACGCCGCAGGCACGCCCCCCCCCCGCCCTCCTCTCTGAACGGCGCGAAAAACGTCTATAAGACATGCGCGCGCACGCGTATGCCGGAACAGGAGGAACATGGAGGAGCCGCGCTGCTGGAGACCCAGGACTGCAGTATCAGGCGGCAGATTCAAACCCCCGGCCAGGTAGGACTCTCCAAAAGGCCCCATAGGGATCCTTACTAGTCCTAGGAAGAAAGCAGCAGGTTAGCTAGCAACACATTCTTAGACAGGGGAACCTAGTGATGGGGGAAAAAAGGGGTCATCCTGTCTTTCTCAGACATAGTGAGCAAGGTTGCCAATGCAGAGCATACTTAGGCTATCCCCCCTTTTAGGTTACCCCGGAGAGCCTGCTGTCGAACCAAGTCCCGCAGGCTCCCCCTTACCTGCTCCATGCTGCAGGATGTTTGTCCAGCAAAACGATCCAATCTTCTCCCATCTCCGTGGGTAGCGTAGTAGACCTTCAGGCCCTGGGGTCCTATGAAGGTACCCACTGTCCTGGACCTATATAGCACCCTGGCAAACAGGCACTTATGGTTTTTACAAACTCCAAGTCCTGGGCCCAGGGTCCAGCCCTCCAAAGAGGAGCATTATAGGCAAAACCCCACGGTTTGGGGCCCGGGTACTGTCCACTTTGGCACTGAGGCTCCTTGGACAGATCCGGTTAGCCCGCCCTTAATCCCAAGGATGTGGAGCAAAGCTATTCCGTGACCAACACCTAAGACACTGGCGAAAAAACTGAGGGACTCCCTCTAGGGGAGGGGGTTATATAGGGAGGGGACTTCCTGTTTGAGATTGCCAGTGTCCACACCTGAAGGTACTCCATATAACCCATATAGTAATGAATATGCCGCTCTGTGTCCCGTGATGTACGAGAAAGAAATGAACTTATCACAGCTCAAGGCAAAGCCTTGGTTCATTTTGAAATCCGTTGAGCTGTAAAGTATTAAGTCTTTTCGCAACAGAACCATATCAACCATATCAAAAGTTGCCTCTGCGTGCTGATAGGGTCAAAGCGAAAAATCCTTTTAATCTTAGGCCTGAAGATTTTCCATCATGGCATAGTAAATATCCAGAGCAGCTGCCTTTGGACTATAGCACATGATTGGCTCATTTTAATTTTTGGTCTGTGATAGCATTTCCTAGTGAAGTGTACGAATTGGTATCAACTTATGGACATTAGCAATTGCATCAAGTTCGATATGGACATTCAGCTAAGATTATTAGCAAAATTAGTCCTTTTATAAGTATGAGATTCCTGGGCAGGTCTTAAAATATACAGTATATAGCAGCACCATTTAGTTCCATCTTAGCTGGGTCTATATGTGTGGTGCCTATAGGTCTGGCACCATATTGTGACAACATTGTAATTTTTTGTATGCATGTTTTTTATTATTGGGTATGATTGGGATGAATTCCTTATGAATTGTGTCGTGATGAATCGTGTCATTTAACTGATTGTAACCTACTTTTGATACATTAATTAAGCTCATTATTTTTCCATATATGGTATACTGTGGCTGATTCTCCATATGGTTTTTCTGGGTAATTTCTTTGCTCCACGGCCTTATTTATTCCCTTGCCTTGCCATGCCTTTCCCCCCTGATGTCAGCTCCCCACTGAACTTCTCAGCCCCACCCGCTGCTGCCTCGAGGGAACAGAGGCGAGAAGCAACCGTGAGGAGAGCCAAGCTATGAAAGGTAGAGAACAGTAACAGACAGTACAGTAACTGTACCAGCAACAGCAACAGTACAAGTACCAGTAACATTACCAGTACCAGTAACATTACCAGTAACATTACCAGTACCAGTAACATTACCAGTAACATTACCAGTACCAGCAACAGTACCAGTACCAGCAACAGCACCAGCACCAGCACCAACAGCAACAGCAACAGCAACAGTACATGCATTTTTATGACAATTGAATTCCCCATCCTCCTAACTCCCATCATTGGTGTTCCAGGGGGTGGGTGGAATGTTAGTGCCCCATCATTGTTTTTTCTGGGGGGGGGGATAGTGCCCCAATGGTGTTCCTGGAGGAGGGGAATTAGTGCCCCATTGGTGTTCCTGGGAGGGGTAGGGGAATAGTGCCCCATCATTTGGTGTTCCTGGGAGGAATAGTGCCCCATCATTTGGTGTTAATCTGCCGTTTGAGTGCAACACTCAGTTTTTTCATAATTACTGTTAAATTAACGAAAATATTCCACATGATTTTATCCGATTAATCGAAAAAATAATCGGTCGATTAATCGATTATGAAAATAATTGTTAGTTGCAGCGCTAATATGGAATCAATTACATGGTTAATTGCTTACTAATAGTAATACAATACAATTCCTACATGGTTATTTCAAGTATTTCACACCATAAATACAAAAAAGGGTTAATCCAGCTGGCCACAGTCTCATAATACCCCCAGGAGCCATCCTAGTGTCAATCTGAAAAATATATAATTATATGTAAAAAACATTACCTGAAAAGCATAATAGATAGATCGATAGATAAAGTATATATGTAAAAATGAATGGAAAAAAATGTAATTCATAAAAATAAATATAGATCCAAATCTGTGTTTAATCCATTAGGAGTGATAGTATTAAGAAAATGTATCCAATGTACCTCATGTCTCCTCAAGGGAAGTTCACGATCACCACCTCTTCTATTTCCTATTTCTTTCAATGCTTTCTAATACCATGTATTTTAATTGTGAGACTGCATGTCCTTTCTATACAAAATGTCGGGCAAGTGGTAGCTGTGTTAGTTTATATCCGATTGAAAACTTATGAAGGGCTATTCGATCCTTTACCTTTTGGGTGGATTCTCCAATATATAATAATCCAAATGGACATTTGATAGCATACACCACATATGATGATTGACAGGTATAGTGTCCCTTAATGGGAATATTGAAACCTTTGTGGGGATGTGAAATATAGTTACCCTTAATCATAGAGTATACTTGAAAAGGAAATAATTTTCATCAAGTACTATTTTTAATAAATCCAACAAAAATTCAATATGTTTACTCTCATATAAACCTGAATCGATCAACAACCGCTGGCATGCTTCAATCCCTCATCATGAGGGATTACTGTGTAAAGACTAGAGACGTCCCATGTGACCAGAATGGAATCAGGTGACAACTGTATATTTTGGATTCTGTCAAGGAAATCTGTAGTGTCTTTTATATATGATTTTGTGTTACACAATAAAGGTGTAAGACACTTGTCTAAAAACTGTGCTAGTGGTGTTGTCACAGATTCCATCCCAGAAACAATGGGGCATCCCGGAGGGTTGATGGGGTCCTTATGGATCTTAGGTAGTATATATATATATCACAGGTGTGATTGAATGTTCAGAAATAAGGAATGCTACAGTTTCATAATCAATAATCCTGTTTAAGTGCGGCTGTCAACACATTTTTAGTCCTTTTTTTAAACCCTAGAAACTGGACTAGCGTCTAATTTCCTGTAAGTGCTTTCTTATGCATGATGTTTACATACTTCCGATTCATATTTTGAGGTGTCCATAACCACAATGGCTCCCCCCTTGTCGGCTGGTTTGATAGTGATATCTCGCCGGGACGACAAGGAGTTTATTGCCGTAATTTCTTCTCGATTTAAATTGTTTGGTGTATGGTCTATTTTTTTCCTATCACTTTTTAAGTTTTAATATCATTATCCACCTTTTCAACGAACACCTCAATGGCAGAACATGAAGTAGGGGGTACTCTGATATTCTTAGATTTCAAACCTAAATTCTTTATAGATAGTAAGGCCTCTTTCACAAGGGGTGGATCAGTGATGATCCGCCCGTGAACCTCCGCTTGCTCAGCGGTGATCGCTCCGCTGACCCCCGATGAGCCGGTGGATGACAGGGCGGTTCCCCGCACACTGTGCAGGGACTGCCCAGTCTTTTCTCCGCTCTCCTCTATGGGGGTATCGGATAAACACGGACCGTCTGTCCGTGTTCACCCGATTCAATGATGGATGGAAAAATAGGGTTTTCCTCCGTCTGCAGAATCGGAGGATTGCGGAACCGGGTGAGATCGGGTGTCAGCGGATATTAATCCGCTGACACCTGCTATCTCATAGGGACCAATGTATGTCCCTTTTTCATCCGTACACGGATGGATGAAAAAGAGGACATACGGTCCACCCGTGTGAACGAGCCCCAATACATTTTTTTTTGTTTTCAATAATAGGTTGATCTGAAAAATGTGCTTTATATCTTAGTTGTCTATAAAAACAATAAAGGTCTTGCTTTAAGACAAAGTCATTCATTTTATCCTTAGGACAAAAGCCTAACCCTTTGTTCAACACACATAACTCAGTCTCTGTTAAAGAAATTGAAGACATATTATGTACCACAATATCGTTCACCGTCTCTGGCGGTTCTGGCGCCTTGTAGTCACTCCTCTCGCTACGCTTTTCCTTTGATCTCCTGCCTCCCCTCCTGGTCCGAAATCGGTTGCTGCCGTGGGTAAAAAAAGTAGTAGATACAGTGGTTGATGACCCAGTAGATGCAATAGATGAAGAATTGTTGAACTGTTTCCTTTGACCTTTTTTGTAAGTCTTAGTGTGATAAAAATTAGCATCAGCCCAATTATATGCACATTCGTTGTTGTAGTCCTGAATGACTTTGTCTTAAAGCAAGACCTTTATCGTTTTTATAGACAACTAAGATTTAAAGCACATTTTTCAGGTCAACCTATTATTGAAAACAAAAAAAAATTATTACTATCTATAAAGAATTTGGTTTTAAATCTAAGAATATCAGAGTACCCCTTACTTCCTGTTCTGCCATTGTGGTGTTTATTGAAAAGGTGGATAATGATATTAAAACTTTTTTAAGTGATAGGAATAAAATTGACCACACACAAAACAATTTAAATCAAGAAATTACGGCATTAAACTCCTTGTCATCCCGGCAAGATATCACTATCAAACCAGCCGACAAGGGGGAAGCCATTGTGGTTATGGACACCTCAAGATATGCATTGGAAGTATATAAACATCTTGCAGATGAAAGCACTTACAGGAAATTAGATGCTAGTCCCGTTTTTAGGGTTCAAATAAGGATTAAAAATGTGTTGACAGCAGCACTGAAAAACAGGATTGATGATGAAACCGTAGCATTCCTTACTTCTGAATATCCAATCACACCTGTGATATATATACTACCTAAGATCCATAAGGACCCCATCAACCCTCCGGGATGCCCCATTGTTTCTGGGATGAAATCTGTGACAACACCACTAGCACAGTATTTAGACAAGTGTCTTACACCTTTATTGTATACCACAAAATCATATATAAAAAACACTACAGATTTTCTTGACAAAATCCAAAATATACAGTTGTCACCTGATTCCATTCTGGTCACATGGGACGTCTCTAGTCTACACAGTAATCCCTCATGAGTTAGGGACTGAAGCATGCCAGCGGTTGTTGATCGTTTCAGGTTTATACGAGAGTAAACATATTGAATTTTTGTTGGATTTATTAAAAATAGTACTTGATGAAAATGATTTCCTTTTCAAGGAATTTTCACTTCTTACAGCTAAGAGGGCCAGCGATGGGTTCCAATGTCACCACCCTATGTATTAATATGAAAATCATGAGTGATCTATATGTAAAAACCACTGTTCGCAATCAATTGTTACACTTTGATAGCTTTCACCCACGTAGCGTTTTTAATTCAATTCCAAAAAGTCAGCTGATGCGCATTCAGAGAATTGTTAATGAGCCACAATGTTGTCAACAGAGATTAAATGAAATCGAGAGAAAAAAAAAAAAACGTATCCAGAGAAGATATCCTAAAGCATTAATTAAAAAAAAGAACGATTAAATCTAAACAAACAGGATGCCTAAACGATCGTTTAAAAGAATTCCTTTTGTCTCACATTACATCCTTTTTCACATGAAGTTTTTCAATATGATTAAAAAACATTGGAATATACTTAAGACTAGTTACCCCACTATTGAGGAATTTTGGAGTTTACCCATGCCCTCATATAGAAAAGAAAGAACACTCGGGGATCGATTGGTCAAATCAGATCAGATTTCCCTGCCTGTTCCTAAAACAGACATTTCTGGGACCGAAAAACATGGGATCTTTTCCATGTTTATCCTGTATCCAATGTAACTCTATGATTAAGGGTAAATATATTTCACATCCCCACAAAGGTTTCAATATTCCCATTAAGGGACACTACACCTGTCAATCATCGTATGTGGTGTATGCCATCAAATGTCCATGTGGATTATTATATATTGGAGAATCCACCCAAAAGGTAAAGGATCGAATAGCCAGTCATAAGTATTCAATCAGAGATAAACTAACACAGCTACTACTTGCCCGACATTTTGTAGAGAAAGGACATGCAGTCTCACAAATAAAATACATTGAAGGCATTGAAAGAAATAGGAGATGTGGCGATTGTGAACTTACCTTGAGGAGACGTGAGGTACATTGGATAAATTGTCTTAATACTATCACTCCTAATGGATTAAACACAGATTTGGTCTATATTTATTTTTAGAATTTACATTTTTTCGATCGATGCATATGTGTCTGCATTTATTTTTATGTTTTTTTTCCCTTTCATTTAAATTTTTCCATATATACACTTTCAATCCCTTTATATATATATGCTTTTCAGGTAATGTTTTTAAAAATTTTCATATATATATATATATATATATATTATATATATATATATATATATATATATATATATATATAAATGATATATATATATACACACACACATACATACATGAAAAAAAAATATATATATATCTATCATTTTTATGAGACTGTAGCCAGCTGGATTAAACCTTTTTTGTATCTATGGTGTAAAATACTTGAAATAACCATGTAGGAATTGGATTGTATTAGTAAGCAATTAACCATGTAATTGATTCCATATGTGATGTAGTTTGTGTAGTGTTTAAAATCGCATGACTTTCAAGAAATTGTTAGATGTGTTCTAAATGATCTGAGGAAAGTCATAAGCATGCAAGTCCGAAATGGATATCATATCATCCACGTCTAAATATTTTGAATACTTTTTTGGTATGTAACCTTTATGAAGATATTTAAAAAAATAAAGAAACGATTTTAAGTGCAGCAACTCTTGAACTTTTTACACACACACACACGCACACACATACACATACGCACTGCTCAAAACAAATTAAAAGGAACACTTTGAAAACATATGCGATCTCAACGGGCAAAAATCTCATGCTTGATGTCTATACTGATATGGACAGGGTAATGTTATAGGAATGAAAGGATGGCACATTTGATGGAAATGAAAATAATCCACCTACAGAGGGCTGAATTCAAAGACACCCCAAAAATCAAAGTGAAAAAATTGTGCAGCAAGCTAGTCCATTTTGCTAATATTTAATTGCAACAACTCAAAATGGCCCTCAGTAGTTTGTATTGTGCCCAAGTGCTTGTATGCATGCCTGACAACATCAGGGAATGCTCCTAATAAAACGATGAATGGTGTCCTGGGGTATTTTCTCCCAGATCTGGACCAGAGAATCACTGAGCTCCTGAACAGACTGAAGTGCAACCTGTTGGCACCAGATGGTTCGAAAACATAATGTCCCAGAGGTTTTCTTTTGGATTTAGGTCAGGCGAGTGTGGGGGCCATTCAATGGTATCAATTTCTTCATCCTCCAGGAACTTGCTGCATGCTCTCGCCACATGAGGCCGGGCATTGTCGTGCACCAGGAGGAACCCAGGACCCACTGAACCAGTGAAGGGTCTGACAATGGGTCCAAGGATTTCATCCTGATACCTAATGACAGTCAGGGTGCCATTGTGTAGCCTGTAGAGGTCATGGATATGCCTCCCCAGACCATTACTGACCCACCACCAAACCGGTCATGCTGAACGATGTTACAGGCAGCATAAAGTTCTCGGCGACTTCTCCAGAACCTTTCACGTCTGTCACATATGCTCAGGGTGAACCTGCTCTCATCTGTGAAAAGCATGGGGCACCATGGGCTGAACTGCAAATTCTGGTGTTCAATGGAAAAAAGGGATTTTTAAATACAGCTTACCTGTAAAATCCTTTTCTTGGAGTACATCACGGGACACAGAGCGGCATATTCATTACTATATGGGTTATATGGAGTACCTTCAGGTGTGGACACTGGCAATCTCAAACAGGAAGTCCCCTCCCTATATAACCCCCTCCCCTAGAGGGAGTCCCTCAGTTTTGTAGCAAGCAGTATGCCTCCCAAAATGTTTCCCCAAAAGAGGGGTGGGAGCTCTGTGTCCCGTGATGTACTCCAAGAAAAGGATTTTACAGGTAAGCTGTATTTAAAAATCCCTTTTTCTTTCTTGTACATCACGGGACACAGAGCGGCATATTCATTACTATATGGGATGTCCGAAAGCAATGCTTTAATGAGGGGAGGGAGACATCTTCCAAAGAAGGATTCAATTTAGAGGTATACTCAAATAATAATAATAATTCCAACTTAGTCAAGAAAAAAACTTTTTTTTTTTTTTTTTTTTTCTTTTTTACAACCAAGGGTGCCTCTGATCCCGAGGATCTTAAACTGCAGCCTGTAGTACTGCCTGTCCAAAGGCAGAATCCGCATTCCTTCTCACGTCTAGTTGATAAAACTTTGTAAACGTGTGGACTGATGACCACGTCGCCGCCTTGCATATCTGAGCCATAGAGATCTGATGGTGTGCTGCCCAGGAGGCGCCCATGGTCCTGGTAGAATGGGCCTTTACCGACAAAGGAGGAGGCAACCTCTTCAAACCGTAGGCTTGAATGATTAATTGTCTAATCCATCTCGAGATGGTGGATTTTGCAGCTGCCTGCCCCTTCTTGGGGCCATCTGGTAGAACGAACAACACATCTGTTTTCCGGATCTTTTCTGTAGCTTTAAGATAGGCCTTCATGGCCCGGACAATATCCAAGGTATGCAGCAACCCCTCCTTTCTAGATGTGGGTTTTGGAAAGAAGGATGGAAGTACCAAATCCTGGTTCAAGTGAAAATTGGATATAACCTTTGGTAGAAAGGAAGGATGGGGCCGGAGAACTGCCCTGTCCTTATGTAGAACGAGATATGGTTCCTTACACGATAAGGCTGCTAATTCTGACACTCTCCTGGCCGAAACTATGGCGACCAAGAAAACCAACTTTCTTGTCAGTAAGACTAAAGGAATCTCAGCCAACGGCTCAAAGGGTTGTTTCTGTAGAGTGGACAGGACAAGATTTAAGTCCCATGGACAAATTGGTGACTTGACAGGAGGATTAATACGCAAGACCCCCTGTATGAAGGTCTTTACCAGCGAGTGGGTGGCCAGCGGCCTCTGAAACCACACTGACAGAGCTGAAATCTGTCCCTTGATTGTGCTTAATGCCAGGCCTTTATCCACTCCTAGCTGGAGAAAACTTAACACCCTATCAATGGTATAATTGCGGGAATTCCATCTTTTGGATTCACACCAGCCTACGTAGTTCCTCCACACCCTGTAATAAATCACCCTGGAGGCCGGCTTTCTAGCCCTAATCAGGGTAGGAATTACCTGCCTAGACAGACCCCTACCCCTGAGAATCAGGGATTCAGCCTCCAGGCCGTCAAATTTAGACGTTGTAATGTAGGGTGGAGGATCGGGCCTTGTGAGAGTAGGTCTGGTCGTAGAGGAAGAGTCCAAGGGTCTCCCACTGCCATCTTCAGGACTAGTGAGTACCATGTCCTCTGGGGCCAAGCTGGAGCTACTAGAATGACCGGCTTGTGCTCCACTCTGATCCTGCGCAACAGGCGAGGAAGTAACTGTAGCGGAGGGAATGCATATAGAAGTTTGAATTGATGCCAAGGGCAAACCAACGCATCGGTTTCGCAGGCCATAGGGTCCCTCGCTCGAGACACGAACCTGTCTAGTTTCTTGTTGAACCTGGATGCCATTATATCTACGTCTGGCATTCCCCACCTCTGGCAGATTGTCTGAAAGACCTGGGGATGCAGAGACCACTCCCCTGGCAACAGACTCTGGTGACTTAAGAAGTCTGCCTGCAGGTTGTCCACTCCGGGAATGAATATCGCCGAAATGCAGGGTACATGAACCTCTGCCCACTGAAAAATCAAGCTCACCTCCCTCTGAGCGGCCTGACTCCTGGTTCCCCCTTGGTGGTTTATGTATGCCACCGCTGTGGCATTGTCTGACTGGATTCTCACCGGGAACCCCTGTAATCTGGAGGTCCAAGCCAGAAGGGCTAGGCGAGCAGCTCTGATCTCCAAGATATTGATGGGGAGCTGCCTCTCTGTTTCCACCCAAGTTCCCTGGCGAGAGAACCCCTCGAAGACCGCCCCCCAGCCTGCCAGGCTGGCGTCTGTGGTAACTACCTTCCAGACAACAGGGCTGAAGGATCTTCCCTTTAGAAGATTCTGAGGGTTCAACCACCAGGCCAGGCTTTGTCGGACCCTTGATATCGTCAAAGGGGACTCTAAGGCATGTGCTCTCTTGCCCTAGGCTGCTAGAATGGCTGCCTGTAGGACGCGAGTGTGGATCTGAGCGTATGGTACTGCCTCGAACGTGGCCACTAGCTTGCTTAGTAATCGCATACACAGGCGAATAGTTGGTTTTTTCTTGCTTAGAACCAACTGAACCAACCCCTTGATAGCCTCGATCTTTACAAGGGGCAGGAACACCCTTTGCTGTTCTGTGTCTAACCTCATGCCGAGGTATTCCAACTGCTTTGTAGGCTGGAACGCTGACTTTCCCCGGTTTAGGACCCAGCCGAATCCTTCGAGGTACCGAACCGTGAGGTTTACTGCCTGTTGCAGACACGGCCGTGAGTGATCTATGATTAAAAGGTCGTCCAAGTACGCTAGGACTGTGACCCCTTGGATCCTTAAATTGGCCAGAACTGGGGCTAGGATCTTCGTGAATACCCGGGGGGCCGTGGCCAGCCCGAAGGGGAGCGCCCTGAATTGGAAGTGTCGCTGCCCCACCGCGAAGCGTAAAAATCTTTGATGCGACTGAAAGATTGGTACATGAAGGTAAGCATCCTTTATGTCTATGGAGGCCAGAAAATCGTCCCTCTGAAGCGCGGCGGCTGCTGACCGGATGGATTCCATCCGGAAGGAACGAACCCTTAGGTAACCGTTTAACCTCTTTAGGTCCAAGATTGGCCTGACATCGCCGTTGGGCTTTGGTATGACAAAGAGATTGGAATAGAAACCTAGCCCTTGCTCTTGGGCTGGCACCTCTATTATTACGTCCTGGCAAAGCAGGTGATCCAAAGCTGCCAGCATTGAGGCCTTCCTTGCTGGATCCTTTGGTAGCCTTGACTCTTGAAAATGAGGCGGAGGACACTTTAGAAACTCCAGTCTGTAGCCTGTGGTTACAGACGCCCGGACCCATTTGTCGGGGATCTTGGCTTCCCAAACTTCTGAGAAGAAACTAAGCCTTCCCCCCACCCGCGAGAGTGGGGGCGCCCCTTCATAAGGCAGACTTAGGGGCTGTCTTTGTCAGCTTGCGATACCATGGCCTCTTACCCCCAGGGGCCTGTCCCTGCGATCTACTGTTAACGTTGGATCGTGCAGGCGGCCGTCGATACTGCCTGGAATTTGAGGGCCCTGAGACAGGAAAGAGCTGCCTTTTAAATGTAGGACCCCGGAATGTCTTTTTGACCGGTAAAAGGGTACTTTTGCCACTTGAAATAGTCTGAATGTATTTATCCAGATCCTCCCCGAAGAGTCGCCCTCCATGGAAGGGAAACCCTGCCAGAAGCTTTTTGCATGGGGGCTCCGCCGCCCAGTTCTTCAACCATAAGAGCCTTCTCATGTGCACCAAAAATAGTGATAAACGAGAGGCCTGCTGGATGGAATCTTTTATAGCATCTACAGCAAAACACAGAGCTCTGGGAATGTCAGAAAACTCTTCTGCTTGTTGGGTAGGCATGTCCTTTAACATTTCTTTTGTCTGGTCCTTTAACGCCTGACACACTCCAATTGCAGCCACAGCTGGCTGTACCACTGCTCCTGCCGTAGCAAAGGATGCTTTTAAAAGTGTCTCTAACCGTTTATCAACCGGATCTTTAAACATATGTATGTTTTCCACCGGGCAAGTTAGTGATTTATTCACACATGAGATGGCTGCATCCACCACTGGGAGCCTCCACCTCTTGGAGAATTTTTCCTCCATGGGGTAAATGACCGCAAATCTCTTCGGTGGCAGAAAAATCCTGTCCGGCCGTACCCAATCCCGAAAGATCAATTCCTCCAAGAGAGGATGGACCGGAAAAACTGCGTTGCTTAACGGAGCTTTCAAAGAGCCCAGAGAGGATACCGGAGGAACCTGAGGCTCTGGCAATGGTAAACTAAATGCCGAGCGGACCATGTCCGTCAAAGACTGTACCCACAGTCTCTCTGTCTGGGAGTCTGAAAATGGTTCCTCAGAGGTAGATCCCTCAATCCCTGAACCCTCTTGGTTCAGGTCTAGTTGATCCTCCTGCGATTCCAATTCCTCCGGAGAGAGAATCTCAGCATCTGAGGATACACCTCTTGGCGATGGGGATCTAACCCGTTTCTTGCCAGGAATAGCTCTAGCGATCAATGCTGCTATCCTCTCTTCTAGCCCCCCTAGGGATACGGCTAGCATCTCCTCTGTGATAAACACAGGGCTGGGCTGATCTGGGCCAGCCTCCGCACCAGATCCCCCTAATGGCTCATCCAAGGCGCCCTTTATGGGAATAAGTTGCGGGGAAAGTATCGGCATATCATCAGAATCAGAGGGGGAACCCCTTTGTTTTTTGGTCTTTTTTGTACCCTTTGACCCCGAACCTTTGGAAGCCATAATACAAAATCGAGGGACTCCGCCAACAACAACAGACTGTAGTGGCCAGGAGTACAAAACTAGAGTTTAGTGGACATTAGATCACTAATGCCCAAAAACTGATGGGGCCCCGTATGTTTCTTTTTTTTTTTTTTTTTTTTTAAATATATATAAGTCTTTCTTTTTTTTTTTTTTTTCAAACATACAGTGACCCCAAACTTAGTTTGCCAGCCTCCAACCTGCTGCCAAAAGGGGAATTTCTTGGCTTAACAAAAAAGGCATTGGAACAAAGTCCAGCATGTACTACCCCTCTTCCGCCACCGGGAGTCACTGTTCTGCCGCTCTGCGTCCTCTCCCTCTGAGATCAGCCTCAGACTGAGCACTGACAATGCCTGCTGATCTATAACAGCACAAGGCGCGCCCCTGTATGACGCTGCAGGCACGCCCCCCCCGCCCTCCTCTCTGAACGGCGCGAAAAACGTCTATAAGACGTGCGCGCGCACGCGCGCGTGTATGCCGGAGCAGGAGGAACATGGAGGAGCCGCGCTGCTGGAGACCCAGGACCGTAGTATCAGGCGGCAGATTCAAACCCCCGGCCAGGTAGGACTCTCCAAAAGGCCCCATAGGGATCCTTACCAGTCCTAGGAAGAAAGCAGCAGGTAGCTAGCGACACCATTCTTAGACAGGGGAACCTAGTGATGGGGGAAAAGGGATCATCCTGTCTTTCTCAGACATAGTGAGCAAGGTTGCCAATGCAGAGCATACTTAGGCTACCCCCCTTTTAGGTTACCCTGGAGAGCCTGCTGTCGAACCAAGTCCCGCAGGCTCCCCTCTTACCTGCTCCATGCTGCAGGATGTTTGTCCAGCAAAACGATCCAATCTTCTCCCATCTCCGTGGGTAGCGTAGTAGACCTTCAGGCCCTGGGGTCCTATGAAGGTACCCACTGTCCTGGACCTATATAGCACCCTGGCAAACAGGAACTTATGGTTTTTACAAACTCCAAGTCCTGGGCCCAGGGTCCAGCCCTCCAAAGAGGAGCATTATAGGCAAAACCCCACGGTTTGGGGCCCGGGTACTGTCCACTTTGGCACTGAGGCTCCTTGGACAGATCCGGTTAGCCCGCCCTTAATCCCAAGGATGTGGAGCAAAGCTATTCCGTGACCAACACCTAAGACACTGGCGAAAAAACTGAGGGACTCCCTCTAGGGGAGGGGGTTATATAGGGAGGGGACTTCCTGTTTGAGATTGCCAGTGTCCACACCTGAAGGTACTCCATATAACCCATATAGTAATGAATATGCCGCTCTGTGTCCCGTGATGTACAAGAAAGAAATGCCAATCGAGCTCCAGTGTTCGGCAGTGAGCACAGAGCACAATAATGGAGGATGGGCCCTCAGCACACCCCCATGAAGTGAGGCATATCCTTGGAGGGACGCACATACCTCTACAGGCTACACAATGGCACCCTGACTGCCATTAGGTATCAGGATGAAATCCTTGGACCCATTGTCAGACCCTCTACTGGTACAGTGGGTCCTGGGTTCCTCCTGACAATGCCCTGCCTCATGTGGTGAAAGCATGCAGCCAGTTCATGGAGGATGAAGAAATTGATACCATTGAATGGCCCCCATGCTCACCTGATTTAAATCCAAAAGAACACCTCTGTGACATTATATTTCAGTCCATCCGGTGCCGCCAGTTTGCACCTCAGTCTGTTCAGGAGCTCAGTGATGCTCTGGTCCAGATCTGGGAGGAAATACCTCAAGACACCATTCGTCGTCTCATTAGGAGCATTCCCCAATGTTGTCAGGCATGCATATATACACTTGGGGGCAATACAAACTACTGAGGACCATTTTGAGTTGTTGCAATGAAATTTCAGCAAAATGAACTAGCTTGCTGCATTCACTTTGATTTTCGAGGTGTCTTTGAATTCAGCCCTCTGTAGGTGGATAATTTTTATTTCCATGAAATGATGTGCCATCCTTTCATTCCCAACACATTACCCAGTCCATATCAGTACAGACAAAAAGCATTAGATTTTTGCCTGTTGAGATTGGATATGTTTTAAAAAAAAATTGAGCAGCATATACACTATATTATATATACACACACACATATTATACATACACACACACACATATACACACACAGCTATGAACGCATAAGCGGCAACAGCATAATACCATTTTAAAAGATCTGCATTGATTTAGCTACACACAATTAAACAGCAAATAAAAGCACATTGTAGCGCACTGCTCTTGTGCATGCATGGTAGTGTCAGATCACATGCCTCTCCCTACACGTTTAGTCACAATTGACATCAGGGGGAAACCGGGACAGTGTGTTCCCGTTTCTAAATGATTCCAAATAAACTTAGAGGTTTTAAGGAATTCAATTGCTGGTCACCTTTAACGATGAGCAAGCACATTTGACCTCAATATACAGTAATGAGGGCTCTCATCCTTTGGCAAGAGGCAAAATATTTATAATATACAGATTTTGTACATTAGTCCACTTGGTTCTATCATGTTTATCATAGGTGTATTTAAAAATGAGAGAGACAACCAACAATAATTCTGGCTCCCACAGACTAGCTACAGTATATGATTATATGGTACACAGATTAGTCCTGTCAATTTAAGAAGGCACTCCTAATGACAACTCGTTATGTGTATAAAAGACACCTGTCCACAGAATCTTTCTTCCATTCAAACTTCACCATTATGGGCAAGACCAAAGAGCTGTCAAAGGATGTCAGGGAAAAGATTGTAGGCCTGCACAAGGCTGTAATGGGTTACAAGACCCTCAGTAAAAGCTTGGCGAGTAGGAGACAACTGTTGGAGCGATTATTAGCAAATGGAAGAAATACAAAATACCCATCAATTACCCTTGCTCTGAAGCTCCACGCAATATTTCTTCCTCAGGATGATCATGAGAAAGTGAGGGATCAACCCAGAACTACACGGGAGGAGCTTGTGTATGATATGAAAAGGCAGTTGGGACAACAGTCACCAAACAAATTATTGGTAACACAATACGCTGCCATGTATTGAAATCCTGCAGCACCCACAAAGTTCCCCTCCCCAAAAAGGAACATGTACAGGACCATCTCAAGCTTGCCAATGAACATCTAAAATGATTCAGAGAAGGATTGGGAGAAAGTGCTGTGGTCATATGAGACCAAAATTGAGCTCATTAGCATTACCTCAATTCGTCGTGTTTAGAGGAAGAAAAATGCTGACTATGACGCTAAGAACACCATCCCTTCCAGTCACGCACAGGAGGTGGAAACATTATGATTTGGATCGGTTTCTCTGCTATAGGCACAGGCTGACTTTGCCACACTAAGGAGCTAATGGATGTGACCATGTATTGTAAAATTTTGAACGAGAACTTTCTTACCTCCGCCAGAACATTAAGGATGGGTCTTCCTGCATGAGAGTGACCCAAAACAAAGGTGTGGCTCAAGGAGAAGCACATTAAGGTGATGGAGTGGCCTAGCCAGTCTCTAGACCTTAATCCTATTGGAAAAAAGGGATTTTTAAATACAGCTTACCTATAAAATCCTTTTCTTGGAGTACATCACGGGACACAGAGCGGCATATTCATTACTATATGGGTTATATGGAGTACCTTCAGGTGTGGACACTGGCAATCTCAAACAGGAAGCCCCCTCCCTATATAACCCCCTCCCCTAGAGGGAGTCCCTCAGTTTTGTAGCAAGCAGTATGCCTCCCAAAATGTTCACCCAAAAGAGGGGTGGGAGCTCTGTGTCCCGTGATGTACTCCAAAAAAAGGATTTTACAGGTAAGCTGTATTTAAAAATCCCTTTTTCTTTCTCGTACATCACGGGACACAGAGCGGCATATTCATTACTATATGGGATGTCCGAAAGCAATGCTTTAATGAGGGGAGGGAGACATCTTCCAAAGAAGGATTCAATTTAGAGGTATACTCAAATAATAATAATAATTCCAACTTAGTCAAGAAAATTTTTTTTTTTTTTTTATTTTTTACAACCAAGGGTGCCCCTGATCCCGAGGATCTTAAACTGCAGCCTGTAGTACTGCCTGTCCAAAGGCAGAATCCGCATTCCTTCTCACGTCTAGTTGATAAAACTTTGTAAACGTGTGGACTGATGACCACGTCGCCGCCTTGCATATCTGAGCCATAGAGATCTGATGGTGTGCTGCCCAGGAGGCGCCCATGGCCCTGGTAGAATGGGCCTTTACCGACAAAGGAGGAGGCAACCTCTTCAAACCGTAGGCTTGAATGATTAATTGTCTAATCCATCTCGAGATAGTGGATTTTGCAGCTGCCTGCCCCTTCTTGGGGCCATCTGGTAGAACGAACAACACATCTGTTTTCCGGATCTTTTCTGTAGCTTTAAGATAGGCCTTCATGGCCCGGACAATATCCAAGGTATGCAGCAACCCCTCCTTTCTAGATGTGGGTTTCGGAAAGAAGGATGGAAGTACCAAATCCTGGTTCAAGTGAAAATTGGATATAACCTTTGGTAGAAAGGAAGGATGGGGCCGGAGAACTGCCCTGTCCTTATGTAGAACGAGATATGGTTCCTTACACGATAAGGCTGCTAATTCTGACACTCTCCTGGCCGAAACTATGGCGACCAAGAAAACCAACTTTCTTGTCAGTAAAACTAAAGGAATCTCAGCCAACGGCTCAAAGGGTTGTTTCTGTAGAGTGGACAGGACAAGATTTAAGTCCCATGGACAAATTGGTGACTTGACAGGAGGATTAATACGCAAGACCCCCTGTATGAAGGTCTTCACCAGCGAGTGGGTGGCCAGCGGCCTCTGAAACCACACTGACAGAGCTGAAATCTGTCCCTTGATTGTGCTTAATGCCAGGCCTTTATCCACTCCTAGCTGGAGAAAACTTAATACCCTATCAATGGTATATTTGCGGGAATTCCATCTTTTGGATTCACACCAGCCTACGTAGTTCCTCCACACCCTGTAATAAATCACCCTGGAGGCCGGCTTTCTAGCCCTAATCAGGGTAGGAATTACCTGCCTAGACAGACCTCTACCCCTGAGAATCAGGGATTCCGCCTCCAGGCCGTCAAATTTAGACGCTGTAATGTAGGGTGGAGGATCGGGCCTTGTGAGAGTAGGTCTGGTCGTAGAGGAAGAGTCCAAGGGTCTCCCACTGCCATCTTCAGGACTAGTGAGTACCATGTCCTCCGGGGCCAAGCTGGAGCTACTAGAATGACCGGCTTGTGCTCCACTCTGATCCTGCGCAACAGGCGAGGAAGTAACTGTAGCGGAGGGAATGCATATAGAAGTTTGAATTGATGCCAAGGGCAAACCAACGCATCGGTTCCGCAGGCCATAGGGTCCCTCGCTCGAGACACGAACCTGTCTAGTTTCTTGTTGAACCTGGATGCCATTATATCTACGTCTGGCATTCCCCACCTCTGGCAGATTGTCTGAAAGACCTGGGGATGCAGAGACCACTCCCCTGGCGACAGAATCTGGCGACTTAAGAAGTCTGCCTGCAGGTTGTCCACTCCGGGAATGAATATCGCCGAAATGCAGGGTACATGAACCTCTGCCCACTGAAAAATCAAGCTCACCTCCCTCTGAGCGGCCTGACTCCTGGTTCCCCCTTGGTGGTTTATGTATGCCACCGCTGTGGCATTGTCTGACTGGATTCTCACCGGGGACCCCTGTAATCTGGAGGTCCATGCCCGAAGGGCTAGGCGAGCAGCTCTGATCTCCAAGATATTGATGGGGAGCTGCCTCTCTGTTTTCACCCAAGTTCCCTGGCGAGAGAACCCCTCGAAGACCGCCCCCCAGCCTGCCAGGCTGGCGTCTGTGGTAACTACCTTCCAGACAACAGGGCTGAAGGATCTTCCCTTTAGAAGATTCTGAGGGTTCAACCACCAGGCCAGGCTTTGTCGGACCCTTGATGATAGCGTCAAAGGGGACTCTAAGGCATGTGCTCTCTTGCCCCAGGCTGCTAGAATGGCTGCCTGTAGGACGCGAGTGTGGATCTGAGCGTACGGTACTGCCTCGAACGTGGCCACTAGCTTGCCTAGTAATCGCATACACAGGCGAATAGTTGTTTTTTTCTTGCTTAGAACCAACTGAACCAACCCCTTGATAGCCTCGATCTTTGCAAGGGGCAGGAACACCCTTTGCTGTTCTGTGTCTAACCTCATGCCGAGGTATTCCAACTGCTTTGTAGGCTGGAACGCTGACTTTTCCCGGTTTAGGACCCAGCCGAATCCTTCGAGGTACTGAACCGTGAGGTTTACTGCCTGTTGCAGACACGGCCGTGAGTGATCTATGATTAAAAGGTCGTCCAAGTACGCTAGGACTGTGACCCCTTGGATCCTTAAATTGGCCAGAACTGGGGCTAGGATCTTCGTGAATACCCGGGGGGCCGTGGCCAGCCCGAAGGGGAGCGCCCTGAATTGGAAGTGTCGCTGCCCCACCGCAAAGCATAAAAATCTTTGATGCGACTGAAAGATTGGTACATGAAGGTAAGCATCCTTTATGTCTATGGAAGCCAGAAAATCGTCCCTCTGAAGCGCGGCGGCTGCTGACCGGATGGATTCCATGCGGAAGGAACGAACCCTTAGGTAACCGTTTAACCTCTTTAGGTCCAAGATTGGCCTGACATCGCCGTTGGGCTTTGGTATGACAAAGAGATTGGAATAGAAACCTAGCCCTTGCTCTTGGGCTGGCACCTCTATTATTACGTCCTGGCAAAGCAGGTGATCCAAAGCTGCCAGCATTGAGGCCTTCCTTGCTGGATCCTTTGGTAGCCTTGACTCTTGAAAATGAGGCGGAGGAAAGTTTAGAAACTCCAGTCTGTAGCCTGTGGTTACAGACGCCCGGACCCATTTGTCGGGGATCTTGGCTTCCCAAACTTCTGAGAAGAAACGAAGCCTTCCCCCCACCCGCGAGAGTGGGGGCGCCCCTTCATAAGGCAGACTTAGGGGCTGTCTTTGTCGGCTTGCGATACCATGGCCTCTTACCCCCAGGGGCCTGTCCCTGCGATCTACTGTTAACGTTGGATCGTGCAGGCGGCCGTCGATACTGCCTGGAATTTGAGGGCCCTGAGACAGGAAAGAGCTGCCTTTTAAATGTAGGACCCCGGAATGTCCTTTTGACCGGTAAAAGGGTACTTTTGCCACTTGAAATAGTCTGAATGTATTTATCCAGATCCTCCCCGAAGAGTCGTCCTCCATGGAAGGGAAACCCTGCCAGAAGCTTTTTGCATGGGGGCTCCGCCGCCCAGTTCTTCAACCATAAGAGCCTTCTCATGTGCACCAAAAATAGTGATAAACGAGAGGCCTGCTGGATGGAATCCTTTATAGCATCTACAGCAAAACACAGAGCTCTGGGAATGTCAGAAAACTCTTCTGCTTGTTGGGTAGGCATGTCCTTTAACATTTCTTTTGTCTGGTCCTTTAACGCCTGACAAACTCCAATTGCAGCCACAGCTGGCTGTACCACTGCTCCTGCCGTAGCAAAGGATGCTTTTAAAAGTGTCTCTAACCGTTTATCAACCGGATCTTTAAACATATGTATGTTTTCCACCGGGCAAGTTAGTGATTTATTCACACATGAGATAGCTGCATCCACCACTGGGAGCCTCCACCTCTTGGAGAATCTTTCCTCCATGGGGTAAATGACCGCAAATCTCTTCGGTGGCAGAAAAATCCTGTCCGGCCGTACCCAATCCCGAAAGATCAATTCCTCCAAGAGAGGATGGACCAGAAAAACTGCGTTGCTTAACGGAGCTTTCAAAGAGCCCAGAGAGGATACCGGAGGAACCTGAGGCTCTGGCAATGGTAAACTAAATGCCGAGCGGACCATGTCCGTCAAAGACTGCACCCACAGTCTCTCTGTCTGGGAGTCTGAAAATGGTTCCTCAGAGGTAGATCCCTCAATCCCTGAACCCTCTTGGTTCAGGTCTAGTTGATCCTCCTGCGATTCCAATTCCTCCGGAGAGAGAATCTCAGCATCTGAGGATACACCTCTTGGTGATGGGGATCTAACCCGTTTCTTGCCAGGAATAGCTCTAGCGATCAATGCTGCTATTCTCTCTTCTAGTCCCCCTAGGGATACAGCTAGCATCTCCTCTGTGATAAACACAGGGCTGGGCTGATCTGGGCCAGCCTCCGCACCAGACCCCCCTAATGGCTCATCCAAGGCGACCTTTATGGGAATAAGTTGCGGGGAAAGTATCGGCATATCATCCGAATCAGAGGGGGAACCCCTTTGTTTTTTGGTCTTTTTTGTACCCTTTGACCCCGAACCTTTGGAAGCCATAATACAAAATCGAGGGACTCCGCCAACCACAACAGACTGTAGTGGCCAGGAGTACAAAACTAGAGCTTAAGGGACAATAGATCACTAATGCCCAAAAACTGATGGGGCCCCGTATGTTTTTTTTTTTTTTTTTTTTTAAATATATATAAGTCTCTTTCTTTTTTTTTTTTTTTTTAAACATACAGTGACCCCAAACTTAGTTTGCCAGCCTCCAACCTGCTGCAAAAAGGGGGATTTATTGGCTTAACAAAAAGGCATTGGAACAAAGTCCAGCATGTACTACCCCTCTTCCGCCACCGGGAGTCACTGTTCTGCCGCTCTGCGTCCTCTCCCTTTGAGATCAGCCTCAGACTGAGCACTGACAATGCCTGCTGATCTATAACAGCACAAGGCGCGCCCCTGTATGACGCTGCAGGCACGCCCCCCCCCCCGCCCTCCTCTCCGAACGGCGCGAAAAATGCGCGCGTATGCCGGAGCAGGAGGAACATGGAGGAGCCGCGCTGCTGGAGACCCAGGACTGCAGTATCAGGCGGCAGATTCAAACCCCCGGCCAGGTAGGACTCTCCAAAAGGCCCCATAGGGATCCTTACCAGTCCTAGGAAGAAAGCAGCAGGTAGCTAGCAACACCATTCTTAGACAGGGGAACCTAGTGATGGGGGAAATGGGATCATCCTGTCTTTCTCAGACATAGTGAGCAAGGTTGCCAATGCAGAGCATACTTAGGCTACCCCCCTATTAGGTTACCCCGGAGAGCCTGCTGTCGAACCAAGTCCCGCAGGCTCCCCTCTTACCTGCTCCATGCTGCAGGATGTTTGTCTAGCAAAACGATCCAATCTTCTCCCATCTCCGTGGGTAGCGTAGTAGACCTTCAGGCCCTGGGGTCCTATGAAGGTACCCACTGTCCTGGACCTATATAGCACCCTGGCAAACAGGAACTTATGGTCTTTATGAACTCCAAGTCCTGGGCCCAGGGTCCAGCCCTCCAAAGAGGAGCATTATAGGCAAAACCCCACGGTTTGGGGCCCGGGTACTGTCCACTTTGGCACTGAGGCTCCTTGGACAGATCCGGTTAGCCCGCCCTTAATCCCAAGGATGTGGAGCAAAGCTATTCCGTGACCAACACCTAAGACACTGGCGAAAAAACTGAGGGACTCCCTCTAGGGGAGGGGGTTATATAGGGAGGGGACTTCCTGTTTGAGATTGCCAGTGTCCACACCTGAAGGTACTCCATATAACCCATATAGTAATGAATATGCCGCTCTGTGTCCCGTGATGTACGAGAAAGAAATAAGGATTTAGAGAATATCCATGAAGAGTGGACCGAAATCTCTCATGAGATGTGTGCAAACCTGGTAACCAACTACAAGAAAGGTTTTACCTCTGTGCTTGCCAACAGGGGTTTCTCCACCAAGTCATGCTTGGGGATCAGATACTTATTTTACTCACTGAACTGCAACTCAATTTATAACATTTGTAATATCAATTTTTCTGTATTTGTGGTTGATATTCTATCATTTAAATACACCTATGATAAAATTATAAACCTTTAATTTCTTTGTAAATGGGCAAACTTACAAAATCTGCAGGGGATCAAATAACTATTTTCCCCACTGATGTGTGTGTATATACAGTATCTCACAAAAGTGAAAGTAAATATTTTCATGTGAAAATACTGAAGAAATTACACTTTACTATAATGTAAAGTAACCCGTATACAGCTTGTATAACAGTGTAAATTTGCTGTCCCCTCAAAATAACGCAACACACATTATTGTCTAAACCGCTGGCAACAAAAGTGAGCACACCTATAAGTAAAAAAAAATCAAAAATAGGGCGTAAAGTGTTAATATTTTGTGCGGCCATCATTATTTTCCAGCACTGGCTTAACCTTCTTGGGCATGGAGTTCACCAGAGCTTCACAGGTTACCACTAGAGTCCTCTTCTACTCCTCCATGACAACATTACAGAGCTGTTGGATGTTAAGAGACCTTGTGCTCCTCTACCTTCTATTTGAGGATGCCTCACAGATGGCTTAATAGGGTTTAGGTCTGGAGACATGCTTGGCCAGTAAATCACCTTTACCCTCAGCTTCTTTAGCAAGGCAATGGTCATCTTGGGGGTGTGTTTGGGGTCGTTATGTTGGAATACTGTCCTGCGGCCCAGTCTCCGGAGGGAGGGGGATCATGCTCTGCTTCAGTATGTCACAGTAAATGTTGGCATTCATAGTTCCCTCAAACTGGAGCTTCCCAGTGCCAGAATCACTCATGTAGCCCCAGACCATGACACTCCCACCACCATGTTTGACTGTAGGCAAGACACACTTGCCTTTGTACTCCTCACCTGGTTGCCACCACACATGCTTAACACCATCTGAACCAAATAAGTTTATCTTGGTCTCATCAGACCACAGGACATGGTTCCAGTGATCCATGTCCTTAGTCTGCCTGTCTTCAGCAAACTGTTTGCAGGCTTTCTTGTGTATCATGTCTAGAAAAGGGCTTACTTCTGGGACGACATGCAGACCAATTTGATGAAGTGTGCAGCGTATTATCTGAGCACTAACAGGCAGACCCCCATCCCTTCAACCTCTGCAGCAATGCTGGCAGCACTTTGGTTATGATGCTCAGCACGTGCACTCAACTTCTTTGGTTGACCATGGCAATTTTTACATCCGTTTTCATATCCACTGACATCAGTTTTTTACAAAAAAAAAAAAAAAAAGTGACTGAACTTCAAAAATGTTATATACAGTGCTCATAAGTTTACAGACCCTGGCAGAATTTATAATTACTTGACCATTTTTCAGAGAATATGAATAACACAAAAACATTTCTTTCAGTCATGGTAAGTATTTGGCTAATGCCATTTATTATCAATCAACTGTGTTTACTTTTTAACCACTTAAGACCCGGACCATTATTCAGGTAAAGGACCTGGCCCCTTTTTGCGATTCCGCACTACATTGCTTTAACTGACAATTGCGTGGTCGTGCGACATGGCTCCCAAACATAATTGCTGTCCTTTTTTCCCCACAAATAGAGCTTTCTTTTGGTAGTATTTGATCACCTCTACGATTTTTATTTTTGCGCTATAAACAAAAATATATTTTTTTACTTTTTGCTATAATAAATATCCCCAAAAAATAAATATTTTTTTTCCCCTCAGTTTTGGCCAATACGTATTCTTCTACTTATTTTTGGTAAAAAAATAAATAAAAATCGCAATGACACCATTGTCATTTTCACAGGGAAAAGGGCTATAAAAATGCCCCGATTACTGTGAAAATTACACTGGCAGTGAAGGGGTTAACCTGTTGGGGTGCTAAAGGGGTTAAGTGTGTCCTAATGTGCGTTTCTTACTTTAGGGAGGCGTGGCTGGACATGTGACATCACTGATCGTCGTTCCCCCGGACAGGGAACAGACGATCAGTGACAAGCCACAAAGAAGAACGGGGAAGGTTTGTTTACACTCGCCTCTCCCCATTCTTCAGCTGCCGTGACCCGATCACGGGACACCGGCAGCGATCGGGTCCGTGGGTCCTACAGGTGCGGTCACGGAGCTTCGGACCGGGTCTCGAACGCGGCGCCACCGGCAGCTCGCGATCCACGGCTGGGTTCTTAAAGGGGATGTACCATTCTGTCTACGTATATTGTCGTGCGCCGGTCCTTAAGCGATTAACCACTTAAGACCCGGACCAATACGCTGGCAAATGACCCAAGGGGTTTTTGCGATTCGGCACTGCGTCGCTTTAACAGACAATTGCGCGGTCGTGCGACGTGGCTCCCAAACAAAATTTGCGTCCTTTTTTTCCCACAAATAGAGCTTTCTTTTGGTGGTATTTGATCACCTCTGCGGTTTTTATTTTTTGCGCTATAAACAAAAATAGAGCGACAATTTAAAAAAAAATGCAATATTTTTTACTTTTTGCTATAATAAATATCCCCCAAAAATATATAAAAAAACATTTTTTTTCCTCAGTTTAGGCCGATACGTATTCTTCTACATATTTTTGGTAAAAAAAATCGCAATAAGCGTTTATCGGTTGGTTTTCGCAAAATTTATAGCGTTTACAAAATAAGGGATAGTTTTATTGCATTTTTATTAATTATTTTTTTTTTTACTACTAATAGCGGCGATCAGCGATTTTTTTCGTGACTGCGACAATATGGCGGACACTTCGGACAATTTTTACACATTTTTGGGACAATTGTCATTTTCACAGCAAAAAATGCATTTAAATTGCATTGTTTACTGTGGAAATGACAGTTGCAGTTTGGGAGTTAACCACAGGTGGCGCTGTAGGGGATGTGTACCTAATGTGTGTGTTTACTACTGTAGGGGGGTGTGGCTGTAGGTGTGACGTCATCGATCGCGTCCCCCTATTACAGGGATGACGCGATCGATGCTCCGGCCACAGAGAAGCACGGGGAAGCCGTGTGTACACACGGCTCTCCCCGTTCTTCTGCTCCAGGGACGGATCGCCGCACTGCAGCGGCGATCGGGTCCGCGAATCCCGCGGTCCCGGTCCTGGAGCTTCGGACCGGGTCGCGGGCGCGCGCCCGCGACCCACGGCTGGGTACTATAACCAACGTATATATACGTTGATGTGCCCAGCCGTGCCATTCTGCCGACGTAAATCTGCAGGAGGCGGTCCTTAAGTGGTTAAGGAAACTTAAATTATCATGCCTCATTATGCAACCATGCGAAATCTAGGCAAACATGCAACTTTAAGTGATCATGCATCCTTTTGCAATTCAGCATTTTTCATGCGATCAAACATCTTATGCATTTTAAGCACTATTATGCGGACAAGTACCCTTGTGTGACCAAGGACTCATGTGTGATCAAGCACCCCTGTGTGATCCAGCATATTTATGCAATCAAGCATTTTTATGCGATTTTAGGCATTTCTGTGAAAACAAGCCTCTCTGTGTAACCAAGTATCCTTAGGTAATCTAGGACTCGTGTGATCAGCAACATTGAGTGCTACAGCATCTTTATGCAATCAAGCATTTTTATGCGATTTTAGACTTTTGTGTACAAACAAACCTCTCCGTGCGACTTAAGCACTTTAATGTGACCAAGCATTATGCAACTATGTAAAAAACAACATGTAAATCCATAAGAACAGAAACATGCATCTTTATGTGATCAACAATAAACATGTTCTGTTACTTTTTACCCCACATGCATTTTGTACATTTCGAACGTATGTATTTTATGCAAACATGTGGACTGGTAAAGAGGAAGTTATTCTCTGCAGACGTGCGTTTCCGCAATCATGCGATATAGCTGCTGTGCATTAGCAATGTGCACCAGCAACTGTGCATCCCAGAAGTTGTGTGTTTGGCTAGCCTGAAGCCAGCACCAGGATAAGGATCCTGTGGAGGTTTTTCTAGCAACCTATACTCCTCAGCTAGAGTTTTTAGGAGGAGAAAAAAAACAGCTTATGCGGGTGCCCAATCAGCAGAAATAAACTGTTGCAGTAAAGGAGTGGGAATGTACAAACCTATGGGAATCTTTTTTTTTTTAAACCCCAAGGAGGAGACAGAGGCTTTGGCCGTCTAGACTCTAGACTGAGGGCAAGTTATATGCAGTATGAATCATTGAAAAAGACTGCAGCTGCAACTCCATACCTTGTGAGGCTTCTGATGCCTCAGAGTGCACCTGTTCCCTGTCCTCTGACAGTGAACTTTCATCCTCAGGACTTGAATCCTTTTGTTTGAGGATTTAGAACAGGGAAAGGGGCACACTCCGGTTTCTGCTGTTTGTGAGGATGCTGCGAATATAGCAGTTAACCTCTTATAGACCAACAAATGCAGAGCAAAAAACATCCAAACCGACATATGCAGAATGATTGCAATGTTGGGGGAGGCTGCAATGCCTTACAGGGCAGATGGCTCAACCTGCGGGCCGCCTCAGGTCTCTACAGGGGAGGATGGTATCATTCAAGCATGATTAGGGCCACCAGATTCAGGTGGCGAGACCTTGGCGCCCTTTTATATTCCTGCCCCTGAACCTTTTCTACAGGGAGACAAAGTCCTAAGCTAAAAGCAGAGGAACTTAACACAGGGGAACTTAGTCTAGCAAAAAACAATGGCTGCTAATCTGCACAGCTTGATGCTGAGTAGGCGTCTTAGGTATGTCTGTATCCAACACACAGGAGGTGCTTAAGTGCCCCAAGCTGCTGTGTCCCTCTGGCTTTACAGACCTCTGACGTCTGGGCTTTTTGAAGGGCCCACCCTGTGCCTGCACCATGAGCCCGCGTGCACGTGCATGCCAACCACATCCCCGCCTACCAGATTCAAAAGCACGCGCGCAGGCAAATGGAGGCGATGAGAAGAGAGATCCGCCAAAAGGAGCGCCGTGGACCGCAGACTAAGAGGGACCCCCCCACCCACAAATGTGGCATAGCCTGAAACGGAGGAAGTAAGCCGCTCAACAGACCGGCTGACACTGAGCTTTCGTTCCTGTCTCTTTACTGCCTCTAGTGGGGCAAAACAGATAAGACATGCAGCTACTCATGGAAGATAGTCCTTAAGGTATTTACCTAGGATTGTCTTCACTTACCTTATCCCTGCCGCAGGATACTGCTGAGCACAGCCTTGTGTCCCCAAATGCAGCCATGGTCCCTCTAAGTTCAGCCATGGTCCCTCTAAGTTCAGCCATGGTCCCTCTAAGTTCAGCCATGGTCCCTCTAAGTCTGCATCTTTCATCCAGTGCTGCACTGACATTTCTGGATTCTGGGTCATGGGAAAAGCAAAGAATTGTCAAAGGATCTGCGGGAAAAGGTAGTTGAACTGTATAAAGGAAAAGGAATATAAAAATATATCCAAAGAATTGAGAATGCCAATCACCAGTGTTCAAACTCTAATCAAGAAGTGGAAAATAAGGGGTTCTGTTGAAACCAAACCACGGTCAGGTAGAACAACTAAAATTTCAGCCACAACTGCCAGGAAAATTGTTTGGGATGCAAAGAAAACCCACAAATAACTTCAGGTGAAATACAGGACTCTTCTTTGAAAACATGTGGTGTGGCTGTTTCAAGATTCACAATAAAAGGAGGCACTTAAAGAAAGATGGGCTGCTTGGTCGACTCGCCAGAAGAAAGCCATTACTACACAAATGCCAAAAAATATCCCACCAACAATACGCCAAACAGCAGAGACAAGCCTCAAACCTTCTGGCACAGTCATTTGGAATGATGAGACCAAAACTGAGCTTTTTGGCCACAACCATAAACGCTACATTTGGAGAGGAGTCAACAAGGCCTACGATGAAAGGTATGGAGGTGGATCGCTGAGGTTTTAGGGATGTGCGAGCTATAAAAGGCACAGGAAATTTGGTCAAAATTGTTGGCAAGAGGAATGCAGTATGTTATCAAAAAATACTGGAGGAACATTTGCATTCATCTTCCAGGAAACTGCACCTGGGACGTACTTGGACATCCCAACATGAGACAAGATCCAAAACACAAGGCCAAGAGGAAAAAAATAAATCGCGCTACCTCAAATGCAATAACAAACACAAATAAATGCAAGTGAATAAACACAGATGTATGTAAAAGGTTGGGCTCGTAAATCAAGGAGTGACCTAAATGGCCACTAAACAATAAGCAGTCACCTTAATCGTTCTAATATTGGTGATGGTAATGAACCAAAAACAAAAACGCAAAAATATATGATGATATACAAATATATAACCATCCACTGAATATATCTTTAACTCTCAATTAATACACAGTCCAGAGTATTAACAGAAAAGATTATGTGAAGAGAGGTTAAATAAACACCCGTGCTTCTGGATCATGACAGATTGATGATGCCTCGCTGTCACACCTGTGGAGGGAGGAGTCTAGGAATGGCGTGGCCTAAGCGCCGAGGTGGCTAGACGAGAGCCACAGGTCTGCAGGTCTCCCGCGGACAGATGCACTCACCTCCTGACTCCTCCGCTCCCTTGCCGCTCATCCAAGATCTGGTTTGACGGCGGAAAATGTCAGACTAAGGTCCCGAGATCTCCGGGCTGACGGCTCCCCCTGGCAACCCTGGGATACAGACCAGCGTTTTTTGTAAGGCGAACGCACGCTGTACATGTGGTACATGCGTGAAGTCGGAAGGAGCACGGGAGGACGTCAGGGTGAGCGCGGGGACCACTGTCTGCCCTGATAGTTGAAGACAACAACCATACAGGTCCAGTAAAATTTTAAAAGGAGTCTCAGGAGGTGATCGGTGACCGTCCACCCTCCTCCCCCTTCAATTCTCCCAGTTGCTTTCCTGCTCTGCAGCAAACCGCTCTAAAGTACAGAGAAGATATGTAAGTAACCAGCATTTCAATTACCTTGCAAGCAGTACCCAGGGTCTCAAGGCTACAAAGCGTGAGTATCTAACCATTGTGACATTGCTGTAGCATATACCAGGGGGGGGGGGGGGAAGGAAAAGGTACCAAACTACAGCAGGGGGACACTGTTGTACTAGACTCTGAAAAAAAAGTACCAAACCTCCATCCGGGATACTTGTTTTACTTGCGATATTGCTTGGTAATGCTTTTCTTATCTGCTGGGTAACACCGAACACAGAAGAGTGTAATTAACACTATATGAACTTGCAGAGGATTCTTCTTTTTTTTTTTTTGGTATTTGTGATACTATTGATATTATTGAATTACCTATTGGTAATGATTACGCCCGCTGGGAAACACCGAACACAGAAGGGTGCTATTTACACCATATGACTTTGTAGAGGACCCTCTTTTTTTTTTTTTGATATCTGACATTTGCGGTATTGTTGAACCACTTATTTGTAATACTCATTCCCGCTGGGAAACACTGAATATAGAAGAGTGTAATTAATATTATATGAACTATATGAACCTGCAGAGGATCCTTTTTTTTCCGGCTCATCCTCTCTTACTGCTCCTCATCCAAGCCAGCAATCAGCAAATAGTTAAAATTACTTAATCAAAACCAACAGGGTCAGGGGAGAAGCTTAGGAGGACGAAGTTGGTGCGCCGGTGCTGCTGGTCGTAGGCTCCAGCTGACAGGTCTCTTCTTTGTAGAGGAGACGAGCCTGCTCCGCAATACCGCTGCATTACCGCTGCTCCCCCCCCATGTGGCTTAGTGGAGACGCTCTCTCCTATCCGCAGCCAATGCTCCACGTGGAGCTCGAGTGGTGAACAGAGCTGCCAGAGAGGAGGTATGTCTAAGAGGTGACAGCGGGAGGGGGCTCAGCCCTTCTTATCCAGAGGGGCGAAGTAGGCTCCAGAGGATAGGAGAAGTGGTAATCTTCAGGACCCCCCGGTTTAGAACCTGTTTAAAGCCCTCCGCCCTCGTCGGTAAAACACTCCTGGAAGCCGTAATCAAGACATACGTGACAAGTGGGACTTATGACTAATTAACCAGTCTACTAGTATTTCAAACACGCTGAATCAATTAGACCCCTATAATTGTAGATCTCTACAATAAACAGCAACAATAAAGAAAAGCCTGCAGGTTAAAAAGCTCTACTGCAGGAAAAGTACTAAGACAGAACCAAGCTGAGCAGTCGGCGGGATCAACAATGAGTACAAGGGCTAAAGGAGCGAGAGGGGGGGCTATGTCAACCCCCCGCCTAAGCCAAAGTCCGGGCCCGATGAATAAATTTGTAACCCACGGGACCAACGGGGAAAAAGTACCAACTGAGAAACAACAAGGTGTTAAAAACAGCCAGACTGACAAGGAGAAGAAAAAAGACAAGATAAAATCGGTTACTAAAACCTCAGCAGAACCGGATACACTCTGAGACTCTGGCTGACGACGAGACTGAATCGCTACCCGATCAGAGAACACACAACGAATTTCAAGATAGGTCATTACTACCAACAAAAATAGAGATACAAGGAATGTTCGCAGCACTAAAAAAATCACTCAAATCACAAATGGAAAGAATGGAGAGAAACATGGGTCACATCCTGGAAAGAATGGAGGAAGTGGAAAAACAAACAGAGTAAAATGCAAACATCATCAGAAAACTGGAGGATGAAATCTTAGCTATAAAAAAAGAACGGCAGGAACAAGCGTATAAAGCAGAAGACCAGGATAATAGAGACAGAAGAAAAATATTAGAATACTGGGGTACCAGATTTCTCCCAGCCCGAGAACCTCCCAGAAATAATAGGGAAAATTTGCAACCCACTATTGGATAGAGAAGTAACATCCCCACTAAAAATTGAACGAGCGCACAGGATTAGAAGGC
The DNA here is from genome assembly GCA_029574335.1 of Rana kukunoris. Taxonomy (NCBI): domain Eukaryota; kingdom Metazoa; phylum Chordata; class Amphibia; order Anura; family Ranidae; genus Rana; species Rana kukunoris. Next base: position 235,642,008 of record CM056052.1, on the reverse strand, counting down.
CAAGAGAAATACCCCAGGAGAGTCCTAGAGATATTATTATTAGGTTTGAAAGCTGGGAAGAGAAAAACCAACTATGGAAAAGTCTGAGATCTAAATCCCCAATAAAATTTGAAGAGCACTTCATCCAAATATACCAGGATTTATCTCAAGAGACGCGAAGAAGAAGAAGTCTCAGACCAATATTACGGGTGCTGCAAGAGCAGGGGATATAATACAACTGGGATTTTCCTTCACGCCCGATTGGCAGGAAAAATGGGATCACAGCAAGACTAAAATTTATTGAAGAAATACCCAAATTTTGTCAAAAATTAGATATCCCAATACCGCGCAGTCATTGAAGTGAAACGAGAGAGAAAGAATGGGGGAAAGAAAAAGAGAGGAAAGGGGGAAAAAAAGGTGGGGGAGGAGGAGAAAACTACGGTGGGCTGCGGGGAGGGGGCGGGGGAGGGAGTATAAGGGGGAGAAGTAAAATTTGTTAAATATAGAAAGGGGAGACCTGGGGGCTGGAGGCCTCGGTAGCATCTCGGCGCCTACCCTCTAGGAATAGGGGCGTCAAGGCCGCGGTGAATAGTTCTCCACCTTACGGAATGGACCACAGGAGCACAAAGGGGGTGCAAGGTGTGATGCTCCATAGCAAGGCCTTAGGGTCACAGTTCCATCAGGGAAGGAGGGGAGGAGGGTGGGAAGGGGGAAAGGGGAAGGGGGCGATATTGGGATTGAGGTCCCATTGGGGAGGGAGGAATAGAGCGGGATGGCAGGGGGTGGGGCGGTGGGGGGGCAGATGGGAAGGGAAGGAAAACCGGATCGGTTATCTGTCAGAAAAGAGAAAAGATATGAAAAGAAAAAAAAATAGGAAAAAACATGTCTAATGTAAATGGTATCACATATAATGTAAGAGGCCTCTGTTCCCCAGGGAAAAGACATATGGTCTTAAAAGAAATTGAAAGATACTCTGCAGAAATAGTCTTTTTACAAGAGAGACACATATAACAGTAGATTCCGGTGTCAGACTCTATTCTCGGGCAGTCCCATCATGGTACTATGGAGATTCCACACAGAAAAGATCCAGGGGGGTCGCCATAGGGATAGGGAAAAATATTAGCTTCAAGGTGGAAGAAAGGAGAGTGGACCCAGAGGGCCGATATTTGTTTTTAAGAGGGACCTTACAAGGGAAAAAATATACCCTGGCCAACATATACTGCCCTAATAAACATCCCCAAACATATCTTAAGAGGATTCTAAATGCATTAATGGACTTTAAACAAGGATATGTAGTCTTGGCAGGCGATTTCAACTTTTCATTGGAACATCACCTTGACAGGACGACTTGTGTACAGATGCGAGATTCCAAACAACAGCGGTTATTGAAAAGAAAATCGTTTAACCACTTCAGCCCCGGACCATATTGCTGTCCAAAGACCAGAGCACTTTTTGTGATTCGGCACTGCGTCGCTTTAACTGACAATTGCGCGGTCGTGCGACGTGGCTCCTAAACAAAATTGGCGTCCTTTTTTTCCCACAAATAGAGCTTTCTTTTAGTGGTATTTGATCATCCCTGCGGTTTTTATTTTTTGCGCTATAAACAAAAATAGAGCGACTATTTTGAAAAAATTCAATATTTTTTACATTTTGCTATAATAAATATCCCCAAAAAAGATATAAAAAAAAATTTTTCCTCAGTTTAGGCCGATACATATTCTTCTACATATTTTTCGTAAAAAAAAAAATCGCAATTAGCGTTTATTGATTGGTTAGCGCAAAATTTATAGCGTTTACAAAAAAGGGGGTAGTTTTATGGCATTTTTGTTAATATTTTTTTTTACTAGTAATGGCGGCGATCAGCGTTTTTTTTCGGTACTGCGATATTATGGCGGACACATCAGACACTTTTGACACATTTTTGGGACCATTGGCATTTTTATAGCGATCAATGCTATAAAAATGCATTGGATTACTATAAAAATGCCATTGGCAGTGAAGGGGTTAACACTAGGGGGCAGGGAAGGGGTTAAGTGTGGTCCTATTTGTGTTCTAACTGTATGGGGGGGTGGACTCACTAGGGGAAATCACTGATCTTCTGTTCATACATTGTATGAACAGAAAATCAGCGTTTCCCCCGCTGACAGGAACGAGAGGTATGTGTTTACACACATACCTCCCGTTCCCCGCTCTGTACCGGGTCCCGTTCCCGGGGGGCGCTGGCCGAAAAGGAGAGGACGTAGAGCTACTGTCCCGCGAGACCGCGCCACCATCCCGCAGTATTATGACGGTGGGCGGTCGGGAACCAGTTAAACACCAATTAATAGATCCTTGGAGAATTGCACACCCAAACAAAAGGGATTATACACATTATTCATCTGTGCACAAGACGTACTCAAGAATAAATTATCTAATGGTAGACCACTGCGTATCGGAATATGTAAACATAACCTCAATAGGCGTAATATCAATCTCAAACCACGCCCCAGTAATAGTCAGAATACACTTTTCAGAGATAGAACAAAGAAAAGGGATGTGGAATTTAAATGAAGATTTGATCAATGATATAGAAGTCTGTGATACAGTAAAAAAAAGAGATTAAGGAATACTTTCGGATAAATAATACACCAGACGTCAGCTCAGCAGCTATATGGGAAGCCCACAAGGCATGCTTTAGGGGTAAGTTAATCTCCCTAGGGGCAGGAAAGAAAATGGCAAGAGAAGCAAATAAAAAAAAGATAATAAGTGAGCTACAGGACCTAGAACACAAACATAAAAATCAAGGAGAAAGCAAAGTATACCAGGAAATAGTGATAAAAAAGGGCCCAACTCAGAGACTTGATGGAATTAGAAACTAGAATCACATTTAAGAATGTAGTAAAAGAAAGATATATATGGAGGAACAAACCGGGGAAATACCTTGCTAGAATTTCAAAGGAAAAAATAAATATAAATTACATTGAAAAAATAAAAAAATAATAAATAAAATATAAAACCTCTGAAATGGCAGAGGCCTTCCAGACTTCTTATGGCGCACTGTACTCTATAAGAAGGGGAGAAACCCAGGAGCAGAAAGAAATTAGTAAGAAAAAAATGAAGGAATATCTAGAGCAAACCAATCTATCAAAGCTGTCGCAAGAAAATGCCGAACTCCTAGAAGACCCAATAACGCAGGGGGAAATATATCAAGCTATTCAAGAAACATCCGGAGGTAAGAGCCCAGACCCAGATGGGCTACCGATTAAGTATTATAAAAAATGAAAAGAACTCTTGGTTCCAGAGCTGTGTAATTACTTTAACAAATTGGGAGAAAAGGAAGAAAAAAGGAAAAAGAATCCCTCCTTGCCAATATCTCTATTATTCCTAAAACGGGAAAAGACAGTACTCTATGTTCCAGTTACCGTCCAATTGCATTATTGAATGCCGACATAAAGGTTTACACAAAGATACTGGCAACAAGGATAAAGGCACTAATGCCGGATTTAAATTAATGAAAAAGCTTTTGATAGAGTCGACTGGGGGTTTATGATGGAAACTCTGCGAACAATAGGATTGGGGCCCAGATTTAGGAAATGGGTGGAAAATGTATACAATTTTCCGATGGCAAAAGTAAAGGTCAATGGGAGTGTGTCGTCTGAGTTTGAAATGAAGAACGGAACAAGACAAGGCTGCCCGCTCTCCCCCGTCCTGTACGTAATATCCTTGGAACCATTACTGGCCAGGATACGGAATAATCCGGATATAGGGGGGGTTAGACTGGGAGGGGAGGGGCATAAGGTGGCTGCGTACGCAGGCGACATACTCCTATACGCGACTAAGCCAAGACTCTCCCTGCCCATTGTATTAGATGAAATAGGAAAATATGGGGAACTTTCTAAATTTAGAATCAATCCTATAAAAACTGTAATTCTGAGCCTGGGAATAGATGTAACAGAAAAAACAGACCTACAGTGATTATTTCCGTTTACGTGGGGAAAAAAGTCACTAAAATACTTAGGGCCAGATTCAGGTAGATGAGAGCATCTTTGCTCCAGAGTAACGCTTCTCATTTACGTTACTCTGACGACCCTTTCAGCGCAAGTACTGTTATTCACATAGCAGTTGCGCGTAAACTTGCGCCAGAGTAACGATAATGTGCTGGCGTAACCCGACGCAAGGGGAAGTGGGTGTGATCATATGTAAATGATGGGCGGAGCCCAGCACAGAGGCTTACGTTCAGCGCATCAACCACGGAGCATGCGCAGTGAGTGAGGCTCCACTCGCCCCCTTTGTGCGCATGCTCACAACTTCCGTCGGCACCACTTCACGGGAAACGTCAGCGCAATGCCTTCCGTTGGGCGTTTAAATGCGCCCGTAGAAGCGCCATTCCGGCACTAAAGTATATCCTGCTCCCCCTCCCCGCAGTGATGTTACTTTTGTTCTGAGATGGCTGCTCCCGTTCCCCGCAAACACACAGGAGAAAGCTGAACTTTAATGGCCAGGAGCTGTCAGCCGTCATCTCGGCTATGGAGACCTATGATGTCTTCCTCCATGGCTGTAAAATTTGACAGACAAGCATGGACAGAGGTGTTGTCCTGCAAGTGGGGGTGCTCAGCTAGCTCTTATCGTCGGTAACGCTGCTGTAGCTGCTCTCCTGCTGACCTGTGGCCATCTGGAGTAAAGATAAAGCAGCCTTTTGTAGAAATAACTTTGCGCCGGACGGACGAGATACGCGCGGCGCATGTAGCCAGCGTATGGTGCTAATCCGTTCGTGAATTGGGAAAAATCCCTCATTTGCATATTTTCAGGGGAAATCAATAGGCGCGACTGATGCGCCAAGCGAAATTAAGCGCCGACGATACTCTGGCGTCGGAACGTTCCGCCGGTCGCAAATGGCCCGTTATTGGGCGCATCTAGTTTGGTGGGTACGGGCACATAGAAACGACGGCGCATCTTCACAGTTACGCGGCGCATATCAAATTACTCCAGCGCAACTCTACCTGAATCTGGCCCTTAGGGATAAAGATTACACCCAGAATAGAAAGATTATATGAGGCTAATTATATCCCTTTAGTTAACGAAATAAAACAAGATTTAAAAAATCTAGCAAAAATACCAATTTCCTGGGTAGGGAGGATTAACGCATTCAAAATGATGGTCTTACCTAAAATAATCTATAAATTCCAAATTCTCCCAATAAAAATCACACAAAGTTTTTTCAAGATAATAAAAACTATAATCTCAAAATATATTTGGCAGGGTAAAAAGGCCAGAGTAAATTATTCAACCTTAACCCGAAAAAAAAAGGGGGGGGGGGACTAGCGCTCCCCGACATAAAAAGATACTACCAAGCCGTAATTTTAGCAAGGTTAGTTGAATGGACAAATACAAACACAAAAAAATGGGCACAGATGGAAGGTATAATAAGTTCGACACAATTAAACACAAATGTTTGGATTCCTCCTAAATTCAGAAAAATAGGCACAGATACACATAGTATAAAGAAGAATGTATTCAAAATATGGGACATATTATATAAACGGAAAAAATGGGAGTACAACTCCCCATTAATCCCACTAGCTGGCACCAATTTTTTTCCACCCGGGAATAGGACACGAATGGGTAAGAATTTAGGCATCAAAAGATTAGGGGAAATAGTCACATCAGGGAAAATAAGGTCTCAAAATGACCTTAAAACACAGGAAGGGGTTCAACAGTTTAGCGATTGGGAATATTTCCAATTAAAACATTTTGTGAGCACATTACCATCGCCAATAAGAGATGATAAAGCACTGAATTCAATAGAAAAACTATGCTCCACCGGAAAACCACTTCAACATGAAATAGCGGCATTATATGGGATATTGACAGATCTAGAGACGAAGGGAACATTGAAATGCGTAGAAAAGTGGGGACAAGATATTGGTGAATGGATAGAGGATTCACACATGATAGGTGCAGTGTTTAACTATGCAACGGATATCAATACAATTGAATCAAATTATAAATGCATGGTGCGCTGGCACCTGACATAGGACAAAATGAATAAAATACACCCAAACAACTCGGTGCTATGTTGAAGGGAATGTAATCAAGTAGGCACCACAATGCACGTTTGGTGGGACTGCCCGAGAATACAGGAGTACTGGAAAGAAATCTTAGATTATATAGAGGAAATAACAGGTGAAAGGATTCTACAAAACCCTTTGACCTGTCTGTTCCATCAAACGGAAAGGCCGAAAAAATGGTATGGATCGACACTGGTTCCGGTGTTGCTAAATGCAACAAAGGGCCTAATTCCCAAAAATTGTTTACATCTACAGAGGCCAAGCATAAAAGAATGGATACACCGAGTTGACTATATATCAGAAATGGAATATCTGAGAAGAGTTGACCAGGGAGAAGAGACTAGAAGCAGAACAGCTTGGGAACAATGGAAAGTATTTAAAACAACAGAAAAATGTACACAGGCAATGACAGAAATAGATAGGTAAGATCTTGGTAACAACAGAGTAACAAAACCCAAAAGATGAAGGACAGAACCGAAGGGGAGGGGGGGGGATAGGGAGCAGTGGGGGAAGGGAGCAAGTAAAAAAAAATGTTTTACTCATGAGCGCTCGGTTCTCTTTTGTTGTTAATATATTGCAAAAAAGAAAAAGAAATAATTAAGAAAAATTATACATAATAAAAAAAAAATACACAAATAACCAAGTAAAGAAGTAAAAGAAAAACCACACGTGATGCAAGACCACAGAAAAAATGCGAAGGGCAGAATTTACGTGAGCACGTCTTGCTGTTCCACTTTCCGGTCGAGTCTGATGTGGTAAAAAATAAATAAAAAAATGACAGATTGATGAACGTGACCAAAGGCAAAAAAGTGTGTCCTCCACCAAACTTATGGATTGGTCTCTAGATTGGTCTCTTACCGGAAACCCACAATCCCTTATGACAGGGGATCGGAAACAGCATATACCGGGTTCCAATCTCGTGATGTCAGGTCTGCAATCCTAGTGAGTTTGGTGGAGGACACACTTTTTTGCCTTTGGTCACGTTCATCAATCTGTCATGATCCAGAAGCACGGGTGTTTATTTAACCTCTCTTCATGGACTCTTTTCTGTTAATACTCTGGACTGTGTATTAATTGAGTGTTAAATATATATTCATGTTGGTGGATGGTTATATATTTGTATACTATCATATATTTTTGCGTTTTGTTTTTGGTTCATTACCATCACCAATATTAGAACGATTAAGGTGACTGCTTATTGTTTAGTGGCCATTTAGGTCACTCCTCGATTTACCAGCCAACCTTTTACATACATCTGTGTTTATTCACTTGCATTTATTTGTGTTTGTTATTGCATTTGAGGTAGTGCGATTTATTTTTTTCCTATGTTTATTTCTTGTATTTATTGTTTACATGCAAATCGCAGCACCTGGGGTGAGCACATTGTTACTATGTTATAGTTCCCCTTTCTTTTCTTATGTTAAATTTAGCGCAGTTTCTTTCCTTTTTTCCACAAGACCAAGTGGACCTGTCATTGGCTACAGCAGGATAAAGTGAAGGTTTTGGAGTGGCCATCCTAGTCTCCTGACCTCAATATCATTGAGCCACTCTGGGGAGATCTCAAAACGTGCAGTTCATGCAAGACAGCCCAAGAATTTACAGGACCTGAGGCCTTTTGCCAAGAGGAATGGGCAGCTTTACCATCTGAGAAGATAAAGAGCCTCATCCACAAATACCTCAAAAGACCTCAAGCGGTCATTGAAGTTAAAGGGGGCAATACACAGTATTAGGAACTGGGTTATGTAAACTTTTGATCAGGGTCATTTGGGTAGTTTATGTTGCCATTATGATTTAAAAAGAGTTGATTGGTAATAAATGGCTTCAGCCAAACACTAACCACGAGTGGAAGAAATGTTTTTGTGCCATCATTCATAGTCTATGAAAAATGGCCAAGAAATCAAATTCTGCCAGGGTAAACAACTGTAGCTGGTTGCTAAAGAGGGGGCCAGGAAGCCAGCCGGTGCATCCTTAACAGCTTATGGGTCTTCAGCTGTCAGTGGGGTTCCCTGCGGACAGCTAAATGTAAAAGAAAAAAATTGGCAGAAAAAAAGCAAAAAGAAAGGCGTGAGGGTCCGTCCCCCTAGGTCCATACCAGGCCCCCTGGGTCAAGTATGGATTCAAATTCTATACCAGACACTTTTCCGAGCATGCAGCCCAGCAGGACAGGGCAACGAGCACCCCCCACCCCAAAGCACCTTGCCCCCAAGTTGACAGGGACAAGGGTCTCCTCCCGACAGGTTGCCAGGGTCTGTAGGTGGGGGGCTTTTCGGAAGCTGAAAAAAAAAGAAAACCCAAGAGCCAGTTATTGACAATTCCTTAATAGCGCATCTTTTCCCAGTGACATGACATGGGGTGGGCGGGTTCTCCATGTGACGTCATCTAATGGCCACGCCCCATGGCTATACAACAGATGCCAGAGAGCAGACAACACAACAGAGGAAGATGGCAACGAGTAAGACGGTGGTGTGAAGACGGCGGCAGGAGGGCGAGAAGACGGCGGCAGGAGGGGGAGAAGACGGCGGCAGGAGGGGGAGAAGACGGCGGCAGGAGGGGGAGAAGACGGCGGCAGGAGGGGGAGAAGACGGCGGCAGGAGGGGGAGAAGACAGCGGCAGGAGGGGGAGAAGACAGCGGCAGGAGGGGGAGAAGACAGCGGCAGGAGGGGGAGAAGACAGCGGCAGGAGGGGGAGAAGACAGCGGCAGAGAGGACAGCACTGGGAGAAAACAGAGCTATTAATAAAAGGAACCTTGTTTTATTTTTTTACATTTCACTGCCTTTTTGGTGAATGGGTAGGGGTAGAATGTACCTGATACCCATTCACATGGGGGGGCAGGCAAGTTGAGGGCATATGACCTGGTATGGTCTAGAGGGGGGGGCGCGCTCGCTCATCCCCTCCCTTTACTGACCTGCCGGCTTGCATGCTCGCCATTTAAAAAAAATTGGCATTAATTCCAAAGGGTCTGGTATGGACCTGGGTAGGAGGGGACCCACGCCATTTTTTTCACAATTGTTTTTGTCGGCAATTTTTTAATTTTTACATTTAGCGGTCTGCTGATGACTCATCATTTGTTAAGGATGCGGCCCACCTCCTCAGCATCCATTAAACACAGTGGGCTAGATTCAGGTAGGAGCAGGTTAATTCTAAACATGCCTAGCGTATGGTAATTACACTATGCCGCCGCAACTTTTTTAGGCAAGTGCTTTATTCTCAAAGCACTTGCCTATAAAGTTGAGGCGGCGTAGTGTATACAAAAAAAGTTTTAAAACCTTGTTTAAGATTTTTTTCTGAAACTTGAGGATTTATTAAACATTCACTGTATCCTTTTTAATAAGAAACATTCAAGTTTTATATGTTTTATATTTTTATTGTATATCTTGGCGTCTCTTCCCGTTCTCACTATGCTGTAAGCTTGACTGAGTCCAATATATATTGCATAGCTTTTATCTTATTTTAATTTCTTCTCCTATCTGGCCGCATGATGGCAGTATTGCGTTCCGTCGCTCATCCCCTTTTTTTTTGGAAAACATTCACTTGCTTCTGGCAAGGTTTACTAAGTAACAAAGCCCTTTTGCCCGGTTGTCAGCTTTTTTTCAATCCTATTAACGGGGAAATCAGGACAGACAAGGGCAGCCCCGTCCTCGCCGTTTTTTCCCACTTCCAAAATGGCGGATCGGTGGCATTTAAGGGCGGACGTGATGTCGGGAACACAGCAGCCAATCCCCGACGACGTCATTCTGGGACGAAACGCGTAGGTGTGGCTTGCGTCCCGACGCCATCACGTCCCACACAGCAAGCAAGGACAGCGGGAGGATACGAGGAGAAGACGCCGAGATTAGTCGTGCATACAGGCGGATGCTTCGTTTTAATGCGTACACTGTCAGCCCAATTGTAGTGCAATCATTTTTAATAAACATCGCTGGTTGTAGCAGTATCACACTATGGGTATTCTTTCTCCCTTCTGAGACACTTATGAAGGTAACATCCAGGATCTAGGAACCGGATACCCCTCAGTCTTGGTGGGAGACTTTAAAAATATCCTGTGTCCATACTGACCGCTGCAGTGGTCACTAGCTTTGGTAAGCAGACTACAACACTTCATCACTTGGGTGTTTTCTGGTGGATAGATCGCATGGATCCTTTTTGAGGTCACATTTTGAATAGTATACCAGCGAGTCACCTGATTTACATTGGATTCCTGATCTTTTTGGACTTTTTCACCATTTCACAAACTGTTTTTGGACTCTACCAATCACATTTATTAATTATATTGTATGAATTGTGTTTTTCTGTGCCTTCAGGTCATTTTTTATATACATTATAAGGTATATTACTTGAGCACACACACCTATGTGTATTCATAGGTTTCCATTTTCAATTATCACTAGTTTTTGCGCTGTACCTTCTCTCCTTTTTTACTTAATTCTAAACCTGCCTAGCGTATGGTATTTACACTACGCCACCGCAACTTTTTTAGGCAAGTGCTTTATTCTCAAAGCACTTGCCTATAAAGTTGAGGCGGCGTAGTGTAAATGACCCGTCTTAAGTCAAATTGGGCGGGTAGGGGGAGTGTATTATTCAAATAATGCGCGATCCCGAGCCGAACGTACTGCGCATGCGCCAGCTGTGAATTGATCCCAGTGCGCATGCTCCAAATCACGACGTCAATACGACGTGTAAACGACGTGAACGTCACTTATGCAAAGCCCTATTCGCAAGCGTTTTACGTAAACGACGTGAAAAAAAACGCTGGCACGCCGTCCATACTTAAAATTGGCTGCGCCTTATACAGCAGGGTTAACATTACAACGGACCTACGCTAACGCAAACAACGTAAAAAATAGCCCCGGCTGGGCGTACGTTCGGGAATCGGCGTATAGGCTCATTTGCATATTTTAGACGGGAACGCCATCTAGCGTCCAGCCTAAAATATGAAAATAAGTCTCTTACGCCAGTTGGACCTAATGGAAATCTATGCGTTACTGATTCTATGAATCAGTCGCATAGATAGGAGGGCTCAGACGCAGAGATAAGCCGCCTTATCTCTTTCCTGAATCTGGCCCAGTGTGTTTAATGGAGGAGAATTTTTTTTTTTTTTAAAAACAGATGTCGGCAGATCGGTTGTAAGCGGATAGTCCACCAACATACATTTTTCGTTCCTTTTTTTTCCAAATTAAAAAAATAGGGGTTTCTTCGTGCATAAAAACAGAGCTTAGCGAAAACTGATGTCAGTGGATGATTATCCATCATGGGGATTTCCTTCAAGGACATGTATTCACACCTTCCTATCTGGGAAGTTTGGTAACCAGGGTGCATTCAGCTAAGAGTCGTAGAATGTTTACAGGATTATATACGAACATTCAAGGTGACTTTTAAACTTTTGCAAGACAGGGATATATTGTTCCCCATTTACTTTAACAGTGGCAATTTTACATCAAAATTATTATAGTAGTCTTAATTAACCACTTAACCCCCGGACCATATTGCTGCCCAATGACCAGAGCACTTTTTGCGATTCGGCACTGCGTCGCTTTAACTGACAATTGCGCGGTCGTGTGACACGACTCCCAAACAAAATTGGCGTCCTTTTTTTTCCCCACAGAGATTTCTTTTTTGGCGATCAGCTTTTTTTTTTTCCAGTACTGCGACCTTATGGCGGACACTTCGGACACTTGACACATTTTTGGGACCATTGGCATTTTTTTAGCGATCAATGCTATAAAAATGCATTGGATTACTATAAAAATGCCATTGGCAGTGAAGGGGTTAACACTAGGGGGCGAGGAAGGGGTGTGTATGGGGGGGTGGACTCACTAGGGGAAATCACTGTATGAACAGAAGATCAGCGTTTCCCCCGCTGATAGGACCGGGAGCTATGTGTTTACACACATAGCTCCCGGTCCCCGCTCTGTAACGAGCGATCACGTGTGCCCGGTGGCGATCGTGCCCGCTGGGCACGCGCACAGGACTCGGGGGCGAGCGGGGAGCGCGCGCGCCGGCCGCGCGCACCCTAGCGGCCACAGAAGTGCCGACGTAGAGCTACGGGCTCTCGCCCAGGAGAGCCGACCTGCCGCCGTATAACTGCGGTGGCTGGTCGGCAAGCAGTTAAAGGATTACAATTTTGAAATGTCAAAAAGATAGATTTGGAGAGAAGCTACATTAGGCATGTCCAAAGTCCGGCCCGGGGCCAATTGCGGCCCCCGTTACAGTTAAATGTGGCCCCCCTAGTAATTTGGATATATACTGTATTTATCAGCACTGCCTTGGAGGGGACAGGGAGGGAGGAATGAGTGCTGGAAAATTACATACAGGAGAATCTCCTGTTTACTCGGCAGCATCTGTAATAGGAAGTCCCGTCTCCTGGGCTGCCATTAGATGACTCCTCTGTCTATCATAGGAGGCAGGACATTGTATTAAAAAGGCTGCTGTGTAAACAGGACATTCTCCTGTATGTAATCTGTTGGCGCTCGTCTCGCCCTCCCCTCCGAGGCTGCAGATCGGCATTGATCAGGCTGCATTCATGGCAGTGGCGAGGCTGCATTTATGGCAATGGCGAGGCTGCAGATGGGCACTGATTAGGCTACATTGATGTACAATGACCCTTATTTTGCTTCACAGTTCTTGATTTACGTTTTTTTTCCCCCTGAAACATCCCTAAAGTGAAGGTGCATGTTATACGCCGATAAATTCGGTATATCCAAATAACACGCCCAAGCTCATCTCTTCACCACACACAGCCACAAAGGCAAGAGAATTCTTGTTGGGCCGTGTATTAGTGCTCAGGAGAACACTTAGACCAAATTGTAATGAATGTCAGGCAAAATGGTCAGCCCTTACGCATGTTCACTTCATCAAATCTGGCCCTCTTTGAAAAAAGTTTGGACACCCCTGAGCTACATGGTGTGCTAGTGATGGTTTCACTGGTAAAGTACAAATTTCCTTTGACTTTATTTTGCAGTTGGAGGTGTCACGTATTTCTATTTATTAGGAAAATGTAAAAGCCATGGGATATGAAGCCATGAAGGGATGTGTATTGTCAGTCAACAATTCTAATAAATATTTTAAGAGAAATCCAGATTCACAATTTCCAATTCAAATTCAATCCGTCATTACAAATATGTTCTCTACATATTGGAGGCAGGAAATCTCCTCTCAGGAACTGGTACAAACATAAAAAACATATTTTTCTCATTATCTGAAAGTGTTTTTTCATAATAATCCAATAACCTAAAACACAATGTTAGGAAATTATAATGTCTTTGGTTTTTGAGCACAAGCTGCCCAATGGCAAATACAGATTATATTTTACACTTCCACTTTTTGCAATAACTGTTTTGATTTTCTTTCCTTTTGTAAGTGATATTTAGTTAGCCACAGCCTAATATGTAACTTTAGAAAACAGTGTATTATATTTTTTAGATGCCCAGCCTTCATATAAGCAAAGACATTAGTTCAATATTAATATATGAGAAGGCGATACTTACTCCTGGTGTCCAAAACCCAGTTCTGGAAGATAAGGTAATTTTTTTATGCGGATAATGCTGTCATAAAGGGATGGCTGCAGACTCTGTGCTACAGCATTTGCTAGAATGACTGCAATCATCACTGGTAGGATGTGAGAAATCTGCCCCGTCAGCTCAAAGACAATGACTGCTGTAGACACAGTATGTGTGACCGCTCCAGACAGTGCTGCGGCACCTGGTGAATTAAAAGAAACATGAAGATGGCTGCAAAGTAATGAAACAAGTAATGATGATGAAAACAGGGACCTACCAACAACTGCGTAACCACCTGGCACAATCCGATATGTACTCCCATCACTGTGAATACCATCTGGGAACCAAGCAGCCATGCTCTCGCCAACCAACCTGCCAAATGCAGCACCTGTGTAGGCAGAAAAATTATACCGTTATTTAAAATATATTTATGTAGATTGTTTGAGGTATTTGCTTTAAGTTTATCGTCAATGTTGTAAGACTGGGGAGCTACTTGTTGCACCTCTTGGTGCACAATGTCCTACTTAGATACTTTGCACAGCCTTCTGCAAAAATGAACAAGTGCAGCCCAATGCCGACAGGACTCGCATTGGCCCTAAAGCCGATACATTACAGCACATCAAAAAATAAATTTAAAATGCAGCACTAAACCGATCAGCCTCAAACATAATTTATAGGTATGAAACAATGAGAATGTCATTCTCCCAGGAGTTTGCATGTGCTACTGAGTAATGTTGATGCAGTTAAAAAAAAGACACTTTAATAAAAAAGGGATGTGCTGCTGTTCACAACACAGCAGAAAAAAAATGCTAATCATTGAGGCTTGGTTGCACAACATTAACTTTAGTCCAAAGGAGAAGGTAAGCTTGGATACCTGATAACAGACAACTAGATATGTATTACCAAGCAGGAAAACAAATTTGGTTCACTCACAAAGATGTTAAGGGGAGGCTATAACAAAAGTGCTAGTATCTTTTTACTATTTCCTCCCAAAAAACATAGAAGTACAATTAAGGGGTTGTACACCTCTGAAATAAAAAAAAATGAGCAAAGCATATAATCATAGTGTGTACTTGCCTCAGTTCATGACACTTATGCCGCGTAGACACGATCGGACATTCCGACAACAAAACCGTGGATGGGTGAGCAGGTCAAGGAAGGAGAGAGCCCACAGTGGGAGGAGCAGGCGTGGAGAGAGCCCACAGTGGGAGGAGCAGGCGTGGAGAGAGCCCACAGTGGGAGGAGCAGGCGTGGAGAGAGCCCACAGTGGGAGGAGCAGGCGTGGAGAGAGCCCACAGTGGGAGGAGCAGGCGTGGAGAGAGCCCACAGTGGGAGGAGCAGGCGTGGAGAGAGCATACAGTGGGAGGAGCAGGCGTGGAGAGAGCCCACAGTGGGAGGAGCAGGCGTGGAGAGAGCCCACAGTGGGAGGAGCAGGCGTGGAGAATGCCCACAGTGGGAGGAGCAGACGTGGAGAATGCCCACAGTGGGAGGAGCAGGCGTGGAGAATGCCCACAGTGGGAGGAGCAGGCGTGGAGAATGCCCACAGTGGGAGGAGCAGGCGTGGAGAATGCCCACAGTGGGAGGAGCAGGCGTGGAGAGACCTTCTCTGGCATTGAGCTACCTCTCTCACTTGGACGTTTGTGAATATGGGCCGACATGGGTCTGGCTGGGCGTAGGTTACGTTCATGGCGTACACAGTGATCTGGCGTATCTTAGGCAGTTGTTCCGACGTGGTTGTGAGCATGCGCACAGGGATACATCCATGTCCCGACACATGCGCAGTTCATTTTAAGTACTTGTCTGGCGCCTGGCCGATCATTTGCATGGGGTCACGCTTCATTAACATGGGTCACGCCCACTTCCAGCCCACTTCCACCTACTTCCACTTACGCCGGCTTACGCCTATGAAATATATACGCTACGCCGGCGCAGAGTTGGGAGCATTTGCTTTGTGAATTCCATGCTTGACTCTCCGAGCTGTGCCGGCGTAGCGTAAAAGAGATACGCTACGGCGGCATAAAGATGCACGGATGTATGTGAATCCGGTCCTATGAGTCTCATCATCTACTGTGGCAGACGGACTTGTAGTTTCATTGGACTGCAAGCATTCTGATCAGTCCATTCATCGTACCTAGAGCTCTGAAACTGACAGCCCATTTAGAGGTACAGACACAAAGCTGTAGTCAGTGTCTGCAAGAGTCTGACATAGAACCCAAGATCTACTGAAGACATGGGTATCCGCTCATAGGGTTAAGGGGGGGGGCGAGTGACCCCCTGGAATCGGCAAGGGTCTGCCATGCTCGCATCTGTAGCTGTGCTGACTCTGTCCGTTTGTGCTTCACAGCTGTTGCAAGATCAGTGTCACACAGCTTACAGAGCTCTTTACTGCCACCTCTGGCCGCTTCCTGTATGTGCGCCCTCGTGTTTGCTTTGCTGCCTGTAATGTATTTTCAAAGGGACATGTGGAAACAGGACTTGGGAGAAGGAAGACCACCGTGACCTTACAAGTGAAGGGAGGAAGCTGTTTGTGTATGGGAGGGGGGGGGGCTGACATATATACAGATGAGGGGGGCAGCTGAGTGCATACAGGTATGATTAGTGAAGGGGGTGCCAGATATAGGAAACATCATATCATCTGTCTTGTATACAGCTATATACACCTATCTTCCTTCCTGTATCCCTCAATCATCACGGACTGCAGATATACATCATCTGTTTTGTATATAGAGCTGAATATACCCACCTTCCTTCCTCGATATACCAATACCATCCACCCCTTCTATATACACATACTGTACACCCTCTGTAATGTACATTTGATCAGCACAGTAAGGCTGCATATCGTGGGCACATGCCTGCGCATTATAGCATAATGACTAAGCCCCTCCCCTGCATGACATTGTCAAAGAAGTGGATCATAGGATGACCGTAAAATTATGCCCCCCCCCCCCCCACCCCCCGGAAAAAGTTCTGCGGAAGCCCATGACAGAAGATATTTTGGTTTTAATCATTTTACAAAGTTGTAAATGTGCAAATAAACATTATAGGGTGCATTCATTAAACACTGCAAAATTAGCTCTCTCTACAGTTGTGCTCATAAGTTTACATACCCTGGCAGAATTTATGATTTCTTGGCCATTATTTAGAGAATATGAATGAACACAAACATTTTAACTCATGTTTAGTGTTTGGCTGAAGCCATTTATCATCAATTAAATGTGTTTACTCTTTTTAAATCATAATGGCAACAGAAACGACCCAAATGACCCTGATCAAAAGTTTATATACCCTGGTGATTTTGGCCTGATAACATGCACACAAGTTGACACAAAGGGATGAATTGCCATTAAAGGGTACACATCTTCACCTGTGATCTGGTTGCTTGCAATTAGTGTGTGTATATAAAAGGTCAATGAATTTCTGGACTCCTGACAGACCCTTGCATCTTTTATCCAGTGCTGCACTGACGATTCTGAGTCATGGTGAAAGCAAAAGATCTGCGGGAAAAGGTAGTTGAACGGTATAAAACAGGAAAGGGATATAAAAAGATATCCAAGGAATCAAGAATGCCAATCAGCAACATTCAAACTCTAATCAGAGATGAGGCTCTTTATCTTCTCAGATGGAAAAGCTGCCCAATCCTTTTGGCAAAAAGCCTCCAGTTCCTATAAATTCTTGGGCTGTCTTGCATGAACTGCACGTTTGAGATAGCTCAATGATAAAATGGCCAAGAAATCTTAAATTCTGCCAGGGTATGTAAACTTATGAGCACAACTATATGTTGGCAGAGTTTTATGTCTTCGGGACATAGGGAATACAATGCATATGTTTTGGCGCTGCCCTAAATTTTTCAGGTATGGGCAGGAAGTAGTGGACATGGTTAATCTGGCATTTAACTCTCATAATCCCCCACTCCCTTGACTTATTCTGTATTCTGGGATGGATGGATACGCCAGAGGAGGATGACCAGCTACCTGTGCCCATAAACCATTTGCGATTTATAGCTAGGAAATTGATAGCCATGAAATGACTCTCTCCTGTACCACCAACAGTGGGCCAATAATTTGGAAAAGTTGACCTACCAGCACCATGGATGTCTGAATACATTTGAAAAAACGTGGGGAGTGTGGCTAAATAACCTGAGGCTCCCTTCACACCTAGGCAATTTCCAAATCGTGGCAAAAAAGTGGGACACGTTTGCAATGCCATTACTTCTTAATGGCACCCCAATTGCAGTGCAATTTTGCCACAATAAATCATGCTGCAAATCGCAGAAAAAAATCAAACAAAAATGCGCAAAGCTCGTCGCTCAAAAAGAAGCGGTTTGAAGTAATATGCACTGTATCTTAGTATGTTATTGAGCTTTTTTGTATAAAGTGTTTTCTCCCTGTCACAAATTGAAAAGCTTTTAAATAAAAAGTTATCCGATTAACATCTTTATGCCTTACAACTGGATTATATGCAGCTACATTCAGGCGATTGGTCACTGCCAAAAAAGAAAGGCTGAAGGAACATCCCCTAAACAACTCTTCCCACTTTCCAATAGCCTCAGTTTTGAAGCATTCAAGAGATCATAAGACAGGTCATCATAACAGAGGTCTTGGACCTGTGCCCTGTAATGTACTCCAGGAAGTATTTTTTATTTTTAACTCACAAATCATATTTTCTTGACTGTAAAGTACAGAAGACAGGCTTCTTGAATTCTTACAATGGGAACGTCCAAAAGCGGTCCAACTAGGGGTGGGCAACATGACAAACCATGCCAATGCAGAGAACAGTCTATAGAACAGTCTATAGCACCTTACACCCGGAAATGTTATCCAAAGAGGTTTAACGCTGTCAGAACTTGACAAACATGTGAATAAAAAGCCCAGGTGGCAGCTTTGGAAACAGATGTAATGTGGACATGTCTAATCCACATAGCTATGGTGGAACAAGACACAGGGAGACCCTTGTGAAACCCTTCTGGCAGAACAAATGGTGAAAAAGATTTCCAAAAATCAGCAGCAGCTTAAAATGTAAACACTCACAGCCTGCACCACATCAAGGCGGTGTAGAAAAATTTCTTTAGTATCTGGTACCACAGAAGTGCTCACTTGTGGCAACATTTTCTCAATAGAATACTGCTGTGTAAAACACTTAGCGAGAAAGTATTCTTTAAGTCAGGGATCCTCAAACCATGGCCCTCCAGCTGTTGCGGAACTACAGATCCCATGAGGCATTGTAAAACTCTGACATTCACAGACATGACTAGGCATGATGGGAATTGTAGTTCTTGAACATCTGGAGGGCCATAGTTTGAAGACCCATGCTTTAAGTGATACTAACCATCACCCCCTTGAACTATGATGGGTTCAAGAAGTGGATGAACCTGAAAAGGTCTTCACTGGTTTAAAAGGGGTTGTAAAGGTTCATGTTTTTTCACCTTAATGCATCCTATGCATTAAGGTAAAAAAACATTCGCAATTGCAGCCCCCCAGCCCCCGTTTACTTACCCGAGCCCTCGAAAGTCCCACGTCGAGAACGCGCTTGATGTCGGTTGGGTCTTCTTGGCTGTTCTCGGCTCTTCATTGGATAGATTGATAGCAGCGCAGCCATTGGCTCACGCTGCTGTCAATCAACTCCAATGATGCGAGAGGCGGGGCGGGGCTGAGTCATGTAGTCGATGGCTTATGGACGCCAGCTCAGGACTCGGGAGAGCGCCTGCAAGCTAACCCCCATGGGAGAGAGCTTCCCAGAGGGGGCAAGCTGATATGGGGAGGAGCCGACACAGCTGCCAAGGGACCCCAGAAGATGTGGATTGGGGCCACTCTGTGCAAAACGAGCTGCACAGTGGAGGCAAGTATGACATGGGGTGAATAGACTCTTTGGGCCAGATTCTCTAAGATCCTGCGGCTTCGCGTAAGCCATTTACACTACGCCGCCACAACTTACTGGAGCAAGTGCCGTATTCTCCAAGCACTTGCTCCGTAATTTGCGGCGGTGTAGTGTAAATGGCCCAGCGTATGGCGCCCCCGCACCGATCAAACTGCGCATGCGCCGGCCGTACAAATAGCCCAGTGCGCATTCTCCAGCTCACAACGGAAAACGTCAATGAAGCCGACGTGAGAGTCATTGACGTAAAGCCCTATTCGCGAACGACTTAGTAAAATGACGTAAGAAGACGATGCTGTCCCGACGCCATACTTAACATGGCATACGACGGACCTTCGAAAACTTACCCCTCATATAGCAGGGGTAAGTTTACGCTTACGGAAACGACGACGAGGCGGCGTAAAAACTTTCGGGAATCGGCGTATCTTTCTCATTTGCATAAGCAAATGAGAAATCGACGTAAACGCCACCTAGCGGCCAGAGAAGAGTTACATCTAAGATCCGACGGTGTAAGTGTCTTACACCAGTCGGATCTACGCCGTATCTATGCATAAGAAATTCTAGGAATCACACGCATAGATACCCGGGCCAAAAAACAGAGATACAACGGTGTATCTTGAGATACACCGTCGGATCTCTTTTGAGAATCTGGCCCTTTAGCACTAGAGTTGTCCTCCTGACCCAAAGCCTTTTAGAGTGAGGCCTCCTCATCCAAATCGCCCACCCCCTTTCCTCAAAAGCCACATCAGTCTCAATGGTGAATTCAAAGGCTGAACTAGAAAGGCAGTTCAACAGAATTACCAGGGGAAAACCTGGAAAGGGTCATCCATATGAGCATAAGATACCTGGTCCCAGCACCGCAGTGCTAACACCCCATAGGGAGCTTAAGACTGAGTCTGAACTGCCGAGACCCTCAGGATCCTTGTTCCTGTGTCTCTGGTCTGCCACTCCAGCACAAAATTATCCCCAAAAGGTCTACTCATCGACTGCTGTAGCAGAGTGGGGAGAGAAATAACTCACCTGTGGATAGCCACCTAAGATAGGAGCCCTTCACTACCAGGAAATGCTTCCAGGTCAGTGTCCAGTATCCAAAGAGGCAAATCAGAGTTTCAGAGAAGCCAAATCCAACTCCAAATCGAAGCAGTACAGGCACAGTACGCACCATATGCTGGATATGCACTGTGGCACCCCAGCCAAACAGGCCACTAAAATGCCATATGAAAAAGGCCAGAATGGTTCTACAGTGTCACCATAGGTGTTCCCCCAGAAATGACATTGTTCTGGACAGAGGGAACCAAAGCATCCCTGCCATGATGGACCTTCAGAAAATCAGTAGAAGAAGCAAACCCACAAGGAGGGTACACAGAAGGGCACCCTGGGGCAATGTCTGTAGTGCTTCTGCCCTGCAATTACCCATCAGATGCAATAATATGGAAGGTTTACACCCTTTCCCGACTTGCACTCGCAGATGGGTATGCTTCAGCAGAGGTTTTCAGAGTCTGGTCTCTGCGCCAGGGAGACTGCAACTTCTAGACCCCATGTCTACTCCATGCACTATATTGTGTGCCAAGGGGAGCACTTACAGCAGAATCAGGTCCAGAAGCAACTTTACAGGGAGCCCATTGTCTTCAGTGCAGTGAGCTCCAGGTACCATCCCCCAAAATGCATTTGTAGAATCGACAGATCTAGTAGTCGCAGAAGAACACCACTGTAGCCAAGGTTCAGTGAAGCTGAAAAAATATTCTAGATTAAAAAAGGCACAAAAAAACTAGTGAGAAGGTAATCTTCTCAGCAAAAGAAGGCGTCCATCACCAAAGGACACTACTAAAAAAAAGGAGGTTATAGCCTCTCTCTCTCTCAAAAAGTTCTTTATAATTAAAAAAAAAATCAACTATACACATGCCATAAATACTGAATAAATAATTTACTTCTATCGTGAAGGCAAATTCTGTATATGAAGAATGTAGACTAATTTGTGTAATTTATGTGATAAACAGTGCCTCGAAAAAAGGATTCATACCCCTTGAAATTTTCCACATTTTTGTCATGTTACCACCAGAAACAAATATTTTATTGGGATTTTATGTAATAGACCAACACAAAAGTGGCACATAATTGTGAAATGGAAGGAAAATGACAAACGCTTTTCAATTTTTTTTTTTTTTAAATACCTGAAAAGTGTGGCATGCATTAGTATTCAGTCCAAACTTTTTTTTAATTCATTTTATTTTATCTTCTCATTTAACCACTTAAGACCCGGACCAAAATGCTGCTAAAAGGACCTTGCCCCTTTTTGCGATTCGGCACTGCGTCGTTTTAACTGACAATTGCGCGGTCGTGCAACGTGGCTCCCAAACAAAATTGGCGTCCTTTTTTCCCCACAAATAGAGCTTTCTTTTGGTGGTATTTGATCACCGCTGCGGTTTTTATTTTTTTCGCTATAAACAAAAATAGAGCGACAATTTTGAAAAAAATTCAATATTTTTTACTTTTTGCTATAATAAATATCCCCCAAAATAAATATAATTTTTTTTTTCCTCAGTTTAGGCCGATACGTATTCTTCTACCTATTTTTGGTATAAAAAAAAAAAAATTTGCAATAAGCGTTTAACGGTTGGTTTTTGCAAAATTTATAGCGTTTACAAAATAAGGGATAGTTTTATTGCATTTTTATTCATTTTATTTTTTTTACTACTAATAGCGGCGATCAGCGATTTTTTTCGTGACTGCGACATTATGGCGGACACTTCGGACAATTTTGACACATTTTTGGGACAATTGTTATTTTCACAGCAAAAAATGCATTTAAATTGCATTGTTTACTGTGAAAATTACAGTTGCAGTTTGGGAGTTAACCACAAGGGGGCGCTGTAGGATTTGAATGTTCCCTGTGTGTGGCTGTAGGTGTGATGTCATCGATCATGTCCCCCTATAACAGGGATGACGTGATCGATGCTGCGGCCACAGTGAAGCACAGGGAAGCAGTGTTTACACTCAGCTCTCCCCGTTCTTCAGCTCCGGGGACCGATCGCCGCACTGCAGCGGCGATTGGGTCCGCGAGTCCCGCAGTCTCGTGACCCACGGCTGGGTACTAGAACCAACGTATATATATACGTTGATGTGCCCAGCCGTGCCATTCTGCCGACGTAAATGTGCAGTAGGCGGTCCTTAAGTGGTTAATACATACATATGCCTTTCGGCATCTTTTGCAATTCAATTGAAATACATTATACAACATTTTTTACATTCATGTAATATTCCAATATCCATCTATATTTTAACCCAACCCCTCCCCCCTCCCTCCTGTCCTCTGCTCTCTACATGAAAAATCTATCCATCACCAATTTTAGTGGTGCGACACTCGCTTCTCCCAACCAGGAATGCCAAATCTCCTCAAATGTACCCACTGCCTTCCTTCGTTTATAGGCCAGATGTTCTCTGCCCAACAGGGAGTTAACGTACGCAATCAATGGCTTCCCTGTAGGGACAGCAGGAGCCATCCAATAATGTGCTATAAGCTTTCTTGCTAAGTACAGCAGTCTTGTTACCATATAGTACTTTCCTTTTTTATACTTTCCAGCGTCAATGGCCCCAAGCAAATATACTTGGGGATCCAGTGGAACTGGTACCTGTGCTACTCTAGTAATACACTGGGAGACTTCCTCCCAGTACCTGTGGAGCTTTGGGCATCTCCATATTACATGTATGAAGTCCCCTTGCTGTACTTTGCACTTTGGACACATGGTGGCGCTGTTCTATAGGCCCTGTGTAGGATACAGAGTTGCGATAGCTTATGTGACACAGAGACGGACAACACAGAAACAGATTCAAGCGCCTTTTCCCACTGGTCTCCGTCTATCTCTCCAATGGATGGTTCTGTATTGTTATAAGCAGACCCTCATATTTTTGTTATCAGTCCTCTCCGGACATCTGCTTGCAGGACTGCCGTCATCAAAGGTGACGGTGATGTTACCACCAACCATCGTGTTTGTTGCTGTACCTGTAAGGCATGCCGGAGCTGGAGATACTGATAGAAGCCCCGCGGGGCTAACTGGTATTCCCTACACAGCTGTTCATATGTTTTCAGTACCTCACGTTCATACAGCTGCGAAAAGAACCAGATTCCCCACTTTTTCCAGTTGGTGAAGCCTGGTAGGTCCTGTAGCTCTGCGTATCTGGGATTGTTCCATATTGGAGTAAAGGGTAACAAACCCTCTGTCCTCTGAATCTTCCGTAGCTCCCCCTCATACCTTTTTAAAGGAGTATTACTGTGGGTGCTGGGTGTGGCATACTTGGCAAATCCATATCTAGATGGGAAGCCGCCTTTAATGCAGGGACCGAACTGGTCACTAAATTTCTATTCGTGTCCTCTCTTTCTTCCTGCTTTCTTCCAGCTGTTGAATCTGAGAGGCCAAAAAATACATTTTAGGGTGGGGGACTGAAAGTCCCCCCCTGTCCTTTCCATACTGTAAAGTGGTTAAACTGATCCTAGCTGCCTTTTTCTTCCATATCAACTCCCGCATCAGAGAATCAATTCTTTTGAACCATTTATTCGGTATCCACATAGGAGAGTTATGGAAGATGTATAAAAGTTGTGGAACCCATACATTTTTATTAAGTTTACCCTACCTACCACCGATAGGGGGAGTTTGCACCAGCTATTGCATTTCCCTCTTTGTTTTTCCAGCAGTGAACCCAGATTCAATCGAAGATATTCAGCCGTGTCCGGGGAAACCACCACACCCAGATAGCAAAAGCTGCTTGTTATGGTAATCTGCTCTGCTCCTACTGGCAGCTGTTCCCTCAACGGGTCTATGGGCATTAGCATTGATTTGGACCAATTTATATTAAAACCAGAGAAGCCTCCAAATTCTCCTATTATCCTCATTGCTGTTCGTAGCGAGGCTGCCTTAACGCCTAGATATACAATTGCATCATCTGCATATAGGGACATTTTTTCTACCCTCTGGCCCCTGCGAAACCCAACCACCTCCAGTGTAGTTCGGAGCAGTATCGCCAGGGGCTCAATTGCCAAGGCGAACAGCAGTGGGGGCAACGGGCATTCCTGGCGGGTACCTTTATGTAGCTCAAATGGGGCGGGGGAAGAGAGATTGTTATTGGCACAGAGTCTTGCTCTATGTTTGGAATAAAGCACCTCTACCCAGGCTATAAACCTGCTCCCCAATCCAAACCTAGTCTAGATTTCTATGAGGTAGGGCCACTCCACACTATCAAACGCTTTAGTAGCATCCAGTGATAGAATAGCCCTACGCCCAGGGTTATCCACCGGCACCTGCAAGTTCATATATAATCGTCGTATATTGTCAGCTGTGAAAAGATTAGGAATAAAGCCAGACTGGTCTCAATGAACCAGCCTGCCTTTAACCTGAGATAGCCTCTTGGCCAAATTTTTTGCCAGAAGCTTAACATCCATATTTAGTATGAATCTCGAGACAGTTTATCTTTACCTGGCTTGGGAAGTACTATAATTATAGCCTCCTGCATACTATCAGGTAGGCTTCCCGTGTCCACTGCCTCGGTTAAAGCTTCCAGCAAGGGCTGCAAAAGAACCTCTCCATATTGAGAGTATACCGCTACTGGTAGTCCATCTGGACCTGGGGATTTATGTTGCGCGGCCCCTTCCAATGCCTCCTTCAGTTCTGCCAGTGTGATAGGGAGATTTAGCATCTCCCTATCTTCCTCAGAAAGTTGGGGATGGGACAGCCTTGGAGAAACTAGGCCATCTCCGAATTTACAGAATTGATTTTAGAGGAAAATAACTCCCTATAGAACTCATAAAAATCATTTAAAATGTCGGAGCTAAGAGTATGCGTTTCCCCAGACTCCACCCTTATGGCCAAAATATTAGAGGAATCCGGTTGCTCCCTGGCTACCAGTGCTAAAATGTGCCCAGTGTTTTCCCCTTCCACAAAGTAACTCTGCTGATGAAGATATCTCCACTTCTCCGCTGCCGTCAACAATACCGAATTATACACAGATTGCGCCTCTACCGAAGAATCATGGTTACAAGATGTGTAGCGCTAAATACAAACATATGTAAAATAAAATACAATGTGTTAACAAGAATATAGGTGAGTCATGAATAAAGTCAATAAACACCAAGTGAAAATATGTCCAAACATAGACAGTAAAATTTGTGTCCAATAATTGGTGAGCAAAAATGCTCTATGAAGGCAAGCACTGTCCTAAGGGTATCTTGCTTGGTGAAAGTGAAAAGGAGAGCCCGTCACCCCGTTGAAAATGAAGGCTTACCGGAACATATGGACTCTACAAGTTGTATAAACTTTAGAGTCATGTGAGCTTTAAACCAGACAACCTTGGTCGGGACCTCATCGGATTGCAGGTAAGAAGATGTTCATCAACACCGTGGTTAGGTAAAAGCTCTGATGTTCAAGGCTTGACACTCCGTGAGTAAAAGTGGGAACGTTGGAGAAAAAAAAAGGAGCAATATAGTGTAATAACGCAGGGATAAATACAAATTTAATAAGTATTGC
Source organism: Rana kukunoris (assembly GCA_029574335.1). Taxonomy (NCBI): domain Eukaryota; kingdom Metazoa; phylum Chordata; class Amphibia; order Anura; family Ranidae; genus Rana; species Rana kukunoris. Next base: position 235,616,100 of record CM056052.1, on the reverse strand, counting down.
ACTTACATAAATTGAAGATAAAAAGCGCTTGTAAAAGAATCGTGGCGACGGTAGAGTCTTACTGACGCGTTTCGTGTGCAAACACATTGTCAAAGGGTATTCATCCACCATAACCACTCCAAATATATATATATATATATATATATATATATATATATATATATATATATATATATATATATATATATATATATATATATATATATAATGTGTAGTCCCCTGATAAGAATCAAACTCATTTCCTGTGCAGCGTAATACACTGACTGACTTCCGGGTTGCAGCTTACCACACACCATCCTAGCATTCGCGGTATTTACCCAACCTATCCATCCAAGAATCATGGTTAATTTGGGATGGATTCTGCTACCAAGGCTTGTTCTCTGGTCCTCATTTCATCCCAAACTTTATTCTCCCATTCCCTGGAGCGAGTCTTGATACCTGAGATCTCTCTATCAACCGGCCCGCCAGTGGGATTTACCCGACTCGTGGACTGAAACTAGTGACAGGGCAGTGGTGACGAAACTGACAGGCTCTGAGAAGGGACACAGGCAGAGCCGCAGCTGCGGGGGAATTCCACCCCTCCCTCTCCTTGAGCGGAGCATTCTCCTGGCAATGCCTGCTCCTATTGGCTACATTCAGAGCCAATAGCTGGGAAACTAGAGCATTATGGGAATTGCAGTCCTGAATACCAGCAGGCCGCATGATGATTCCTTGAGAGAAGTTCAGCCCCAACATGCCCAGCGTGAGGGGGAAGAGAGGAGAAGAAATGTCATGAGGCTGTTGAGTGGAGGGAGCCAGTGATTCTTGTATTGTCCTCCAAGGTAAGAACTTACCTCCCATCTAGCTGGCTGCTCCCACACAGTTCTACTGTCCACCTGGCTGTTGCCACCCTGTCCTCCACTTCAACTGGCTGCATCCACCCTGTCCTCCATTCCACCTGGCTGTTCCCACCCTGTCCTCCACTCCACCTGGCTGCATCCACCCTGTCCTCCACTCCACCTGGCTGTTGCCACCCTGTCCCCCACTCCACCTGGCTGCATCCACCCTGTCCTCCACTCCACCTGGCTGCATCCACCCTGTCCTCCACTCCACCTGGCTGCTGCCACCCTGTCCTCCACTCCACCTGGCTGCTGCCACCCTGTCCTCCACTCCACCTGGCTGTTGCCACCCTGTCCTCCACTCCACCTGGCTGTTGCCACCCTGTCCTCCACTCCACCTGGCTGTTGCCACCCTGTCCTCCACTCCACCTGGCTGTTGCCACCCTGTCCTCCACTCCACCTGGCTGTTGCCACCCTGTCCTCCACTCCACCTGGCTGCATCCACCCTGTCCTCCACTCCACCTGGCTGCATCCACCCTGTCCTCCACTCCACCTGGCTGCATCCACCCTGTCCTCCACTCCACCTGGCTGCATCCACCCTGTCCTCCACTCCACCTGGCTGCATCCACCCTGTCCTCCACTCCACCTGGCTGTTGCCACCCTGTCCTCCATTCCACCTGGCTGTTGCCACCCTGTCCTCCATTCCACCTGGCTGTTGCCACCCTGTCCTCCCCTCCACCTGGCTGTTGCCACCCTGTCTTCCCCTCCACCTGGCTGTTCCCACCCTGTCCTCCCCTCCACCTGACTGCATCCACCATGTTCTCCACTCCACCTGGCTGTTCCCACCCTGTCCTCCCCTCCACCAGACTGCTCCTTCTCTGTCCTATCCTCTCCCCTCCCTTTGTGTTGGGGGTCTGTATGATGGGGGGGGTCTGTTAATGGGGGGCTTTGTAATGGAGAGAAGTTTGTGTTGGGGGGCTTTGTGATGGGGGACCTAATACGGGAGAATCTGTAATGGAGAGTAATCAGTGATGGGGGGGGTCCATGATGAGGGGGGTCTGTGAAATACTAATAAGTTTGTTGAATAAAATTGTATTTTTTTTTCCTGTTTTTTTGTACTTCAAATAAGGTGTGTGCATAGGTTCATATTTTTTTTAAACTATAGTCCGGCCCCCCAACAGTCTGAGGGACCGTGAACTGGCCCCCTGTTTAAAAAGTTTGAGGACCCCTGCTCTACACACTGTAAATTAAGCTAAACTGACTAGCCTGCCTGCCTGCTCTATCTAGCTATATAAAAAGACAATCTCTATGTCTCTCTAACTGCTCTCATTAACAACCGCAACACACTACACGAGGCCACTCAGCAGGCGGCCTTATATAGTGTGGGGCGTGTGCTAAAGCCCCGAGCCATAATTGGCCAAAGCCACCCTGGCTTTGGCCAATTGTGGCTCTCCGTTTTTTGCGCGCTGTGATTGGCCAAGCATGCAGGGTCATAGTGCATGTTTGGCCAATCATCAGCGCGCAATGCCGCAGTGAATTATGGGCCGTTGCGCGTCACTCGAATTTTGTTCCAAAAATTTGTCGAACGTACGAACAGACAATGTTCGAGTCGAACATACGTTCGTATCAAACGCGGAGCTCATCCCTACTGTAGGCATATTATCTGAGGCTGCAATCTATCAAAATATCTGAACATTGCATTTCTTTTATCTCTACCCCCTAATCCCCTGACATTCCATGTCATAAGTAATACTCCCTTTTTTGTTACATCGTTCATTGAGACTTGTCAAAAACAAAATTGTGCTTATACCTCCTAAAGCAATAAAGAAACTTAAAAAACGTCCCTCTACTTAAAGTGATTAGTAAAATGGTCTTCAAGTATATGTGCATTAAAGAGTGAACCTGACTAAAATCGTGTTTCTCTATTATCAAAAGCGGTACTCCTATACCGTCTAGTGCGTGTATAACACCTGTATCGCCACCATAGTGTTTGTAGATTTTAATTGTAATTTATCTCCCCCCCTTCCTAGTCCAACCCTCCTCCCTCTTACCCCCCAAGCCTCCCCCACTCCTGGCCCATCTAGGCCTACATCCGGGGTTGTACCTATAGCCTTAATACTCCACACACTCCTCCACTCCTCTCTCATGTACCTCCCTATATCATCCTCACCCATTTTCTCCTTCCTTCTACCATACATCTATACTCCCTTTACAACCTCCTCCTCACCCCTACCCCCTTTTTAATTGCTTCTCCATCCTGCTTTAGTGCTCCTTCCTGTGTTTATCCAACTAATTTGGAGTTTATACCCAACTTTAAATTATTGTTCTTTCCTTCTTCCCATAAACTACCCCACCACTTTAAATTAACAACAGTTCTCTTAAACCATCCCCACTCTCGTACTACTACTAGGTTGTGCAAATTGTGCAAAAAAAAAAAGGAGGGGAGGGGGCAAGTCTCAAAGCCAGTCCTACTCTAGACTTGTCTTGTGTCCCAAGAAGGAAGTTTAAAGATCTTTCATGTTTTCCTCAAGCCACCTTTCCACACTTTTTGGGGTGTCAAAAAATTGGGTACCATCCTTCGCCATTACACGCAGGCGTGCAGGATAGAGTAGCGCATAAGCCAATTTATGTTGCTGAAGCATTCTTTTGATAGGGATAAATACTCCTCTTTGTCTTTGGAGGTCTGGGGAGAAATCCTGATTAAACAAAATATCTCCCTTCTCTCTGGCCTTCTGAAGCAATGTCACTTTATCAATATAATTAAACATTTTAATAAGTAGCGGCCTGGGATATTTATTTGCCGGTTGAGGTTTAAAGGGGGTTTGATGGGCCCGTTTAATGCCAAAAAAATGTGAAAATAATGTGGCCCCAAAAACCTCCCTAAACCATCCTTCCAAAAATGCTATAGCGTTCGCTCCCTCGCTCAGGCATACCTATTATCCTAACATTGTTTCTGCGTTTTCGAATTCATCAATTCTAGCAGGGTGCACGTCCACCTGTTTCTTCATCCCAGTAATGACTTGTTTAAAGGGGGATAAATCATCTTCCACTGTACCCAGTCTCTCCTCCAACACAGTCATTTTTTCCACTGTCTTACTCACCCTATCCCCCATTGAGAGAAGCTCGCCCTTGATGCCTTTAAGCTCTGCATCCAGACCAGTTATCGAGTCTCTACAGGCATTAAGAGTGTACAACAGATCCCGCAATGTAGGCTCATCCTCCCTTCCCGTGGGGCATCTCTCCATGTTGGCCTTAACTGGTTTAACGGGGGGTAGTACAGCAGTTACAGTGTTGATTTTTCCTCCCCTGTCCCTTTAGTACTCACTGTTTTCGTGTTGGACTTCACTGCAGCGGCTGGGCTGGCCAATGCCTGACCCCTGCCCTGGCTTTTCCGGTCCGCTGCCAATCCTGCTTGGGCTAGTTGCTGAGGATTAGTCCCATTTGCTGGCGATAGGGTGGTTCGGGCAAAGCAAGAAGACAGCGGAGAAGCCCTGGCCCCGCGGAGGAGCCAGGCAGAAGAGGCAACGACAAGACAGCGGAGAGAAGACCGGGGGAGTGGCGCACCCCCGGCAGAAAACGAGGAAGCCTGGGGCCCCGGCGGACAACACCGGAGAAGACCGGAGGAGTGGCGCCCCCCGGCAGAAAATGTCGAAGCCCGTGGGCCCCCCAAGTGTAAAAGAGCTTAAAGTGGTGGGGGGCCCCTGGGGGCCCCTTCCACCAGGGGGGTTGGCGCCCCCCGGCTGACAACAACGAAGCCCAGGGCCCCCGGCGGAAGAGAGAAAACTGGGCGTACACCGCCCCTTGTAAAAGAGCTTAAAGAAGAAAGGCGGGCCCCGGCAGAAGACCCCCGGAGCTGACTAATAAGTTATTTTAAAAATGTGTGTGTTTTTTTTATTTTAAATTTTTCGATGTACCCCATACTCATTCACATAGGGTGGGGGGCTGGTATCTGGGGGCCACCTTATTAAAGGGGGCTCCCAGATTCCGATTAGACCTATTTAACATTGGAGTTGATTTGGATCCTAGATATCATTACTTTATAAGCTTGATCGGCCTGATAAGTGTACACTTACTTAGGTCCGATCCCTCTGGTAAGCCTCCCAATAATACTACTTGGTGGTGGATCTTCTATCAATTATTTGATCACACAAGTCACTTTCAACTGAACTATTTGGATTGTTTCACAGACCTATATTCCATATATTCACACTGTGGACTGTATGAGCACTTTTGGTGTTCTTATGTCATTTGCCACAAGGTCCATGCAGCCAGCACAATAAACCATTGGGGAGGAAGTAACACAGACCATAGTGCATTACCACAATAAAAATGTATTAACTAAAAAGGTAGAACACTTACATCATAAATTGAAAAACATTAGCATAAAAAGTTTGGCCAGCAAGATACAGAAGCCCGTCCTCCTCTGCTAACAGTGTGGTGACGTCAAAGCGTCATACCCATACGCGTGTCGTAACAGGAGACATTTTCAATGGGGATTGAAATCCCCATTGAAAAATTATTATTGGCGCAGAGAAAGCCTCTTGAGGGGGGAGGGGGCGAGCAGGAGTGTCCCCCCTCCCCCCTCAAGAGGCTTTCTCCACACCAGGGAGAAAGCCTTGCATTACTGTGTGTAGTTACAGACAGAAGAACAGGAAGTGAGGATTTCTCAGAAGAAATAAGGACATTTAAAAAAAACTAAATCGAAGGATGAGGTAAGTGAAGGAGGACTGCACGAAGGTAAAGGAAGCTATTTAGGTAAAACATTTTTTTTACCTTTACAACCCCTTTAAAGCGGGATTCCAACCAATTTTTTTTTTTTAAAGTCAGCAGCAACTAACAGTGTATCTGCTGACTTTTAATAAGGACACTTACCTGTCCTACTTGCCCGTGCTGATGGGCCCCCCCGATGCCGATCCCACGATCGATGCAGGTCCCGCTCCGCCATTTATACTAAGGAAAAGAGGCAGTGAAGCCTTACGGCTTCACTACCCATTTCCCACTGAGCATGCACGAGTCTCGCGCCGACTTGTGAATGGGCCGGCTGCTCTCTGAGAACACACACAGTTCCCAGAAAGCAGCACGCCCCATTCACTAGGAAGAGGCAGATTACGGACTTCCGCATAGCAACAGGTATTTCGGGTGAGTATAAAAAAAAATTCACATCTTTTTTTTCACATTATTTTTTCAATTTTTTTTTAGGATTTTTGGTCAAATGTTGTTTTCCTGTGTGGAACTCTGCTTTAAAAACACATACACCACTAGAGCGTAATCAACCTGCATATTTTTGTTCATAGCATAAAAAAATAAACGCAGAGGTGATCAAATACCACCAAAAGAAAGCTCTATTTTTGGGGAAAAAAGAACACCAATTTTGTTTGGGAGACACGCCGCATAACCGCGCAATTGTCAGTTAAAGCGATGCAGTGCTGAATCGCAAAAAGGGGCCATGTCCTTAAGGCCCCTTTCACACTGGGGCTGGAGGTGTGGTGGCAGTATAAAAATAGCAGCGATATACCGTCGGAATTGCCGCGGAATTTGGCCGCTAGCGTTGCGGTATTAACCCCGCTAGCGGCTGAAAAAGGGTTTTATATATTTATATTGTGTGGAGGATTTGAGTAATTTTCTTGCAAAAAAAATTATGATTTTTACATGTAGAAGAGGAGTGCCAGAATAGGCCCAGTGTGGAAGTGGTTAAGATGTCTGTCTTAATAATTATAAGCACCTTAAAAATACAATTCTTTCTGATCCATGCCTTTTTCTCCGCAACTTATCCCTAGCCTGTCTGGTGTGTTCCTTGGCCTTCATAATGTGGTTTGTTCACTAAGGTTCGCTAACAAACCTCTGAGGGATTCACAGAACAGCTGTATTTATACTGAGAATAAATTACACACAGGTGGACTGTTTACTAGTTAGGTGACTTCTGAAAGCAATTGGTTCCATAGAATTTAGTTAGGAGTATCGGGGCCTGAATACAAAATGCACGCCACACTTTTGACATATTTGGAAAACATTTTGAAAACCATGCATCATTTTCCTTCCACTTCACAACTATGTGCCACTTTGAGCTAGTCTTTCACAAAATACCAATACATTTACGTAACGTGACAAAATTTGGAAAATTTCAAGGGGTATGAATACTTTTTCAAGGCACTGTAAAGCATTAAATATTGGGATTAATCAAACAAACATAAGAAAATAATGCATCAGTAGTCTTTATTTCAGCATGACCATGTTAAAATGATGATGACCAACGCATTTCAGAACAAGCCTTGTTTACAACACAATCAGAAATGAGAAACAGCACATGTATTGGGATTAATAAATTAAAACCTGAGCCTACTCTTTTTATACCAAGCACACTTGCCACAATCCTTTTACTCACAAAATATGCTAAAAAAAACTGTCACAATCCAAGAGTATAGGGGGATTGTTTACACTAGCATTCGTCACTGAAGAGTGATCTGCATTTGGATAATTTTTCAGAGAGTATTTGCCATGGGGTGAGGAGCATTGTATTGCCTCCGCACTGTCTGCTTGAGCCCTGCATTAGCACACCACAACCACATGCATTACATGCAGTTGTGGGGCGAAATTACTTAAATGGGTCACATTTGACGGAAAGTGACAGGCGTACTAGTATTGCCACAACATGTGCACACCCAGCAACTATAGCAAGGTTTTTCTACCCTACAACCACGTACAAACCTCAGCACACATTTAAATAAAATGAAAGCATTTCATTAACTATGCTTTTATACACACAGCCTACCCTAAAGTGGTTGTAAACCTCAGAAATGAAATCTGAACAAAGCAAATGACTCTATAGTGTGTACTTTAAAATATTGTTTTTCTTATTTTACCTTTTATTTATAATTTTTACACTGTTCTTTTAAAAAAAGAAATCAAAATATGAAAAAGGGGTTACTTGTGCGCTACTCGAAGTGTAAAAAGTAAGGCAATATAAAGAAAATGTATATACAGTACCCGCTGAACTCCTGAGGTGTTACCAGCACCAGTGTAAATATTACTATAATCAAAATGGAGTAGCGCTAAATAAAATATATTATCTCCTCAAAAATTGCTTGAATTGTTTTTGAGGAGATATTACATTTTATTTATTATATCGTTATTACTATAATGATATATACATTTAGCACTGCTCTATTTTGATTATAGTAAGATTTACAACAACAAAAATATTGTGTCACGTTTATTCCTATTACAAGGAATGTAAACATCCCTTGTAATTGGAAAAAAGCATGACAAACCTCTTAAAAATGAGATCTGGGTCAAAAAGACCCTTTGGGTATGGTATGGATTTTAAGAGAACTCAGTGGTTATCCTATATCGCAGGCCCGGTGGGCGTAATGATTAAAGATAGATCTGCATCCGGAGATCTTGTTTTTTTTTAATAAAAGGACTTGTTAAAAAGTGTCAGTTTTTTTAACATTATAATTTTTATTTTTTGGGGGTAAATGAGTGGCAGTACAATGCACCACATTACTCATTCACATGGGGTGGGGGGCAGGATCTGGGGGCCCCCCCTTGATAAAAAGTGGGCTTCCAGATGCCAAGCAGCCCTGTGCCCGCAGATCCCCACAACCACCGCCCAGGGTTATGGGGAAGAGGTTCTCATCTTCATCAACATGGAGACAAGGTGCTTTGGGGTAGGGGGGCAGGGCCCCCACTGCCCCAAAGTACCCCCCCTATGTTGAGGGCATGTGGCCTGGTATGGTTCAGGAGGGGGCACTCACTCGTCCCCCCCCTTTCCTGTGGTACCAGGATGCATGCTCAGATAAGGGTCTGGTAGGAACCGTTTTTTCCCCTTCATTTTTGATTTTTTTACTCTTGCCAGCAATGGTTTGCAGACGGGTATAAATCTATTTAAATGGCATTTTTTTTCTTTACTAATAGTCAGTTTTGCTGCAGCAGGTTCTATACACAGTAATTTACAGGAAGACTAAAGTGAACCCCCAGGCATTGTATTTAAAGGAATTTTTCATTTTTGTTTCACTTTAAGCTCCATTAAAATCACTGCTCCTTTAGAAACAATATCTTTTGTGAAAAACTTTTGCATTGATACATGTCCCCCAGGAAAGTACCCAGGCCCCCACACCCTTTTTATGATCAATAACTTGCATATAAGCTTTCAAAATGGGGACTTTTGATTTTTCACGTTTGTGTCCGATTTAATAGAGTTTGCGGTTCGGGTCCAAACATTTGCATGTTCGAGTGTTCTGGTGTAAACCAAATCGGGGGGGGGGGGGGGGGATGGGGTGTTCGGCCCTTCACTAAATAGTTGGTATGCAGCTGTAATGCCTCTCATTACAACTAATGTCAGACTAGATTCACTGGGGTTGATTTACTAAAGGCAAATAGGCTACTCAGTTTGCCAGGGAAGTTGAAATTTGCAAGAGAATTTTCCCCAGAGGATAGTGAATGAGGTTACTTTTGCTGACTTCCATTATTCAATCATGTGCAAGCAAAAAAAAAAAATGTTAAAAATTTTAGGTTGTGCGTGATTGGATACTTCTTACAAAAGAAAACTTCACCACATTCGCTAATCTCTGGGGCAAAATGCCATGCCAACTAAGCCACCCTATTTACAGTTAGTTTATGAACCCCACTATGCCTTGCCATCATTACGTACAAATGGACATATCAAAGTCATTTTCTGACTCCTTAAACTACAAAATAAAAGTGCTTTATATTGAAGGTAACCTTTGCTTATTACATTTTTCATCATATACTAATTCTAAATTTCCCAAGCTTGTAACAAATTTTAACGGTGAGCTCCCATATTATAAAAGAAGAAATATTTTTCATATACACATTTTATTTGGCAATGCATTCAAAATGTATTTCGTTTTAACACATTTATTTTAGTGACTCCAGTAAAAAATCAGGAATAACTCACCAATCACAAAGACTGGCATGAATGCTCCACATGGCACTGGAATTGTAGTAGCCAGAGCAGACATCCAAAACTAAAAATGTTACAAATACAGAAATATTAGAAATGCAAGTTATTTTTGATTACAAATTATACGGTGATAAAAAAAAATAAAACACAGCATTGCAGACTGAAGTGCATTATTATGGCTGTTGGTACAACTGTACACTTCTTTAAAGTTAATGGTATATACATTTAATTTATAAAGCAATGGAGAATTTTCATCCTGCATTTATCAGTGTATTCAATTTCAAAGATTTTTCCTTGTATGACTTCAAGTAGAACGAAAGGCAAAACTTTTTTCATTTTGGAAAGTGTAAAGGAGGGTTATAATCCCTGTCAATCCCCCCCCATCAGTGTCCTGTTGCAGCGATCTGTACCAAAAAAATAAAATAAGGAAGTGTGCAGCAATTCCCTCAAAGTGAGACCAAATCACCAGAAAAACGTATGCACTGTTCCTTTAAATAGACAGAGTGTCAGTAGGATGTGAAGTGTAAAATGTGCTAAAATAAACCTTTGTATATCACATACAAGCAAAATATACTATTAGCACATAGATAAACATTTAAACTGTTAACAAGATAAATTCATTCAGTGATGCTATACTCACAAACATATAAATAAAGTGTAGTGTTCATCCAGTGAAAAAAGTGCTTAAATACAGTCCAGATTTCAAATACAGATCAATGGAGTGAATATCCAAAAACGTGCTTCCAAACACCAAACTCCTCCAGGGGCAATGCTCGCTCACCTTCAATATTGACCATAAAGATCATTAAGCGCAGATAAGAACTGTTTTTTAGTCATCCACCATGCGGTTCAGTGCCAGCTACATGTCTTCTCGAAGGTCACAAGCATTTATCAAACATAAAGAGATCCATTCATAGCGCAAATATGTTTAGTAAAATTGATTTGTTAAAACATTAAAAATAGTAATTTTTTACTCACCGTAAAATCCTTTTCTCTGACGTTTATTGACTGACACAGCACTTCAATTTTGACATTGGGGTTTTATCGCCACCTTAAGGGAGAGGCCTAGGCAGAACATGTAAAAAACGCAAAACTGCACAGTCCTACTGGCTATAAACCCCTCACACTGCATCCAGCAGCTCAGTTAGTCAAAAAGCATTACAAATATAAAAAAGGAGGGGTGGGTGCTGTGTCCATCAATGAACTTCAGAGAAAAGGATTTTAAAGCGAGTACAAAATTGACAGCACGTCGATCTTGACCTTAGGGACATCCCCAAGCAGTGTCAAAAAAACAAGGGGTGGGACCAGCAACAAAAAACTCCATCCATAACAACCAGAGCATCTCAACGGAGAAGTTGTAACCTTAAACAGACGCCTGGAAAACCTTGCGGCCGAAGCAAGCATCCGCAGATGCGCTCACATCAACCTTGTAAAATTTAGTGAAAGTGAACGGACGACCAGGTCGCCACCTCACACACCTGGGAAACTGATGCTTGATGTCGGAAAGCCCAGGAGGCACCAATCGCCCTGGTCGAATGTGCCGTGACAGGAAAGGGAGGCACCCGCCCTTTTAAGGCATAAGCCTGGATCACTATGGGTCTAATCCCCCGAGAAATGGTGGACGACGAGACCGTCAGGCCCTTCTTTGGACCAGTTACCGACACAAACAATGAATCTGACCTCGGAAACGGAGCCGTAGCAGACAGATACACCCTCACAGCCCATACCACATGCAAGGAATGCAAAGCAACCTCTTTAGGATGCAACTGCCAAGGACACAAAGATGGAAGCACAATGTCCCCATTTAGATGAAACGCCAAAACAACTTTTGGAAGAAACAAAGGCTGCGGGCATAGCGTCGCGCTAATCCTTGTGGAGGATCAAGTAGGGAGACTTGTAAGACAAGGCCGCCAACTCAGAAACCCTCCTGGCAGATGTAATCGCCACCAGAAAGGCTACTTTCTGACAGAGTGTCAATAGGGGGGATTTCCCTAATGTTCCCGAGCAGCGGTTTCTGAAGCACCAGATTTAAATCCCACGGAGGCAGCAGTGGCCGAAATGGAGGGGCCACATGTCGAACCCCTTGCACAAACGTATTGACCAATGAATGAGCTAATTAACGAACCAGGGGTCACTGAAAAAAAAAAAAACAGCCAAGGCGGATATCTGCCCCTAAATGGTGCTTAAGGCAAGTTTTTGATCCACTCCCCGCTGCAAAAATAGTAGGATCCTGGAAACCGAATATGTGGACACCACCCCATCTCCTCACAGTGCGATGATAAATCTTCCGAGAAGATGACTTCCGCGCCCTCAGCGTGGTGGAGATTACCGAATCAGACAGACCTTGGTCCCTTAGCACTTGACCCTCAACAGCCATGCCATTAAAGCCAGCAATTGTAAAGCAGGGTGAAGTATAGGATCTTGCGACAGAAGGTCTTCTCACATCGGAAGTCGCCAAGGAACATCCGCCACCATCCAAACTATGTAGACGTACCAGGGACGCCAAGGCCAATCTGGGGCAATTAGAATCACCGGAATCCCTTCGGTCTCCACTCTGTGAAGCGAACAAGGGAGAAGTTTTAGCGGGGGGGAAGGCATAAATCAGCACAGAATGCCCCCCATGGAGCTCCAATGCAAAGGAGTCAAAATACATCTGGATGTAGCGACCATTCCCCTTGGTCCAGCATCTGACATCTTAGGTAGTCTGCTTGCCAGTTTTCTACGCCCGGAATGTACACGGCCGATAGAGCCGGCACGCGTCGCTCTGCCCACCGCAGGATGTGAGCAAACTCCAATGCTGCAGCCGAGCGCCGTGGCGTTATCCGACTGGATCCTGACTGGGAGTCCCTGCAGCATTCGTGACCATGTGGAGAGGCACCGCTTGATCACCCGAAGTTCCAGCACATTGATCAGCAGGCGGGATTCTTCCAGCGTCCAGCGACCCTGTGCCGACTGTACGCCCCAAACCCCCCCCCCCAACCGGTCAGGCTGGCGTCTATCGTGATAACGGTCCAGTGATAAGGAAGGAACGACCTCCCGGACTAAAGGGCCGCAGACCTCAGCCACCAGACCAGGGATTCCCCAACTAGGTGGCTCACCCAAAATCAGACAGACAATCGAGAAACAAAGACTTGTCCCATTTGGACAGAATCTTCTTTTGCAAGACTCGAGTGTGGCATTGAGCATACGGTACATCCTCGAAAGTGGCCACCATGAGACCTAGGACTCGCATGCAAAAGCACAGTGACAACCACCTGCGGGACGCCAACAGCTTCGCCGCAGTCTGAAGAGTCTGCAGCTAGTCTGAAGGGAGAAAAAAACTCTCGCCTCTGGAGGAGTCCAGAATTAAGCCCAGGTACTCCAGGCGTTGAATCGGCACCAACACTGACTTCTGGAGATTTAGAACCCAACCAAACTCCCGAAGAGTCTGATTGGCGATCGCCACATCCTCCCCTAATTCTGAGGCAGAAGCTGCTCTCAGAAGGTCATCCAGGTATCCCACAATCCTGATTCCTCGTTGCCTCAGCAAAGCCAGAATCGGGGCAAGCATCTTGGTGAAATCTCAAAATAGCCTCTCCCCATGGAAGGGCAAATCTGCCAGAGCCTTCTTAAATGCCTGGTCCGCAGACCAGCATTTTAGCCAAATTAGGTGACTGAGCACCACAGCAGATACTGAGGCTCTAGTAAGCAAAGGAGCCGTATCTGAGGCCGCATCGCAGACATACATAAGGCCATGCACCAACTGGTCTGCCAGTTCCACGCAGACCGGGGAAGCCTGTTGCTTTTCCATATCTCGGTGCAACAATTTAGCCCATTCAGTAAGCGTCTAACACCAGGGCTGTGGCCATACTGGCCTCAATGCTGACCCCACTGTGAACATGGACTGGGCGACCGCCTCAGCCCTCCCATCGGCGGGGTCCTTAAAAGCCGGGGGTTCCCCTCCACCGAAATCGTGGTTACCTTATTAAACCTGGAGACCGGGGGGCCCTCAATCAGAGGAGATTGTCCATTTCTTCAAGAAACTCTCCTCAAAGGGGTACCGTACCGCCATGCGTTTTGGGACCGAAAAGGCCTGTTGTGGTGTTCCCATTCTTTGTAGATAAATGTATCAAAGTAAGCTAGGTAAGGAAACACCTTAGCCGTGCGGGCCGAGTTGTAGAACCCAAAAGGGACAGACACCTCTGCAGATGCCCCCGCCGTATCCTTCATTTTTAGGGTATCCCGCACTGTTGTGATAAGTGCGAATACAAGTGCCCTTTACTTCGGAATCATCTTCACTGTCCAAATGGTCCTGGTCCGCATCCTCTGAAACATCAGAACAGGGGCCGTGTGCCACAGCAAGGCCCGAGTCTGAATCGGAGCTTTCCCCAGAAGATGGTGGGGGAGGGGGTGTTTTTTACCCCGCTTGCGCCCACACCACTTCGGCCCCGTCAACAAAAGACTCCAGGACTGCCAATAAAGCATCCATAGCCACCACAGGGATGTCTGGGGAAGAAGCGCCAGTTTCTGACCCACACTCGCCTGACACTCGATAGGGCCAGGGTAAGACAAAAATCCACCCTCCTAGCTCCCACAGACTGAGGGGCCCCCCTGCAGAACTCACCACCCTGACCCAGGTACTACACTGCGCTGCCGTCGTCCTCTGTGTCAGGCACAAGGTGTTATGTGTAATTCACGCTGTTCGGGACGAAAAGTTCAAGCGCTAGAGGTAAAAACTGAAACCACAAGAAAATGGGGGTCGGCCACCTCAGGAATGCCCGTGGGCTATGGGAAAATGGCCACCGGCCTTCCCTGGCTGAGACTACACCAAAATGGCCATGACCACTCTGACCTCACGGCAGCCTTCACTTAAAAAGTACACAAGAACACCCAACTATGTCAATAAAACAAGGAAGGACCACTAACCCCTAGCGCAGACCCATGGCCAGGACTTACAGCCCCCCCCCCCCCCGGAGAACCCCCGGCCAGTCACACAGCGGCCCAAGCTCAGGGAGGAGGGAAAAGGACAGGGAGAGAAAAAAGAGTGAGAGACCCCCTAGTCACCCTCACAATGCCCAGCTGTTCCATCCTGCTGGGACAGGTGGAACCATACTTGTCCATTCCACAGACAGACCCATCAACCATGTGGTACGGGGTGGCTGTCGGCCACGGCACACTGACACGGACAGAAGTAGCCCAGTCATATGTGTGCCCCGGAGCATATAGCTTACTGCCCACCCCTGGATGACGGGGCATGTCGTGGCCTACCCAGCGCGTAGCTAAGGCCTGCTCACGCTCGATGGCTGGGCTGGGGAGACTACCAGGATGTATATTATCCAGCCTGCCGGCTGTTGATAGTAGATCACAGGAATCAGCAGGAAAAAAAATCACCAAGGTCAATGGTCCCCACTATGAGCCAGGTTCTTCTCCCACACTAGGCAGAAAAAAAACTGGAGCTCCTGGATGCAGTGTGAGTAGTTATAGCCAGTGGGACCGTCCCCTGGGTTTTGCGGTTTTTACATGTTCTGCCTAGTCCTCTCCTGAATGTGGCGATATAACCCTTAGGTCAAGATTTAAAGTGCTGTATTCATCAATGAACGAAAGAGAAATGGTTGCACTCACAAGTAGATGGTCTTGGATAAAACATATAACAAAAGAGTCTGCACCAATCTTAAAAACAGCGACAACTCCCTTGAGACACCTGGAAGTGACGTGACTGGCTCTGCCCAACGCTTTGCGTCACTGGTCACGTGGCTTCCTCAGGGTAGCCATTTTAAATGTTAAAACGGAGGTGCAGCCGCAAAACACTGTAGCTGCTGACTTTTAATAAGGACGCTTACCTGTCCTAAGCGCCCGCTATGTCGCCCCCCCCCCCCCCCCCGAGGCCGATCCCTCGATCGTGGCAGGTCCCGGCGCTCCCATTCTCACTGAAGCCTTGCAGGTTCACTGCCCGTTTCATACTGCGCATGTGCGATTCGGGCGGCTCTTTATGAATGGGCAGCTGTTCTCTGGGATACACACAGTTGCCAGAACACAGCGCACCCCATTCCCCAGAAGACAACGTGGGGAGAATGAGGCAGATTAGAAAGATCTCCTAGAAACCGCCATTTCTGCTAAGTAAAAAAAAAAAAATTCCCATATTTCTTTTATTATTTTTTTCGCATTTTTATGTAATTTTTTTTAAGAGTGGACCTCCGCTTTAATCTCTTGCTGTCCTGGAAAAACCCAAAACAAAGGATTCTTCTTACTTTCAATGATAACGGTAGACATGACAAAAAATTAATTAGGGTAGCTCAGACAGTAAAAAAATTAAATAGAATTTTTTTGTACTCACCGTAATATCCTTTTCTCTGTCGTCCATGGACGGACACAGCTCCTTAAATCTTGACAAGTGGGTTATGTTCCGTCTATTAGGACAGGACTAGGCAGACATGTTAGTTATCTTAAAACATGTGACTTTGGCAGAGTTGAACAGCCCCGTTTAGGGGGTGGTCCCTCCGGTCATAACCCCTCACCCTGCAGAATTCAGCTCAGTTCGTCAAAGAGCAGTACAAACTAAAAAAAAGGAGGAGGGGTGGGTGCTGTGTCCATCCATGGACAATAGAGAAAAGGATTTTACGGCGAGTACAAAAAATCCTATTTTCTCTTTTCGTCCATGGACGGACACAGCTCCTTAAATCTTGACAAGTTGGATGTCCCCAAGCAGTGTCAGAAAAAACGTTGGGTGGGAACAGCAATCAAAAACTAACTCCCTCACAACGGAGGAGGCGCAAACTCAAACAGCCGCCTGCAAAACCTTGCGGCCAAACGAAGCATCCAAAGATGCATTCACATCAACCTTGTAAAATTTGGAAAAAGGTGTAAACAGACGACCAAATCGCCGCCTTACACACCTGTGAAACAGACGCTTGATGTCGGAAAGCCCAGGTAATTGCCCTGGTCGAATGCACCGTGACAGGGAAGGGAGGTGCCCGCCCTTTAAGGGCATAGGCCTGGATGACAGTCTGCCTGATCCAATGAGAAATGTGAGTCCGACCTCCAGAACAGAGCCATGGCAGACAGGTACACCCGCAGAGCAGATACCACGTCCAAGGTATGTAGCACAGCCTTTTTTGGATGTGACGGTCGAGGACATAAGGACAGAAGAACAATGTCCTCATTCAGGTGGAGGACCAAGTATGGCGACTTGCAAGACAAGGCCACCAACTCAGAAACACATCTAACAGATGTAATGTCCACTAGAAAGCCCAAGGAGGCTCCTGAAATACCAAGAGCACCAGATTCAAATCCGATGGGGGAAGCGGTGGTCTAATTGGGGGAATCACATGTCGAACCCCCTGCACAAATGTACCCACTAGTGAATGGGTCGCCAAGGGTCGTGGAAAGAAAACAGCCAAGGCTGAAATCTGACCCTTAATGGTGCTTAAGGCAAGTTTCTGATCCACTCCACGCTGTAAAAACAGCAGGACCCTGGAAACCGAATACGTTCTTGGACGCCACTCCATCTCTTCACTTCGGTCCCTTAGCACCTGAGTTTTAATAGCCATGCCGTTAAAGCCAGTGACTGTAAAGCAGGATGAAGTATGGCACCTTGAGACAGAAGGTCCTCCAGCATTGGCAGCCGCCAGGATGCATCCGCCACCAGGAGCTCCCTCGTGAAGTCTGGGAACTTAGAATGCCATTACTAGGTTGCTATACCTACCCTTATATTTGGGTTGGCTATTTGTGGATTACTCTCATGGGCTTGTCCTGTCTCTAAACCCTATATGCTGGCACATCTAACCCTGTGCTACCACATTAGGGGAGGATTCCTTGCTGCCCCCCTCTTAGTGTCCCCTTTTTTTTTGTCACCTCAGCTCCCGTGGTGGACTCTATATTCAGGCCGTGGCTCCATACAGAACCGCACTCAGCCACTTTAGATGCTATGTGAGTATTTGAGATGGACAAATTTCCATCTTATACTGGTTATTATATTTTTTCTTATTTATTAATTATATCCCAACTTTATTTATTTATATTTTTTCTAGAGAAGCCAAGCATCAGCCCCTGAAGAGTGTATAATACACGAAACGCGTTGGGCTAGTATAAATGCTGAGATATTTACCTCATGATAATATATTCAATTATACTTTATAAGTTTTACCAGTTTTTTATATTCTTAACCAATTTGCTAACACTGTTATTGTGATTATTGTACACCTGTATATTTTATGCCATGCATTCATCAATCCATGCAGACGATCATATGGCACCCTGCCAGACACTGCTGTACCCTTATTACTCCTACCACATATGTATAGATCTATGTGTCCTATATGTGGTAATGTCTACTTGAAATGTATGTTTTTCATTATATGCTCTCTGGATGTTGATAGATGTCTTGCAATTGTGATCAATAAATTTGTACTTATTTTTACTACCCGCACCTTGTCAGCAGCCTCACTCAAAGTCCCAAATTTGTCTCCACCTACTTCTATCATTTACTGTACCAGGGATGGAGGTGCTATACTCATAGACTTCATTTAAAGTCCTATCAATGTTTTTCCTTATTATTGTACCAGGAGCACGAGGTCAGCGTACCAGGGATGCCGGGGGCCAATCTGGAGCGATGAGAATCACCGGGATCCCCTCTGTGTCCACTCTGCAGAGCAGACGAGGAAGCAACTTCAGTGGGGGGAAAGGCATAAATTAGCCGATACTGACCCCACGGGGCCAGCAACACGTCGGACGCATCTGCCCAGGGATCTCTGGACCTGAGCACGAACCTTGACACCTTGAGATTGAGTCGAGAAGCCAGGAGATCTATGTCCGGTGTGCCCCACCTCCGGCAAAGGAGTTGAAACACCCTTGGTCCAGCATCTGGTGACTTAGGTAGTCCGCCTGCCAGTTTTCTACACCCGGAATGTAAACGGCCGATAGAGCCAGCACGCTTCTTTCCGCCCACCTTAGGATATGAGTGACCTTTCAAAGCCGAGCTCCTTGTTCCCCCCTGATGGTTGACATAAGCTGCCGCTGTGGCGTTGTCCGACAGGGATCCTGACAGGATGTCCTTGTAGCCTCTGCGACCATGAGGAGAGGCACAGCCTGATCGCTTGAAGTTCTAGTACATTGATCGGCAGGTGGGATTCGCCCGGAGTCCAGCGATCCTGGGCCAAATGGACCCCCCCCCAGACTCCCCGCCAACCCGTGAGCTAAGCGTCCCGTCATGAAAGGGAAGAAACGACTTCCCGGGCTGAAGAGCTGGGGATCTCAGCCACCAACTCAGGGAAGCTCTGACCAGGTGACTTACCTGACTTACCTGAATCTGACGATCAAGAGACAAAGGAGATTTGTTCCATTTGGACAGGATCCCCTTCTGAATAACTCGAGTGCGGAACTGGGTATACGATACTGCCTCGAAGGAGGCCACCATGAGGCCCAAAACTTGCATGCAAAAATTGGAGAGACGACCATTTGCGGGATGCTAACAATTTCACCGCCGACTGTAGTGTCTGCAACTTTTCCAAAGGAAGGAAGACCTTCACCTCCGAGGAGTCCAGGATCAACCTTAGGTTCTCCAGACGCTAAGTCGATACCAGCACCGACTTCTGGATGTTCAGCACGCAACCAAATTCCCGGAGGGTCTGACTGACTATAGACATGTCTCCCTCTAATTCTGAGCCAGAAGCAGCTCTCAGAAGAAGATCGTCTAAGTAGCCCACGACAGCAATGCCTCGCTGTCTCAGCAAAGCCAAAATTAGGGCGAGCACCTTGGTGAAAACTCTCGGTGCTGACGCTAGGCCAAAGGGAAGAGCCACAAATTGATAGTGGTCTTCGCCCAACACAAAATCACAGAAACATCTGCTGCCTGGCGCAAATGGGGACATGCAAATATGTGCCCTTGATGTCCAGGAATGCCAGAAAGTCCCCCGGATGAAACGCAGCAACCACCGAACAAATTGATTAAATCCTGAACTTTCAAACCATTACAAAGGCATTTAGGGCCTTGAGGTCCAAAATTGGACAGACACCATTCTTCTTTGGGACTAAAGATTCAAATAGAATCCCTATAACCTTTCGTTCAGTGGCACAGGTGAAATTACCCCACACCTGAGCAAATCCTGTACCGCTCCCATTAAAGCAGACCGACAAGCTAGAAGGAGAGGAAGATTTGAGGGACAGAATATGTTTGGCAGACAAGAAACTCGATCTTGTACCCTAAAGTGACCACCTCGCAGACCCACTGGTTCCAAGATCAGGGAGGTCCACCGAGCTGCAAACCCGCAAAGCGGTCCCCCCACCCTTGAGTCGGGAGGGGGCAAAACATCATGCGGTAGCAGGCTTGTTAGCCAGCTTGTTTGGCTTGCGCACCCAGGGACTCTTCTGTCCCCCAGCTGGAGGTTTGCCAGTCTGGGAGGTTCTGCTGGCCGACCCGAACTGACAAAAAAACGGTTCTGTGCGGAATAGAAGGCCCCCTGCTTACGGTGTGACTCCTTCCCCTTAGAGGACTGAGGGAGAAGCGTGCCCATACCTCCAGTGACATCCTTAATGATGTCGTCCAGCGAGGTACCAAAAAGCCTTTCACCCTTAAAGGGCAAATCTGCTAGAGCTTTTTTGGATGCTTGGTCAGAATTTCAGCCATATCAGGCGGCGTAAAACCACTGCAGATACCGAGGCTCTGGAAATCAAGGGGCTGCATTCAGAGTGGCATCACAGACATATGCAAAGCCCTGTACCAACTGGTCGGCCAGCCTCACACATTCAGGAGGGAGCCAATGCTCCTCCACTGCCTGGCGCAAAATCATTTCCCATTCAGTAAGTGTCTGAGACACCAAAGTTGCCCTCTTAACGGGAGAGTGGTGACTTTATTCAGCCGAGAGACCGGGGGGTCCACGACTGGAGCAGAGGTCCACTTTTTCAAAAGGCTCTACTCAAAAGGATAACGGACCACCATGTGCTGAGGGACCACAAAGGACTTCTGCGGCCGTTCCCATTCCTTATCTATGAACTTATCAAAGAAAGTAACATAAGGAAAAACTTTCACAGAACGGTTCGATTTGTGTTAATCAAAAGGAGACAGAGTCCTCTGTGGAAGTCCCAGCTGTATCCTCCAGCTTGAGAGAGTCCCTCACTGCATCAATAAGTGCACTAACAAGTGCCCTGTCTTGCACTGACCCAGACCAGGGGTCCTCCTCACCAGGGAGGTCCTGGTCTGCATCCTCCGACATACCAGAACCGTGGGTCCTGAGCCGCAGCCAGGCCCGAAGCCAAGTCAGAGCATTCCCCAGAAGATAGTGGGGGGAGGGGCGCTTTTTACCCCCCCTTACGCCTGCATGTCGCTTCCACCCTGGCAACAAAGGACTACAGGACTTCTGACAGCGTATCCATGGAAACCGCAGGTGCAGGGGCACCGTTTGCTGCCTCTGACAATTTAGAAAGGCCAGATGACGACTCAATTATCACCCACTGACAGCCCTCAAGTCCACCCTCCTTGCTGCACTGACCGGGGGGGTTACCCAGGGGACTTACTACCCAGAGGGAGACTGCTCAGCGCTTCTGCCCGCCTTTCTACTGTGCACAGCGTGTGTGTGAGGAAAACGGAGGAAAAAAACTGAGGTAATGTACTGCCCGCCGTTCAGAAAGCCAGAGCTAGAGGCCAAAACCCACTCCAAAATGGCTGCGAGACGCCTCAGATTAAAGGGCGTGAAAGACAAGAAAATGGCCGCCCGCAATACTGTCCTGCGTCACAGCGCGGCCACGGCAAAATGGCAGCCAATGGAAATTTCAATAGAAAAGGCAGGAACACTAAAAATGGCGTCAGTGCTGTAAAAATGGCGCCTGAGCACCGCGATGTGGACGAGAAGGCCGTGGCAGGGACTTTCCCAGGAGACAGACCACCCCTCGCAGAAAGTGGACGCCGACACCCCACAGTCCAACAGGGACCCGGAGTCCCCCCACATGTACACCCAGGTCGCAGCGGCCCTTTAGGGCAGGAGGGAAAAGGGTGAAAGAGAGCAGGGAAAGGGAGGACAGGAGAACCCCTTAATCCAGGGAATGCCCAGCTGTTCCATCCCACCGAGGCAGGAGGAACCATACTTACCCGTCCTTGTGAGGACTTGCTGGCGCATCCCTGACGGACCTACAACCGAGTGGTATGGAGTAGCTGTCGACCCAGTCCACCGAGTGAGACAGCAGCAGCCCCGTCATATGTGGACCCCGGCCGTTTAGCCAAAGCCTGCTCACGCTTGATGGCCGGACTGAGGAGACTACAAGGATCTATAATATGCAGCCCTTCGCCCAGCTGGCAGGCGGCTATGGGCCCAGGACTCTGGGCCCAAAGGGAGCCAGGTCCACCTCCTCTGCTAGGCAGAAAAAAACTGAGCTGCATGCTGCAGGGTGAGGGGTTATGACTGGAGGGACCGCCCCCTGGGCAGGGCTGTTCAACTTGGTTAAAGTTACATGTTTTAAGGTAACTAATATGTCTGCCTAGTTCTCTCCTAATAGATGGAACATAATCCACTTGTCAAGATTTAAAGGAGCTGTGTCCGTCCATGGGCGAAAAGAGAAATGAGGTTTTGCCTTTAGGTACACTTTAAAAGATATAGAAGCTATCAATCTGTCACAAAGCTAGGTCTTCACAAAAAAAAAAACAGGACAGGTTACTCTGCCCTTAAGAAAATGGTCACCATCAATTGAGTGTTGTGTTCAAACTAGCACCTTGCTCAGAAAAAACAACAGTAGTACAAGTGAATGAACACATTGACTGTTCAACTATGAATGTTTTTTCCTTTTGGCTACTGTCAGGAAAAGGCTCACCTGCTGGTGGCACCTTGGCTCCCAGATTGATAGCCTGCAGTTCTTGTCCACCAGCGGGTGTCTCAGCAGCCAGAAGCTCATATCAGCCATCAACCTGATGCTCATTGCAGGAAGTATATTTAAAGTGTATGTAAACCCTCACATATACCCAGTGAAGTGAACAGCCTCAGATAATACACAGGGATGAAACAAATCCCCCTATATAAAATGTTTTACATGCATAGCTGCTGTCTTCAGCTGTATATATCCTTTAGAAAGTAAAACAACAATATTTGACGCACCAAGGCACTCCCAAATGTAGGCGGTGATATTGCCAAGGATGAGTCAATCCTTGGACCATATAAAATGAGGACTGTATGTTCAAAGGAAAATGGTAGGGAGATAGTATACTCCTGGTTTAAACATCAAGAAAGTATTAAAATCATTCAAACCATGGCAAAAGATTAAAAACTAAAAATTGTAATTTAACATTTTTAATTAGTCCAGATAAAGAGTCCACGTGTCCTTGGTAAAAACCTCAGTAATGATGACAATTTGGGAATCCACACTAGAAAGGCAGCTAGCTGTAGAGCAGAAGTTACTCAGGTAGTGGGAACAGAAAAGACAAAAAGAGCAGCACCAATCTAAGTGTAGTAGTAAAAGCAACAAAAACTTTAATCGCAAATTATTACACCTCACTAGAAAGTGGTTGTTAGTAGGCATCTCATGGGTTAGCAAGCTTCCGATGTCACAGGAGTCCAGGATGTTGCTGGTAGAGGGCTATTGGCGATGACGCACGCATTCGGAGCATGCATGCTCCTTCATCGCCTCTGCGCCCTCCACATCAAGCCTGGGACACCGGAACCCACCAGCGCCGCAGAGCTCGACAGGATCGTGCTACCCTGAACTCCTGTGACATCAGAAGCTTGCTAACTCATGATGTGCCCACCAACAACCACTTTCTAGTGAGTGTAATAATTTGCGATTAAAATTTGATGCTTTTACAACTACACTTAGATTGGCGCTACTCTGGTTGTCTTTTCTATCCTTTAGAAAGTGCTCTTCGTCTAAAGCATCATACACACGATCAGACTTTTATCAGAAAAAATCCGTGGATTTTTGTCCGAAGGGCGTTGGCCGTGAACTTGTTCTGCATACAGATGGCAAAACTTTTTTAGCCAACATACACAAAACAATGTTGTTTTTCAGCTCTTTAGCTCCACCCTTTGGGCAACTTCTGCTAATGTTGTCTGATGGTTAGCATTGGTTTGGAGCATGTGTGTTTGTATTTTGGATTTTAGTTCAACGGACTTGTTGATTGGATAATGTTGATTGGATAATCCGACAGAACACATTTGTTGTTGGACAGTTTGAGAGCATAGCTATCCAACATCCAATAATTTAACGATGGAGCATACAGACAATCTGATTATCCGACAAAACACGTCCATCACACAATTGTTGTCGGAATATCAGATTGTGTGTACGGGCCTTTAGAGATTCTCTTCCTGGTCACCACTGGGAGAGGATTATTGGCATACGGCCAAGACAGCTGACTGGAGAAAAGGCACAACCCTATCTCCACATTGGCAAAGGAAGACAGGAATGTGCACAGCTCCGCTCTGAGATAGCAAGCTGACTGCTAATCTATTTATAGCAACCTCCCCCGACACACATACTTCAGGTTGCCGTCTCCGAGAATTTGTCAAAAGTTATTAAGCCGATAACAGAGGAACTGAGCGGGAGACAGCTACAGAACATAGTGCTTTGTAGAGAGATAAGAAAACACTACAGCTATAGTTTCCCAGCTTAAATTTCATGAATGGGGTTTGCATCCACTTTAAGTCCTGTCTGTGCTTCTGTTGCCTTGGTGTTCTGTCTCCATGTGCCCCTGACTTGTGTTCCTGCATCCTGTTCCCAGACCCTGACCCCACAGCCTGATCCCTTTCCACCTGCTCTCTCCATCTCCTGTTACCCTTTGCCTGTCTTGCTCCTAGCTCCCTCTGCTTGATCTCCTATGTATGACCCTGGCTCTGTTATTACTCTGCTTTTTGTATATACTTGGTTTGGGCAGTTGTTCATTATGTGTCACCATTTGTTTAGTTATCTGGTTTGTTTTAGAGTTTGGTATATTGAAGGTGCGTTTACATTTATGTTGTTCACTTTTTTTTAAAATAAATTATATTTTGCACTGTAGTTGTGCCAAATATTCTCTGTGGCAGTCCACACATTACTGTTCCTGACAGCTACATGTTAGCATTAAGGGCTCTTTCACACGGAGCGGACCGTTTTTGATCCGCCCCATGTGTGTCCGTCGGCTCAGCGGGGATCATCCGTAAATCCCCGCTGAGCTGCGGCGGACAGGGCGGTCCCCGCACACTGTGCAGAGACCGCCCTGTCTTTCCTCAGCTCTCCCCTATGGGGAATTGGATGAATACGGACCGTCTGTCCGTATTCATCCGATCCGCCAGACAGAAGAAAAATAGGGTTTTCTTCCGTCCGAAAAAACGTATCTTTGCGGACGCGGATCTTTGCGGATGCATCATCCGCTAACGTCCAAAATCACATAGGGATGCATTACAAGTCTGTAAATGGACTTGTAAAAAACGGACCGTTTGTCTGTACGTGTGAAAGGGCCCTTATAGATTATGCACCAACATGGCCACCATGGTAGAAGAGACTGTTTGCTAACTAGTGTATTCCTGCTTCTATTGTCAAAGAAAGCTACTGTACATACACCACTCACTCATACTACAAAGTAAATTATGTGAATCAAAACAAAGCATTACTAAATTTGAAATATTTGCATATTTTTTTACAACACACACTGACAAAAAATTAGCACAGGTTTATCTTACCTTCATTAGAATGAAGATCACTAGACTAACAAACACATTTGTTTTAGGGTTTTTCCATGCACTGGAAGCTCCTTTGAACATAAAATCCTCTGAGACACCTTGCTGAGCCCATGTGCAATTATCAAACAGTGTTACCAGGGTTTCTTTTTGGGTCAGCTGTAGAGAAATAAACAGTCAGTCAATCGGTTTGGCTTTTATATATTGCATATTTGCTTATGAATCTCTAACCTCAGTTAAGTTGTCAATTGGAATATTACCTGACCCGCCATAAATTGTCCAAATCCAGGAGGGAA
Organism: Rana kukunoris; assembly: GCA_029574335.1. NCBI lineage: Eukaryota > Metazoa > Chordata > Amphibia > Anura > Ranidae > Rana > Rana kukunoris. Next base: position 235,590,455 of record CM056052.1, on the reverse strand, counting down.
TGTCAAAGTGGATATGAGTAGAGTGACCACAGCAGGAAACAACAAGCGCCTGTGAGATAAATATATACCCAACAGTTATAGCAGCATTTTTATTATTTGTATACAGGGTGCATATACTGTAGCGCCAACAGTTTGTGCAGTACTTTACAAAATGGAGGCAGGCAGTACAGTTACAATACACTTTAATACAAGAAGAATCAGAGGGCCCTGCTCATAAGAGCTTACAATCGTTTAAATTGTTTAAAAAATAGCATGGTTTGTTAAAAGCATTCATGCTAAATGAAAACAGACTTTTCTGAAAAATACTTCAGATTTAAGGCACTTTACCTTTCTTTGCCAATCAGTTCTTGGTCCAACTTGATGCACAAATTGCAAGCTAAAATACTATTGGGTTTTTATTCTCAATACAGACCTAAATCTGCTACAGGTACCAGTAGATGTTGCCACATTGTGCACATGTGTACAGCACACTTGGACATAAGGGCATCATAACCCTCAGTGTGACCTCCTCCAGCTATGCAAAGTCTACACTCCACCTTGTCGTCGCTGACATCTTCTGCAAGTCTTCTTCCTGGACTGGCATCTTTGTCTGCTATTAGGCAAGCACTAAGAATATAATTGTCACAGTCATGGATTACATTTTGGCAATAAGTAGCTATATAGGAGTAGAGAGTAGGGATGAGCTTCGCGCTCGAAACGAACATATGTTCGACTCGAACATCATCCGTTCGTCGAATTTCGAACAAAAACTATAATTCGCGGCAAATTCGAGTGAAACGAAACGGCCCATAATTCACTGCGGCATGCTTCACTATGATTCACTATGACCCTGCATGCTTGGCCAATCACAGCACGCAGAAAAAGGAGAGCCAAAATTGGCCAAAGCCAGGGTGGCTTTGGCCAATTATGGCTCAGGGCTTTAGCACACGCCCCACACTATATAAGGCCTCCTGCTGGGCGGCCTTGTGTAGTGTGTTACGGCTTCTTACTGAGAGCAGTTAGAGAGACAGAGAAATTGTCTTTTTAGATAGCTAGATAGAGCAGGCTAGTAAGTTTAGCTGTAATTACAGTGTGTAGAGAATATATATACATCCCTAGGAGTTGTACATATATTTATACACTGTATAGCTTAGCTAGATCAGTTCTTCCTAATTTACTGGCAGGCAGGTGATTGTGCTATTTAAAGATGTTATCACAGGTATAGACACCCAGCAGGTACAATAGCAGTGATAAAAAAAAAAGAAAAATTCCTTTAAATATTGTACCTGCTGGGTGTCTATAGTTTTCCTGTGAAAACGTCTTTGAGAACCCGGGTCTTGCCCGAGGGAACCCCTTTAAAAAACGACCGTTTTTAAAACTTTTTTTCCATTGATACTACTGCTCCTGAAAAGCAGTCCTGCTCCTGAAAAAACGACAGTTTTAAAAACTTTTTTCCATTAATACATGTTCCCTGGGGCAAAACCCGGGTTCTGAAAGACGTTTTCCAACAATAACTTGAATAATGGTCTTTAAAATTATCCTTTTTTAATTCGAACGTTCGTGTCCCACAGACTTCAATGGGGTTCTAAATGTTTGTGCGAACGAACGGACTGTTCGACGGTTCTGGTGCGAACCGAACGCGGGGGTGTTCGGCTCATCCCTAGTAGAGAGGCGCCCACTGACCAGCTGTATAAGTACACAAGCAGGTCACGCTGGCAGATGTCCCAAGATTCAGGGTCTAACCACTTCTCATTATTCATCAGAGCTCCTAATAGTTGAGATGGGTTTTGCTGCATGTTAGTTTCAGGTCACAGTCATCACCCCACCAGGAATTGAACAAGCCAGGATCCAGAAGCATATAAGAATCAAACAGAAGCATAGTCAGTAAAAATGGCAAAGGTTGATAACAAGTGGTTGCAAGTTGAGATCAAGTTGAAGGTTGATAAATACTTGCAGGTTGGGATCAAGCAGAAGCGTAGTCAAGGAACGGGCCAAAGGTCAGTAACGAGTAGTAGTGAAGAGGAGGATGGCTGCAGGTATGCAAAGGAGCAAGATATTGGCTGGAGAGCACAATAATCTGGCAAACTAAGTGAAAAGCATGGCTTAAACAGGAAGTTAATGGTTCGAGGGTCACCAGAAACAAGGTATAAGGCAAAATTATCCAAGGGATCAGACAGGATGCCAGGTGACTCAGCAAGAAGAGATACTGCCTGACACAGAACCTTTGCCCTTCATCCACTGTATCGTGCATTTGCCCCTTGTAAACTAATACAAATTGATAGATTAATTTGTTTTTTGGCTGAAGAGCATTAAAGTGTTTGTAAACCTTCGCCTATACCCAGTGAAGGGAATAGCCTCAGATGATACACAAATCTCCCTAGATAAGTCTTACATGTATATCTGCTGTCTTTCCCTTTCTACACTCTATGGAACTTGCAGATTGTGTTACACATTTTTCTTCCAGGGACAGCAGCATATAGGGGTGGGTGTGGAGTCTGGACTTACACAATGAGAGCTGATTGGAGGAAAGGCACACACCCCCACTCCAAATTGGCAGAGTAATGAAGGAACATGCAGAGCTGTACTCTGAACAGATCATGCTTGTTTACCTCCAAGCTCCCTCCCTGACACAAATTTTCAGCTGCTATCGCGTGCGTCTGAGAACTTGTCAGAAGCGACTCTGCTGATAACAGAGGAATGGAGCAGTAGAAAGACACGGGAGGGGGAGGGGGAGAGGGAGAGGGAGAGGGAGAGGGAGAGAGAGAGAGAGAGAGAGAGAGACAGACACACTACAGATATATGTGCCTAGGTCAAATTTCATGAATTAGGCGTACAACCACTTTAAGGCTAATGTCAATGGCAGTGATTTTCTTCGACATCCATCGCATATCAAGGTAGGTCAGCAAAATCACAGTGACATTAATCGAGTAGTACACATGAAAGTTCCAAGTCTCTCTTTGACCTGCTTTAATAGCACCATGTTTCTTTGGATGCAGCAATTCCCACTGAGGTGCAGTTGAACTTTAGGCAAAGCATGCCTTTTTTGTGAATGAAATGCAGAGTTTTCAAGAACACTGGTAAAGAATTTCTTCCAATACAAAAACTTACCTGATGACAATTTTTAAAATTTTAACATTAGCTCCGCTTTAAAGCATCAGTTAGCCCAAAGTTGATATTTTAGTAGTATGTGGAGTCTGGTGAGCAAATTCAGGACTAAATTTCTTATATACATTTGATACTCTAAAAGCAAGATCTCCTGCCATAGACACTGGACCTGTCACTTAGGACTTTTTCAGTGTTTTCCCCCCACCCCCAGCCATTGTGTGTTCCAGAACCTCATGTTGCTTTTTGCATTAAATAAAATTGCAATTATGAGTGGAAATACCTCAATGGTTACAGCAATGGCCCAACAGAACAAAGAACTCAAGCAAATAGATCTCAGGATTAGAGCCCCTGACAAGGACTCGAGAGGTTTAAACAAATGCACCTAATTTTTGACATCCAGAGATGCAGATGCCCTCTCTTCTGGGCACCTGCAAAACAGAGCCACTTAGACTTCTATGGGGCTTGTCTATCTCCATCTCCTGGTTGGCTTGTCTATCTCCATCTCAGGGAATGGACAGTAGGCATGCAGAAACTGAAGGCCAGACCCCCTAGAACATTAACTTTTTAATGGACTTAAAAATACGAGAGAGTACAAAAATTCTATTTTCTTTATCATCAATTGAGAAACAACCACATCCAGACAATGGACAGAGATCTCCTTAGCTCTTGCAGAGCATAACAAAGGTAACAGAATATTCTCATTAGGATGAAAAGCAGTCTCCCATCTATATGCATAGTGTAACTTTTTCCTATAAGTGGCAATTATAGCCCTTGGTTGCTTATTACCATGAAGCTGTGGATGAGAGAGAAAAACATTTCCATAGAGTGAGACTCGACACAGTTTCCTCTCCACTGTGTTGTATAGCCAGCCTACAGAACAAAATATGGTACATCTCCATGAGTCTAGATTTTTTTTGTTGAAAATATTAAAATAAAAATTCATAAATATTTATAAATAGATCATTCTAAAAACAGGGAAGAGAGCAGCATGGATAGCACCTAATGCAAAGATGCTCTTTAGGGTTTGGAATAATAATTGTCTGACTTCCATACTGTATTAAACCCTGACTGTGATTTAAATGTTGTGCAGTTTTACCTCGCAGCTGGAATAACAAATTTAATGAAAGAATTATGGCACAGGTGCACACTACGAGTCCTCCGATAAACACGTTATATGTTTATAAAAGGAAAAAAAAAATATTGCGCATACCCAGTGAATAACTAAGGGCCCTTTCACACTAGCGGACGAACGGTCCGCTAATTACAAGTCCGTTAACGGACTTGTAATGCTTCCCTATGGGAGCGGATCCGTTAGCGGATGATGCATCCGCTAACGTCCGCTAGATCCGCATCCGTTTTTGCGGACGGAAGAATTTCCTATTTTTCTTCCGTCCGGCCAAACGGATCGGATGCAAACGGACAGATGGTCCGTTTCCATCCGACTCCCCATAGGGGAGAGCGGAGGAGAGACGGGGCGGTCCCTGCACAGTGTGCGGGGACCGCCCTGTTCGTCCGACAGCTCAGCGAAGACCCCCCGCTGAGCTGACGGACACACGGAGCGGACCGAAAAACGGACCGCTCCGTGTGTAAGGAGCCTAACAGGTGAAAGCTGCGATTCAAAAATGTTATACAACATAAAACAATAATATAAAAAAGGTAGGAATCGGGCTAAAACGTTATATGTTTACCGAAGGTAAAATCCAAACTCCCAATATAACCCAGACACAGGAAGTGTACGGTCATTCACCATGCAGATGAAGAGATATGTGCACTCCCTGCACATGACAATCACTTTGACCACTTCAGCCCTGAGTGGCTTTGACGTCGCTTTCGCCCTGAAATGGTATGGAGATGGGTGGGGGCCATCTTCCCCTCACTCAACTCCATACCTAAAAGGGAGAAGGACGCAATCGCCTCTGCCGGCAGCTCCGGTAAGCAGCGGAGGGCACCCAAGCATGGCCGATCTCGTGGTGAATCCGCTGCAGAGACCACTTTTATCTAAAAGCAGACCGCCCGCTAAAGAAGAGGATACCAGGGTTATGGTAGCTAGCTACTGCCATAACAACGATATCCCTCTTCATAGTACTGTCATATGACGGCGGGCCATAGGTGATTAAGGGATTTACTTTTATAACAGTTATAGTACATTGAATGATTTATCATCTTTTGCTTTTGAATTGATCAACAGTGGCCATAATGCAGTATATTTTTACTGGAGGCATTTCAGAAAACTATGCTGCATATTGGCCACTAGTTGAAGCTGGCGATGCAGAGATTAATGTGGTTGCAAAGGCTGAATTTTTTTTTTTGCATAAAAGGTAAAAAAAACTTCAGCGAGCAGCTCCCACTTCAGCCCTCCTAAGGCCGCGTACACACGATCGAATTTGTCCACTGGAAATGGTCCGACGGACCATTTCAGCAGACAAATCCGATTGTGTGTATGGGCTAGCGGACATATTTGTCCGGTGGACAAATTTCAAAAAGCATGCTTTAAAATTTGTCCGCCGGAGACATGTCCGTCGGATATGTCCGCTGGTCAGTACACTCACCAGCGGACATATCTTCCCGCACAAGCATCGTATGGATGCGACGCATGCGTGGAAGTTGTTTACTTCCTGGTGCGGTGACGTGGCGGCGTAAACGTCACCGCCACGTCACCGTGCTGTCTGCCGGGGGGATTTTGATGTGTACACGCCATCGGACCAAAATAGCCCGGCGGACATATCCGATGAAAACGGTCCGAGGACCGTTTCCATCGGATATGTCCCTCCGTGTGTACGTGGCCTAATATTTACCTAAGCCTGATCTCGATCCATTTGCACGAGAACCAAGGCTCTCCTGGGTCTCTCCCCCCCGATTGACTGAGATGCAACAGCAGGAACCATTAGCTCCCTTTGCTGTTAATCACAGCCAGTGAGGCAATAGCAGGGGGCAGGGCTGAGGCATGTTCTGTGTCTCAAGGGCACAGAGAGCTCCCACAGCAAGCGGCTGGCTATGGGGGCACTGAGAGGGTGGGGGGTCAAAGCAGCAGCAGGTGGGCCTAAGACTAGGAGGATCAGGGCTGCTCTGTGCAAAACTGCTGTACAGAGCAGGCAAGTATGACATGTTTGTTTATTTTTTTTAAATTTAAACATTTTTCTTTACAATTACTTTCATCTATTTGAAAAAATTCAATGAAGTTTTAGTTCAGTTTCTGAAATTCGTGCAACAAATGTTTTATAAATACACTCCAAAGTATATTGCAGACTCCAGTAATACATTTAATTGCTAGCTTTTGGACTATTAAATATACAATTGAAAGCATTTTAATGCGTCTCTTCAAAAAAGTGCTTTTCATCCAGCCAGATATCTAGTGAGCAGATACCTTCCTGTACTTTTTTTGCCTCTGAACGGTTATCAGTTCGCACAGGTTTCAGGTATCTCCATTGACTACAAAACACCTTCCCCATTAGAGAGAAGAAAGGAAGGTGTTATATAGCCCTACTAGTCATAACACACTGCTTCCCTGTCCTAGGGTTACAGCACTCCTCAGTAGAGCAGACATTGATCAATAAGCAGAAATACGATAATTTTTTTTCTTGGCTTTAGGTATGCTTTAAATGAAAGGGTACCTTGGAATTAAAGCAGTTGTAAAAGCCAACGTTTTTTTTTTTAACCTTCATGCACCCCCCCCCCCCAAATACCTGAGCCCCATCGCAATCCAGCAATGCGCAGCACTTTTAGGTCTCCTCTTGCTCATTCGCTAAGACAGCAGTGGCTCTGGCTACTGTCGATCATAGCCAGTAAGCCAATGAGGAGAAAGCAGGGATGGGGCCAAGCTACTTGCTATGGGGGCACATGGCATGAAGGAGGAGCCAGGAGTCCCAGAGGAAGAGGATTGGGGCTGCTCTATGCAAAACCTCTGCACAGAGCAGGTATGACATTTTTGTTCATTAAAAAAAAATATATATATACACATATCTGCCTTTAACCACCTGACCTCTTGCAGTGTTACCCCCTTAACCACTTCCTGACGGCCGTGCGACTTTGTACGGCCGCAGGGTGGTTCTATTTCTCTGATCCGCTGTTTGACAGCGTGCGCTCCTCCAGTGTTGCAATTATATAGGCTATATTAATTTTCACTTGCAATATGTTTTTCCAATGAATTTAGAGTTACCCTTGAAGGTTTAATTTTACGGCTCAATTCAATGTAACATCTTTATTGCATGGGTTATTGTTTAAGACTAAATACATTTGTTTGGCTTTTTTTTTTTGTTCATTATAATGGTTAGAAAAAAAAAAAAAGAATTTTAGAAAATACTTTGGATTTTTTTTTTAGTTAGTTAAATATTCTACATGAATATTTTGGTTATTGATGACACGTGAATAGCAAGTGAAGCTCTTAGCCACTTTAAACAAGTTTCCAGGCTTTCCTTACCTGCTAATATTTGAGAGGAAACCACTTATGCTGTGATCATTTTTAAAATTGTATATATTGCTCTGAAAAACATACAATTTACAGACTCTTTCACACTGGCTGGCACCCAGGGGTGGTAAAAACAAGCAGCTGAGCTAGGGTTTAACTGTCCCCTGCAATTCTAATACAGTTAGGCAGAGCTGTACACATGCTGTAGCAATTTAAAATGCAGCTTGAAATGCAGCACTGCCTAGAAAAAACTTGGTCCGCACTTGTAGAAGCATTCCACAAAGAATTGCCACAAAAACAATGTCAAGAAGATGGTAGTAGTGCCTCCACTGCGGACCTCTTTCCAGAAGGCGGAAACATTACCACGAGTTAAACAGTCAGTAGAACGCACAAAAAAAAAAAAAAAGTTTTAGTTTAACCTGAAACCAGAAGGAACCAAGCAGAGATCATGCCAGACCAATGGGTTGTGCTATAGGCATACTAAGAAAGATTTGGCTGGTCATACTTACTTTGAAAAGATATTGGGCCCAATAGCTACAAGAAGAATTTTAAGAGACTCACTTTTTCATAAGAAACTTGTTAATGGCTTTCTGCTTCCTCATAAATTCTACAATTTTCCGATTCAGGTAAACAAACAGTGCACCACCAAATCCGCTGGCAATCCTGAGGAACAGACAAATTAACAAGTATAAGAGGTACCAACTAGCTATGATTAAGAATAGATCAACAATGTTTTTATTATAAAAAATAAATAATGTACTGTATATACTTTTATACCTACCATAACATGATTTTATTGGAGTTCTTTGAGGTACATTAGATTGTAAAATAGTCTATGACAAGTGAGTTATGCTGCTGCTACCTTCAGGAAGTTTGGACATTTGACAAAACAAAACACCATTAAGCCAGCCCCTGCATAATTTTGACTCCATCAGTCATGCCTCCATTTTGTGAGCAAGCAGAACTTAAAGCCAATTACAGAGGGGTAGGAGCCCAGTTTCCCCGCAATGGACTTCAAAGCTTTCTTTTTTTACACAGTAAATACATTCTTTATCATCCACTGTGGGAGAAAGGATTGTAAAACAGCATAATGTAGGTGGGACATCTTAAAGCAGTCCAGCTGGGGGTTTGGTAAAGACAATAAGGTCAACCTGGTGTTCCAGATCAAGGCTGAAAAGTTCCAGTGAGCAGAGAACTTCAGGCAACAAAGTGGAGGACAAGGGGCCCTTGAAAAAGTAATCTATCGCGAAACTGGTAGGGCGGAACGTGCGGTACATCGGTATCGCCCCCCTTGACTGCTTGGTTTCTTTGTTTGGACAGGTTGTCTCTATGTATCCGGCCGGGCCATCAGAATATAAGGCTTTTTAACCACTGACAAAATGTGAGTTTTTTATGTCTAATTTTTTAAAATAAAGTTTTAAAGGTTTTACACTATCAAGGCCCCTCCTCTGTTTTCTTTTTCCAATCCATGAATTACCTACGTTCACGTTTTGGAGTAATGGAATGAGGTGATGATCCCCAATAGACTTCATCCAGCTTGTGGCTCCGCAAATCCTTATATCTACATGCTACCTGGGGTCCCCTATAATCAAGGGACCACGGGGATCTGGTGAGCAGATTCATATGCTTTGTTGGTGGAGGATCCTAGCTATTTGGTTGTCACTTTGCATTGGTGGTTTATCGGATTATTTAATTTGAGGACTTTTCTTCTTCACTAGTGAAGGACCATCTCCCTTTGATCACTTCTGTGATCCAACTTTTCAATCACTTTCATGGAGTTTTGTTTGAGGTTTTTTTTTATGTTAAATGATCATAAGCTAACCAATTAAGTCTCAACTGGTCACCACAATTTATATTTGTTTATATATTTATTGTTCACAATGTTTAGCGCAACTTGTTTTTTTCCCATATGTATACCACTGTTTAATGTTACACAGTAAGGTGCAGCTTTACAAATTTGCTTTATTAGCCATTACCATTTCATCTGTTTTCAGTTACGGGTCTATTTTTATTTTATTAGCGCAGTTTTTTCTTCTCTTTTTCTCCAATTAAAGTGATTGTAAAGTCTTGTTTTTTTTTCCCCTATAAAAATAACAAACCTATTATACTTACCTGCTTTGTTGCAGTGGATTTGCATAGAGCAGCCCGGATCCTCCTCTTTCTCTTCTGTGATCCTGGCCCCTCCTTCCTGTTCAGTGCCCCCCACAGCAAGCAGCTTGCTATGGGGGCACCTGAGCCGAGTTACAGCTCCCTTTGTCCATTCAGACAGACTGCAGCAGTCACCATTGTTTTCTGCTGCTGTCTCACAGCCGATCAGGAGGCAGAATCTTGGATGGCTGAGACATTCGTGGACATCGCTGGACAGAGGGGGACCTCGGGAAAGCGTTAGAAGGGCTGATGCACACAGAAGGCTTTTTATCATAATGCATTATGATAATAATAAAAAAAATGACTATACAACCACTTTAAGTCATTCAAAAGGAGGGTTTGTATTTATTCATAAAATAACTTACTGGGAATGGCTGAGCAGCGCTCAGCCTGACTCAAGCTTGTTTTTGGGACTGTCCCACTGTCGGAAAACAGAGCTGTATACTTTATGCAGCTGTGGCTACATTCAATAAAGACAGCACTACATGTGTTAGTGAAAAAATTGTGTGTGTAGACCAGACTGGTCCGAATTAAAAGGGGTTGTAAAGGTAAACATTTTTTTTCCTAAATAGCTTCCTTTACCTTAGTGTAGTCTTAATTTACTTACCTCATCCTTTGATTTTGCTTTTAAATGTCCTTACTTCTTATGAGAAATGCTCACTTCCTGTTCTTCTGTCTGTAACGCCACACATTAATGTGAGGCTTTCTCCCTGGTGTGAAATGTCGTGCCTTTCCGCTCCCTTGGACAACAGGAGAGTCAGGAAGCCCACTAACACACAGCTTCTTTCTCTATCTGCAACGTAGAGAGCGTCCTGACTCTCCTGTAGTCCAAGGGAGGGGGCGAGCACGACACTCCACACCAGGGAGAAAGCCTTGCATCACTGTGTGGAGTTACAGACAGAAGAACAGGAAGTGAGGATTTCTTAGAAAAAATAAGGACATTTAAAAGCAATATCGAAGGATGAGGTAAGTGAAGGAGGACTACACTAAGGTAAAGGAAGCCATTTAGGAAAAACATTTTTTTTTACCTTTACAACCCCCAACCATTTAAAAATCACCAAAACTTAGACCTTAACTTCAGGGAAAGGAACCAGGACAAATATGGCCATGAAAGTGAAAACCAAGTCGAAAACCGTCCTGAAATCTACAGAAGGGATTTTTAACCCCTGCTTAAATCTATTAATCTGGGGCTACAAATTAAAAATGGAGCATTAAAACTGTCAATACACAACCAACAAGTAATTCTATAATAATAATAATAAAAAATAAATAAAAAAAGACAGACAGCATCACATGGAAAATAGTGGCGAGTCATTATGTAGAAGTCTGAACAGAAGAGGTGAAGGATTTATGGCCTCTAGGTCTGCCACAAGAATGAGAAAGAAAAACTTTGTACAAGAAACTACTGTAAAAAATCAGAGGAAGAATGAGGTCAATCCACTTCATCAACAGCTCCCTAACAGTGGGGAGGGTGTACACACTGTGGCATCTTCTTTAGGAACTGAGCCAAAGCGCTCTATGCATATGTATATACACTAGGCCAGTGCTTCTCAACCTTTCTAGTGCCGTGACCCCTTGATAAAATTTCCCAAGTTGTGGGGACCCCCAACGGTAAAATTGTTTTCGTAGTCAGCACCCAAGGCAAGTCAAGTAATTTGCGCTCCTAACCCACGGATGAGTCCCTTCCACTCGTACAGTATTAAAACCCCCTTATGGTACATTCCTTTCTTTCCCTTTTATCCCTCTCTATGCCAATTTCTTGTCCCCCCCCCCCCATCTCTCTCTAGCCATCTTTTTTGTTCTCTCTCTCATTCTTTTCACTCCCCTTTTCTTTGTTCCTTCCCCTCTTTTCCTCTCCATTCCATGTATTCTCTATTTTTATTCCTTCTCTTACTCCTTGGTGCTGTGGAATGGGATGAGTGGCAGTGCTGGCAGGGAGTTGGAATGATTGGCAGTACTGGTGGGGAGTGGGGTGTGTGGCAATGCTGGGTTAACTTAGGTTGTTCTTGATCATCGGCTGATCTGAGAACTGTAGTGGGGATTTATAATGCCAACTATAATCACATGTAGTGTTACTGTTTCTCCTGCTTTGTGGTGTCTCACAGCAGTCAGATGACCTCTAATCTCTGCCCTCCAGCCATGCCGTGAACTGAATGGGCAGCTGCGAAGAGGCTGAGTGGGCGGTTGCGGGCTCCAGGGACAGCCCTGTTGGGTGGCAGCGAAAAGGCTGGGAGAGCAGCATGGGCTTGAGGAACAGCTCAGGATTTGGTGACCCCTGGCAAATAGTAATTCGACCCCCCCCGAGGGGGTCCCGACCCCCAGGTTGAGAACCACTGCACTAGGTGCATGCAAGAGGCAAACTTTAAAGTAGGAGTAGAAGACCATCAAAGCTGAAAAGTAAGGCTCTATACAGCTATTCTCCAACAGGGTTTTGTGGAATGCTGGAATTCCTTCAGAGGTTGCTATGGGTATCTTGAGCTGTGGGTGATTGACCCTCCCATTTGATGGTGCCTGCATTGTTCTGGGGCCATAAGCCTGGATCACGATCTGTCTAATACACCGAGAAATGGTGGCTGATGAGACCTCCGAAACTGACCTGTAGCAGATACACCCGCAGAGCCCGGACCACATCCAAGGAATGTAAAGCAACCTCTTTTGGATGCAACGGCCAAGGACACAAGGATGGAAGCACAATGTCCTCATTCAGATTAAAAAACGGAAACAACCTTAGGAACAAAACGAGGGCTGCGGGCGTGTGAAGGATCAGGTAGGGAGACTTGCACGACAAGGCCGCCAACTCAAAAACCCTCCTGGCAGATGTAATAGCCACCAGAAAGACTACTTTCTGAGAGAGAGACAATAGGGGATGTCCCTAATGTTTTCAAACAGCAGTTTCTGAAGTACAGAGAGCACCATAGTTGGTCGAACCAGAGGGGCCACATATCAAAACCCCTGCACAAACGTACTCACCAATGAATGAGCCGCCAAGGGACACTGAAAAAAAAAGACAGCCAAGGCTGATATCTGCCCCTTAATGGTGCTTAAGGCAAGTTTCTGATCCACACCCGCTGCGAAAACAGCAGAACCCTGGAAACCTAATACGTACGTGGACACAACCCTATCTCCTCACACATAGAGATGTAGGCCTTTCATATGCAATAATAAATCTTTAGAAAATATGACTTCTGCGCCCTCCTCATAGTGGAGATCACTGACTCCGACAGACCTTGGTCCCTTAGCACCTGACTTAACAGCCACGTCGTTAAAGCAAGCGGCTGTAAAGTAGGATGAAGTATAGGGCCTTGCGACAGAAGGTCCTCTTACATCGGCAGTCGCCATGGAACCTCCGCCACCATTCGTACTATGTTGGCGTACCAGGGGCGCCAAAGCCAATCTGGGGCAATCAGAATCACCAGAATCCCCTCAGTCTCCACTTTGCGAAGCAGCCGCGGGGTGAAGTTTTAATCGGGGGAAAGTCATAAATCAGCCGATAATGCCCCCATGGAGTCACCAATGCGTCCACCCAGGGATCTTTGGACCTGGCCACAAACCTCAGTACCTTCCGATTGAGTCAAAAGGCCAGGAGATCCACATCCGGTGTGCCCTATCTCAGGCAAAGGAGTCGCGGATGTAGCGACCATTCCCCTTGGTCCAGCATTTGACGACATGGGTAATCTGCCTGCCAGTTTTCTACGCTCGGAATGTACACGGCCGATAGAGCCGGAACGCGCCGCTCTGCCCACCTCAGGATGTGAGCAACCTCCAATGCTGTAGCCACGCTCCTTATTCCTCCTTTATGGTTGACATACGCCACCACCGTGGCGTTGTCCGACTGGATCCCGACTGGGCATCCCTGCATCCTCCGCAACCATGTGGAGAGGCACCACCTGATCGACCAAAGTTCCAGCACATTGATCGGCAGGCAGGAATTTTCCTGCGTCCATCGACCCTGTGCAACCCAAACTCCCCCCCAACCAGGTCAGGCTGGTGTCCGTTGTGACTACCATCCAAAGAAAAGGAAGGAACGACTTCCCGAGCCGAAGGGCCGGAGACCTCCGCCACCAGACCAAAGAATCCCTAACTAGCTGGCTCACCCGAATTTGACAATCCAGAGGCAATGGAGATTTGTCCCATTTAGACAGGATCTCCTTTTGCAAGACTCAAGTGTGGAATTGAGCATACGGTACCGCCTCAAAAGTGCTACCATAAGACCCAGGGCTCTCATGAAGAAGCACAGCGACGACCACTTGCGGGATGCCAACAGCGTCACTGCAGCCCAAAGAGTCTGCAGTTTGTCCGAAGGGAGAACAACTCTTGCCTCTGAGGAGTCCAGAATCATGCCCAGGTACTCCAGGCATTGAGTCGGTACCAACACCGACTTCTGGGGGTTCAGAACCCAAATGATTTTGAGGAGTGGGCCAAGGTAGATGTTGAAGAGCATGGGTGACAGGGGTGATCCTTGAGGGACTCTGCAAGAAATTGCATGAGTTTCAGAGGAGAATGCTCCTAGTTTTACTGTCTGGGAACGATTTTCTAGGAAGGAAACGAACCAAGGTAGATCTGCGTCTGACTCCTGCTACTTCTTTAAGGCGATTAAGTAGAGATTTGTCGTCTACAGTGTCGAAAGCTGCACTGAGATCCAGCAGCACCAGGAGACATGATTCTCCATCATCACCCAATTGACCTAAAAAGCCGCCCACCTGCTGATCCAGAGGAAGGCGAAAACCCCAATTGCTACTGCACAGGAGAGAGAGTTAGGGTAAGGATAATGGGATGGCCAGAGCTAGGCCGCAGCCGAGGTCTGTCCTGCAGGTTCTAACAGTGTAGAAGAGGGGTGTCGGATGGTGACAAGTGGCGGCTGTGGGTGGCGTGATAGTGAGGGGGGATGGGTGAGTGGGAGTTTACTGGGGGACAGCATGCAGGTTGTCCATGGATGAGTCCTGAATGGTCAGAAAGATAGAGCTTCTGTCACACACGTTCGTTACGCTTGAGCATGTGTGTGGATTGCTCTGTGACTCGTTGCCGATCGGATCGGGGGTGATGAGGATTTTTATTTATTTTTGTTATGCTAGGTCTAGCCGGGGAGGAAAAATTCCTTCCTGATCCCTCTGGAGGTAATCGGGTTCTTCCTGTATCAACTTCTTATGGTAGGCAGGAGCCTGGGGTACTTACCTGGTTGTCAGGTGCAAGCAAGTGCTCAAGTCCAGACTGCAAGGTGTGGAAGCTCCCGAAGGCAACCCCCCCACCCGAGAGTCGGGCGAGGGCAAACCTTCATGCCGCCGTAGACTTGTTCGCAGGCTAGTTTGGCTTGCAAAACCAGGGACGCTTCTGTCCCTCAGCGGACACCTCGTCTGTCTGGGAACGCTTTCCTTGCCGACCCGGGCAGACGGAAAAAACACTTCAGAGCAGAAAAGGAGGGCCCTGGCCTACGGCGTGGCTCCTTACCGTTTCTGGATTGTGGGATCAATGTACTCTTACCCCCAGTAACATTTTTAATAATGTCATCCAGCGAGTCTCCAAAGAGCCTCTCACCCCGGAAGGGCAAATCTGCCAAAGCCTTCTTAGAAGCCTGGTCCATAGACCAGCATTTTAGCCAAATCAGGCGACGTAGCACCACAGCAGATACTGCGGCTCTAGAAAGCAAGAGGGCCGTATCTAAGGCCGCGTCACAGACATACTTAAGGCCATGCACCAGCTGGTCTACCAGTTCTACGCAGATCGGGCAGGCCTGTTGCTTTTCAAAATCACGGTGCAACAATTTTGCCCATTCTATAAGCGTCTGGGACACCAGGGCCATAGCCAACACTGGCCGCAATGCTAACCCCTCCACCATAAACATGGACTGGGCAACCGCCTCGGCCCTCCTATCGGCAGGGTCCTCAAAAGCAGGGTCCACTCCACCGGAATTGTGGTTACTTTATTTAACCTGGAGTCCACAAATCGAGGGAGATGTCCATTTTTCAGGAAATTCTCTTTAAAAGGGGTAACGCACCGCCATACATTTTGGGACCGAAAAGGCACCCTGCGGGCATTCCCATTTTTTGTAGATAAATTTATCAAAATAGGTCAGGTAGGGAAACACCTTAGCCGTGAAGGAGCCGTGCACTGACCCGGACACTGAATCATCCTCACTGTCCGAACGGTCCTGGTCCGCACCCTCTGAAACTTCAAAAACAGGGGCTGGTTGCCACAGCAAGGCCCGAGTCTGAATCAGAGTTTTCCCCAGAAGACGGTGGGGGGGAGGCGTTTTTACCGCCTTGTGCCCGCACGCCGCTTCCACCCTGGCAACAAAAGACTCCAGGACCACCGACAAAGCGTCCATAGGCACCTCAGGTGCATGGGAACCGGTTGCCACCAGAGGCAAGTCTGGAGAAGAAGCACCAGCTTCTTACACCATGCTGACCCACACTCACCCGACACCCGTTAGGAACCGAAGGCAAGCCACAGTATAAAGTCCACCCTAGCTGCCACAGACTGAGGGGCACCCCATAGGACTCACCACCCAGACCCAGGTACTGCGCTGTGCTGGCATCCGCTCTCCCTCACAAGGCGCTCTGTGTGATTTGCGCCATTCCAGAGGAAAATCCCCCAGCGCTAGAGGCCAAAACAAGATGAGACTACTAGAAAATGGCCGCCAGCCTCCTCAGCACGCTTGAGGGCTCCGGCAAAATGGCCGCCGGAATTCCCTGAACTGAGGCTACAAAAAAAACAGTCTGCAACAACGTGCCGGTCTCCCACAAAATGTGCCTCAAACAATCCACAAGGCCCAAATCTAGGGAAGAGACGAGCGGACCCCATACACAGCACAGCCCCCTGTCCGGACCACGGAGCCCCCCGGTCAGTCACACAGCGGACCCAAGCATGGGGAGGAGGGAAAAGATGGGGAAAGAAGAAGGGAAAAGTGAGAGACCCCATATTTGACCTCCCGAGGGAAGGCCCAGCTGCTCCATCCTGCCGAGACAGGTGGGACCATACTTACCCCTCCTATGGGGACTGCTGGACGCATTCCGCAGACAGACCTATCACCCGAGCGGTACAGGGTGGCGGTCGGCAACGGCACACTGACACGGACATGCGTGTCCTGGAGCATATAGCTCACCGGCCACCCCTGGATCAGAAGGGGCATGTCGTGGCCAACCCAGTGTGTAGCTAGGGCCTGCTCACACTCGATGGCCGGGCTGGGGAGACTACCAGGATCTATATTATGCAGCCTGTCACCCAACCCAGCTGTTGATAGTAGATCAGAGGAATCAAAAGCAAAAAATAAAAATCTTCAGGGCCAATGGTCCCCACCGGGAGCCAGGTCCTTCTACACTAGGCAGGAAAAAACTGAGCTGCTGGATGCAGTGTGATGGGTTATTGCCAGTAGGACCACCCCCCCCCCCCCCCCTGGGTGGTACTGTGCAGTTTTTCTGTTTTTACATGTTCTGCCTAGTCCTCTCCTGAAGGTGGCGATAAAACCCTAAGGTCAAGATTTAAAGTGCTGTGTCCTTCAATGAACGAAAGAGAAACCCAATCACCCCCAGCGGTAAACAAACAGGAAGGAGGTGATCAAAGCGCGCGGTAGACGGATGGACAGAGGCCTCCTTACCTTAGGAGCCAGATGACAGGGATCTCGCTCCTGAGCCACCGCTTCTCCTACTGGCCAAAGAGGAAGTGGGTCCTAAGACTCCCTGGCCAATCGGGTCTCAGGACCGACTTCCTGATTGGCAGGGAGGAGAAGCAGGAAAACCATAGCGAATATAAATTTGCTATTGTCACGCAAGATCCAAGACCCAATACATGGAACAGCAGGGCAGACAAGCCAAGTCATGTAGGACTTGCTTGAAAAAAAATAATAATTATAAAGGAGGTGGAAGCTCTGAATCTGAAACTGGGATAGAAATAAAAACTGCAGCCACACAAAGGGGCAGAGGTGCAGTAGCGACTTTGAACATGTGCGTAACAAGGTGCATTTTAAACCAATGCAAGTAAAAATGTGCAATAACTGTGTAGAGACAAAAAATAAAAAATAAAAGCGGAAATCAAGGCTCTTTTGGCTGTAAGTGAAGGGTGCGACTCACTTCACAGAGCTGTATAATGCTGGGTACACACAGGAAGTTTTTTGTTCAACCCAGCGGTTTTTCAGCATGTTCGTTCGACAGAAGGTGGTCGGGAGACCGCATTCTGTCAGACATGGAGCTGCACACAGAGGCCGAAAGGCTCTGGAAAGGATGAACCTGACCTAGTAATAGGGGCCAAGGATATTTGTTGCAAACATCCATCCCTTCTTGGAAAGCCAAGAAATCACTGCTTCTGGTAATAGGGAAGTGAAGGCTGAGGTCACCTGTTACAGTGTATCTGTCCTATGTGCAACTAGGCCCAAAAGTGAGGCAATGTCTAGCAAACTTACAAACCCAAGTACCTGATGTTGGCGAGTGTAGCAAGTGTCCAAAAGTGATTAACTCACAACAGGTAGGGTGTGGATCCAAGCAAGGGACTGGAAAAAGTAAGCGCTCTTCTAAGCTGAAGAATGGGAAAGAACATGGTGGATGGATGTCAGCTTTCAGTTCCCTTGGCCTTAACCATCGCAACACCATAAAGAAAATGGTGGAAAAAATCTAAAGTGCAGAACATAATCAACTTAAGTAATTTGCAGTGTAATCAATTCACTCAGATTTAGTGAATTCATAGAGACTAAGCATAGCAGAGGTGGTGTCAATCTTCATTTGGAAAAAATGCTTGTAAACTGTCAGAGGCCACCTAAGTTCCCAAATACACATGGCAGACAAAGCACAGAATGCAAACAGAAGTGGAAAAGTAGAACACAGATTTAGGCATACCTCCCAACTGTCCCGGATTTCGCGGGATTGTCCCACGAATCGCGGTAAATCCCATGATCACAGCAAAAGTCCCGCAATTCCACGGCCCCCCTGCAATTACCGCGAATCACGTAAAATCCCCGCGATTTGCGGTAAATCCCGTGATCCGCGGTAAACCCCCCGCTCAACAACTACAATCTGCTGCGGAACCCCCGCGCTCAACAACTTTGATCAGCGTAACCCCCCGCTCAACAACTCCGATCTGCGGCACCCCCCCCCCCGCTCAACTCCGTTGGGTATGCTCATTTGTCCTTCATTCTGAAGTTGAAAAGTTGGGAGGTATGGATTTAGGCCAGAGTGTTACATTCACTAGAGGTGTGAAGAGACTGAGCACTGTATGAGTTGTGCCACAGATTTAGAGAAGGGGAGTACCCAGCTTCTGACAAAACAGAGCACACCAAGGTATGGCTAGCATTATGATACAGAGCCAAAAGAGGGAAGGTAGCAGAATATAGTAACCCTCAAAACCTCAGTTCAGTGGGGTGCAGAAAGGGATTCAAGAGTTACTCAGAGAAAAAGCCCATATGTAAAAGATGATTTAGAGATTGGGGCACACTAATGGTCTGAGGCTGACTGATACAGGGCCAAAGGCCTGGAAAGCACCACAATGAAAAGATTGATGCCCTGAAGTTACCTTACCAAGTTTATCTTCAGCACAGCCTCAGCTTCCCTCACAAAGTGGGGTATCAAAGACTGGGTCACACCAGCGGTTGTACCACTGCTCAGAAATTAAAGACTCGCTGCATTGAACTGAGACAAAACCGAAGGCCTGAAAAGTGCCACAATGCAGGGCTCAGTGCCCAGAGAGTACTTAACAAGTTTATTCACACAACAACCATAGTTATAATCTGATGAGAGGGTAAATAGGAACATGTAGGTAGTCCAGGTGACGTGGTCAGGTGATGTGGCAAGTGGACAATCCACAACTTGTGGCAGGTGACGTGGCCAGTTGATGTGGCAGGTGACGTGGCCAGTGGACAATCCACAACTTGTGGCCAGGTGACATGGCAAGTGAACAATCTACAACTTGTGGCAGGTGACGTAGCAAGTGGACAATCCACAACTTGTGGTCAGGTGATGTGGCAAGTGGACAATCCACAACTTGTGGCAGGTGATGTGGCAAGTGGACAATCCACAACTTGCGGCAGGTGACATGGCCAGGTGACATGGCCAGGTGATGTGGCCAGATGACGTAGCCAGTGGTCAATCCACAACTTGTGGCAGTTGGTGTGGCCAGGTGACGTGGCAAGTGGACATTCACAACTTGTGGCAGGTCATGTGGCCAGGTAATGTGGCAAGTGGACAATCCACAACTTGTGGCAGGTGATGTGGCCAGGTGACGTGGCCAGTGGACAGTCCACAACTTGTGGCAGTTGGCGTGGCTAGGTGACGTGGCAGGTGACGTGGCCAGGTGACATGGCCAATGGACAATCCACAACTTGCGGCAGGTGACGTGGCCAGGTAACGTGGCCAGTGGACAATCCACAACTTGTGGCAGTTGGCGTGGCCAGGTGACGTGGCAGGTGATGTGGCCAGCTGACGTGGCTAATGGACAATCTACAACTTGCGGCAGGTGACATGGGCAGGTGACGTGGCCAGTGGACGTGGCCAGTGGACGTGGCCAGTGGACGTGGCCAGTGGACGTGGCCAGTGGACGTGGCCAGTGGACGTGGCCAGTGGACATTCACAACTTGTGGGAGCTCACGTGGCCAGGTAATGTGGCAAGTGGACAATCCGCAGCTTGTGGCAGGTGATGTGGCAAGTGACACGCTAAATACAAGTATACTGCTGCTCTCTCAGCTGCTACTCACTCTGGTCTCACAATATGGCTGAAATGGTTAAATAATACTGTTTTTTGAGCTTAGGGAGTGTCTTATGATGTTTAACCAAACGCTTATAAACGCAAACACGGTAAAACACAGCTAAAATCGCGGCAAAGCTGGTGTTTTAAACGCCAGTTTTAGCCTTTAAAAACGTGTATTTAGTAGAGTTTGCACCGGCGTCCTGTGTGCATGGGGCCTAAGAGGTTTATTTAAGCCTGATGAAGCAGGGTCTACTACTGGAACAGTCCATTTTTTTGTGAATGCGAAAAATTATATGTTTGCCAATGTATTACCAAGGTTACACCGATCCAGATGCACTGCTTCTATTATTATAGTAGAACGCTTTGACTTAAGCGATGACTAAAGAATCAAAAACAAAATATAGAGTACACATTAAATATAGAAAGCTCTTCTTCCCCTTAAGGGAGACCAGATCCATCACATTAGATCACTAGCATAAAAACTGAGGACTCACTGAGTGGGGTGGGGTTATAGGAGTATGCCTAGAGAGAATGCCCAGCAAAGCTTTTAGCAGTGACCAATCACCTGAAGGTAGCAGCCTATAACCCAGGGTCTCTGAATATTCAGCCTGTGTCTTGTGCGGTATGGTTCAGATATAAAGATAAAGTGGTTGTAAACCCCCAAAATATTATTTTATTTATTTTAAACCTGAAAGACAAAGGCATAATGATTTAGTATGACTAGCATACTAGCTCATTATGAATTGCTTACCTTAGATCAAAGCCCCCGCATAGGTCCTCGTCCCCCCTCCAATGGTGACATGTCTCCCGTAGGTTAATTCCCGGTATTGCCACTCCGGCGCTGTGATTGATGTCACTCCGCGCATGCGGACAGGAGGCGCTTTTCACGGCACGATCCCGGCTTGAAACGGCACAGAGTGCCCTTTCAAGATGGCGCATGCCTAGAAGGCGGCAGCGTTTTGGGAAATTGCAAATATCTCTGAGACCGTGTAGGTCTCGGAGATATTGCAAGCACCTACAGGTAAGCCTTAATCTAGGCTTACCTGTAGGTGTAACTTTCCCGAAGGGGTTTACAACCACTTTAATTCCTGTTGAAAGATGATAACCATTGTTCCTAAATAAACAACTTGAAGCCCTTATTATGTGTTAGAAATTATATAGCTAACGTACATTTTTGAAGATAGTGACGCACCAATACCAGTTTAAGAACGAGCAGGAATACCAAAACTTTTTATCAAGTACTTTCCGATACCAATTATAAACACTTTTTTTGTGCGGTGCAAAATTAATGGGCTCAAATCGCACTGCGAAGAATCACGTGCAATTTGAACAGGAATGAAGAGTGCTTTTTGTCTGAATCGCATGCGGTTTTCCACACTGCACCTGGGTGAACCCAGGCTGAAGTCTCTGACATTGCCGTGGTATTTTAACCCATTTTTTTTGTATGGGCTCAAATCGCATCGCACAAAAAAAAAAAAAAAAAGTATTGGTTTTGGTATCAGAGCATTTGCAAAAAGTACAAGTACTGATGCAAATGCTTAGTATCAGCATCAATACTGGTATCTGTGCAACCCTATTTGAAGGGTCAATAAATATAAAGTTCATAAACTTTAAACAAGAACACAAATGCAAATACTTATTGTCCTATAGGGTATAGACATTCCCATTAGAAACAGGGAGGTTGATGTACTAAAGGCAAATATACTGTGCAATACAAGTGCACCTGTAAGTGCAGTTGCGCTAGATCTGAGGGGAAACTGAATCGAGGGAAAGCTTTGCCGATTTCTATCATTCAATAATGTGCAAGCAAAAGTGTTTTGTTTTTTTTCTTGCCCGTTCCCCTCAGATCTAGGAGCAACTGCACTTACAGTGTACAGACCATTTCCCCTTAGTAAATTAACCCCAATGTGTTATTATCAAAGTAAATTGCTGATAGAGGTAAGCTATCACACAGAATATAGTAGATTAGGTTTCAATGTTTAGTGAAACTAACTTAAAACGCCTATCTATCCAAACGACAGCAGAGAATATGATGGTCTTTAGACTTCGACCCTTGATTAGATTTGACAAACTGTTGAGATGGTTTATAAAATGGCACTAAATTGACTTTTCAATTTAAAGCAGATTTGCCATCTGCAGTCAACCATTTTTTTACATTTTAGTTCAACTGAACTGCACATATATATTATACATAAAATATCTGGTTCCATCAGTGCCAGTGTTCAGCAGAATTCCTGCAATTGTAGGTGTAGGGAGTGTAGAATGTTGGCATGATCAACCATATTGCCACAAAATGGTTAAATGGACATACAACAGCTGTTTGTTCAAAAAGCTATCCACCAGACAGAGTGGGCTTAATTTTACATAAAAACAATAAACATGTTTTCAGCCACACTTAATTTTGTAGCTAAGATCACGTAACAGATAACTTGTTTTATAGTGAGCTAGTAACCAAGTAATTTACATTTTTCAAACCCCAAGGGCTCAAGACACTTTCACAAGGCTGTAAGCCATTGAAAATTGTGAAAAACAAATTATATATATAAATATATATATATATATATATATATATATATATATATATATAAAATCTTATGCCAAACAGCAACTAGTATTTTTTACCTTCTAAAGTATATCAGAATCACAAAAAATTAGTTCATTGCAATGAGCAACTTAAAAGATAAATACTGCAAAGCAGCAAAAAGTATATAGCCGACACTTACCCAATCACAGCAAAAGCTGGAAGTTCCTGCAGGTCAAAGGGAAAGTCCAAGCGAAAGCGGGTTTTAAATAAAGCGGTGATGGTCTCTGAAATAGAAGGCCAGTGAACTTTAAAGAAATCGTGGAACTGGGAACATGGTCGAGTAATAGATGTCTTTATCAGCATTGCCAGCCACACTTCTGCTCATGGCAAATATTAAATTACAGCCAATGTCACCAACTGTCACTAAGCAACTCTATGAGATGTTTTTTATTAGGGTAATGTTTGCTTGAAGGAGGAACTAGAAGTGCAGATGATCAGCCAGGGTACAGGGCACAATTCCAGGCCTGGACTTGATGTGCAGGCTCCTGTCAAAGTAATATGAAACTAGGGCCATCATCTCTAGTGACTTTATGCTTTATGCCATTAGTGATGAGAATGTTTTTTCTTTGGCTGATTTTTGTAGTCACTTTTTTTATTGTGGTTATCAGCAGATCAGATGTGTCATATAATGCACAAATATACCATTTAGAGCAATTGCTTTTATTATCATCCACAAACAAAAACCTATGTAGACTTTTTTTGCTCCACAATACTGTGCATGCACACTTCCTGGGATACCAGGTGAACAGTACAAAATCACAGGTGAAAAAAATGCTGAAACAGAACATTTGAAGGAGGCATGATCAGACACTTCATATTACAACCACGACCCTGAAAAACACCACTTCTGGATAATTAAAAATAAAGCTTACTGGGGTTTATATACTAAAAGGCAAATCTATTTTGCACTACAAGTGCATTTGGAAGTGCAGTCGCTGAAGATCTGAGGGTTCTTGGTGATTCGGGACTGTCCTTTATGTCTCTGCATATTTCTCTTTACATCATTATTCTTGTCAACTTTGTCTTTTGTATATCATTATCCTATGTGCACTGATTATTATTATCTTCACCATTTCAATTGGGTTGTGTGTGCACCTGCTGGCACGTGGCTCCAGATTAGCTCAGCTCCTGGGACAGACAACCCTTCTGGCCCTGGCCCCACATTTACCATCGTATTTTATGTCATGGTAAGTATCCAGGACTGGCAACTTTGCCTTTCCCAGTTATGTACGTGTAGCGAAGTCACACTATCGTGGACTATTGATAGTGATGTAGACCTCAATCCCCACCGGAATTCCAGTTATATTTTTACATATGTGTTCATTTTCCTTTAAAAGCAATGCATTGTGGGACTAGAGGTACCAGGAGAAACGGACTCCATTGACAATTATTAGGAATAGACTACACTTCCCACAATGCCTTGCCCTCTTGGAGCACATGACACCTCTGCACAGCCTTATGGGGAAAGCTAATTAAAGGCGGGGAGGAGCTGGCTTCTCTCTCTTGGGACCTGCGTTCCTTCCCTTTGCGGAGCATAGGAGAGCACTCTAGCTAAGCAGTTGGGCCTAAGGCCTAAGACGAGATTCATCTGGAGACCAGCCATCCGGAAAGAGACAAGACCAAGTGCCTCCAGCTCGTGTTGCCGAGAGACCGGGGAAGACTCGCCAGCTGACGATCGTAGCAGTGGAGAGCCAGATACTGGAGATCGTGTTGAGCGGTGGTTGATTGGCGCGTCTTCGTGAAGGCGGACTAGGCCTGCTCGGGTGAGAGGGCACCTGCCCAAGCTTCACTATTTCCCCAGCTTATAAGTTAATAACACTTTTAAGCCGGAGCCTCGTGTTGTTCACCGATTTAGCTGAGAGGCCCAGCATCTGAAAGTTACGCTAGCAGAGTTGACTGACGCTGACTGGATGATCGGCCCACAAGCATTTGTATTCATCATACCCCTTTGACTGAGTTAAATTTCTTCTTTTGGATTACAATTTAATTAAGTGCACCAACGGTTTCAACATAGACTTCATCCTTGAGGAACAATCCTAAAGCTATTATAACCAGGCCTGGCCAAGGGTTTATGCACTTGTGTTTATTGAAATTGCCCACTAGTGGAAGCTCGCGAGCACAGATTACTTACAGTTACTTATATACTCATTTGGGTTAACCTTTTAGGTTTTGTTTTGCCGACTATTGCAAGGACGCTTGTACGGTTATTCTCATACAAATATTTAACTTGTATTTAACTTGTTGTTCAACCCCTTTTACCCTTTTTACTATAAAGCAAGTTACCCCTTTTATTTTACTATAATAACTGTGTGAGGTGTGTTTACTTATTGGGAACCACAAGCTGAAGAAGGTAACAACATGTTATATTACCATTGCATATTTCATATGTGTTATTGTGGACCCAACCAAGTAGGGGACACAATACTATTACATTTGTCTGATGTGCCAAGGAAGGGTTTGAGCCGCTTGAAGGGGGTGAATAAATTAGTGAGAGTAAAACCCAAATTTAACCAGCGGCTCCTGCAGGGGTAGCGCTACATACGCCATACTAGATTAATTATACTTATTTTTTTATAGATATCCTTGAGCATCCACACAAAATGTGTTGAGCATTTAGGATGCAGATATTTGCCTGTATTAAAAATGTATAATTTTATATATATTCCTAGAATTTACCCATCAATTTCTCTACATCATCATGTGTTGACAAGTAGATATATATCCATGTATCCTTGAAGTCTGTGCTATAAGTGCATATATATATATATATATATATATATAAATCAAAACTTGTTTTGTAAAATTGATATGTATTTTTTACATCCTTCCATGTTGTTAAACATGTCCTTTTAGCAATTCACATCCACAATGTCAATAGCCTCATTTAAATTCCCAATTCCCTTCTGTATTTACTTGAACCAGGGATGGAGGCACACTACATATGTGCTTCATTCAAAATTCCCAAATCCTCCCCCTCTATTCTAGATCTGAGGGGGGACATGCAAGGAAAATAAAAAAGCATTTTTGCCGGTATATGATTGAATGATAAAATCAGCAAAGCTTCCCCACAGATCTAAACCAACTGCACTTCCAAGTGCACTTGTAGTGCAAAGTGAATTTGCCTTTTGTAAATCAACCCAATTTGCCCAATGATCATTCTTTTTGGTTTCTGCTTATGACAATGAATGGTTTTGTGAGCACATTTTCTGATCTAAAATCAATAACCCATCGAAAGGCGTGTCCAACAACAATGCCGCGTACACACGATCACTTTTTGTGATGAAAAAAAACGACGTTTTCAAAAACGTCATTTAAAATGATTGTGTGGGGGCAAAACGTTGTTTTAGGGGTTCAAAAAAAAACGACCAAAAAAAAATTCGAACATGATTGCATTTTTTGTGTCATAAAAGTCATCGTGTGTTGGCAAAACGACGTTTAAAACAACGTTTTTAAACCCTCGCATGCTCAGAAGCAAGTTATGAGATGGAGCTTCAATGGAACAGAGTGCCATCGAACGTGGTGTACGTCACAATGCTTTGCAAGAGCATTTTCAGAAAACGATGGTGTGTATGCAACATCGTTTTGGAAAATGAAGTTTGAAAAACGTTGTTTTGTTTCGTTACATAAAACGTCTTTTTTCATCACAAAAGTGATCGTGTGTACGCGGCATAAGAGTATAGTTTCACACACATTTTCTTCATAAAAAAAATAGTCAATATTTGAAGCACGCTGTATATGCCTTAACACAAATAATTTATTTTTATTTTTTTACTTCTTGTTTTATTTTATTTTTAGGAATTTAGGATTAAAATTAAATCAAAGGAAATGTATTTATGCTGCCTACAGGAGGCTCTCAACATCAGCAAACAATAGTATAAATGCCTCCCACTCCCATCCTGCATCAGATTTGTAGAAAAGTAAAGCTGGCCACAGACGGGGCGATTTTTTTTCCTGCAACACATTCTGTGTTGACGGGGAAATCCCTACCGTGGCTGCTAGCAATAATCACATGTAAAATCCAGCATTATGGTTGCCCATAGTGTTTAAATATCAGCCAGTTCCTGCTGAACCAGCAGAGATTTGAATTATCTATGGCCGGTTTAAGATTAAGAGCGGATCACAAAAACAGAGGGGTGGGAACCAAAATACAGATTTTACAGAATGTACAAAAATTCTGTTTTCTTTATCAATCATCAAAGGACACTGCATCATAAATGCCAAAAGCTTGCATCAGTTGAGGCCTGAACATCCACCTGGTAAATTTTAAAGAACGTATGAACAGACGACCAGGTGGCGAAACAGATGCCAGATGCTAACAGGTCCAAGAATCACTAAGGGCTCCTTCAAGCTGTAGTAAAAAGTCTTGACCTAAAAAACAAAAAAAACAGTCCGATGAGGTTAGAGTACTAAATTCACCTGTGCCAATTCAGAGCTAAAAGAATCTTCGGGATGTCCTTCAGCACCATCCTGCAGAGTAGATGAGGAAGGAGTTCCAAAAGTAGGAAATGCATAGATCAGGTCTACTGATCACACAGAGGCACCAGAAAACCCACTGCTACTTCCAGAGGATTTCTGCATCTGGATAAAAACTGGCATTGAAGGCCCATGTACTGTGTCCCTCACATGTAAGGAAGATACCTTAAAACACCTCTGGGTAAAGAGCTCATTCCTCCATTGTCCTGAATCCAGGCACTGTCGGTTGTGAAAGTCAGTCTGCCAACTCGGGCTCAGTCCATAACAGAACCTTTACGACTTCTTTCTGCAGAAAGATTCCTGGTTCCTCTCTAATGATTGATATATACCACTGCTGCAGCATTATACAACTGAATCCTGCTTGGATAGCTTTGCAGACAAGAGGTTCAACATTGAAGGGACAACCAGATTAATCAGCGCTTCAAAACGTTAATGGGAAGTTAAAGCGGAGCTCCACCCTAAAGTGGAACTCACGCTGATCGGAACCCTCCCCCCTCCGGTGTCACATTTGACACCTTTCAGGGGGAAGAGGGGTGCAGATACCTGTCTAAAGACAGGTATTTGCACCCACTTCCGGCCCAGCATTCTCGGGCAGAATGCGGGCATGTCGTCACCTCCCGGCACATAGCGGCACTCGGCTCCCAACACATAGCGGGAGCCAATCGGCGGGCGCAGCGCGACTCGCGCATGCACCGTAGGGAACCGGGCAGTGAAGCCGGAGCGCTTCACTTCCTGGTTCCCTCACCGTGGATGGAGGGGGGAGCAGCAGAGAGAAGAGCGATCGCTCGTCCTCTGCTGCGGACGGCGCTGGAATCCAGGACAGGTAAGTGTCCTAATATTAAAAGTCAGCAGCTGCAGTATTTGTAGCTGCTGCCTTTTAATATATTTTTTTGAGCGGACATCCGCTTTAAGCTTCTTCCAACATTCAAGACCCTTGTACTGTCAAGGTGTTGAAGACTTTTTCCTTAGGGTGTCGGGCTGGTATTCATCACGAGAATCTTTTAGGACAATCGAGTGAAAGATTTCCATGTCTCCAGAGCTGGATTTCTTAGCCAAAATGGCAAGGATAACTTGATCTTGGCTGCCAGGAACAGTAAATGGTCCAGAGATTACACCTTCTTGTTACATACAGCCAGAATGTTGGGTTGAAATGGTCTGGAAAGCAACCGGCAAACAGGACTGCTACAAATGAGATTAGCATCAACCTCAGAACTTTTATGGAAAAGTGGACAGTTGGATAGCTCCTGAACTTCAAAATATGGATCTGGGAGCAGTCTGGAGTTTGTCTTGTGGAAGAAATGGTTCGTTCCAGTGCCAACTTCTGTAGGTTCAGTAACCATCCTTATGGAGAAGTCCAAAAAAATGGAAATGTCAAGTAAAAGTGGATACACTTCCAAAAAGGCAAGACACCCATTCCAATAGGACACTAGCAAAAAACTGGAGCATGATGGTAGTGTGTGGTGTTATACCTGACTGCCCGATAGATTTTTTTTGTTTTCCAATGTCCAATTCCTAATGGGGCTAGCCGGGTAACCCGGGTAACCCACTTGTTTAAAATGTACTTCTGATCCTGTATCCCTTAATGAACAATAAATAATCTTCAGGAATGCCCTGAGATCAGGGCTGTCTTAATGAGAGGGCACACCTGGGCACTGCCCAGGGGCCCCAGCTGCATGGGGCCCCTGCACTTTCCCCAAAGCAGCTTGTCCTTGAGCCCACACTACCCCATGATGGTACTGAGCGTGATAGATGCACAGGGGAGGCAGTCTGCCTCCTACCTATTTGATGTCTGTTTACCTGCACTGTCATCATTGTAGGGGCCCCAGAGCATTACTTTGCCCAGGGGCCCATGATGCTATTAGGACGGCCCTGCCTGAGATTCATTGAAACCCAATAGATGTGTGGCCTCATTAGATAGTGGAAACTTGAGGGAGGAGCTGGGTCAGTCCCAGAATGATTAGGATACTTTAGAGTGTGTGCGCAAATTAGCATATTAGTGTGCCCCAGTCCTTTAAGAATAGTATTAAGGTGGTATAGGGGTAATCAAGCACCAACAAATCCCACAAAAAAGGATCCAACGCGGCAAGCCAAAGCTCACAGGGCTGGCTAAGAAGCAAAGCAGCAGGTGATCTTGGATTGGCGGATCAATATGTGCCTAGGTCGTGGTTGTGATGATACAAAGCCCCATGGCCCCACCCACTCCACCCCATCTCCTCCTTTGCCTCCTGCTCTCTTCCCCTTCCTAGGCCTCTTTGTGTGGTTGGTTATGGCCTATACTATTTTTGGACTTTCCATTCTTCTCCTTTCTTTGAAACTCACATGGTTTCTGTTATACTCTTGGTAGCACTAATGGAACCCTATTGCAGATTAACCACTTAAGGACCTCTGCACGCACATTTACGGCCACAGAATGGCACGGATGGGCACAAGGGCGTAAATTTACGTCCTCGCCCAGTAGCGGGTCGGGGGTCCGATCGGGACCCCCTCCGCGGCGTGCGGAGGTCCCCGTGTCTCCGGGAGCGATCCGGGACGAGCGGGCGGATGTCGGTGTTTGCCCGCCCCCCCGCGATCGCTCCCAGCCAATAGCAGCGCTCCCCCTTTGTGTCACTTCCTCCTCCTGTGTTTACACAGGAAGGGGGAAGTGATGTAATCTCTCATCGCAGCGGTATTTCCAACCGCTGCAATGAGAGGAACACCTCACAGTAAGTGTGCACCAACATTACACTGACACACACACACATAGGCATACTTAACCCCTTGCGATCTGACCCCCCTCCCCCCTGTCACAGTGTCACTGAATGCAGTGATCTAATCACTGCATTTAGTGTCAGTGTGACAGGCAGTGTAAAATCAGTTAGTGTTAGGTTCAGGATAGCCCCCCCACCCCCCCTAATAAAGTTTTAACCCCCTGATAACCGCCCTAGTTAACCCTTTCACTCCCTATTGCCAGCGTCACTAAGCGATCATTTTTCTGATCGCTGTATTAGTGTCGCTGTTCCCGCTAGGTAGCTATTTTTTTTTATTGCGATTTTTTTTTTTTTTACTAAAGACATGTGGCTAAATAAATTTTGGTCTAAATGTTTGACTAAAATTTAGTTTATTTGATTTTTTTTTTTTAACAAAAAGTAAAAAATAGTGTTTTTTTTTCAAAAATGTCGCTCTATTTTTGTATATAGCGCAAAAAAAAAAAAATCGCAGAGGTGATCAAATACCATCAAAAGAAAGCTCTATTTGTGGGAAGAAAAGGACGCAAATTTTGTTTGGGAACCACGTCGCACGACCGCGCAATTGTCTGTTAAAGCGACGCAGTGCCTAATCGCAAAAACACCTTGGGTCATTTACCAGCGTATTGGTCCGGGTCTTAAGTGGTTAAGTATACCAACTTCCTAGGTCTAAATACCGTGATGGTCCTTTAGTCTTGCATTTGCTTCAGCCTCGAACATCTTAAAATAGAAGATTCATATTGCTCCTGTTTAGGGATGAGCTTCGTGTTCGATGCGAACACATGTTCGCATCGAACATTGGCCGTTCGATTGTTTGTCGAAAACGAACAAATCGGGTCGTTCGCGCCAAATTCGAATGACCCATAATTCACTGCGGCGTTGCGCGCTGATGATTGGCCAAGCATGCACCATGACCCCGCATGCTTGGCCAATCACAGCGCCCAAAAAACGAAGAGACCTAATTGGCCAAAGCCTGGGTGCTTTGGCCAATTAGAGCTCAGGGCATTAGCACACGCCCCACACAATAAAAGGCCGCCTCCCGGGCGGCCTCGTGTAGTGTTTTTTTCCGGCTTGCTTTGCAGTCAGACAGACAGAGAGAGAGAGAGAGATAGATAGAGACACAGTGTCTTTTCACATAGATAGATACGATAGATAGATAGATAGATAGATAGATAGATAGATAGATAGATAGATAGATAGATAGATAGATAGATAGATAGATAGATAGATAGATAGATAGATAGATAAAGGGAGGCTACTAGTTAGTATAGTTAAATTTACAGTTTGTAGAGAATATATTGACATCCCTAGGAGTTGTCAATATATTTATAAACTGTATAGCTAAGGCTGGGTTCACACTACGATTTTCCCGTCCGTCAGCCGCATACGATTTACATGAAAAAACGTATGCGGCTGAAACGGATTTATACGTATGGAACCGCACATATGTGCATTTTCCATTGACTTTAATGTTAAAAAAAAACGTATGCGTTTGCCATACGGTTTCAAAAACGGCCTCAAAACCGTGGTTGAACAGGGTTTTGCGTACTGTTAAAAAACGTTTTGCCAGCAAATCGTACACACCCGGATGCATCTGAGTGCATACGATTTGCAATGCATTGTCTATGTATGCGTTTTCCCGTACGGGCCCGTGCGTTTTCAAAACTGAAATCGTATGCGGCTGACGGACGGGAAAATCGTAGTGTGAACCCAGCCTTAGCTAGTTCTGCTATTAGTATCTGTCAGGCAGGAGATTGTGCTTGATGCTCTAACGCGTTAGTCAACGTGTGCTAGTTAATTGCACATAGACGCATTACCTGTTACTGCACGTGTGCTATTTATTTGCACAGAAAGGCAGTTGCTGTTAATGCAAGTGGGCTATTGAATTGCACAGAAACGCAGTCGCTCTGACTGTGCGTGTGCTGTTTAATACCACCTGAGCGCATTTGGTGTCACCGCACGTGTGCCGTTACATACCACCTTAGCGCATTTGGTGTCACCGCACGTGTGCTGTTACATACCACCTGAGCGCATTTGGTGTCACCGCACGTGTGCCGTTACATACCACCTTAGCGCATTTGGTGTCACCGCACGTCTGCTGTTACATACCACCTGAGCGCATTTGGTGTCCCCGCACGTGTGCTGTTACATACCACCTGAGCGCATTTGGTGTCACCGTACGTGTGCTGTTACATATCACCTGAGCGCATTTGGTGTCACCGCACGTGTGCTGTTACATACCACCTGAGCGCATTTGGTGTCACCGCACGTGTGCTGTTACATACCACCTGAGCGCATTTGGTGTCACCGCACGTGTGCGGTTACATACCACCTTTGGTGTCACCGCACGTGTGCTGTTACATACCACCTGAGCGCATTTGGTGTCACCGCACGTGTGCTGTTACATACCACCTGAGCGCATTTGGTGTCACCGAACGCGTGCTGTTACATACAACCTGAGCGCATTTGGTGTCACCGCACGTGTGCTGTTACATATCACCTGAGCGCATTTGGTGTCACCGCATGTGTGCTGTTACATACCACCTGAGCGCATTTGGCGTCACTGCACGTGTGCTGTTACATGTCACCAGAGCGCATTTGGTGTCACCGCACGTGTGCGGTTACATACCACCTGAACACAGTTGGTGTGACTCCGCTTGTGCTGTTACATACCACCTGAACGCAGTTGGTGTCACTGCGCTTGTGCTGTTACATAGCACCTGAACGCATAAATATGTCTGGAAGGACAACAAAGAGAGGCAGAGAGTCACAAGGGCAAGCAGGCTCTGCATCTAGAGGTAACGCTGGTGGTGGATGTGGTGCATCCTCTTCAGCACGTGGCCGTGGCCGTTCGTCCTTTTCGGGAGCTGGCCGTGTTGAGCCTCAACATGCAGAGAAATT
This sequence comes from Rana kukunoris, assembly GCA_029574335.1. Lineage (NCBI taxonomy): Eukaryota > Metazoa > Chordata > Amphibia > Anura > Ranidae > Rana > Rana kukunoris. The sequence goes on along the minus strand of CM056052.1, from coordinate 235,557,472 downwards.
AGTAGAGTGGATGACCAAGCCGTCCTCATCCTCCTCATCCTCTCTCACACAGACTGATCGAAGTTTATCTGCACAATACTTCCCTAGTACCACCATGTCCTCCTGAGAAGTCCCCCAAACTGTTTCAACACAGTGTTGGGTACATGCTGCAGGAAGATGCGCAGCGTTTTGAAGACTCCGATGACGGAACACAGATAGAGGAAGGCATTGATGTGAGCCCAGGGAGAGGGGGTGGCCTAGAGGGAAAGCAATCTGGCAGTGATGATGTTCCCCCAGCTGGAGCATACTTCCAGGTTTTTGACAGTGATGAGGAGGGAGGGGATAATAAGGTCACTGACTCTACCTGGGTGCCTGCTAGGAGAAAGGAGGAGGAGGAGGACGAGGCACAGGCACATCTCCAAAGAGGCAGGATGCCCTCCAGGGGTCAGCTTAAGGTCACACCCACTGCATTACAGCGCACATCTACGGCGCTTGTGCAAAATAACAATTTTTGATGCAATACTTTGCACGTGGCTCCTTGTTGCGCTCCAATTGGAGTTATTGGGAGGGGTTGCAGTGTTGTGTTGTGCCTAAGGCCCAATTTTTGTGCCCTTGTTTAACAGGGGCGTCTAATAACATTTTTTGATGCAATACTTTGCACGTGGCTGTTTGTTGTCCTCCAATTGGAGGTAATGTGAGGGGTTGCAGTGTTGTGTTGTGCCTAAGGCCCAATTTTTGTGCCCCTGTTTAACAGGGGCGTCTAATAACAATTTTTGATGCAATACTTTGGCACGTGCCTCTTCATTGCGCTCCAATTACAGTATCTGTGAGGGGTTGCAGTGTTTTAGGCAGCATTGATATAATAAGAAGCCAGACATTGTTGAGTATCCAAAAATATTTATTGTATCACACTGAAAATGTGTGATTTTATTTATTTTTTTTAAATATCAAACTAGAAATGTTTTATTTTTTATTTTTAAGACCTATATTTTAGCATTTAAAGAATTGTCTATATCTACTGGTTTTTATTTTATTTATTTTTTTTTATTTTTTTTTTAAACCCTCCCCAGAATGTCAACAAGATTTTTCAGGTTTTGGAGCACCTTCTTGTTCTTTATGGTCTTCAAGAGGGCGAGGTTTGTGTCCTCTATTTCATCCATGCAGCAAATTATCCCCCCAATTAGCACCTGGGCACTGTCGGTGTCTAAGCCACCCCCAACAGCTCGTACACCTGAAATTTGGAAAAAAAACATGTAATTAAAATTATTCAGGCCTACATGTATTACCTGAAGCTGTGCTGTATGACACTGACCTGATGTGGTGGCATTTTGCACTTCCTGCACATCCGGCGAGGGTGGGGCTTGGCATTGTGTGGGGTTGTCGACTCCACTGCTGCAGCTTGATTGCGGCCTATGAGATTGTAAAAAAAGGGATAGATGTATCAAAAAGATTAGAGGCCTGAAAGAGGAATATCAATCATTCTTTTTAAAAAGTGTAGTACAATTGTGTGTTTTTACAATCCTAAGCCTAACACAGGATTGTATCCATTACCAAAGCTGCTGCATTTCTCTATCTTTGGCCAAGTTTCCTACATGGCAAAACAACAAGTTGACACTGGATCACCTCTGTGTGTATCACCTCTGTGTGAAACGCTAACTAACTAGGTTGTTCTTGTGACCAACACTCAGTGCCGATCCTGACCTCCCTGGGGCCCGAAGCAAAATGACATGGCACATTAAAAATGAGAAGCGGGGGGCGCCAACGACAGTGACATGTCACATTAAAGAAAGTTAAGAAGTGGGTGGAGGGGGTTTTCTGCTGTCTGAAATGACATCTTACATTAAATTGAGAAGCAAGGGGTGCTGACTTCTTGCCTCTTCTCCCATGCAGCCAGCGAGTTGAGAAGCGGAGGTTAGGGGGGCGAAAATCACTTCTTACCAGGCGGGGCCTCTAGTTATTTGGGGGGCCTTTCGCAGCTTTGCGGGGCCCTAAGTGGCTTTCATAGTGAGCCTATAGGGCGGATCGGCCATGCCAACCATTGTGCTACTGAGTGCATATGTGTAATTAACTGCTTTGCTGAGCATACTATCCTTTTAATGTATATTGACTTAAGTTGGATTATTTAAATCAACTTAATAACACATCTACATTAATTAAAAAAATTGTCTCACATAAAAAGGTCTTAAATAGAATGACCAACCAATTATTATGCCCACACAAACATGAACCTTCAAACATCTGTTCTTGAACTGTATATATACACACAACCTGTGATAAAAAGCACATGCCACAAAATAAAATAAAAAATAATAATTCAGAGCAGACATGAAAATGACTTACGTCTTCTGAGGACTTTTCGAATTCTCTCCATCTGCTCTGGCTCTCGGAGTTTCAAATCACTCCATCTCTTGCGCAACTGCTCCGTGGACCTCTGCATCCCGAATTTTGCATGGATAGCCCTCCGTACCTTATCCATGATCTGGGCCTTGAGTTTATTGGGGTTTTTGTAAGGCCCTTTTATGGCGTCGTAGTACTCCTTTTTTAAAATAGCCACCATCTCAACCATCTCTTCAAAGCTCATGTTGGTGGCTTTGTACCTCCTGCTCCTCCTGGTGAGTGCCTGGCCTGTCTCCTGCCTGGTTGCAGCTTGCTGTCTCTCCTCCATCATGTCTTCAGACTCCTCTAGTCTCCACATTGACCGACTAAAAAGGGGCGTGGCAATCACTAGGATGAACGTCATGGGCGTGGAAACGTGCGGAGAAAAACGATCGTGCAATACGACGATACGAAACTTTTTTTTTTTAGACTTTATGATCAGTGGATGAGTTTGTGGGTTAGATATGGGAAGAAAGCTAAGTATGTTCGGCTCATCCCTACTCCTGTTCACAACCTCTTTAAACCAAAACTTTGCAGCCTTGTATATCCCCTAACAAGTTGTCTGCGTAGACGAGTACCTAATTAAGTTTTCTGGCCGTCTTGCTTTCAAACTGTTTCTCCTCAGCAAAAAATAAAAAATGGTGTCTGTGCTTACCCTCATCCTTGTTCCACACAGCCAAGACTCGGAATATGAAAGCGCTGAAGGTAGCAGCAAAGAAACCACGCCAGTAATTTCTCACAGCAAAAAATGTTGAAGTGACCTCAATGCTAAATAGGACTCCTATATTTGCAAAGAACAGAAAAAATGTTAGCCTTAACAAAACACACACAATCTACAGCGAGTAAATACGTGAAAAAATACAAAATAATCTATTTAAAAGTCTAAACTTTTATAGTCATTTAACACTGCATATTTAGATTCAAATGATAAATTATTGTAAAAAGCAAAAACATATTACCTTAATGCATTTCCTGCATTACAGTAAAAAAAAAAAAAATCCCACTGCACTGCTCTCTCCCTCTCCTACATGAACTCAGTAAGAGAAATGAAAGCTATTGGCTCCTGTGAGGGAGCATGGGGCAGGGTTGAGCTCAGGAGCAAGCCTGCAACGTGTTCCAGCATAGGAATCGGCTTCCTATGGTAGCACACAGAGAAGGGGAGGAACCTAGAGGGCCAGCAAGGGGAACCAAAAACAGGAGGCTCGGGGGCCCACTCTATGTAATACCATAGCACAGAGCAGGCAAGTATAACATGTTTTTTATTTTTTTCTAAAATCACAAAGAAAAACACAAGTAAAGCCTTTACAAATGCTTTAAAGCGGTATTAAACCCAAAACCAAAATTGTATTATATTGCAGCTTACCAATCATTCGATGTGGTGACTGCATCTGTTTTCTTTTGCTTTTCATTTGGTGATCTGTCCAGTAACACACCTCCTGTATTAGTGGGACAACTATGCATAACCACCGGAGGCACGGAAGTATTGTCAGTATTGGGGGGGGGGGTGAGGCTAATGTCCAGGTTGATAGCTGAATCACCAGATGAAAATAAAAGAAAGCCAAAAAAAAGAAGTATACACACCCCCCTTAGTACAGATCCCCACCATCAGTATAGATACCCCCCTTAGTACAGACCCCCATCAGTATAGACACCCCCTTAGTACAGACCCCCATCAGTATAGACACCCCCCTTAGTACAGACCCCCATCAGTATAGACACCCCCATCAGTATAGACACCCCCCTTAGTACAGACCCATCAGTATAGAAACCCCCCTTAGTACAGACCCATCAGTATAGACACCCCCCTTAGTACAGACCCCCACCAGTATAGACACCCCCCTTAGTTCAGTCCCCCACCAGTATAGACACCCCCCTTAGTACAGACCCCCTTAGTACAGATCCCCGCACCCACCTAGCAACGCCTCTGCGTATATTTATGAACAGTTAATTGGTGGAGGTTTATCTCTGTGATGCCATTTATAAATGGCCCCATTAATGTCTGTTATTCAAGCTGTCTAAAAACAGCTCAGATCAAACACAGTGTGCATCACAGGGATCACAAATGAGCGCCTTTCCCTTCCTTCCTTCCTTATCTCACTGCACAGTGGTATTTTATCAAAATGAAGATTAAATGAAGGAAGGGATAAGCAGCAGCAGATTTAATGGTAAAGGGTTTAAAGAAATTGATAAATAATCTTCTGCTGTCTCTATGTGACCTGTATATTAACTTCCGACTGTGCACATATATGCGGCCTCACAGAAATGGATTTTCGTTTGCGGGGAAGAAAATATGCATACCTGTGTTTTGTGATGCACAGTACACTCCCAGCACAGAGTAAGGCCGCGTACACACGGCAGAGAACCTCGACGGGCAGAACACATCGTTCCGCCCGTCGAGGTTCTCTCCCGGCCGTCGAATTCGGCGACCCGCCCGTCGGGAATGGCAACCAGCCATTCTTCCAGGCGGGCCGTCGAGGAAATAGAGAGCGTGCTCTCTATTTCGGCTCGACGGGCTTCCCGACGGGAAGCTCGCTGAGACCGTACACACGGCCGAGGTCCTCGCTGGAATGTGCATTCCAGCGAGGTTCTCGCTGATTTTCAGCGAGAACCTCGGCCGTGTGTACGGCGCCTAACAGTTCTTGTACTAACAAATTGGTAACTGGGAGACTTGGTTCCCCATCACCTGATCACTGTGACATACTCCTGATTGGCTATCACAGTGATCAGTCACTGTACAGCCAGCACCTGTTTTTTTTTCTTTCTCCTCTTGAAGGGAGAAAAAGATACATTGTATCATTTTTCTTCTTGCTAGAGGAGAAAAGTTTAAACAAAACAATAAATAAAATAACTACATTTAGATTAGGGTCAAGGTTATGTATTTTAGGTAGGATTAAAAAAAAAAAATTCTAACCAGTTCCAGACCGCCTTCCGCACATTTACTGCAGCAAGGCGGCCCCGGCTGCATGAACCGTTTACGTGCCAGCCGTCTCCAAAGATATATGGCGTGGACCTGCTGATCAGTTCTGACTAATCACAGGACGTCTTATGCCTGTGTAATGTAAACACAGGCACAGGAAAATATGCAATCTCATCTCCTAAAGTCTTTTTCGGTTCCAGCATGAAAGGAGATAGCATCTAACAGTAAGTAAAGAACAACAATGACACCAGGACACAAAGTTAGGCACATTTAACCCCCGATAGCCCCCAGTTAACACTTTCACTCCCACAGTGTCACCAAGTACAATGTAGAGATTTTTTACTGATCATTGTATTGGTGTCACTTGGGAGGCTAAATCGAGCTAGCAGCAGTCCCAGATAGGGAATAAATGGCAGGGACCCTGAACCTAATAAAGTTTTAATCCCCTAATCACCCCCAGTTAATCCTTTCACTGCCATGTCATAGTGTCATTAGTACAGTGTACAGATCCTTTTTTGATCCCTGAACGTCACAGCATCTCCCCACAGGGATGTAGTCCCAAGGGAGGGGGCTAGCATGCTGACTAATCCCCAGCCAGAACAGCTCTCGGATGATGGGGGCATATTTACTGAGGAGGAACAGGAAGTGAGAAATTCAGACAAAGAAAAAACATTTAGAAGTGTAACGGAATGAACCGTGACAATCATAGACTTTGGAAGGATGAGAGATACTCCTGTGCCAGGGACACTAACAACTCATGGGTCTAAGTCCACCCTGTGCCCTTTTGGGCGTAGGGTGGCTAATAGGATCATAATTCATGTATTACATGAGATGGGACATTATTGATACTTCATATGGCAGGATACTGGAATAATACAAAGTGGTTCATGTTGACTTGAGACTAGGTCAACAAGACAGTGACTCATCCCTCTGTATAATAGGCTTTTAAAATGCTAAGTGGCCCGGCTTGTGAAAGACATTTCATTCTGTTGAAAAGGTGTTAATTGCATCGGCTCCTGAAAGACCTTTTCATTGTGTGATAAAACTGTTTCAAAGCCCTGTGTTTACACTTAAAAGACTGTGTATTGTACTTCAAGTTAGCAGTCTCCATTCAGATGTACTGAATTAGCATGTCAATTATGTTTAAGAATGTATTGACGCCCAGGTGTAAGAACCTTCCCTTTAGAGACAGCCATCTGTCTAAAGATATGGTTTGAAGGGAAATCATTGTGTGACAGTACTTTGTTTTGATGTCATTATCTACAGGAATGTCATTCTCTCTGAGGCAGTAGTTAAGTCATGCTAAATACATCGGTGCCAAAACGTCTGCTAGAGAATAAGCCATAGTGTGTGATGAGGGGGGTGGAGATTGCATTGTCCTGTGATTAACTGTAACATCTTGTACTGTATAAAAAGCTGAGAAGAAACCAATTAAAGTGTTCAGTCATTTTGGAAACAAGTACAGAGCAGAGTCTCGTCTTGATTATGGGAAATGGAATGGATCGTGTATGCCAGATTGTCGCACTGTGTCGGATAAGCTTAACGTGGGTGGATGGAAGGTCGTAAACGGTGGTGACCGTTACAAGAAGGGAAAAATCGAAGGAAAAAAGGTAAGTAAACGAACAATGCACTAGCTTAAAAGGAACCCATTTAGAAAATAAAAAACTAACCTTTACAAACCCTTTAAACCAACACTTTGCAGCCTTGTATATCCCCCAACAAGTTGTCTGCATAGACGAGTACCAGATTACGTTTTCTGGCCGTCTTTCTTTCAAACAGTTTCTCCTCAGCAAGCGTGCCAGATATGGGGTCAAAATGTATAAGCTCTGCGACAGGGCAACAGGTTATACATGTACTTTCCGGATTTATGAGGGAAAAGATCACGTGGAGCCTCCCAACTGCGCAGACTACATAGGGAGCAGCTGCAAGATTGTTTGGGACATGGTGTCACCCTTATTCGGAAAGGGGTACCATTTAAACAAGGACAATTTTTATACATGCATGCCACTTTTCAGACACCGCTTTCAAATTTGGAATTGGCGAATGTGGCACCTGACGATCTAATCGTCGGGGCTTTCACCAATGGCTTGTAATTGCCCCACTTAGACCGGGGGAGATAGCCTGCTTGAGGTGCAGTGAATTGCTTGCAGTGAGGTGGAAGGACAAAAACTGAACTTTTTGGTCTTCCATTCACGTAGAGACAGCAGTCTTAACGTGAAGGGCTACTGATGTTGTCGAGAAGCCCCGACTACAACCTGAACATGGGGAGGGGTGAGTGAGTGAATAACTTATATAGCACTACAAATGCAAACTGAATCGCCTCAAGGACTTCAATGACCAGATGGGGCCATACTTAAGTGCCCGTAAGGCCAGATGCTGGTACAAAAAAAAAATAGTGTCTGTATACAGTACTTCTTCCAATCGTCAGGAAGAAGTGGATCCTTCCTAAAATTCCAGGAAGGGATCATCACAGCCTTTTTGTATCCAGAAGTTGCTGTGGCCCAATTTTCCAATCCAGATGCAGCGAGTATGCATGAGAAGCATTTTCCAGATGTCCTCCCTACTCAAAGAGCACCCTAAAGATGTTGTGTCAAAAATGCGGATATAGGTATGACACCCGCCACTTTTTTTGTCCCTTCTGTCCTGGCCAACCTGGTCTCTGCATCAGCTACAGTTTCCGTCACTACCACACACACTAGTGGATTATTACTATAGGGTACACTTTCACACAGGGCCTCTGAAAACATCAGTTGGCCCATCACATTTTGAAAGACCCTAGCCTGCAACGTTCAGCTTTTTTTACAGTTCCAAAAAAGAAAAGATAGTTGTCGCGATAATCAGGCACTTCAATCTTTATTACACCAGGTGATTTGGAGCAAAGCTCTACTCCCATACTCTTCTGCCAGGGAGCAGGACTCTTCCTTATCAACACCCTGTTGGGTGAACTTGCTCTGCTGGTATTCCAGGCCAGGTGTAATCAGGTTTCAACCTTCCAGAAACATCTGATATTAAAACAAATACCATGTTTCCTTCCAACAGTTAACCATTATTTGCTTGGCAAGTATGCGATTCAGCTGCAGCACCGATTCATTTATTTTAACAGGATTTGCGCTCACACTACGTAAATCAACGACTCCGGTGCTGTAGGAGGTGATTTCAGTACCGCAGTTTAACCACTTAAGCCCCCGGCCCAATATGCTGCTAAATGACCAAAGGTGCTTTTACAATTCGGCACTGCGTCGATTTAACAGACAATTGCGCGGTCGTGCGACGTGGCTTCCAAACAAAATTTGTGTGCTTTTCTTCCCACAAATAGAGCTTTCTTTTGATGGTATTTGATTGCCTCTGCGATTTTTATTATTTGCGATATAAACGGAAAAAGACCGAAAATTTTGAAAAAAATTATATTTTCTACTTTTTGTTATAAGAAAAATCGAATAAACTAAATTTTAGTCAAACATTTAGGCCAAAATGTATTCAGCCACATGTCTTTAGTAAAAAAAAAAAAATCGCAATATAAAAAAAAAATTAGCTATCTAGCGGCAACAGTGGCACTAATACAACGATCAGAAAACCGATTGCTTAGTGACACTGGCAATAGGGGGTGAAAGGGTTAACTAGGACGGTGATCAAGGGGTTAAACCTTTATTGGGGGGGGTACGGGGCTACCCTGGACCTAACACTAACTGCCTGTCACACTGACACTAAATGCAGTGATCAGTAAATATATGATCACTGCAATCAGTGACACTGTGACAGGGTACGGGGGGGGTGATCTGAAGGGGTTAATGTGTACTGGTTTCAGTGTAGTGTTGGTGCGACTTGTGTCTTCTATCCTCTCGTCGGATCGAAAATACCGCCGAGAGGAGAGCTGACATCACTTCCTCTGCCAGTGTTTACATTACACAGGCAGAGGAAGTGCAGAGCGGAAGCTCTGCGGATTGGCTGGGAGCGATCGCGAGGGGGCGGACAGAAACCAACAGCTGCCCCCTCATCCCGGATTGCTCCCACAGGTAAAACGACCACCGCATGTAGCAGGGGGGGTCCTGATCGGACCCCCCTACCCGCAAGAAGGCAGGGACGTACATGTACGCCCATGTGCCTGTACGTGCCATTCTGTGGACGTACATATACATGCTGCGGTCGTTAAAAAAAAAAAGCATATAAGCTGCAGCATAGGGGCTAGGGTGGACAATGTGTCAGCTTTTTTTTTCTTTTCACTTTTCTTGGCAGAGATTTCTTCATCCACATCGATCAATGTGAATGGAGGAATCGATTCGTTGTTTTTTTCATTCAGCCCAAAAAGAACAGTGTATGTATGCCCAACATTAGAAGTGGGAGGATGCAGGGCAGTATTCTAATGGTGGGCAAACAACACACTTTTTCGATTTCACATTGATCGATGTGAATGGAGGGAATCGGTTAGGTTCTCGTTTTTGTTCAGCCTACAGGCTGCATAAAAAACAAAAAAACAAACAAGGACCAACAACGTACTGGTATGTTACTGGACTTTGAGTGGTTTATACAAGAATGATGCCTGCAGATTTAGGCATCATCTTGATATAATTTTTTTTAGACAGTGGTTGCCTTTCATGTAAAAAGCAATCCTAGAGGGCAATTAGCCGCTAGACTGCTTTTACAAGCAGTGGGAGGGGACATCCTCCTCTCTCCCTATACTATAGGCCTTCAGTTTAAGTAACAAGTAGTGGCATTAGTATTAAAACTCCTTAGAGGTGTGGGTCTGTCAATGAACTCAGAGAAATAGATTTTATGGCAAGTCAAAAATCACATTTTCTCTTTCGTTCATTGACAGACAGTGCGCCATCATTCAGAACCATAGGGACATCCCAAAGCAGTGCCAAACATGAGGGGTTGGACAACAAAAAATGCCAAGGCCAACATAAGAGCCAACCAGGTAACAGGAGCTTAACACTGAACAACTGAAGCCTAACCTGAACAATACACCCTCAAGAGGAAATAGACCCTCCAAACAGCAGCCTGCAAAACCTTGCAGCCAAAATAAGCATCAACAGATGCCAGTACATCCACTTTGTAGAATGTTGTGTAAATGTACACCCATGACCAAACTTACACAACCGACGCCTGATGACAGAAGCACTAAGCACCCAAATAGAATGTGCTGTAACAGGGAAAGGAGGAACCCGACCCGACAGAATAGGCTAGAGTCATCTGTCTTATCCATCTAGAAATGGTCACAAAAGACCGTGATCACAGCGAGTCTGTTCGCCGAAAAGACTTAGTGGCTGTCAAACACACCCGCATGATCCAAACCACATCCAGGGCATGCAAGGCAAATTCCTTAGGATATGTGGACCAGGGACAAAAAGAGAAGGCAACACAATGTCCCTATTCAAAAGGGAAACCAGAGGAAGGAACGATAGACAATGACGAAGAACTACCTTATCCTCATGGAACACCTTGTAAGGTGTATGAAAAGATAACGCCACCAGTTCCAATACCCTGCGAGCAGAGGTGAAAGCCACCAAAAAGGTCACCTGAGACAGAGTAAGCAGGGGAATCCCACAAATATTTTTAAAGGTAGGCTTCTGCAAAACCGAAAGCACCAAGTTCAGATCTCAGGGCGGTAGAAGAGACCACATCAGTGGAGACAGACGTTGAACCCCTTGAATAAAAAGGTACGCACCAGGGTGTGGGTGACCAGGGGATGCTGAAAACTGTCAAGGCGGACACCTGGCCTTTGATACTTAAGGCCCATTTCTGCTCAACCCTGCTTGAAGGAATCCAAGTCACCGAGAAAGAATGAGGGTGAATACCCAGCAACTCACACCAGGATTTATATACTTTCTACGTTCGGTGGAAGATCTTCCTAGAGGTAGACTCCCTAGCTTTCAGCAGTGTTGGAACTTCAGCACCAGGCTCATCACAGCCAGGCCATTAAAACCAGCAACTGTAAAGCAAGATGGAAGATCAGCCCTTGGGACAGTAGATCCTCCCTTAGAGGCAATCTCTAAAGAATGTCGGCGACCAGGCGCACCAGGTCGGTGTACCCAGACCAATAGGACCAATCTAGGGCCAAGAGAATGCCTGGAATCCCTTCAGCCTTGATCCTGCGCAAAAGCCACAGCAGAAGCTGGAGAGGGGGAAACGCATTGGATCAAATGATATGAGTCCCATGGGGCTACCAGAGGGTTCAAGGTGTCCACCAGAGGATCCCGTGACCTTGCCAGAGACCTCAGTACAGTTCTGTTAAGCCAGGACGCAAACAGATTTACCACGGGAGTGCCCCATCGGAGACATAACCAATGAAGAATGGCCTAATGAAGGACCCACCCCGTAGGCCAACACTAGCCGACTGAGGCAATCCGCCTGCAACTATTCCACTCCTGGAATGCATACGTTGGAGAGGGCCTGGAACGAGACGTTCTGCCCATCGGAGGGTTCTGGCTACTGCCAGGGCTGCCAACACACCATTTGTTCCACCCTGGTGATGGACATAGGCCACCGTCATTGCACTGTCTGACATGACCCGTACCAGGAGCCTCCGAAGTCGATCTGTCCATTAACCAGACAGTCTGATCACTCGAAGTTCCAGGAGATTGATCTCTAGTCTGGATTCCTCTAACAGAGCTCAGTCCCAGGACACCTCCCCACCCGGACCGACTGGCATTGGTAGTGACCACTATTCTATACAAGGGGAAAATTTGCCGGAGGGAGAAGCCACCAGACCAGGGAATCCCTGGTTTCCTGGCTCAGTCTAATCTGATTGTCCAAAGACCTTGGGTACTTGTCCCATTATGCCAGGATCTACCTTTAAGGGAGCTTGTACGGAACTGTGCAAATGGAATCGCCTCAAAGGTAAAGCTCATCAGGCCCCACATGTGGGTCCGCAGGGAGGCCCATCTGACAACAGAAGATGAAACGCAGCCTGCAACTTCTGGAGTTTGTCCAGAGGAAGAAACACTCTGGCCAGAGCTAAAGCCCAGGTCAGGCCCAGATAACCCAATGTTCTGGAAGGAGCCAGAGCAGACTTCAGGTAGTATAGAAGCAACTGAAATCTGTCACGGTCTGTATAGGAGCTACGTCACCCCTCGGGGTAGTCGAGGACTTGAATTAGATCATCCAGGCAGCCCAGGACCGCAGTTTCCCAGCTGACGTAACCACGCCAGATCTGGGGCCAACACCTTGTGTAAATCCGAGGAGTGGTGGAGAGACCAAAGGCCAACACCACAAGCTGATAATGCTCTTCTACCACAGCAAAACAGAGGAAGTGCTAGGTCGGGCAAATAGTGGAATGTGCAAGTAAGCATTCGTGATGTCGATAGAAGCCAGAAAGTCCTCATGATGAAGGGATGCCACCACCGTGCGAATGGACTCCATCCTGAACTTCTACTACCCACACAAAGCAGGTCAGAGCCTTGAGGTCCAGAATTGGATGTACCATGCCCTCCATTTTTTGGAGCTTGAACAGGTTTGAATAAAACCGCTGAATCTGTTCAGACACAGGAACCAGGACAATCACACCCTGAAGCAAATTGGCTTGCACATGCCCACAAGGAGAACTGCAAACGGTCCGGTGACAGACGCACATTGGAAGGAAAAACTCATTGCAGGGAACAAGGCCAGAAAACTGACCAATCTTCTCCCCCCCCCCCCACTCATGCTGAAGGGGCCTTGTCTGTGGGTCCAGAGAATCCCGCTATCAGCTTGCCAGGCCAGGTCCGTTTAGGACCTCCGGAGGAGGGTTTGAAAAGTTTTGAATTTTTGTCAGTGGACCCCCGAGGAACAAAAACTGTGTGCCATGAAAGGAGGACCGCACCTGCGACAAGGCTCTTTTCCCTTTTTAGACTGTGGAAGGGATGTACACTTAAAAGTGAGACACGCAATGTAGTCATCTAGGGTAGCCCCAGACAATGGCCTAAAAAAAAATAAAAAAAATGGAGTTACACTTACCGGTAACGTCCTTTCCATTAGTCTTTCAGGACAGCCACAATAGAGATATAGGCTCCTCCTCTTCCTTAGGAAACACTGCACAGCCTTTAAGAACTCTCCTCCCCCTGCCAGACCTCAGTTTTTTATATGAGCACCTCCGGTCAGCTGGGGAGACACAAGAACATGTTAGTAATCCATCATTAAACATCAACATCATACTATGTTCCTGTAATAAACAAACCTTCCATAACTTCGGGTGGGTAACCAGGGCTGTCCTGAAAGACTACTGGAAAGGACGTTACCGGTAAGTGTAACTCCATTTTTCCCTTCTCGTCTTTCAGGACAGCCACAATAGAGAGGATAATCGAGTACTCACCAACTAGGGCGGGACTATGGCTTGCAGGACCTTTCGCCCGAAGGCCTGGTCGCCTGCCGACACCAAGTCTACTCTATAATGTCTGACGAAGGTGGTGTAGCTGGACCAAGTTGCTGCCTTGCATATTTGTTCTGGCGTGGCTCCAGCGGTTTCAGCCTGGGAAGCAGCCACTGCTCGTGTAGAGTGTGCCTTAATTCCTGTAGGGACCTCTTTACCAGACAAGGCATATGCTTGTTCATAAGCTAGTCTAAGCCATCTAGCGATTGTGCGCCGAGACGCTTTCTGTCCTTTCTTAACTCCAGAAAATAAAACAAAAAGAGAGTCTGACTTCCTAAAATCTTTGGTCAGCTTTAAATAGTGTAGGATGCATCTCCTGACGTCCAACTTACTAAACCTAACTTCCCTTTCACCTGAGGGATTAGGGCAAAAAGAGGGTAGCACCACCTCCTGACTCCTATGGAATCTAGAAGATACTTTGGGTAAAAAGGCCAGATCAGTCTTGAAAACAACTCGATCCGGAAAAACAATACAAAAAGGGGGTCTAACTGACAAGGCTTCTATCTCGCTGACCCTCCTAGCAGTGGTCACTGCAACCAAAAAGACTGTCTTTAAAGTCAACTCCCTCAACAGACATCCGTCCAGGGGTTCAAAGGGAGACCCTGTTAGGGCCTGAAGAACTAAGGATAAATCCCACCTGGGGAAGGGGGGCCCCTGAGACGGTCTCTGTCTAGATAATGCTCTGAAGAACCTGATTACCCAGGGGTTGTTAGCCAGTGGTCTTTCTAGATATACACTAAGGGCGGAAACCTGACTCTTAAGGGTACTGACTGAAAGACCCTTATCTGCCCCACACTGTAGGAACTCCAATACTGAAGAGGGGTTCTGCACTGAGCAGGAATATTCTAGGCACCACTCATTAAAGCGAAGCCAGACCTTCCTATAAATAGAGCGGGTTTCCTTCTTCCTGCTACCAAGAAGGGTGGCAGTTAACCTTTCAGAAAACCCTTTAGACCTTAGCAAGGTCTCTTCAGTAACCACGCCGCTAGGCTCCACCTCTGTGGGTATGGGCAAAGGACTGGACCCTGCGAGAGAAGATCCCTTGTGGATGGGAGGAAGAAGGGAGGTTCCATGGTCAGTTGTTTGAGGACCGAGAACCAAGCCCTTTTCGGCCAGTGAGGTGCCACTAGAATCAGAGAGGTGTTCTCCAGTTGGAACTTTCTTAGAACTGCCGGTAGAAGCACTGGAGGTGGGAAGGCATAACAAATCCCAAACCTCCAGCTCTGGGATAGGGCTACCCCCCTTGCTCCCTCTCCTTTGTTCCGGGAGAAAAAAACAAGGGGTTTTCGCGTTTTCCTTTGACGCGAACAGGTCTACCTCCGGAGATCCCCACCTCCTGACTAGGAGATGGAAAACTTCCTGACTGAGAGCCCACTCGCTCTCTCTCAGCTGACTTCGGCTGAGGAAATCTGCCGTCTTGTTTTCTATTCCTTTTAGGAAGATCGCTGATAATGACAGGGTATTTGCTTCGGCCCAGTGAAGAATCCCTGATGTAATGGCCGACAGGACTACACTTCTCGTGCCACCCTGCTTGTTCAGATAGGCCACAGCCGAAGCATTGTCCGACCGCACCTGGACGTGGTGACCCTGAAGCTCTTCCTGAAAGAATCTGAGGGCTAGACTGACCGCCATCAGCTCCTTCCAATTGGAGGATTTCCCCAACTCGGCATCTTTCCATACGCCTTGCGCTGGAAGGGACCCTAAGTGAGCCCCCCAACCTCTGCCGCTTGCGTCCGTGGTTACCACCTGAGGAACCGGAATATGCCACAGACGACTCTGCGATAAATTGGAAACCTTCCTCCACCACCAGAGGGACCTCTTTACTTGGGTTGGGACCTGCACTAGGGTATCTAGCCGCTCCAGATCGTGATCCCAGATTTTCAGGAGGAAAGCTTGCAGGGGCCGAAAGTGAAGGCCTGCCCATTGGACAGCCGGAAGGGTGGACGTAAGCAGGCCCAGGGTCGACATCAGGGACCTGATCGACACTTGCCGACTGCCCTGTAGGGTGGCCACCGCTCTGTCTAATTTCAGGGCCTTCTCCCTGGGGAGAAAGACCCTTAGGAGGGTGGAGTCCAAAAGGTACCCTAAGTAAGGGATTTGTTGGGACGGTGACAGGCTGGATTTTTCTAAGTTTAACAGCCACCCTAGATCCGATAGAGTTCTCTTGGTTAATTCCAGATTTCTGGATAGTTGTTCTGGAGAAGCCGCAAAAAGGAGCAGGTCGTCCAAATAGGCTATGATGCCTACTCCCTGGAGACGCAGAAATGCTATGGGTTCTGCCAGGACCTTGGTGAACACGCGGGGTGAGGAGGATAGACCGAATGGCAAAGCCTGGAACTGAAGATGCATCACCTCCCCTCCTAGGTCTATCGCTAGGCGTAGATACCTCTGAGACCCCTCTGCGATGGGTACGTGCAGGTACGCGTCCCTGAGGTCCAGGGAGACCATAAAGCAATTCTGTGGAAGGAGGGCCCTGACCGTAAAGATTGATTCCATACGGAACTTTTTGTATGCGATGGACCTGTTTAGGGGTTTCAAGTTTAGGATTAACCTGTACTTCCCTGAGGGTTTCCTCACCACAAAAATGTGTGAGTAAAATCCCTTCCCTTCCTCTGTCGCTGGAACCCTGAGGATCACGTCCTGGTTCTTTAGCTCTTTTAAGGCTCCAATGAGAGCCTCTGATTTTTCCCGGTCTCTGGGAAGTTGAGTGACCAGATATCTTTGGGGGGGAGGAGAAGCGAACTCTAGGAAGTACCCCCTCCTTACTATCGCCAGGACATACCTGTTGGGGGAAATCGACTCCCACTGTGGGAGGAAGGCCCCCAACCTTCCCCCCACCCTGACCTGGGAGTCATTGTTTTTTAGCGGGCTGGTCAGGAGGGCGAAAAATCGCTCCTCTGCCCCTTCCCCTAGGCGTCCAGATTCTCTTCTGAACTTCTGGCTTTGGGACCCCCGAGTGCCTTTGGGGACGAAACCCCCTCCCCTTTACTGGAGCTTTACGTCTCTGGGGAAAAGACTTCTTCCTGTCAGCTGTACGATCCAAGACTGACTCAAGACCCGGGCCAAACAGGAGATCCCCTGTCAGAGGTATCCCGCACAGCTTGGATTTGGAGGCTAGGTCCCCTGGCCAAGTTTTAAGCCAGAGGGCTCTCCTGGCAGAGTTGGCCAGAGCTGCCGACCTGGCTGACATGCGGACGGATTCAGCCGATGCGTCCGCAATGTAAGCGATGCCTCGTAACATTGTAGGGAAGGAGGACAAAATGGTCTCCTTATCCGTCCCGGCCTCAATGTGCTCCTGGATTTTAGAGAGCCAATGTTCTAAGTTACGGGCCACCACTGTGACAGCCAATTCTGGCTTGAGGTTCCCAATAACCGAGTCCCATGTTTTTTTCAAGAGGGAATCCATTCTCTTGTCCATTGCATCAGGAAGAGTTCCCATATCCTCGAAAGCCAAGACAGTATTTCTGGATACTTGGGAGAACGCCGCATCCAATTTAGGCACTTTGTTCCAAATGGATGCAGGATCTTCAGAAAATGGGAACCTCCTTTTAAGGGACTGGGAAAAAACGGGCTTCCTTTCGGGGTCCTACCACTCCTTTTTGATAGTATCAGTTAGAAGGTCATGTACAGGAAAAACCCTTCTCTTCTGTTCCCCCAGACCTTTGTACATGAAGGCTAAGAGGTTTACTTTCGGCCTGAATGCCCAGAGTCGTGTAAATGGCCCCTAACAAGTCCTCAACCTCATCAAGGGACAGTTTATATCTTGAGGGCTTCCTGGACTCCCCGTCCTGGTCCTCATCATCTGACTCTGCCTGAGAACCCGAGGCCACACTCTCCCCTGAGTGTACTGCCTGGGAAGGGCCTGCAAAATCAACTGTCGTTGCTGTAGGATCAGGTGTGACAGGAGCAAGGCCCTGTTCAACTGATTGGGTTGTAACCTTTTTTTTTTTTTTAAACACAAAAAAAGACATATGGGTTACAACCCTGGGGAAACTCTAAAAACAGACCCTCCTGCTAGGTTCCCCTATGGTCCCCCCCCCCAACCACCAAGGGGGAATATGGGGGGAAAGACAAGGCCTAAGGTTTCAGGACCCCTCCCCAGGGAACTCTTACCTTAGGCTGGCTGGAGGAAGCGTCCTTGGTCGTGCCCCCTTCCGGAGAAGTTGCCGACATCCTGGAGTGGTTGCGCTGTGTCAACTTGCCCCAGCAAGCTTCAGACTCCTCCAGCAACCACGCTGGGCCTCTATCAGCGACGCGACCCAGAACCGGAAGTCGCGGGTCAAAAGGGGAAGCTTCCGACGCGCCGTTGATGACGTCACCCGCCACCCGGCCCGCGAATTTTGAAAAAAATATGCGGCCTGTAAAAAAACAGGGCATCCTGGAGGCCTCCCCCGCCATGGTCCAGTGGACACGATAGGGGTCCCCCCTCAAGCCAACAGCCGCGCTCGACCAGGCTTTGGGTGCGTTTGGCGGTGAGTACCAGCCAAAAAATGTATTCCTTAGGAGGCCCCTGCTCCTCAGTAGGAGAAAAGAAGCCACAGTCCCCTGACTGCACCGGCCTAGGTTCCTCTGCAGTGTCTCCCCACCGGAGGAAACACTAAGAACTGAGGTCTGGCAGGGGGAGGAGAGTTCTTAAAGGCTGTGCAGTGTTTCCTAAGGAAGAGGAGGAGCCTATCTCTCTATTGTGGCTGTCCTGAAAGACGAGAAGGGAAAAATAAAAAGCTTTTGACCGGTTTACCTTTTTTCATAATTTTTTTAGAAGCCTAGTCCGCAGACCAACACTGAATCCACAATAAATGTCTATGCACCACTGCGCAGGGGAACTGCGTCCAAGGGGCATAGAAGACAAACTGCAGCCCCTAGACCAACAGGTCCACCAATTCAGTCAAGGCAGGGGGATTCTGCTCCCCTCCAGATATGTCTGCCGGATCTTTAAAAGACAGGAGATTCCCCTACCGGAATAATGGTTGCCTTGTGCAACCTAGAGACAGGGGGATCCACTACTGTTGAAACAGTCCACTTCGAAAGGAGGGACTTCTCAAAGGGGTGGGAAGCAATTTTGAAAGCACAAAGGGGCGCTTTGGACACCTCCATTTTTCAAGGACAAATTTGGCAAAATAGGAGGGAGGAGAAGGGAACGCTTTCACTATGCAAAATGGCGTATGAGTGCCAAAAGGGACCGTCGCCGCAGCCACAGCTGCATCCCCATCTTTAAAGGTTCCCGCACAGATGTAGTAAGTGCGACAACCAGTGCCTTCTCGTGCACCACTGCGGAGGAATCATCCTTACTACCTGACAGGACAGGGAGCGTGGCCACCAACCCCGCAAGGTGGGTCACGTTCGTGGCAGCAGAGCCAGATATAGGATCGTTTGAGACACATGAGGCAGGGGAGGGAGCCATTTACTAGGCTATATGCCTAAGCACCACCTGAAAAACACAAAAAGAGGGTGCCACCAACTGAGAACAACGCTGCCCGAGGCCCTGCACAGGGGGTGTCGACCAAGGCCCCACACAGGGGGCACCCACAGAGGGCCCATCTATAGGACCCCCAAAAAGGGGTCGCTCTCAGGGCCCCCACTCTGGTAGGAGGCAGCTGCGAGGCCTAGTAGGCCGCAAGAGCCGCAGCCTAAATTTCCATCCACCAGCCACGAGTGCACGGAGGGACCGGACCAAACAGCCACGGAAAAAAGGCCGGACACCCGCAACAGAAAGTGACAGCCTCTGCCGCCCCCTATTGCCGCTGATAAATTACTGCAGGGCTGCTGCAGGAAGAGAGAATCCGCGGATGTCCCATCACCTGCTCCCTAGGCCTAACCATTCAGTTCAGCAGGTGAACCCTAGGTGTACTCCCCCATGACCAGTGTTGCTCATCTTACTTTAAAAAAGTAATTAGTTACAGTTACAAATTACTTCTCCGAAAAAGTAATTGCGTTAGTGACTCAGTTACTACATTGAAAAAGTAATTAGTTACTCAGCAAAGTAACTGAATTTTTTTTTTAATATTCTACAATGCTTTGTTGAGAAGCAGGTGACGGGCGCTTGCCAGGGAGCAGTGAGACAAAAGAATGCCAGATCCTTGAGAGAAGAAAACCGGAAACAAATGGTGATCTTGTGTATATCCCAGCCTAGGTGCATCCATCCCACCATGAATGTGCAGTTAATATCTTTGTTGTCTGATGAAGAGATGAAATCACTGACCAAAAATAACCTGCTGATTATTGGTCTGTATAGGTGTCCTGCACTTACCATGTTGACCACTAGATGTCGCTGTTTGTTCTGTGGAACATTTTGTTCCGGCCATGTGTTCCCCGGATCATTGATTAGGTTGCGCACACAGTGTGTGTGATCGATGTGAGTTGTTCCCCGGTGATAGGTCAGTGTGAGGCGGAAGGGGCTCATTGTATCCAGGGCTCCTTGCGATTGGGAGTTTTCAGACCGCTGTGACAGGACATCACATCGGTCACATGATTCTAAAGTGGAGTTCCACCCATATTTATGTTCACAGCGCCGGGAGAAGCAATTACTCTGCTGTCATCTAGTGGCGGTAGATGTAATTGCAGTAATGCCGCCCAAGTAATGGGAACTGCGTTACTGTGAGGGGAAGAGTAATCAGGTAGATTACTCGTTACCCTCAAAAGGGGCTGCGTTAGGTAACTGCGTTTATTGTAACTCCGTTACTTACAACACTGCCCATGACAACCCTGGAGGGGAGGTGGACAGTGTTTCTGAAGCACCTAGGCCAGAAACCTGGGCCTCGCCGGGGGGGACCCCGGAGGGACCAACCACCCCAGGGAGTACCCGGACCTCACACCATATCCAGGGAAGGAGAGGTGGGGGCCCCTTACTGATCCAGCGTAGCATGCGGGTAACGCTCCCAGACAGATCGTCATCACCAAAAGATGGGGAGGTCGGTTGGCCATGAGGAACGCTGCAACTCAGGTCGAGACCTGGTCATATGCGAACGTCACGAGACATAACTCACGGGGCCAGCCCCCATCTAGTGGGGCTATGTCCCAGCCGACCTAGCGCGTTAGCTGCATTGTGCACGCGCTTGCTAGCCAGACTAGGGAGACCGCAGGATCTATATTTCAAACACAAAGGAAAGGAATTTTTCCTTCAAATATTTGACTTTCTTCTCTTCATATAGCAAAAAAAAAACAAACAAGTAAAAATACCACAAGGAGAGCACTTGATCTGTCTAAAAATAAGACATAAAAAAAACAAAAAAGACAACATTAAGCCATTACACCTGCAAAGGGTTCCTGAGCCAGTAATTGGTCTCTCAGTCTGGTTCAGTAGGAATCGCAGTCATGGGAAAGTCTGCTTACCTGACAGTTGTGCAGAAAACGATTATCGGCACCCTCCACGAGGAGGGAAAGCCTTAAATGGTAATTGCAAAAGAAGTTGGATGTTCCCAAAGTGCTGTATCAAAGCACATTAATAGAAAGTTATGTGAAAGGGAAAAGTGTGGAAGAAAAAGGTGCACAAGCAGCAGGGATGACCGCAGCCTGGAGAGGATTGTTAGGAAAAGGCCATTCAAAAGTGTTGGGGACTTTTACAAATGTCGTACTCCTCTTGTCAAGCCATCCTAAACAAACGACTTCAGAAGTGTCTTACCTAGGCTGAAGAAAAACACATCTAGTCTTGTGCTCAGTGGTCCTATTTTCTGAGGAAAGCAAAATTTGCATCTCATTTGGAAATCGAGGACCCAGAGTATGGAGGAAGAATGGAGAGGCACACACTGCAAGATGCTTGAAGTCCAGTGTGAAGTTTCCACAGTCCGTGTTGATTTGGGGAGCCATGTCATCTGCTGGTGTTGGTCCACTGTGCTTCATTTTTTAAACAAGTCCATTTTGTTTTATTTTTCAGTATCAAATTATACATTTTATGAATGTACCACAGACTGTGCTAATGTCACAAACTAGTAAAATGGGAGGGGAAAAAGGCTTTCCTCAATATTGTTACCAAACTGTGCATCGCTACCAAAATATCACTTCAATAGGAAACCAACAAATGTATTTTGGTATCCACCCCCTCCATTGGCTATGTTTGGTTTAAAACCACATTTTTGCATTTCCTGACAGGTTTGCATGTGAAGTCTGTACCCAATTTAGAAAAAAACAATGCACCATTATTAAATACAACAAAATATAGCTTACACAACAGTCTATAAGGGCACTGACAGAAGGCAATATATTGCGCTCTGGAGAATGTAAATATTACTGGCTCTGCTGCATACCATCTTAATGGTTCCCCAGCAGAAGAACAAAGTAATTTCCTCTACAGAGCAACTGTAAAAATTATGTTCTTAGGAGGCCATCACCACACCTTTCCCTTCCAAAAAGACTACTGTAAGCCCTGCTGATCCCCATTGATAGATCTAAAGAATCTGGGTCTGAATTGATACTCAATTAGCTTCTTCTCAAATTACAATTTTTGAACATATGTGCGTAAATATTTGAAGGCCCATTCACACCAATATTTGCCAAAGAGATTTTCTGCTAAAGATTTTCTCTTTCAATAAAATAATGGATAAATGTTGTAGGAGGCTGTACCCGATATTACATTTAAGACTTAAGCAGCAATGTTGTCCAGACAGTGTGCATGATCAGATAATTGCATTTCACCAACTGATAACCCAACAAGTTAAGTTACCTTGAGTACACCCATTTAAACATTGCCCTCCCCAAATACTGGACAAATTTATTGGAGAAGAGGTAGAGAGATAAGTGGGGAGGGTATATACTATATTTGTGAAGCTGACAGGAGAACAGAGTACAGTTCCTTTTTATGCCCGTGTAGAGGGGAGGAGAAAGGAGGAACTAGGAACCTGCAGATCTCTTTTCACAGGCTTCATCCCTTTCATTATTTGAAGTCCGGTTTTTCTGGAAAAGTGCAACCAGCTTGTCGAATAACCACATTAGCAGAATAATGACCAGCTCGGATACACTCTTCCAAAGGCTTGTCAGACACCAACTGAGAAAGAAAACCTCCAACAAATGTATCCCCAGCTCCATTTGTGTCTACTCATTTACCCTGGTCAATCTCCAACACTGGGAATGCCACAACGTCATCCACTGTTGCCATGATGGTATCCTCATGTCCTTGTGTAAATACAACCACCCTTGGCCTTTTTGCGTTCACCTTTGGAAGAGCCTGAGCCTTTCTGGCAATCTCCTTGATATCTTCAGTCTCAAATCCTTGTTCCCCGGCAAACGTAGCAGCTTCCGTTTCATTCCCAAAAAGGATGTCCACATAAGGCATGACTTTCATGAGGGGCTCCTTAAAAAACTGACTGATGAAGGGTGCCGAAAGGTTCATGCAGAAAAGATTGTTGTTTTCAGAGGACTGTGTGGAAACTTTAAGGATGACCTCAGGAGAGACAGTAAGGAAGAAACCAGCTATATAGTAAACTTTTGCCTTTTCCACCAACTGCCAATTCTCCTTCAAGTCGAGGTGCTTTGCTTTATCATAGCAATTAGCAGCAGCCAGGTTATCCACCAGAGACCTGTTGTCACCAGTGATGCAAGCAGCACATGCTCCAGTAGGCTGCTCGCTCTGTTCATAGTAGCAGGCATCAACATGAGCCTCCTCAGCCTTCTTCTTCAAGATCTCTGCAAACTTATCTGTTCCAATGCATCCAAAAAACGTTGCCACTTTATACGGCTTCTGAATCATCTACCGAGACACTTTTACTGAATTTTGAGTGGAGCCACCAGCATGATAGTCGACATTGAACCTTTTCACCAACTCCTCAAACAGCTCCTTGTGTTTGTCTTCAGCCCAAATCTGATCATTTGCCTTTAAGCCATACTTGTCAAGAAAGTCCTTGTCCACCACCGCACAAATATCTAGAAGAGGGTTGCCCATCCCAAAAAGGAGATTTTCACTCAGAGCCTTCTTCTCCTCCAACTTTTGCTTCTTAGCCTGAGGTTCTTCTGATGCCACCCTTCATGCTGCCGCTCACACACTTCTGCCTACAAGAGAGCTGACTGACTGGGCACTACTAATGTACAGCTGCCGGGACGGTGTGACAACATGCTCTGTACTTCTCTCCCCTCACACAAGTCCCTGTACTCCTCCCCACAAGTCACACCGAACCCTCCTCTCACTTCCCTCGCTGCACACCCACTGTGCTTCATTAAGTCCGGGGTCACCACAGACGTCTACCAGGAGATTTTGTAGCACTTCATGCTTCCTTCCGCAGACAAGCTCTATGGGGATGCCAACTTCATTTTCCAGCAGGACTTGACACCTCCCCCACACTGCCAAAAGCAACAAAACCTGGTTCAATGACCGTGGGATTACTGTGCTCGATTGGCCAGCAAACTCACTTAACCTGAACCCCATAGAGAATCTATGGGGCATTGCCAAGAGAAAGATGAGAGACATGAGACCAAACAATGCAGAAGAGCTGAAGGAACGTCCCTCAGAAGGAGGGGGATCGCGCGTGATCTCCCGCACAGCGGCGCGATCCTGATGCACCCAGACACGGCGCATCATAGATTGGCAGGAGGGCTCTGTGATTGGCCCTCCTGATCACATGACGGCCGTGTTCAATCACAGCCGTCATATGATGTAAACAAACAGCTGGTTGCTAGGTGACCGGCTCTCCTCTCCTCTCACAGAAGTCGTCGGTGAGGAGAGAAGGGTGGATCGCTGCAGCTGGCTGGTGATCAGTGAGTATGAACTTTTTACTCACTGATCACCAGTCTAGTGTCCCACACAGTGTAAAACACAAACTAAACAAACATGTCCACAAAACACATGTCCCCACATAGTAAAAACACCTGCCTCCCACATATGTAACAGTAAAATCACATGTCCCAATGATCATTTGCACACATATGTCCATGATCACCTGCGCACATCTGTACATGATCATTTGCGTATATATGTCCGTGATCAGACAAACCAATTATTATACACTTAAACAGATTTTTTTTTTTTACCAAAAACATGCAGTAGAATACATTTTGGCTTAAATTTATGACAAAATTCAATTCTATTGGATTTTTTTTTAAATAGAAAGATGAAAATAAATTTTTTTTTTTAAATTTCCACTCTTTTTTCGCTTATATCAAAAAACAAACAAAAAAAAACGGAGTCGTAATTAAATACCACCAAAAGAAAGTTCTATTTGTGTGAACAAAATTATCAAAAATTTCATTTGGGTACAGTGTAGCATGACCGCACAATTGTCATTGAAAATGTGAGTGCTGAAAGCTGAAAATTGGTCTTGGAAGGAAGGGGGTGAAATTGCCCAGTACTGATGTGGTTAAGCAAATATCGGTTTCTTGACTTCTGTTGTTCATAAAGATACTTGCAGATTTAAACAAAATTATCAAATTAAAAGTACATTTAACTACACACACTATATTTTAACATGTGTCTAGAGGACCGAGACTAGTTATTGCAGCTTTATAGACCGCTAGACGTAACAGTTTAGTGCCATTTCATTTTATAAATAAAATACAGCTAGTACGTCTCTCAACTTCTGCTGTTTCTAATGAGATGGACATGTCACATTAGGACGAGTGCTTGTGTCTGTGCAGGCAATGCATCCTGATAAACTTTAATAGGTTACCTGAAGGCAGTACCTGGAGTCTAGACAGCATGCAAATGGTTCGTTCAGAGCATATGGGCCTTAGCACCCATGTGAACAGAGCATATGGGACTTAGCACCCATGTGAACTGGGCCTTACAGCATCTCAGTGGGAGTAACATGAACAATCCATCTAGCATAGTTCAAAAGGAAGCTCTGTGTAAAATATGCACATTCCATTGCCATAATATCAACTAATCTGAGTTCAGTAATAAATCGGCTTTACAAAATAGGCTCTTGCAGTCTACAAGCTGGTCATTTACTAGAAGGAAAACAGACTAACCTGTATATGAGACCAACTGAACTAGAGGCAGGCAGCTTTCTTAGAAAGAGCTCAGACAGTCATGCATGAAGTATTATGCTAAACTGAGGATATTGTGTTTGACAATGCTAAGCATGAGCACTGCTGGTTATAATACGCTTTGCTAGTATATATGGATAAAAATGTATATGTTTCAAAACACAGTATTCAGATTCCCAAGACACTCGTCCCGCCTCAAAACACCTTTGTGCAAACTATGTACAAATTCTGTCTGCTTTAAAAAGATGCCCCATCTACTTACATGCCAGCACCCTGGACATGTGTGACATTTGCTATGGAAAAAAGCCCATTTGAAATGTGTACAAATGAATGTAGATGCTGTTTTTTTTGCTCTGGGTCACACACACAAAAAAAAAAAAAGGGTCCCCATTTTATTTTTAGTCTTGAGCTCTAAAATCATTAAGAAGCCTGTGCTTCAATGCAAACAGAAAAAATGAACAGCATAATCCTGATATATTGGTTTGTTACACTGATGATTACACAACTGTAACTGATGGCTCCCACAAATGTATTTCAAGCAGCCCTCCCACACAACCTCCTGATCATACATCTTATAGTTTATACACACCCACCACTTACACACTTCAAGTATCCTTCACATTGCTTAATATTCCTCTTGTCCCTACTTCCCACACAGTCCTCTTACCTCCAATAGGAGCAGCAAAGCAGCATCCAACTCCAACAGCGCAAGCTGCTGCCAACATCTCAATGTTACGAGACTCATTCTAATGAATAAGAAATATTGTTAAGAGTGCCATAAATATGTAGCCTAGTGCACAGAATCAGACCTACCCCTGCCAAGCAGAATACTGCAACATATTGAACTACATAGAGCCAAACTACATATGGGCTGGTTATATCATACCATATACTTGTCATAATACTGCAGGGTGACTAAAAGAAAAAATCTGTACAAAAATATCAGACTAAAACTAAACTGACATTAAATTGCAGTCCCAAAGTAAAAGCAGGGACACTCTTATGGCCCATAGACACGTTTCGAATATCGGCCGATGGATCGTACGACATTTTCGCTTAATAATCGCAAGTAAAATAAAATAGGTTATTAAACTCACGAAAATTCTCGTACGACAGAAAAAAAAGATCGGAAGTGATGTCACGTGTTGTAATGTATTTGTATTGTATTGTCGGACGACGGCTGTACTGACTAAACGAAAATCGTACGATCTGACATCGTATGAGGAAAATTTTCGCGCTTGTCCGATCGAAAAATATCGGATGAACGGTCGTGATCGGCTCTCGAAAGTAGTGTACACACGATCCGAAAATCGTACGATCCATCATCGGACGATCGTTTTCGTCCGATATTCGGATCGTGTGTATGGGCCATTAATCGTGCTAGGCTTGCTTGATAACAGCGCTAAGACAAATAATGTGAAATAACTCCAGTCATATTTTAGCTTTTCATAGTCATCCAAATTCACAGTACTCTTGACTGCTGAAGCCAAGTTCTGACTGGCTTCCGCGAATACCTGCACATCAGTGGCCAGCTCAAGGCAGGCATCGTTCACATCTGCACACATTAGGAGCAATACAGGTGTCATGGAAATAAATGTCCAGTTGCATCTTTTTTGATGTGGCTTCCAGTGGACTTTAATGGTAATGCACTTAAAACATGCCTACAATGCACATATATTGCACCACACCTGAAATGCACCTAAAATGTTTAAAGGAACACATTTTAGGATGTGAACAGGCCCTAATGTAGTATGGCCCAGTTACTGGATAATTGGCCTGCTGGATGTGTAATCAAACAAGGATTTTATCCGAAATAAGCTAAATTCATAGCTAATGTTTTCATATTTTTGTCAGCATTAAAAATGGAAACCAAACAAATTTTTACTCACCTGCAAAATTCTTGGAGTATAGCATAGATCACAGGCTGGATATTCATAAACCCTAAAGCTACTATAGGAGTCAGTTCTTTTATTTTAACCAGCAGCCTGAATGATGAAGACTGACCTGATTCCACATCTACACATTCAAGGTAAATGGGGGAAGCCTACCCGCTGCCTCTGTATTCTGGCAGTGGGGAGACTTCCCCTGCTGCCAGAATGCACACTGATCAGTGCTGCAGTCTATAGCTTTAGGCAGATATTTTCCAAAAGGGTGGTTGGAGAATTTGAGCAAGCGACTTCTCTTCAGCCACAGTTTACATACATGGATCGAAATTCGACAGTCCCCACTAAACCCGAGTTTTGATTCATGTAGAACCATTTTAAGCTAAGGGCTTCTACCTTCCACTGGCAAAAGTTTTTCTGGGCATGCTCCTATAACCCCACTCCACTCAATTAGTCCTCAGTTATTTCAGGTCAGAGGGGGAGGGGGATATGGGGTGGCCTGTGTCCTGTACTTTAATATAAGGAATTTACAGGCAAGTCAAAATTCCTAGTCTCAATCATACAGTACAGGACACAGGATGGATATTCATAGATCATGGTGTTTCCTTAAGAAATTAAGCAGAGGTGTGGGCAACAACAAGGTAAACAGAACTGTGAACAGGCCCAACAAAACAAGCAAGGGTTAAAAAAAAAAAAGAGACAGAGTGCAAGTGAAAGAACCTTGGCACCTAAGGAGGCATCTGCAGAGGCCTGGACATCTACCTGGTAGAACAAAGTATAAACCAAACATAGGAGACAACCTTAAAAGCTGGGCAACAGATGCTTGATATCAAAAAGCTTAAAGCGGGTGTTCACCCTAAAAAAAAATTCTAACATTACATTGAGCTCACTTCAGAGATTGACGGTAAGATTATCTTTTTTTTGCCGTATATACCGTAGAATCCCTATTTTCCCCCCGGCTTGAATCCCGTGGGACTGGGTGTTCCTATCCAGCAGGCAAGTGATTGACGTGATGACAAACACTACCCCCGTCGCATAAGGAGCGTCACAAGTTGCCGAAAGAAGCCGAACGGCGAGTCGGCGCGTGCGCATCAACGTTTTGCTTCGTTTGGCAACTCGTGCCGCTCCTTATGCGACGGGGGTAGTGTTTGTCATTTTTTAGGGTGAACCCCCGCTTTAAGAAATTCCAACCAAGTAGTGGAGATGCTTATGCTCTTAAAGATAAAGTGCTCACAATGAGATGTCTTAGTTACCTAGTAATAGGGGATTTAGAAGCTGGATGCCCTTTACAAGAGAAGGCCACACAGAGTCAATTTTTTGGATAGAGGCCGTGAATGACAGACTCTGATCGCATCCAGATAACGGAGAGAAATTTCTTTTGAGTACTTTGGAGCAGGAAGGAAAGGCAAGATCACTTTGTCCTTCTGAAGAATCACATCTGACAGACTCGATAGCCACCAAGAAGGCTATTTTGCAGGAAAGGTCATCCCCAGGGAGTTCCCTAATGGGTTTGGTTCAAAGGCTGGTTTCTGCACCGCAGGTTCCAAGGAAACACAGGTGATGTAATGGTTGTTTGGTCTGTGAGACACTTTAAATTAAAGTGGTTCTAAAGCCCAAACAAACATTTCTTACCTTACTGAATTCCATGCATTAAAGTAAAAAATATTTAGGTAGCAGTATGATTCCTCAACCCTTATACTTAAGAGTTCTCACTCAATCCAGCACTGAGCCTGTCTGTAGAGGCTCTCTCCCTTTTCCCTGCTCTCATGGGCTTTGCTGAGGCAGCAGTAGTTATTGGCTTCTGCTACGGCAAGTCAAATCCTGTGATGAGGGAGCAAGGGGTGGTGCCAAGTGGCACGGTCTGTGTCTATGGACACGAGCAGCGAGGATTGGTATTGAACCTGCAGGTGGGCCACCATAGGAATCAAGTAACTATGGTGGCACACCAAGAGGAGGAGGTGTCATGGTGCCCAGTGGGGGACCCGACAAGAGGTTCAGGGCCGCTCTGTGCAAATCCATGCCACAAAGCAGGCAAGCATAAACCTGTTCTTAAAATATTATATATATATATATATATATATATATATATATATATATTTATTACACACACACATACAATACATATATAAAATCACTTTAAGGTTCTAACAACTAAAAAGGAAGCCAAAGGTTTCTAGAATAGAAAGAAGGTCAAAAGTCTCTTAAAAAGTACTTAAAGTGGTTGTAAACCTCTGACATGAAAAATGAACAAAGCATATCCCTCTAAAGTATGTATTTAATCCAAAGTAGAGGGTAATTTCTCACCAATATCTCTTTCCTCTGTGTAGCGCCTGGTTACTTAAGTACCGGTGCTAGTTAAATTTAGAGGGGGATCAGAGTGTTCAGTAACTCTGATCCAATTGTTATGTTCAAAACTGGTCTCTGTCTCAGCTTGGCTGTGCTGTGGGCCGTCTGTTACTGGGGTGTAGTTCCTACTCCAGGGCGATGGGCAGCAGCAGTGGAGTCTAGGTTTGGGTGCTCTTCCCCAGCAGCCTATCAGGAGGATTGAGCCTCGCTGTGCATGCTGGGGGAGGGTATTTATGGGGCAGAAGCCATTGGTCTGGATTCTTCTTCCAAGTGCGGAACCCACCTTTAGGGTGACTGCGCATCACTGCTCCCCGTCGTAATGGCCTTCCAGGCCGGGTGCGCGTGCCACGCGGTGTTCCTGGTTCCGGTTAGTTCTGGTCCATGTTGGTCCAGAACATTTGAACTGTGGCCGGGAGCCCAGTAGTTGACTGGGTTTCCAATCCTGAAGATCCCAAGCGAGTTAGCTGTTTGGTGGCGAGTCCATCTGAGGAGAGCCAATGAGAGGCTGGCGATCCAATAGGGTTTCGACAAACTACAGGGGATGAAGTTAGTCAGACACTGAGAGGCTGGTCACCTGTCAGTCGGTACCTGGAAACTATCACAGAGAGGGCCTGTGGCAGAGGGCTTTCCCCCCTCCCCCGAGTCTGTTTCAGGAGGGTCTGTGGCAGAGACTTTTCCTTCAAGTCCGAGCGATACCCTGGCTTCCAGGCATAGGCGTGCGCACAGGGTGTGCCTGGGCACACCCTAATGCCCAGGCACACCTCAGGGCTTTTTTGCTGCCAAAATGTGTGAGAACTCTTTTTCTCTAATTGACACTGGTAACTGCAAGTGGGACTATTTGTCATGGAGGATGTGTACAACTCCTGTGGGAACTGCAGCCCCTAGCTGCAGAGTAATCAGTCAGTCAGCCGCATTTTCCGATGCCGACTCTGTAGTTCCGGCTACAGTCAGCATCCCTGTCAGCTCAGCTGAATATGACTCCGCTGCCCACTGTCAGAGATGTAGCCTGCAAACTTCAGAGAGCATCAGATACTGCTTACTTCACAGCTGTGGCGGCAGTCCTCACAGTAGTTGCCCTGTGTGCCAGAAGACAGCTGCTTGCCATCGCCTCTCTGATGCAGAATTTGGGGGAAGAATGTGTCTCTCCTCGTTTCCTGTCTGGCTGAGTCAGTCTGCACTTTCACAGCTGAAGTACAGGTGGGAGGATCAGGAAGAGGAAGAGATCATCACACACAGAGTACACCCACGATCACTTTCCTCCTGTCCAGCAGCCAGCACAGCTCTCCCTGGGGGTGACTGAAGATCTCAGCCTTTACCTTGTGAGTACTGACTCTGCCACTATACAATTCTGTGCTGTAAACCTGCCCTGTACTTTGCAGGGCAAGTTTACAGAAACAGAAAGTAAAATTCTTCAACAGTTTAGGAATCCCTGGGACTTCTGAGGTGTTACATAAATGGGTTCCATATACACATTATATCCTGTTAAAATCATTCTTTTTTAATAACATACAGTGTGTCTGTGTATATGGAATACATCTATGGAGCACCTTAGAAGTCCCAGGAATTCCTAACCTATCAAAAAGCTATCATAATACAGCCCAACTCCAGGACAGTAAAAATGTCCAGCCTTGCTGTGTGTGTGTGTGTGTGTGTGTGTGTGTGGGGGGGGGGGGGTGACCTCTTTCACTTACCTGATTCTAATCTCTTTCCTTCACCCCAAAGCTGTGACATCATCACCTACCATAGAGGGACATTAACCCAGTATGGCAGGGGTGTCAAACAGGCGGCCCTCCAGCTGTTTCAAAACTACAAGTCCCATGAGGCATTGCAAGGCTAACAGTTACAAGCATGACTCCCACAGGCAGAGGCATGATGGGACTTGTAGTTTCGGAACAGCTGGAGGGCCGCCAGTTTGACACCCCTGCAGTATGGTATGATGGGGAGGCTGGCGTGTGACCACAGCTGGTAACTTAAGACCCCTTTCACACTGGGGTATTTTTCAGGCATTTTAGCGCCTATAAAACGCCTGAAAAATGCACTGGGGGCAGTGAGCTTGCAGGACGTTAGAAAAGGTCCTGCAAGCAGCATCTTTGGGGTGGTTTGGTATACACCGCTTCAAAAACCACCACATGCTCATTGGAATGAATGGCCAGCACTGGCGAAGCGCCTGCAAAGCGCTTCGGCAGCGCCACAACAGTTGTAACCCTTTCTTCAGCCACTAGCGGGAATTAAAAGTACCCAGCTATTCACCGCTCCCACAGGGCCTCAAAGATGTAGTTTGCACGACTTTTTTAAACGCCCTGCCAGCGCACTGCTCTAGTGTGAAAGCCCTCTGGCTTTCACATTGGAGTATAAGGAGAGGCTCTTTCAAGGCAATTTGCAGGCGCTATAGCGCCTGCAAAGCACCTCAATGTGAAAGTAGTCTAAACCCAGGTTCACACTGGGTACGATTTAGTTTGATTTGAGATGCGATTTCACAAGTGAAATCACCCCTGCAGGGGTATTAGGCGTGTAATCACAGATGGGTCCCGGCTTCCTCCAGTGGTGCTGTCCGTCCAGGGAAGATGTGTCCTTTAGATTTGTCAAATCCTCACTCCACTGAAAAAAAAGGAAGAAACAGGCTCCCATAGTGTAGTAAAAAGGAGGTTTTTTATTATGCACAATCCAGGTGCATTACATAAATAAAATGATAATGGGTACAAAAAATAAAGTCCAATAATAAAAAGTCAGCAATGTGGTATGAATGGGAACATACGCCACAATTGACAAAGTAAAAAATGATAAAATGATGAATAAAAACAAAATAAGTGTCCTGTCAGAAGTTCCCAGCACGCTGCATCAGTTTCCCCCATCGGGAGTGGAAGCGCTGGCGTGCCTTCCAAACAACCCAGACCGCAAACCGGAAGCCTGCGGGTGCGTCTCTAATGTGCCGACGTGCGTCACTACTCTCACGCTCGACGTACGTTTCGTAATTAACTTTTTCAAGAGCGGCTCTTGAAAAAGTTAATTACGAAACGTACGTCGAGCGTGAGCGTAGTGACGCACGTCAGCATGTTAGAGACGCACCCGCAGGCTTCCGGTTTGCGGTCTGGGTTGTTTGGAACGCACGCCAGCACTTCCACTCCCGACGGGGGAAACTGATGCAGCGTGCTGGGAACTTCTGACAGGACACTTATTTTGTTTTTATTCATCATTTTATCATTTTTTACTTTGTCAATTGTGGCGTATGTTCCCATTCATACCACATTGCTGACTTTTTATTATTGGACTTTATTTTTGTATCCATTATCATTTTATTTATTTATGTAATGCACCTGGATTGTGCATAATAAAAAACCTCCTTTTTACTACACTATGGGAGCCTGTTTCTTCCTTTTTTTCGGTGGAGTGGGGATTTGACCAATCTAAAGGACACATCTTCCCTGGACAGACAGCACCACTGGAGGAAGCCGGGACCCATCTGTGATTACACGCCTAATACCCCTGCAGGGGTGATTAGTTCTGGTGAGTGGGGAACCTGGTGGGGGAGCACCGGACCACAGCGATACCACGAACCTGCACCTTTTTGATGGAAATTTGCATGTGTTTGGATTTTTTGCAATTTTCACGGACTGTACTATTATCACCAAATTTGCACTTTGCACTCTACCACTATATTATTTTATGTCGTTATAATATTGTTGTTATTTTACTGTACATCTAGATTTTGCAGTATTTATTTCACCAGTTAATACACTGACACGAACACCTATTTTGATATATAGGGTGTGGGACAGCGCCACTACCCCTTTCACACATACTATCATTTAGGTACTTCACTTGTGAGGTATCCTTTTCTGGGGGGCTGCAGTCCTTAAATACATTTCTTCCTAAGCACACTTTCTCATCCTTTCACATGTGAAATCGCATCTCAAATCGGCGGCAATTGCCGGCAATGGACACCGTCCTAATCGGTGCGACGCCAAATCTGCGGCGCTGCGCCGATTTCAAAAAGTAGTTCCTGTACTACTTTTTGCGATTTCAGGACGCGATTTACATTGACATCTGCAGAACCCTGCACAGATGTCTCCTAAATCGCGCCGAAATCGGGACTGCCAGAGGGAGTGAAATCACGCGATTTCACTCCCGCAGCCCAGTGTGAACCAGGGCTAAGTCAAAGGAATATGAGAATGTATAAACTACAAGTTCAATCCAACAGTGCAGCTGGCACACTAATCACCACACCTGTAATTCATTCACACTGCCTACAGCTCTGCAATGACAGCTATACAGAGGTATGGGCAACAGAACTGTAGGCAGTGTCTGCAGGAGCCTGACACTTCACCCGCACTCTGCTGATTGCGGGTGCAATACTTTGCAGTCTCCAGTTTTATTCTTTTTTTTAATGCCCTAGCAAAAATCTATCCATTTATTATTCTTTAATAAAAAGGTGAACGAAGGCACTTGGGTCAGGCAGGCACATAAATGGGTGGTTTTACATACATATATGAGTATATATATATATATATATATATATATATATATATATATATTATATACGCACGCATGTATGTTTGAGTTTTAGGGTGCACACCCTAATGCAATAGGCTGCGCACGCCTATGCTGCCAGGTCAGTGAGAGTGGGCCTGTCCAGGTACTCTATACCCACTCTGGCTGGAGTGGTGAGAAATACAAAGTATTGTTGGGAGCAGGACTGTTTCCTTATTGTTGTGTCTGAGTCTGCCACTTCTTTTACTTCAACCTCTACTCTTCAACACAAGTTTTAATGTTTTTACACGGCTGGGTAATAAAGAGCACAGAAAAAGATACCTGTCGTGGACATTTTGTTACTGCAATACGCGCCATACACCCTAGGATGGCAGAAGAGCCACGAGGTAACATGCCGCCCAAAACAAACCAGCAGCTCCTTCGGGGGTAGTGCTTCATCTGCATGAGTCACTGATAATATTCTATGCTGACAGCACAGCCTTCAGGAAGACAGACAGGAGAGAAGCATAAGAAGACAGTTAAGGAATGTCTTTATTCTGGGCCAGTGGCTCTCAACCTGGGGCCGGGACCCCTTCAGGGGTCAAATGACGATTTGCCAGGGGTCACCAAATCCTGGGCTGTTCCTGAAGCCCGCACCACTCTCCCAGCCTTTCCGCGGCCGCCCAGCAGGGCTGTCCTTGAAGTCTGTGGAAGCCCAGCTAGGCTGTTCCTGGAGCCTGCAGCCGCCCACTCAGCCTTTTTTACAGCCGCCCATTCAGTTCACGGCATGGGTGGGGGGGGTGCAGAGACTAGAGGTCAACTGACTGGTGAAGAATGTTAAGTGGGACGGGCTGAAGGAGACCCTATCTCCCAATTTAGGTATAGGTGTCATTGCTGTGAGACACCAAAGAGCTAGAGACACAGTGAGTAACACTACCTGTGATTAGAGGTGCCATTAAAAGTCCCCACTACAGTTCTCATATCAGCAGATGACCTTCATCAAGAGCACCTAACTTCCCCCAGCACTGCCACTGATCCCATCCCCCCCACCAAAACTGCCACCGATCCAAACCCCAGCCAGCGTTACCACTCATCCCATCTCCCTGTCAGCACTGCCACTCACCCTCCCCCCCCCCCCACCAAGGAATAAAAATAGAGAATACATAGAAGGGAGAGGAAAAGAGGAGGAGGAACAAAGAAAAAAGGAGAGAAAGAATAAGACAAAAAAAAAAAAACAAGAAAGATGGCTAGAGTGGGGGATGGGGGAAAAAAACAAGAGATTAGGATAGAAAGAGATAAAAGGGAAAGAAAGGAGAACAAAGAGAAAGAGTGATACATCCTAAAATGTACTATAAGGGGTTTTAATACTGTACAAGTGGAGGGGACTTGGGGAGTTCTAAATGTCCGTGGATTAGGGGTGCAAATTACTTGTCTGACAACCCATGCTACCAAAATAATTTTACTGTTCGGGGTCCCAACTTAGGAAGTTTTTTATCAAGGGGTCACGGCACTAGAAAGGTTGAGAACCACTGTTCTAGGCCAACAGAATAAAAAAGCCTCGAGTGGAACAGAGCAAAAATAACAGCCTCAGATGAGGCCCAACAAGACTTTTGTGGGGAATCTTACTGGGGAATGCCTTTTTTAACTTGAAGTTTAAAGAGGAGATCCACCCAAATTTGGAACTTTCGCTTGTTCCACTCCTCACCCCCTTACATGCCACATTTGGCATGTCATTTTTTTGGGGGGGGGAGTGGGGGCTTCAGGAGGAGTGGGACTTCCTGTCCCACTTCCTGCTTCCGCCGAGGGGCTGGTAAGGCGATTAGGCGTAATCGCCTTATTTCAGCCCCTCCCTGTAGGCGATGGCCTAGAACACTGACAGGTCCTAGGCAATCGATTGTCCAATCAGCGGCGAGCCGCGCCGTGCGCGCATGCGCAGTGCGGCTCGCGCAGTGGGTGCCCGGCCGTGAAGCCGAAGGCTGTCAGGGCTGGGTGCCCACAGTCGGGATGGAGACGCCGGCTAGGGAGGGGGGGAGAGGAACGGAGCCCCGGTCGGTGCGTCGCTGGAACGCAGGAGCAGGTAAGTGAGTGTTTATTAAAAGCCAGCAGCTACACTTTTTGTAGCTGCTGACTTTTAATAAACACAATGTTTGGCTGGAACACCCCTTTAAGCATGAAAATGTAGGTGGACAAATTTGTTTGCCATCAGGAAATGTTTTGCCTGGGAAATGTCTAGCACGAGGCCTAAATACTCTAGATCAGTAATGGTGAACCTTGGCACCCCAGATGTTTTGATACTACATTTCCCATGATGCTCCACTACACTGCAGAGTGCATGAGCATCATGGGAAATGTAGTTCGAAAACATCTGGGGTGCTGAGGTTCGCCATCACTGCTCTAGATGAAAGAAAGGCTGGAGAGCAGAAAGTTGATTACTTACTGGATATAGCTCAGAAAAGGATTATCAGAGCAGTGAAAAACCTTTCCAGAGTACCTCAGTCATCATAAATTGACCCATTATATGTGTTCATGACCGGATCATGTTTTTTGTTATACTTTACAGGTTCCTTAGTACCTAGGAGGGCATAGTTAGATGGAGGATAATCAATTGCAACTTAGGGGAGAAGAGGTCCATCACCTGAGGACACTACCAAAAAAACAAAACAAAAACAAAGGAGAACTCATGAAGTGGGGTGGAGATTTAGGGAAATGCCTGGGGGGGGGGGGGGGGGGCATTCTCAGTTTTTGCCAGTCTCCAATCACCTGAAGGTAGCAGCCTATAACCCATGGTCTATTAATTTCCATTGTCCTGTACTATGAGTAGGAATCTTTTCTCATACATATTTTTACTTTATTTTAATATTAGTAAAATGTAGTATTTAACATTAGAGGTTGCTAAAGATCTAAAAATATATAATAGGATGCTTCCACTACTTTTTTGGCTAAGCATGCTGGGCTTTTCAATAAGAGTACAGTAATGTCTGTTCAAATCCTGACTAATGCAGTTTACCGAAAAAAACACAACATATGTCCATATGAACTAGGATAGGATGAGAGGGGGAGATGCCAGAGCTCAGTATGGTGGTAAAGCTTTGCTTTGTAAAGAATACCTAAAACCAATTTAAGGGGGAAAAAAAAAAAAAACACAGCTTTTTGCTTGCACATGGTTGGATTATGAAAATCAACAGAGCTTTACCACATTTACCAAGCTCTGGGGTAAATGAGTGCAATTGCCCTTGAATACTGTAAATCTATTAGCCTTTAATAAACCCACCACTAAGTCAGCTGGTGATGATGCTGCCTTTAGAAATCCACCTGCGAAATTGCATTTTATAGATATAAAATATTTATAATCAATATTTAGTTAAAAAGTGTCACTAAGGCCTGGTTCACACTAATGCAGTTTCAGAGACGGTGAGAGGACTTTAACGCACAGCGCCTCGGCAAGGGTTTACAAGGATAATATGCCTTATGCAAATTAGTGTTTGGGAGTGCACTTAATTTGATTTTTATCAACTTAAGAGTATTATGCCTGAGCCTTTATTTTTGTCAGTTCACATCAATGCAGTTCAGCTGCAATGCAACTTTAAACAAACGTCCTGTGTTATGCAGCGCGTTTTTGTGGACCATAGATTTCAATGGAAATACATCAAAATCGCATCTGTGTATTTTTTTATGCAATTTTGTGTGCGATTTGTACAGGCTGTTAGGAGACGGCATTCGAACAACCCAGTGACTCACTCTTACTGTCAGCAGCAGGGATTAGTCATTGGTTAATAAGGAGCTGGTACCTAGTGGCGTTATAACAACCAGTGACTTATCCCTGCTACGAGCAGCAGGGATGGGACATTGGTGGTTGAGAAGTCGGCACCCTTCGGCGTCCCAACGATGAGGCGATTGATTCCCCTCTGAGCAGAATGTAAACAAAAAAAAAAGCATCTCCTGCCAAACACGACCACTGCTTGAAACTCGCTGAATGACAGCACCACTTTCCCCAGCTGCTAAGTAAATAAAAGAGGCCATGTCACTGGGTGATTTCCTTCCCCCCCATGACAGGGACATAATGGAGGAAGGGTCACCCAATGATGTCCTCGGGTGACCCTGCCCCTTTGTTTATTTAGCTGTGGGGGAGGAGCATTTCTTTCATTTGGCAGGTTTTGAGTAGCGCAGCGGTCATGTCTTGCGAACAGAATTCATCGTGATTGGTGATGGATTTACATCAGGGTATTGTAAAAAAAAAGGGATTTTTAAATACAGCTTACCTGTAAAATCCTTTTCTTGGAGTACATCACGGGACACAGAGCGGCATATTCATTACTATATGGGTTATATGGAGTACCTTCAGGTGTGGACACTGGCAATCTCAAACAGGAAGTCCCCTCCCTATATAACCCCCTCCCCTAGAGGGAGTCCCTCAGTTTTGTAGCAAGCAGTATGCCTCCCAAAAATGTTCCCCAAAAGAGGGGTGGGAGCTCTGTGTCCCGTGATGTACTCCAAGAAAAGGATTTTACAGGTAAGCTGTATTTAAAAATCCCTTTTTCTTTCTCGTACATCACGGGACACAGAGCGACATATTCATTACTATATGGGATGTCCGAAAGCAATGCTTTAATGAGGGGAGGGAGACATCTTCTCAAACGAGATTTAATTTAGAGGTATACTCAAATAATAATAATAAATCCAACTTAGTCAAGAAAAAACTTTTTTTTTTTTTTTTTTTTTTTACAACCAAGGGTGCCCCTGATCCCGAGGATCTTAAACTGCAGCCTGTAGTACTGCCTGTCCAAAGGCTGAATCCGCATTCCTTCTCACGTCTAGTTGATAAAACTTTGTAAACATGTGGACTGATGACCACGTCGCCGCCTTGCATATCTGAGCCATAGAGATCTGATGGTGTGCTGCCCAGGAGGCGCCCATGGCCCTGGTAGAATGGGCCTTTACCGACAAAGGAGGAGGCAACCTCTTCAAACCGTAGGCCTGAATGATTAATTGTCTAATCCATCTCGAGATGGTGGATTTTGCAGCTGCCTGCCCCTTCTTGGGGCCATCTGGTAGGACGAACAACACATCTGTTTTCCGGATCTTTTCTGTAGCTTTAAGATAGGCCTTCATGGCCCGGACAATATCCAAGGTATGCAGCAACCCCTCCTTTCTAGATGTGGGTTTCGGAAAGAAGGATGGAAGTACCAAATCCTGGTTCAAGTGAAAATTGGATATAACCTTTGGTAGAAAGGAAGGATGGGGCCGGAGAACTGCCCTGTCCTTATGTAGAACGAGATATGGTTCCTTACACGATAAGGCTGCTAACTCTGAGACTCTCCTGGCCGAAACTATGGCGACCAAGAATACCAACTTTCTTGTCAGTAAAACTAAAGGAATCTCAGCCAATGGCTCAAAGGGTTGTTTCTGTAGAGTGGACAGGACAAGATTCAAGTCCCATGGACAAATTGGTGACTTGACAGGAGGATTAATACGCAAGACCCCCTGTATGAAGGTCTTTACCAGCGAGTGGGTGGCCAGCGGCCTCTGAAACCACACTGACAGAGCTGAAATCTGTCCCTTGATTGTGCTTAATGCCAGGCCTTTATCCACTCCTAGCTGGAGAAAACTTAACACCCTATCAATGGTATATTTGCGGGAATTCCATCTTTTGGATTCACACCAGCCTACGTAGTTCCTCCACACCCTGTAATAAATCACCCTGGAGGCCGGCTTTCTAGCCCTAATCAGGGTAGGAATTACCTGCCTAGACAGACCTCTACCCCTGAGAATCAGGGATTCAGCCTCCAGGCCGTCAAATTTAGACGCTGTAATGTAGGGTGGAGGATCGGGCCTTGTGAGAGTAGGTCTGGTCGTAGAGGAAGAGTCCAAGGGTCTCCCACTGCCATCTTCCGGACTAGTGAGTACCATGTCCTCCGGGGCCAAGCTGGAGCTACTAGAATGACTGGCTTGTGCTCCACTCTGATCCTGCGCAACAGGCGAGGAAGTAACTGTAGCGGAGGGAATGCATATAGAAGTTTGAATTGATGCCAAGGGCAAACCAACGCATCGGTTCCGCAGGCCATAGGGTCCCTCGCTCGAGACACGAACCTGTCTAGTTTCTTGTTGGACCTGGATGCCATTATATCTACGTCTGGCATTCCCCACTTCTGGCAGATTGTCTGAAAGACCTGGGGATGCAGAGACCACTCCCCTGGCGACAGAATCTGGCGACTTAAGAAGTCTGCCTGCAGGTTGTCCACTCCGGGAATGAATATCGCCGAAATGCAGGGTACATGAACCTCTGCCCACTGAAAAATCAAGCTCACCTCCCTTTGAGCGGCCTGACGCCTGGTTCCCCCTTGGTGGTTTATGTATGCCACCGCTGTGGCATTGTCTGACTGGATTCTCACCGGGGACCCCTGTAATCTGGAGGTCCATGCCAGGAGGGCTAGGCGAGCAGCTCTGATCTCCAAGATATTGATGGGGAGCTGCCTCTCTGTTTCCACCCAAGTTCCCTGGCGAGAGAACCCCTCCAAGACCGCCCCCCAGCCTGCCAGGCTGGCGTCTGTGGTAACTACCTTCCAGACAATGGGGCTGAAAGACCTTCCCTTTAGAAGATTCTGAGGGTTCAACCACCAGGCCAGGCTTTGTCGGACCCTTGATGATAGCGTCAAAGGGGACTCCAAGGCATGTGCTCTCTTGCCCCAGGCTGCTAGAATGGCTGCCTGTAGGACGCGAGTGTGGGTCTGAGCGTATGGTACTGCCTCGAACGTGGCCACTAGCTTGCCTAGTAATCGCATACACAGGCGAATAGTTGGTTTTTTCTTGCTTAGAACCAACTGAACCAACCCCTTGATAGCCTCGATCTTTACAAGGGGCAGGAACACCCTTGCTGTTCTGTGTCTAACCACATGCAGAGGTATTCCAACTGCTTTGTAGGCTGGAACGCTGACTTTTCCCGGTTTAGGACCCAGCCGAATCCTTCGAGGTACTGAACCGTGAGGTTTACTGCCTGTTGCAGACACGGCCGTGAGTGATCTATGATTAAAAGGTCGTCTAAGTATGCTAGGACTGTGACCCCTTGGATCCTTAGATTGGCTAAAACTGGGGCTAGGATCTTCGTGAATACCCGGGGGGCCGTGGCTAGCCCGAAGGGGAGCGCCCTGAATTGGAAGTGTCGCTGCCCCACCGCGAAGCGTAAAAATCTTTGATGCGACTGAAAGATTGGTACATGAAGGTAAGCATCCTTTATGTCTATGGAAGCCAGAAAATCGTCCCTGTGGAGCGTGGCGACTGCTGACCGGATGGATTCCATCCGAAAGGAACGAACCCTTAGGTAACCGTTTAAACTCTTTAGGTCCAAGATTGGCCTGACATCGCCGTTGGGCTTTGGTATGACAAAGAGATTGGAATAGAAACCTAGCCCTTGCTCTTGGGCTGGCACCTCTATTATTACGTCCTGGCAAAGCAGGTGATCCAAAGCTGCCAGCATCGAGGCCTTCTTTGCTGGATCCTTTGGTAGCCTTGACTCTTGAAAATGAGGCGGAGGAAAGTTTAGAAACTCCAGTCTGTAGCCTGTGGTTACAGACGCCCGGACCCATTTGTCGGGGATCTTGGCTTCCCAAACTTCTGAGAAGAAACGAAGCCTTCCCCCCACCCGCGAGAGTGGGGGCGCCCCTTCATAAGGCAGACTTAGGGGCTGGCTTTGTCGGCTTGCGATACCATGGTCTCTTACCCCCAGGGGCCTGTCCCTGCGATCTACTGTTAACGTTGGATCGTGCAGGCGGCCGTCGATACTGCCTGGAATTTGAGGGCCCTGAGACAGGAAAGAGCTGCCTCTTAAATGTAGGACCCCGGAATGTCTTTTTGACCGGTAAAAGGGTACTTTTGCCACTTGAAATAGTCTGAATGTATTTATCCAGATCCTCTCCGAAGAGTCGTCCTCCATGGAAGGGAAACCCTGCCAGAAGCTTTTTGCATGGGGGCTCCGCCGCCCAGTTCTTCAACCATAAGAGCCTTCTCATGTGCACCAAAAATAGTGATAAACGAGAGGCCTGCTGGATGGAATCCTTTATAGCATCTACCGCAAAACACAGAGCTCTGGGAATGTCAGAAAACTCTTCTGCCTGTTGGGTAGGCATGTCTTTTAGCATTTCTTTTGTCTGGTCCTTTAACGCCTGACAAACTCCAATTGCAGCCACAGCTGGCTGTACCACTGCTCCTGCCGTAGCAAAGGATGCTTTTAAAAGTGTCTCTAACCGTTTATCAACCGGATCTTTAAACATTTGTATGTTTTCCACCGGGCAAGTTAGTGATTTATTCACACATGAGATGGCTGCATCCACCACTGGGAGCTTCCACCTCTTGGAGATTTTTTCCTCCATAGGGTAAATGACCGCAAATCTCTTCGGTGGCAGAAAAATCCTGTCCGGCCGTACCCAATCCCGAAAGATCAATTCCTCCAAGAGAGGATGGACCGGAAAAACTGCGTTGCTTAAAGGAGCTTTCAAAGAGCCCAGAGAGGATACCGCAGGAACCTGAGGCTCTGGCAATGGTAAATTAAATGCCGAGCGGACCATGTCCGTCAAAGACTGTACCCACAGTCTCTCTGTCTGGGAGTCTGAAAATGGTTCCTCAGAGGTAGATCCCTCAACCCCTGAACCCTCTTGGTTCAGGTCTAGTTGATCCTCCTGCGATTCCAATTCCTCCGGAGAGAGAATTTCAGCATCTGAGGATACACCTCTTGGTGATGGGGATCTAACCCGTTTCTTGCCAGGAATAGCTCTAGCGATCAATGCTGCTATTCTCTCTTCTAGCCCCCCTAGGGATACAGCTAGCATCTCCTCTGTGATAAACACAGGGCTGGGCTGATCTGGGCCAGCCTCCGCACCAGACCCCCCGTAATGGCTCATCCAAGGCGACCTTTATGGGAATAAGCTGCGGGGAAAGTATCGGCATATCATCAGAATCAGAGGGGGAACCCCTTTGTTTTTTGGTCTTTTTTGTACCCTTTGACCCCGAACCTTTGGAAGCCATAAT
The DNA here is from genome assembly GCA_029574335.1 of Rana kukunoris. Taxonomy (NCBI): domain Eukaryota; kingdom Metazoa; phylum Chordata; class Amphibia; order Anura; family Ranidae; genus Rana; species Rana kukunoris. Next base: position 235,514,235 of record CM056052.1, on the reverse strand, counting down.
ACAAAATCGAGGGACTCCGCCAACAACAACAGACTGTAGTGGCCAGGAGTACAAAACTAGAGCTTAGGGGACAATAGATCACTAATGCCCAAAAACTGATGGGGCCCTGTATGTTTTTTTTTTTTTTTAAAACATACAGCGACCCCAAACTTAGTTTGCCAGCCTCCAACCTGTTGCAAAAAGGGGGATCTTTTGGCTTAACAGAAAGGCATTGGAATTTGACTTTGGTCCAGCATGTACTACCCCTCTTCAGCCACCGGGAGTCACTGTTCTGCCGCTCTGCGTCCTCTCCCTTTTAGATCAGCCTCAGACTGAGCACTGACTATGGCCTGCTGATCTATAACAGCACAAGGCGCGCCCCTGATGACGCTGCAGGCACGCCCCCCCCGCCCTCCCCTCCGAACGGCGCGAAAAACGTCTATAAGACGTGCGCGCGCGCGCGTATGCCGGAGCAGGAAGAGCATGGAGGAGCCGCGCTGCTGGAGACCCAGGACTGCAGTACCAGGCGGCAGAATCAAACCCCCGGCCAGGTAGGACTCTCAAAAAGGCCCCATAGGGATCCTTACTAGCCCTAGGAAGAAGGCAGCAGGTAGCTAGCAAACACAATTCTTAGACAGGGGAACCTAGTGATGGGGGAAATGGGATCATCCTGTCTTCTCAGACATAGTGAGCAAGGTTGCCAATGCAGAGCATACTTAGGCTACCCCCCTTTTAGGTTACCCCGGAGAGCCTGCTGTCGAACCAAGTCCCGCAGGCTCCCCTCTTACCTGCTCCATGCTGCAGGATGTTTGTCTAGCAAAACGATCCAATCTTCTCCCATCTCCGTGGGTAGCGTAATAGACCTTCAGGCCCTGGGGTCCTATGAAGGTACCCACTGTCCTGGACCTATATAGCACCCTGGCAAACAGGAACTTATGGTCTTTACGAACTCCAAGTCCTGGGCCCAGGGTCCAGCCCTCCAAAGAGGAGCATTATAGGCAAAACCCCACGGTTTGGGGCCCGGGTACTGTCCACTTTGGCACTGAGGCTCCTTGGACAGATCCGGTTAGCCCGCCCTTAATCCCAAGGATGTGGAGCAAAGCTATTCCGTGACCAACACCTAAGACACTGGCGAAAAAACTGAGGGACTCCCTCTAGGGGAGGGGGTTATATAGGGAGGGGACTTCCTGTTTGAGATTGCCAGTGTCCACACCTGAAGGTACTCCATATAACCCATATAGTAATGAATATGCCGCTCTGTGTCCCGTGATGTACGAGAAAGAAATTGTGTTTTTATTTACTTTTAAAAAATTTGGGATGAATTAACCACTTAATCATCAGGCCTATTTTGGCACTTCTCTCCTTTATGTAAAAATCTAAATTTCTTTGCTAGAAAATGTATCAGAACCCCCAAACATTATATATATGTTTTTTAGCAGACACCCTAGGGAATAAAATGGCGGTCATTGTAACTTTTTTTCTTGTACAGTATTTGCGCAATAATTTTTCAAAGGCCTTTTTTGGGGGGAAAAAAGTTTCATGATTAAAAAAATAACAAAACAGTAAAGTTAGCTCAATTTTTTTGTATAATGTGAAAGACGATGTTACACCGAGTAAATAGATACCTAACATGTCACGCTTTAAAATTGCGCACACTCATGGAATGGCGGCAAACTTTGGTACTTAAAAATCTCCATAGGCTACGCTTGAATTTTTACAGGTTACTATTTTTGAGTTACAGAGTAGGTCTAGTGCTAGAATTGTTGCACACACTCTAACGCACGCGATGATACCTCACATGTGGGGTTTGAACGGTGTTTACATAAGTGGGCGGGACTTGCATGCGTGTTCGCTTCTGCACGCGAGCGACCGGAACAGGGCCATTTGAATTTTTTTTTTTATTATCATTTTTTTTACCCATTTTTTTTTTTTTTTACACTTTTTTTTACATTTTTTTTTTTTATCACTTTTATTCCTATTACAAGGAATGTAAACATCCCTTGTAATAGGAATCACTGTGACAGGTCCTCTTTATGGAGAGATTTGGGGTCAATAAGACCCCACATCTCTCCTCCAGGCTGGAAAGCATTAGATCGTGAAAAAAATTCACCGATCTAATGCTTTCAGCCGCGATTGCGGCTGTGTTTACATCCTGGGTACCGGGTGTGACATCATAACGTCGCACCCGGTCCTCCGACAGTCATAGAGATGACTTGGTAAGTACTGACTGAGGTTTATAAAAGGAAGCCTAGTTTAAAAAAAAGCAATAAAAATATTCTGCATTTCCAAATCTACACACAGCCCCTAGAAATAAAAGCCTGCAGTATAAGATTTGTTTTATTATGTGATTTTTTTTTTTATCCTTGCCGTGAGCAAGAAGCATCCAGTACTGCTGGAAGCACCCAAAGAGTGCAACTACATGAAAATACATATATATTTATCATGCCAGTTAAGTTTGCTTAATTATTTGCAGTTAAACAGCTGATCTGCGCCAAAGCCTGCCTTTATCTGTGAGAAATTGAATAAATATCCAGAGGACATCACCTACTGTACTCACTTCATATATTCCACCAAACAGCGACATGAACTTGCTGAGCAGAGCAGCGCACATACTGGCAACATGCACAAACGGGCCCTGAGGAGACGAGAGAGAGAAGTGTCAGCTCAGATTCACTCCTTGATAGAGAATATGACTGAATGGTGCCTTGGCAGACTGCTGACTGGAACATATTGAGCTCAGACAAATAAATGCTGTTATGAATTACTTTTGCAGGTAACCTGATTTCAAGATAATGTACGCGTCATCTCCACTTCATGTGTCAGTGCTGCTAGCTATTACATCTTACTGGCATGCATGAGATCCATTGGCAACCAATGATTTTGCATCTTAACAGCGACATTAAGGGGAAAAAAAGGGATCAAGCATCAGTTACATATGGTGAAACCTTGATATTTTAGTTCGTAAGAACTTTGCAACTACTTATACCAGGTTGATTTGTATGCCATTTAAATAAAATGTCGCTAAAAATTATTTATGAGGAGAGCTGGTTGAATGGCTATGTGGTGTATAGTATTGTGTGCACTCTATATGGTAGTTGGCAAAACTGTAATTGCAAATTAACAATGTGAATAACTTTTGGAAGTTGAGCATAATCCATTTTGATTTGTATTTAGTGTATATGCAACTATATCACATACTGTAAAAGCAACACCTCAATTAAAAAACATGCCGTTGATCCAACCAATGATCCCTCCCTGCCAATGACAGGAATGTCTTGGACCATAACCCTGCAAAGAGAAACCCAGTTCACAATGCTAAGAAGTAATAAAAATGTACATCATTACTTCCCCTAATATGTTTTTTCAAGGAATCAGAGAGGTAATTAGAAAAGATTTAGAAAAACAAATAAGTCACAATACAAAATTAATTTGCCCTACAATGTGATTGCTGTAACCAATCACAAAAGCCTGAATTAAACCATCTTTGTTTACTACTACTACTCCTGTTATGGGTTCCAGCGATACCCCAGTCTGATCATCACAGATGCTCCACATAGGGTACGGGTACGAATTCGGCATGGATTCAGTAGGCCATATTAATACCACCCAAATCTAGGAAGCTCCCATTTATTTTTTATAAACCAGCCAGACAGGAAACTGTTAAAAAGGTCTCCTCACAGGGTTTCAGACAACAATATATTAAATATTATATCCCCGCGTTGCTCTGATCCCCTCAAATAAAATATATGCTGAGCTCATCTGTGTTCTGTCCATAAAAAATAAAAAAAGTCAATAGTGTAGCACTTCTCCCTTAAATCGTGACACAATTGCACACAAAAAGAACATCAAATCAATAGAAAAACCATTATTACACATCATCACTGTGCAAAAAATCCTCATTCACAATCATAACCAATTAAAAAACTGTATACTGCTTTTGTACATGAAAACAACCATAGTGTGATAATCCTATATAATCATTATAAAAATAAATATAAAGTCCAATGTGAGTGAATAAAATGACCACAAGCAAAACAGTCTATAAACAAAAAGTCCTCCCAACTCCTCATCAAGTGAATAACTTCCAGCTTCCCCAATCTCCACTTCATTCCATGTACCCTCACCTTCTTGGATGAGCCTCACAACCAGAGTTCTAATACAGCTTAAAAATCAAGGCTCCCAGGACCTCTCACAAAAGCAGCAATATACTTAGCTCCCCAGCAAGGGTTAAATCACATTGTCTGATTTGGAAAGAATTTGCAAATTATGGTGGAAAATAAGTATTTGGTTACCTACAAACAAGCAAGATTTCTGGCTTTCACAGACCTGTATCTTCTTCCTTAAGAGGCTCCTCTGGCCTCCACGAATTACCTGTATTAATGGCACTTAACTTGTTATCAGTATAAAAGACACCTGTCCACAACCTCAAACAGTCACACTCCAAACTCCACTATGGTGAAGACCAAAGCTGTCGAAGGACACCAGAAACAAAATTGTAGACCTGCACCAGGCTGGGAAGACTGAATATGCAAAAGGCAAGGAGCTTGGTGTGAAGAAATCAACTGTGGGAGCGATAATTAGAAAATGGAAGACATACAAGACCACTGATAATCTCCCTCGATCTGGGGCTCCATGCAAGATCTCAACCGTGGGGTCAAAATGATCACAAGAACAGTGAGTAAAAATCCCAGAACCACACGGGGGGTCCTAGTGAATTACCTGCATAGAGCTGGGACCAACGTAACAAAGGCTACCATCCGTAACACAATATGCCGCCAGGGACTCAGATTCTGCAGTGCCAGACATGTCCCCCTGCTTAAGCCAGTACATGAGGTTTGCTAGAGAGCATTTGGATGATCCAGAAGAGGATTGGGAGGATGTCATATGGTCAAGATTAAACCAAAGTAGAACTGTTTGGTAGAAACACAACTCGTCGTGTTTGGAGAGAGAATGCTGAGTTGCAACCAAAGAACACCATACCTACTGTGAAGCATGGGGGTGGCAACATCATGCTTTGGGGCTGTTTCTCTGCAAAGAGAACAGGACGACTGATCCATGTACACGAAAGAATGAATGGGGCTATGCATCGTGAGATTGAGTCCAAACCTCCTCCCATCATCAAGGGCATTGAAGATGAAACATTGCTGGGTCTTTCAGCATGACAATTATCCCAAACACACCACCTGGGCAATAAAGGAGTGGCTTTGTAAGAAGCATTGCAAGGCCCTGGAGTGGCCTAGCCAGTCTCCAGATCTCAACCCCATAGAAAACCTTTGGAGGGAGTTGAAAGTCTGTGTTGCCCAGCAACAGCCCCAAAACATCACTGCTCTAGAGGAGATCTGTATGGAGGAATGTGCCAACATACCAGCAACAGTGTGTGACAACCTTGCTTTATTACATATGCAGGCAGGAGGCCCTGACCCTTTAAGATGTAAAGATCACTTTAGTAAAATGTTACCATATGTTCTCAAAAAAAGATGGGCATGCTCAGAGTTCTCAAACAGAATAATAAGGTGTAATTTTAATGCAGGGATCCCTGTGACCTCAGAATTATTTCAATGCATTGTCCAGAGTAAACGTTGAGAGACTGGTATCAGACATGGTAATGCTGAATTTCAATCTAAAAACAATGAATTTGAATTTTAACATAAAACTCCTGGAATTACGGAAAAAAAAACAAAAAAAACAAAAACACAACAACTTACCCTTGCAGTTCCGCCCCCCACTCTTAACATTGGGGTAGTGTAGAATACTTACCTTACTACCTTCTCCAGCAGGCTCCCTCCGACTGTGTGACTGGTCCCTGGAAGTGTCTTCCCTTCTAAGTGCCCCAGCAAGCGGTCACACAATGTTGTCATCAGATACAATGCAAGGTCAATAGCCCTGCATTGTACATGGGCAGAATAGGGCAGGTCACAAGACAGAGCAGAAGAAAGGCAATTATTACACCTTGTTTCTCAACTCATAGATTTAACCAGCATTGAACCTTTGCAGAGCAAGGTAGCCTCATGGCAGGGATATTTTTTGTAATTCTCGGGTGGTAGTAAACTTTACAATTTTTCCTAGCGGTCACACCCTGTACTTCTGCTTTTCTCACCTAGGAAAGAATGCATTCATCCCCCCACTTCCAAACCTCCAGGGATTCCCACATCACGCATATCAAGAAGCATTGAGGCTATGTAGAATACAAAGGGTATCTGCAGTGAGGTATCATCAGGGGGTTAGCTGCTATGATGCAGAAGAGACAGCCATCTCCCTGAGGAGGTCAGCAAAGAGGATGGCGTCATGGATCCTGGAGTCAGTGTCTTTCAGCAGATTTCTGCAGGACAGTGCAGGATTAGCTGGGTGGTTGAGTATGTTATTTGGGCTCAATCCAGAAGAAAAAATAAGAATAATCTGTATATTTTTCCTTCGGCAGATCTTTCTCTCCCCATGAATTTTGTTTTTCCAGCATCTCTCTACAAGTTTAAAAAAAAAAACCCTGTTACAGGGCCTAAAATAAGACTTTCCTAATGCTGTTAGATATTCACGCAGCGCTTTACATATACAATGTGCATTCACATCAGTCCCTACCCTCAAGGAGCATACAATCTAAGGTCCCTAACTCACAATGGTCAATGCCAATGGTCTTAGTAACACAAGGTCACGCTTCTTATCTGAATTTTCGCCTTACAGTTACAGTATACTTATTGTAACCCATACTTTCTCTTGGAAAACTGAAATGAATCCAGTACATTTATGGGGCCAGATTCTCAAAAGAGATACGACGGTGTATCGCAGGAAACACCGTCGTATCCGTTTTTATCCCTGGGTATCAATGCGTCTGATTCATAGAATCATTTACGCATAGATACAGCATAGATCCGACAGGTGTAAAACACTTACACCGTCGGATCTTAGATGTAATTACTTTGCTGGCCGCTAAGTGGCCTTTACGTTGATTTCTCATTTGCCTATGCAAAATGAGCCTAATAAGCCGATTCCCGAATGTTTTTACGCCGCCGCCTCGTCGTTTATGTCGTTTTCGTAAGCGTAAACCTACTCCTGCTATATGAGGGGTAGGCTTACGAAGTTCCGTCGTATGCCATGTTAAGTATGGCGTCGGGTCAGCGTCGTCTTTTTCGGTCGATTACATTGTTTCACTAAGTCGTTCGCGAATAGGGCATTGCGTAAGTGACGATCACGTCGTTTTCAACAACGTTTTCCGACGTGAGCTGGGGCATGCGCACTGGGCTTTTTTCCCAGCCGGCGTATGCGCAGTTTGATCGACACGGGGGCGCGCTTAATTTAAATACAAGCCGGCCCCTTTGAATTACGCGGGGATACGCCGGGCCATTTACACTACGCCGCCGCAAACTACGGAGCAAGTGCTTGGAGAATACGGCACTTGCTCCAGTAAGTTGCGGCGGCGTAGTGCAAATGGCTTGCGCTACGCCGGCACAGATTCTACCAGAATCTGGCCCATAGTGTCTTCCACAATCACCTTTGATGGAACACTCACATTTTACTTTTATCAGCATTATAAGTAAAAACTGTCCTTTTGCTGCAACAGATATAGGGGACACATCGGAGTTTCTACCTCTGGTAATTAGGGGTCAACTTCTCTGAACAGTCGGATAAACCTTTACGATAAGTATGACATCAAGCAAATAAACCAGAAGTTGTCAAGGACTTAAAAAATCGCCTCAAAAAAGCACCATACTCACTTCTTTTCCAAGTGGCATTCCACTACCAAGGGCACAAGTTAGTCCAATGACTTTGGCAATAAAAGTTTTAAGGGTGAGATATTCTTTTAGCACCACACCACGCAGGATAGTCTTCATCTCAGGAATGCCAGAGCCTAGAATATATATAACAAGGTGATAATGAGCAAGAATCTGACTAAAAAAGAATAGAACAATTTGCGACACAAACGATAGAGATTGGAAAAGTGACAGTAAGGCTAGCTATGGAGAACTCTTTTCTTGTGACACTTGGTATTGCAATAGAGGTTTTGCAATTTTAAGGATTACATAAAGAAATGCAGACAAACAGGCTAACATGGTTATAGTTGAAAGATTACTGTTAGGACAGATGACAGGTGTATCAGGGCAAGGCCAATGGATCAGCTACTTCTATATCAGGAATGACTAAGGCCATTTATAAAAACATATGCGGATTTCTAAGAATTAAATAATAAACCGTGTATGGTTGATTCAGGCAAACTGGAGAATGTATCTTCTCCAAGTTGTATAAATAGACCCTTTTTATTCTAGGATAATGAAAATCTCTCTTTAAAAAGCTAAAAATGTGAAACATGCAGCACCAATGATGATATTAAATAAGCAATCATTAAAGTGCAAATATTCCTCTGTAAAATAAATCACAAATATAAAGTGCCAAGAGGAAAGTGCAACATGTAACTGTCCACTGTGAAACCGTCTTCAATAATAAAAAGGTATAGATTCAATTTGCTTGTCAATGTGCTCAGTTCTAATCTCCCAGCGACAAAATAATAGGCATCACCCTGTGCATCAAAATCTCCACCACAGCGCATTCACCAGCTCCTAAGCTGCACAAAAGGGCAGTACACAGCGTATAATTGATGACACACAAATTAAGCAATATAGTATGGGTGATAATTTCTTGCTACAACACTCCTCTCCAGCAGAGGGCAAAAGCACAGCCTCTTTGTTCATCCTAGATAAAATCACTCATCACATAGAGCCACAGAAGGAAATTACGCACATCATGGTACAGGGCACAGCGCACATTAGGGTACAGGGCACAGCGCACATCGGGGTACAGGGCACAGCGCACAACGGGGTACAGGGCACAGCGCACATCGGGGTACAGGGCACAGCACATCAGAGCACAGCAGAGTAGCGCAGGAAGCGTCTCTGTCATAAGTTCACTTCTCTGTCTCATGCTGCGGCTTCTCCTCACCCCCCGGCGGCCCCCCTCTCTTCTCGTCCATCCCAGGTGATATCACAAGCAAATGTGATTGGAGGAGAAGAGAGGGGGGGCCGCCGGGGGGGCAGGGAAAAGCTGCAGCGTGAGACAGAGAAGTGAACTTATGACAGACGTTTCCTGCGCTACTCTGCATGTGAAGGAAATCACTCCCCCACTTCCGCGGCCGCAAATGGCCCGCGGGCCGGTTCTTTGAGACCACTGCTCTGTACCCTTTGTTCCACTATCAGTTGGGCTAGAGCTGGAGCTATAGCAGACTCCTTTTAATTATAGGACAATGGCTGCCAGTCCCAAAACCAGAAAGTAGCAGCATGACGTCAGCACAAATAGCTACGCCTAACATGTTTCGTGCCATTTCACATCTTCAGGGGACTCTAATGGAACTTTATATTTGTGATTTCTTTTGCACAAGAATAATTGCACTTTGTTTTAAAATGTATTATTGGTGCTGCAAGTTTCACGTTTTCAGTTACTTTTGTGGGTTTTGCATACCGACCTATATAAGCTACCTAAATTATTTCTTCTAGCGCTGATCATTTTTGTGGCTACCTCTAACACATATGTTTTAACAAGCAATAGTCAGATTAAGTAGGGGGGTCTATGGATAAAGAAATCGCTTTGCGAACGTCTCAGTATTCACAGAAAAGTCATAAATAATACCTGTGATGTTTGTATTATGTGTGAAACGGTAGTTTACATCAGGCCTCGACAAAATCCGGGCGCCAGGTCGCAATTGCGACAAGAAATTGTGACCTGGTGCAGCTTAGGTCTGCAGAAGGCCGTGGTCTCAATTATCGGCCGATACGGGCCGCGATCGAGGCGGGCCCGCTGACAATTGAGGCCGTGGCTTTGCGGCCTTCACAGAAGGAAGCAGAAGGCGGCCTCAACTACCGGACGGCGTGGGTCGGCCGGTTATTGAGGCCGCGGCTTTGCAGCCTTCACAGAAGGAAGCTGAGGCCTGCAGAAGGAATCTAGGAGTGGCCATCTTGTGGTGGCCGTTGGCATTACAGGTTACATTACAATTAGCAAAAAACAGCAGTTCTAATGTTTTTTTTTACTGCCATCTCCTTCCCTCTAATTAGAATATTTTTTATTCTAACACCCTAGAGAATAAAATGGCGGTCATTGCAATACTCTGTCACACCGTATTTGCGCAGCGGTCTTGCAAGCGCACTTTTTTGGGGAAAAAAATACACTTTTTTTAAATTAAAAAATTAGACATCAGTAAAGGTAGCCCAATTTTTTTTTTATATTGTGAAAGATAATGTTACTCTGAGTAAATTGATACCCAACATTTCACGCTTCAAAATTGCGTCAAACTTTTACCCTTTAAAATCTCCATAGGCGACATTTAAAAATTTCTACATGTTGCACGTTTTGAGCTACAGAAGAGGTCTAGGGCTAGAATTATTGCTCTCGCTCTACCAATCGCAGCGATACCTCACATGAGTGGTTTAAATACCGTTTACATATGCGGGCGCTACTCACGTATGCGTTTGCTTCTGCGCGCAAGCTTGGCGGGACTGGGTGCGTTTTTTGGCTCCTAACTTTTTTAGCTAGCTCCTAGATTCAAAGCAAATTTGTCAAACCCTGGTTTACATAGCCTTTTAGAGGGAAAATGCAACATTCCCTAATATTTAAGGGAACACTAAAAGTTTGTTGTTTATTAGATCAATTGATTGCTGTAAGCTAGAGCATTTAAATATCACTTACCTCGTTTTTCCTTTTGACCTCCGAAACACAGTAATCCAGGTATGAAAATGCCATTTCCTGTCTCTCCTCTTCTTGCTTTCCACCAGCACCTGAGCCGTTTTGCATGGTGGAAAGCAGAATGTGCTCACCCCCTCCCTATGACTACAGCCCTGCGTGAAGATTCTCTCTTATCCCTCACAGGCATGGAGGCTAAGCCTAATGGGAACTGTAGTTCCCATTAGGCCGTGATGTAGCGAGAATGAATGCACACCGCAAACCAGGAAGTCAGTGAGAATAACGATTCAGGAGTGACGGAGGTGAATAAAAACAGCTCGATTTCAACAGGTATCAAACTAGCTATAATGCAAAACATTACTTTTTACTTTATCAGCTACTGCCAGACTTTAATTTAAGAGGAAAATATTTTTGTCTTTACAACCCCTTTAATAATCACCCTAAAACAATTATCTAACATTACATCCAGCATACCAACGACAGGTACAGTTTTTTTTCTCCGTACATACCGTGTAATTGTCATTTTCGCCCCGGCTTCCGAGTTCTGATTTCCGCGGGACTCGGCGTTCCTATTGAAAGCTTAGATGATTGACGTCTGGTGTAAAACGTCCCATGGCACATAAAGCGCGTCACCAGTTATCCGTAAATAGCCGACTACGAGTCGGCTCTATATGGCGCTTGCGCAGTCAGCTCTACACGGCGTGCGCAGGTGCCGTATAGCGCCGACTCGCAGCCAGCTATTTACGGAAAACTGGTGATGCACTTTATGCACCATGGGACGTTATACACCAGACGTTAATCATCTAAGCCAGTGATGACGAACCTGTGTCACACGTGCCACAGCTGGCATGCCAAGCCCTCTCTGTTGGCCCTCAGCAGGCTCCCAGAATAGGGGAGGTAATCCCCCAGCAATGCAGTTACTTTCACTCGTGCAGGCGTGGAGTAGCCGGCTCCTTTCTATCATTAATGCGATCGGGTAGGGGGACGGCAGATGTGTGTAAAGGCCTCCCTGCATACACTAAAGCAACCCAATGGAAATAACACAGAGAGGGAGTGTCTGCTGTAAGCAGCGCACGATGCCTCTGATTAGCCAGGAAGAGAAGAGTGATCCTCCCTTCCTGGAATTGGGCAGCCAATAGGAGAGCGGCTTCCTGTGCAGGCTGGGCCTCCAGCACTGAAGCATGGCAATATGGGGGACTTTGGCTGAACACATACACAGGTAGGACAGTGCTATGGGTGAGGGAGGGAGAGGTGGGGGCTTGCAGAGGACACTGTTGTGTATGTGGGGGGTCCCTTAGGGCTCATTCAGAGGGGTGATCGGTCCTATCCTCTGTACAGAGCCACTGGTAGATTTATTCCATGTTGGCACTTTGAAATAAATAAATTGGTTTTGTGTCGTGGTTTGGGCACTCGGGCTCAAAAAGGTTTGCCATCACTGATCTAAGCTTTCAATAGGAACGCCCAGTCCCGCGGGAATCAGAATCCGGAATCCGGGGCGAAAATGACAATTACACAGTATGTACGGAGAAAAAAAAAAAGGACCAGCATACTGTACCTGTCGTTAGTATGCTGGATGTAATGTTAGATAATTGTTTAGGGGTGAACCCCCGCTTTAAATGAACGTACGCAAAAATGTCTCAAAAAAAATCTGGAGGTTTTCATTTTTCACTTACAGCTTTCAGAATTTGTAAAAGACCCCCCCCCCCCCCCCAAACCATACATTTTCTGAAAGCACATGGCCAGAAAAGAAAGGAGGTGCTACTGATTTTTAAGGCAGCGCGATATTTGCGCAAACGTTTATCATCAAAACAATATGTTTGCTAAAAATACACTAAAATCATTAACAGTGCACATTAACACAACATAACTTACAACATTTCTGCTAAATTGCTACTAAAGCATCGTTCACATGTGGCATACTAAAGTATATGCCCATAGTGGGCCATGTTTAAAATGCACAGGGATGCACAGGTGTTTCACGCATCCCCAAACAGGCAGTCCCATTTATGTCAATTGGGATGCAATGGCTGCACAGGCATAGCTGCTGTTCCCAATCTGACATCTGTGTGAGTACCCGATCGATCTTACTAGGTTTGTTTTCTACTTTAATTTTTACTTTTACAGTATTTTTTTTGGGGGGGGGGGGTCCATCACTGTGGAGTAGTGAGTGGGGGAGGAGGATGCGTCACCGTGAAGGGGTGAATGCAAGCAGATCTGGGGGGAGGGGGGGGCGGTCTTACTATGTTTGTGTTCTTAAAAGAGATAGAGGAATAGATCGGGGGTAGTACACCAATTTCCAAAAGTATTTTTTGTACAAATTTCTGTGACTTCGGGGTGCGATTTCAATAGACATCTGGCCGCTTCCTGTATATGGATTCATCGGGTAGTGTGCAGGTATTCTGTCACTTCCTCGATGCCGCAATGTCTCCTGGAAGTTTTTGTCATTGTTCCCAGGAGACATTACGGAGATCTGCCGCGAGTTATGGCAGAATTTAGAAAGAACTTGCTTAAAGTTCTTTCTAAATCCAGGACTTCTTACCACAGAAGAATCCTACAGAAATCCAGAAATTCACACTGGGTCGCTTTGCAGGTGCTAGAACGCCAAAAATATATATATAGCACCTGCAAAGCGACCTGAAAGAGCCGCTGCTGTCTCTCCCCGAAGGCTTTCACACTGGAGTGGTGCGCTAGCAGGAGGTAAAAAAAGTCCTGCTAGCAGCATCTTTGGAGCGGTCAAGGAACGATGTGTACACCACTCCTGCCCATTGAAATCAATGGGCACCACGTCTATACCGCCAGGAAAGTGCCTCTGCAGAGGAGCTTTGCAGTGTTTTACCCTTTTCTTGCCCGCTAGCATGGGGGGGGTAAAAGCGCCCCGCTAGTGGCCGAATAGCGCCGCGAAAATTGATGGTAAATCACCCCTAAAAAGAGCGCTTTACTGATGCCACCCCCGCCCGAGTGTGAAAGGGGCCTTAGTAGAGGAAACCTTAAATATTTATACAGTTGTATGTGCAACTTTTACAATATATTGTATATGTAAAAATAGAGTAAATTTGTTTTCTTGCTGGGAGAAAAGTAAATGCTGCAATATCATGACGCCAAGTTATTTTTACAAAATGTGTTACTTTTTCAAGCCCATTAACAAAGACCGGAATAACTGCCCTACTAAAAACACTGAAATAAGAAAGGGAAGCACCACCTAAGTGCAGTATTGCAAAATCTAGTTTATTACACAAGATTAAAAACACTCACTAGAACGTAAAAACATGCATATCTGTGGTGGGTGTAGTGCAGGTCTTGCCTCTGTCATGCACATACCACCAGTGAAGGTCCCAGCGATACCTGTGGGATGGAGAGGAGAGGCCTGCACTACACCCAAGACAGATCTGCATGTTTTTACATTCTTTCTCCCTTCCGTCTCTCTTCTTTCATTGGCTCAATCACTGAGGATAGCAGCAGCCGATGCATATGGTCACTTTTTCCTACCTATATGGACCATTGAACTTTACAGACTTGTTTGGTCACCCGTTTCAAGTGTCATTATATAAATTTGCACACTTGCTGGATTTTAACCCTCCATGCGCCAGAACATTTCTAATTTTCCTTTGCCCTACTAAACAGCTGGCAGTCTTCACTGCCACATGATAAGCTGCAAGGCAATGTGATTGGTAAATGACAGAACTCTTAACGTTCTAATTAAGAAAAATTTAATTGTACAGCATTTTCTCAAGGCATTCAGTACAAACATATTCATACAACTTGTTGGTCTGTGACTCAAGGACAGAAAATAAGTATTGTACATACCCACAGCCTGAGGCGCCATGATCTGTGTGAATCCTGCAGAGAAAGTGATGAGGACAACAGGATACGTAACCCAGGCCAAGTATTGTAGAAAAATATTATTCTCCAAACCTCCATACATCCACTTGTGAGCTGTGAAAAAAGAACGAATAGCAAACAATGTTTTACGTTGGCAATAAATGTAGTGAAAGGCTTGCAGAAATGGAAGGCGACTCAAACTGATGCACAATACTGTAGATCATCATTCGTAAGAGCCAAAGGACTTGTCTATGCCAGGTTTCCTGTAGCTGCTGAACTCCGGGTTTCCTTCTCTGTCATCCATGTCCTTCAATAAGGTTTCTTCCTTCTCCGATGTTGCAGGCCATCGTAGCCAATATTAAAGGGTCAGTTTTAGACAATGCCAAAAGAATTACATATTGAACATAGGATGTCTATAAAACTTCCTACCTTCACCTGTATATACTCACATTTTATTATAAGATAGCTGAAAATACACCAAAACATTTTTTTCTGAAAAACATCAGTCAGTCATTCTCTACCCTAACTGAATATGACACACAGGATTTACCTCTAGGAGTAGATAGAGTTGGGAAAATGATTAGAGCCAAGCAAAAGTTCGGCCCAAACATCACCTGTTTGGTGAATACCGGAATTTGCGCGTTGTTCGCCCACTGAGCACTGCACAGTTAATTTTAAGCCCCAATTGGGCAAAACTCATGCTACAAAAGTCCAACCTGTGTGTGTGTGATTATATGTCAGTATTACATTGTATATCACTGTATGTTGCAGTCATTCAGGTGCTTATCTAATAGTTTTTTTAAACTTTCAAATCCCCCCCCCCACCCCTCCGCTGAAACCACCGTATGTTGAGGGTACTTGGCCTGGTATGGCTCAGGAGGGGGGGAGCTCACTCGTCTCCCCCTTTCTTGACCTGCATGCTCAGATAAGGGTCTGGTATAGATTTGGTGGGGGGGGGGGGGCACGCCGTTTATTTTTTTCCAATTTTGGCATGGGGTTCCCCTTACCAGTTTTGTTTTTTGACATTTTTGTATTGCTGGCTATTTAAAGTCTATTTTTACCTTTATAAAACGTCAGAC
Source organism: Rana kukunoris (assembly GCA_029574335.1). NCBI lineage: Eukaryota > Metazoa > Chordata > Amphibia > Anura > Ranidae > Rana > Rana kukunoris. Next base: position 235,498,702 of record CM056052.1, on the reverse strand, counting down.
TTGCTATAGTAAATTTAAAAAATGTTTTGCATTGGTACATGTCCACCAGGGCAGTACCCTGGTCCCTATACCCTTTTACCCAATAACTTGCATACAAGCCTTCAAAATGGGGACTTTTGATTTTTCTAATTCAGGTCCCATAGACTTCAATGGGCTCTGGGCCTGAATTTTTTAAATGTTCGAGAGTTCCGGCGCAAACCAAACCAGGGGTGCTTGGCCCATTTTTACTTACAGGTTTAAGAAGATATCTTAAAGTGTACTCTGGATTTATCTATTGGGATTGTTTGATGGCCTATTTGAAATTTAAAAAGGGGACCCAGGAAAAAATGAACCATGCACCTGCCCCAGTACTGGGACCATAAAGTTGGACATACATTATACAGTTTTCTTGAGCCATTTTCCTTTAGAGCAGGGCTCGACGAAATCCGTGAGCCAGGTCGCAATTGCGACTAGAATTAGCGACCTGGCGCCTGGGGAAGCATAGGCCCGCAGAAGGCCGCGGCCTCAATTACTGGCCAACGCGACCACACGGCGGGGGAGGTGGGAGCGCACGGAGACACAGGATACCCCATTATGTGTCTCCTTGCCTCTGGCTTCTGCAGGCCTATGCTTCCTGCTGTGATTTCACTGCCATCTCCTTCCCTCTAATTAGAACCCCCAAACATAATATATATTTTGTATTCTAACACCCTAGAGAAAAAATACAGTTTTTTGAATAAAAATAAAATAAGACAACAGTAAAGTTAGCCCAGTTTTTTTTTATATTGTGAAAGATAATGTTACGCCGAGTATATCGATTCCCAACATGTAATGCCTCAAAATTGCGTCCGCTCGTGGAATGGCAACAAACTTTTACTCTTTAAAATCTCCACAGGCGACGTTTGAAAAATTACAGGTTGTAACTCAAAACATTCAGAGGAGGTCTAGGGCTAGGATTATTGCTCTCGTTCTACCAATCGCGACAATACCTCACATGTGTGGTTTGAACGCCGCTTTCATATTCCGGCGCTAGTCACGTATGCATTCGCTTCTACGAGCGAGCTCGGCGGGATGGGGCGAGTTTCTGGATCCTAACTTTTTTAGCTTGCTCCTAGATTACAAGCACATTTGTCAAACCCTACTTTAGAGTCACCAAAAACATATAATATGAGGTCATACCTAAACACTTTCCATTTGTCAGGCAGGCCCTTGCACCAAGGTAAATCTAATGGAAATTGAACAAGAATCTTTAATGTATGGCCAGCCTAAGACTTGGCCTCGTTCATACCGCATGTGCATAAAAACTGATGGAAAAAACATGCAGATTTAACTTGAATAGGGCTGTTCACTCCCATGTGCAGAGATGTGTGTATTTTTATTATGTAGGTCTCTGCAAGAACACAAAAAAAAAAAACACAACACTCCCGTCGCATGAGTTTTTTTCTATGCAGAAATAAATTCTCTGCAAGGGCAGGAAGAAAACAATTATTCTATATGTGCCCTGTTCCCACAACAATGTTGATGTCATATCAAATTTTTCTGTGCAGAAAACTGCACATACGTTGCAGATTTCCACGCAGAAAAAATCTGCATGTGATACCAGTGTTTTGGTGTGAACAGGGCACATAGAGAAAAAGTGTTTTCTTTGTGTCTTTGCAGACAGGTGGAGAAAAGCTCACTTCTCTGCACATTGTGTGGACAAGACCAAATGATCAGAACTCAGGGTCTTATTTTTTCGCATATTACAATAAACCCCCTTTATGAGCAGAGGTATTTTGTTGCTGCATAACTAAAATGATTCTAGCCAGAAGGCTTTAACCAATTTTCCATTTTCACAGGCAGCTACAAAGACATAATATAGCGATCTGTCTCTGTCATTGCTTTGTCAGATGATAACCACCAATAGCTGTGAAGCAATGAGATCCTGCCCAAATCATACCCCAATCCATCAGTTCATTGCTCGGGGTAAGAAATGGGCCATTTAGGAATACTTCTACAATTTTCTTGTGAAAAAAAAAAAGAAAGGAATACTTCTACAAGGGGGATTATGAACGCTTGTGATACCAGAAGCACCCGTTATTGTGTTAGGGTTCTGACGACTAGCCAGGAAATCTGTGTGCAACCTGGTCCTTCTTTCACTTATTTCAGTTAAAACAATGAGCAGCCTATTTAGCCTAACAGTCACATGCAGTGTTGAGCAAGCCCATGTCCCAATTCTGATCTTGCTTCTCACTTGGGAAAAATGGAGGTTCCCACCAATGGCTTGTCACTGCTACTCTTAAGAGTTATTCCTGCACATTGGAAGTCAGAGAAGGACCAAGCATGATATGTAAATGGAGGATAACTACAGGGAAGTACATTTTGTACCATTACAATTTTTAAAACAATTCTAGTTTTACATTAATGGTAATAACATAGGGAATGCAACACAAACATCATCAAGAATACACCGTGAATACCAATCATGCATGTGTCAATATGCCACTAAAAGACATAGCTATTTTTTTTTATCAAAGGCCTACTTCATCAAGACATAGTAATTGATAAGGGGTAAAGATTCCATATTCTGCACAAACTTTTTTGTACACATACTGGATACATGGAGCACACTTCACACTTGAAATCCAGAAAAAAAAAAAAAAAGGTTACGCAAACAATAGTAAGGTAATAAGAATGGAGACAACATACAAGCTGCTCACCTTGTAGGCAAACTGCAATTGTGAAGTCCATGACCCAGCTGACAAGAGCCATCACCAAGCCCAGAAGAATAAGGAATATCCAGTCTTCCCCAATATGAGACAGCAAAAGCCTCTGAATGTGCACGCAACAGACTGAAAAAAGCAAAAGTGGCTAAAAAAGCAGAAACCAACTACAAAAACGGTAACTTTGCAGTGAGAAAGCAGCAGATGATATTTGAAAAGTAAAAAAATATTGTAATATACAGTATAAGAATGCAAAATGTAGAACATACAAACATTTTTCTATAGGCAACAAAAGAGGGTCTGTAGCCTTTGCCAAATTGTGCCTCTTTTACACTTTTCCTTGGCACAGAACATTACCTGAACGACAGTACCAAAAACTTGGGAGTTTTGGTCTCCCAAAGCAAAATGCAGAAAGCACTTGTGGAGGGAAGATCGAGATTTGTTGATAGGCATCTTCTAGGTTTACTGATGCAAAAAATTCCCCTGGTCAGAGAAGGATGTCGGCTTTTCCCGATTCCATACAGAACTTTGCTACATCCAGAATGGGACAGCTGCCCCCATTTGGTTTGGGGACTGTATATAGGTTTGAGTGAAAATAATTTCTGTTTAATGCTATGCTACATGTCTATGCAAGTGTTATTTGCTCTGGTTTGTATTTAGTGACTTTTACAAACAATAAAGTTGCATTCCACTGAAGGAACTGGTACAACCACCCCTAGTGACTGGCATAAGGCATCCAGTAAAACTGCCTGCTCTTGAGACCATTCTGTTGGACTGGAAAGTGGGAAGTCAGGAGGGGTTAGACAGAAATTCTAATTCGTACCCCTTTGAAATTACAAACTGGACCCAGGAGTCCATGACATTTCAGATCCAGAGTTGGGCACATGCCATTAAGTCAAAGTGAGGGCATCCCTTTCATTGTGGATTTGGTACAGAGCTTGCAACAAAAGTGGCAAGCTTTGGGTTTTGATGTTAATGCCCGGGGAGAGCAAATGGGCTCTTTTTGCTGAATAGAAATAGAAGTCGTAAGGGTGGGTATATTGAGGGATTTTTCATTAGAGTGTCAACACAAGAAGCCTGAAAGCATCTGTTGCAAGAGAACAAGATCAAATACAGGTTTACTTTTTTTATTTATTTGTTCTACCCATTGGTAATAGTCTGGCAAGTGCAAAGAAGGTCTTTAACCCCTTCAATGCCACCAGCCTATGGCATATTTTGGCAGTTGTTTGGGTGAGGGGGGGGTGGGAGTTTGCACACAGTCGCTCCTGCTAAAGCAGTCAGGAATTTGTGTATATCTGACAAGCCGACTGTCAGCTGTCAGGTGGACATGATTAGGCGAACATGATCAGGCAGCTGCATAGGGGAAGAAGCTAATGAAGCATGAGGGTTACCAATCCAGAAATTGTTAGGCCTCTTACACACAGATCAGTTTTTCTTCAGGTTTTTCTTTTCAGTTTACCAAATCCATCTAATATGAGGTCAAACCTCAAGAGTCTCAATTTGTATGCAATCAGGCAGGCCCTTGTACTACATAGTTTTGGTAAACTGAAAAGAAAAACCTGAAGAAAAACTGATGTGTGTAAGAGGCCTAAGGCAGTCATAGGCAAAAAGCAATCACATTTTCATAGACAAGACTATATAAAACAAAAAAGGGGGGGGGGTGAAAAAAAAAAAAAGGGAGGAGAGAAGAGGCCCATCACCTAGAGACACTAGCAAAAGGGAGCCTCACAGAGTGGGTGGGATAATGTGAGCACCTTCCATTATTAACCACTTAAGGACCGCCTCCTGCACATACACCACAGCAGAATGGCACGGCTGGGCACAGGCACGTACCTGTATGTCGCCTTGAAGAGCTGGTCCGAAGCTCCGTGACCGCACCCGCGGACCCGATTACCGCAGGTGTCCCCCGTTCGGTCACAGGAGCTGAAGATTAGGGAGAGGTGTGTGTAAACACATCTTACCCGTTCTTCTGTGTGGCAGTGTCACTGATCGTCTGTTCCCTGTTATAGGGACCGACGATCACTGACATCACACCTACAGCCACGCCCCCTACTGTAAGAATTACTCTATTAGGGCACATTTAACCCCTTAGCGCCCCCTAGTGGTTAACCCCTTCACTGCCATTGTAATTTTCACAGTAATCCGTGCAGTTTTATAGCACTTTTCACTGTGAAAATTACAAAAATGTGTCAAAACTGTCCGACATAATGTCGCAGTCAAAAAAAAATAAAAAAATCGCTGATCGCTGCCATTACTAGTAAAAAAAAAAAATGCCATAAAACTATCCCCTATTTTGTAAACGCTATAACTTTTGCGCAAACCAATCAATAAGCGCTCATTATGATTTTTTTAACAAAAATAAGTAAAACAATACGTATCGGCTCCAAACTGAGAAAGAAAAATTTTTTTTAAAATCTTTTTTGGGGATATTTATTATAGCAAAAAGTAAAAAATATAGAATTTTTTCAAAAATTTCGGTCTATTTTTGTTTATGGCGCAAAAAAAAAAAAACGCAGAGGTGATCAAATACCACCAAAAGAAAGCTCTATTTGTGGGGAAAAAAAGAACGCCAATTTTGTTGGGGAGCCACATCGCATGACCGCGCAATTGTCAGTTAAAGCGACGCAGTGCAGAATCGCAAATAGGGGCAAGGTCCTTAATCTGCATTATGGTCCCGGTCTTAAGTGGGTAAAAGGTATATTATGTACTATATGTGAGAAACCTAGGTGACGCATACAGCTCCCACAACCCTGCCAGCCAGTGCCTTTTAGGTACATTTTAAACTCGGAACAAGGAACTAACAGGTAGGGGTTGTTCCAAACCTCTAGAACCATTTACGTGGTGTTGCTTCTGTCTCTTTATGTAATCCCAGGTTATGTTGAAATCATACCCTTCTTAGGATTATTTTCTTCTTTATGAGGAACATCCGTTATGACATTGGCTGTATGTGTGGGATCACTGTCCTGCTGAGGACAACTGACAGTACTGCATGATGGAGGAGTAGTATCTGCCTGTATTTTTCAGCATTGCGGAGACCAATAAACCTGACCAAATCCCCAACAAATCCCTGATCAAAGCCCTGTCAGCTTCCCCCCTGCCAGAAATGTTTTGACTGAAAAAGCAAAAAACTTTCAAACAGTAGCTTTATCCAAATCAGATGCATACACTGTTCAGGTATTCTGACAGCCGCTACCAACAGCTGTCTGTTGAATCCCCCCTGATGGGATGCATTCAAAGAGTGCTGTTAGCATTGAAGGGAAAATTCCCACATGCTAAACAAAAAAAAAAAAATCTATTCCTTCATGATCAACTCAAGTTTTCTAGACCAACCATTGTATTTTTGGTTTTCCATGTTGCCTGTGTCTTTGTGCTTTTATAGATGAGCCTAGACAGCACATCTGGAAACACCTGTCTTCCTGTCTCTAAGAGACTTTGTTCAAGCAGCAAGATCAGCATCTTGCTGCTGTGCCAAGGATTTTCATGAAATGGTCGTTCGTAATCTTTAACTTGTTAGTAGAGCATGGCTTTTCCTCACTCCATTTCATTCTGCTTGATCTAATGGATTGCATCTTAATCTACATATTACTTGATCATTAGCAGCTATTTGGTATAGGTTGCAATTGTTTACTGGTCCATAAGCATCCTCACTTTACAGAGTTGTTTAATAAGTTCCTTTAACATTTGCACAGTATTGTATATACACTCACTGGCCACTTTATTCATTACACCCTGCTAATACAGGGTTGGACACCCTTTTGCCTTCAGAACGGTCTTCAGAGATTTTGGTCCATGGCATTTAAACAATGCTCAAATGGTACCAAGGGGTACATGCCAAGAAAATATCCCCCACACCTGTTAAACAGGGGCAGAAAAATTGGGCCTTAGGCACTGGCGGTGGAGCCCAGAAACACAACATTTTCTTACTAGCTATCAGCAAGATCAGTGAGGAGGTAAAGGATATTCCATCAGCAGCATAACAGGACAGTTACTCAGCATCAGCATAGGCAGTCTCAAAGGGATCTGACATTTCAAAAAAATTATTCAGTTACATCAGCATCAGGTGCTTGGTAGCGTGTGTTGATCCAAGCCTGATTCATTTTGATGAAGGTCAGTTGATCGATGGAGTCGGTGGAGAAGCGCACCCTGTGATCGGTCACAAAGCCTCCAGCAGCCCTGAATGTGAGTTCTGAAAGAATGCTGGATGCAGGGCAAGCCAGTAGCTCAATTGCGTACTGTGCAAGCTCTGGCCAGTGATCCATCCTCAAGACCCAGTAAGCCTGAGGATTTTCGGTGGGGAAGGTGTTTAAGTCAGATCTTGCCCCTAGGTATTCCCGCACCATGTAAACCAGACGCTGACGATGGTTGCTGGATGGTTGTCTGAACACATCGGTCAGACGGCCATCTTCTCCACCGCACCTTCTGTGACTCACCGAAACCTCAGCAACACGTTCTCCAGGACCAGGATTTGGTAATCCCCCAGGTTCTGGAAACGCGTTGCAGACCCTTCTGCAAGGCCTCCCGCAGAAGTTTCATCTTCTGCTCCCTCTGCGACGGCAGGATAAGCTCCGCAACCTTACTCTTGTAACGTGGATCAAGGAGAGTTGCCAGCCAGTAATGATCCCTCTCATTGATACCACGAACACAAGGATCCTCACGCAGGCTTTGCAGAGAGGAGGTTGGTGCCATTGTCGCTACCCACCATTCCAGGCATAAGCTGGCGTGGCGTCAACCACCTCTGAGCCTGCCCCTGCAAAGCCGACAGAACCTCGGCCCCAGTGTGGCTCCTGTCTCCCAAGCACACCAGCTCTAGCACCACATGGCATCTCTTGGCCTGCATTCCTGCGTAGCCCCTCGTACACCTACGGAGAACGGCTTGTTCTGAGGAGACATCAGCACAGGAAGAGAACACTGAGGAAGAAGAAGAGAAGGGGGTGGGGGAGAGAGGTGTGTCACAACCAGTAGTAGTGTGGCGTGGTGGCGGAACAACCTCCAAAACTACTGTACCTTGCCCTGCGTCCTTCCCAGCTGCCAGCAGAGCCACCCATTGTGCCGTGAAAGAGAGGCAACGTCCCTGTCCATGCCTGCTGGACCATGATTCAGCAGTAATATGCACCTTACCACTGACCGCCCTGTCCAGCGAGGCATGGACATTGCCAAAATCGCCTTCCGTGAGAAAAAGTGGCGTTTGGGAACTTGTCACTGAGGAATCCACCAACTGAAAAGGTAGCTGTTGAAGTGCTAGCAATTTCGCTAAGCTAGCATTCAACCGCTGGGCATGTGATGGCTGGGAGAGTACTTCTTTCGGCGCTGCAGCAGCTGGGGCAATTTGTCTGGTACCATCAGTAGATTGCCAGTGTACTACTACGTTGTGACACACCTATTTCTACACCTTCAGTCCTATCAGTGCAGGCTTCAGAGAGGACTGAGGGTCTAGTGGGGTTGGAGGTTCCAGCTCATGAGGGGCAAGGGGAGGTCCGCTTGGTTCTTTGGTGTGGGTCTTTCTGGTATGCTTGCCAACGAACTGCATGGCAGGTCGACATATGTCTGGTCAAGCATGTGGTTCCCAAGCGGGTGATGTTTTGGCCACGCGAGATACGCTTGAGACATATGTTGCAAATAGCAATGGTGCGATCTGATGCTCATGTCTCAAAAAAGGCCCACAAAGAACTTTTGCAGTAACGTTGAGACACAGCTGCGCCCTGCACAGGCGTAGCTCTGCGATGTAATGCAGTTGGTGTGCTGCCCTTAAGCTGGCCCCTGGAGGACATCCTGCCTCTCTGGAGATGTGCCTGTGCCTTGTCCTCCTCCTCCTCCTCCTCCTCTCTCCTATCAGGCACCCACGTAAAGTCAGTGACCTCATCACTGTCGAAAACCTGACAGTATGCAGCTGGGGGAACATCACTGCCAGATTGCTGTCACTCTCGGGCAGCCCCTCTCTCTGGGCTCACATCAATGCCTTCCTCTATCTGTGTTCCATCATCGGAGCCTTCAAAACGCTGCACATCTTCATGCAGCATGTACCCAACACTGTGTTGAAACAGTTTGGGGGACTCCTCAGGAGGACATGGTGGGACTAGGGAAGGATTGTGTTATGCCATTGTGCAGAGGGAAGAGGACGCCTTGGCAGCTGCTTTGCCAGACAAACTAAGCTCAGCCTGGGTCAGAGAGGATGAGAAGGATGAGGAAGGATTGGTCATCCACTCTACCAATTTCTCTGCATGTTGAGGCTCAACACGGCCAGCTCCCGAAAAGAAGGACGAGCGGCCACGGCCACGTGCTTAAGAGGATGTCCACCACCAGCATTGCCTCTAGATGCAGAGCCTGCTTGCCCTCGTGACTCTCTGCCTCTCTTTGTTGTCCTTCCAGACATTTTAATGGCCTGCACAGGACAAAATCAGTACACACACCTCGTACCTTTAGGTACAAACTGGAGAGGACAAGTGCAGTAAACTCCAAGTAGGTTTGAGTGAAAAATATACAGCACAAGTGCAGTAACAGCAACTGCGTTTAGGTGCTATTAAACAGCAAACGTGCAGTAAACACCGAGTACGTTTAGGTGTAAACTAAACAGCACACAGGCTATACAACACGTTAGAACACTGCAGCTAGCACAATCTCCTGCCTGACAAATAGGAATAGCTGATCTAGCTAAGCTATACAGTGTATAAATATATATATCCTCTACACACTGTAAATTAAGCTAAACTGACTAGCCTGCCTGCTCTATCTGGTAGAAAAGACACTCTCTCCATCTCTCTCTATAGGACTTCTCTCATTAACAAGGCGCAACACACTACACAAGGCTGCCCAGCAGGCGGCCTTTCATAGTGTGGGGCGTGTGCTAACGCCCTGAGCCATAATTGGCCAAAGCCACCAAGGCATAATGATTTTATTGTTAAAAAACACAATGAGGTTTACAAAACATTTGAACAAGGAGTCTCATATAAAACAGCATGTTTTACAGCAGTAAAGATTGGAACTAGCATACAATATTGCTTGCAGAGAAATTACAGCTTTAATCAACATAATGGAAAATAGTCGGGACATGAGCTATAGTTAAGAACGACTAGCAGGGTGCTCAAGCTTTACACAATGGCATTATGCCCATCTGATATCAGACTATACTCAGACGTAGTACATGGATGGAGGTGTGGGTGTGCTAGTTCCTGGGGTAGTAACCAACTTGGAGTAAATACAACCTCCCAGTAGTTCCATAGTCAAAGTCGGTATGGTCTCGATATTGAATGAAAAGGCTGTAAAGGGTCAAGGGGTTGGGACAGAATATGGACTCCTCAAGGGTAGAGGGGGGGGGAAACGGGGGGAGGAGAGGGGGGAATGAGAGAAAGAGAAAGAGAGAGAGAGAGAGAGAGAGAGAGAGAGAGAGAGAGAAGAGAGAGAGAGAGAGAGAGAGAGAGAGAGAGAGAGAGAGAGAGAGAGAAAGAGAGAGAGAAAGAGAGAAAGAAAAAGGGGGAGGGGGGGACTATAGTGAGCAGAGAAACATCAGCATGTATACAAAACCGTATGCATGTACATGGAGAGATGGGGAGGGGGAGTGGAAGGGGACAGGTAGGGGTTACCTCCCAGTCTCCGCCACCAGTCTCCCAGGGTTGGAGTACCACGAATAGAGAAAGTTTAGTTTGTGGATAATACAACATTTATTTGTCAAGATTAGTTGAAAATAATCCCCCCTCAATCTTCCCTTGTGTAGGGGAGGGGGGCCAAATGTTACGTGATTTTTCTTTTCCCGTTTTTTTTTCTCCTTCTCTTTAAAGGTTAGCCTGTAAAAATGTAACAGTGGAGTCATCCAGGGGTTCAGTCCTCTGGAGGTGAGTGCGTCATGTTTGTTTGGCTCATCAGTAGTTTGTAGTTGTCTGTGGTGCGAAAGTGGGTCCAACAGGCCCAGGTGTGTGAAAATTTGGTGGGACAATCTTTGGCTATAGAGATTAACTCTTCCATCCCAGCAATTTTTCCAACACGTTTGAGCCAATCAGGAATGGTAGGGACATGTGTTCCCCAGTAGTTTGGCCACGTTTATCAGGGGAGGTAGTAGCATTTTGCAGTATTGGTGAATGGGCATGTCCGAGTGATGCAGGAGAAGCTGTGCTGCAGAGTGTTCTACGGTGTATGTGGAAATTTGCAATATCATTTCCCGGATTCGGGTCCAGAAAGGCTGAATCAAGGGGCAGGACCACCAGATATGCTCTAGAGTACCTGTACCACCAGAGCATCTCCAACATTTGTCTGAAAGGGCGGGATTATATTAAGGATAACCGGGATCAGGGTCGCATGATTGTATGTGGGGACTTCAATCTTGTCCCGGACGTATCCCTAGACTCCACCACTGCCTCAAAACGCAGGGAGTCCCCTTTAAAGCATTTTATAGCATCACACGACCTGTTTGACGTCTGGAGGTGTTACCATGGTTCTGAACGTGATTACACGTATCTCTCTCCCTTTCATAAAACGTACTCGCGTATCGATCTGTTCCTCACTGACAAATGGCTTTTGCAATCTATCAGCGCATCTGTGATCCACACCACGACCTGGTCGGACCACGCCCCAATCACCATCACCATCTCTGACTCCCCTACTACTAGGCCCACGTTACTATGGCGGGCTAATAACTACATCCTGCAACATCCCTCTTTCTCACCAAAAATCTCTGACCAACTGTCAGAATACTTTGACATCAATACGGGATCTGTGCCCGATCCAGGCGTGGTGTGGAATGCGCATAAAGCGTTTATAAGAGGCATTCTAATCAAGCTGAGCTCCTCCCACAAAAAAAATAGAACAGTGAGAATAGACACCCTTCTATCACAAATAGAGACCTCTGAGCGACTCAATAAATCTAACCCAGACCCGATTAGGGCCGCCCATATACTCTCCCTACGGCAGGAACTGAGACTCCTTCTCCTGCAATCCTTTGAATATCTCCACAGGAAATGGAAGGCAGTTTCTTACTCCACCTCCAATAAAGCAGGCAAGGCTCTAGCACAGCGCATCAAAAATAGGAAAGCTAAAAGCAAAATTGACCACCTGTTTCACCCACACACCAATGCCAAACTCACAAACCCCCAGGACATAGCTGATGCGTTCAGCACATATTACGGAGACCTATACAACCTGTGCACTGACCGAGACACGCACCAACCTTCCCTGAACGATAGAGACAACTTCCTTAACCACATTAGCCTCCCATCCCTTTCATCTGACCAACTAGCCCAACTAAATGTACCCTTCACCACGCCAGAAATCTTAGCAACCATTAAATCTCTTGCCCTGGGCAAGTCCCCGGGTCCAGATGGACTCACCGAAGAATATTTTAAACAATTTGCCCAACAGTTGGCGCCTACCCTGACTGACGTGTTCAATGCTGCGGTTACCTCCTCCAAATTTCCTACGGAATACCTGCAGGCACTAGTAGTCACGTTGCCCAAACCGGGCAAGGACCCGGTAATACCCCAAAATTTTCGCCCAATATCGCTCCTTAACCTGGACCTAAAAATATACGCGAAAACAATTGCCACAAGACTTATAAACATCATGCCCACACTGATTCACAGGGATCAGTCCGGTTTTACAACTGGCAGGCAGGCGTCGGATGCCACTAGGCGAGTGATCGACATTCTTCACCACGCCGAATCCAGCGGAACGCCTTCTCTGCTCCTGGCTTTGGATGCAGAGAAGGCGTTCGATAGAATCCACTGGGGGTATCTGCGACGGGCGCTCGAGAAATTCGGCTTCCAAGGACAGATACTCAACGCAATACTTGCTCTATATACGTCCCCGTCAGCCCGGGTATTCTCAGCCGACATGATTTCCCAACCATTTAACATAACGAACGGTACCAGGCAAGGATGCCCGCTATCGCCGTTGATTTTTAGTCTACTCATAGAACCTTTAGCAGCACACATTAGACAGAACCCACGAATCTCTGGTTTTCGACTAGGTCCTACTTCTCACAAGATCAGTCTGTTCGCAGACGATGTCATACTTATGTTACCAAACCTGACAACGTCACTTACAGAAACGCATAAAACCCTCCAATGGTTTAGTGAGGTATCTTACTATAAAGTAAATACCAACAAATCTTATGTTCTTGACCTGGGCCTGGATGCCACTTCCAAGAACCTATTGCAATCACAATTTCCTTATACTTGGGCGAATCGCGAAATCTCCTACTTGGGAATTCAGCTGACGTGTTCCACCAAACACTTATTTAAAAGTAACTTTAAACCTTTCCTCGACACACTCCAAAGAGACGCCATCGGTCTGGCCAAACACGAGCTCTCTTGGTCCGGCAGACTCGCAGCATTTAAGATGATGCACCTGCCGCAACTACTTTACCTGTTCCGGACATTGCCCATCCCTATCCCATCATCCTACTTCCAATCCCTCCAAACCCTCCTAAACAAATTGTTGTGGCTAGGTAAGGATAACCAGGGTTCTATACCAGCGCATTAAGACTTTATAGTTGTTTCCCTGTATCGAGACATTGAGAGAGCCCTTATGAGTTATCGTGGATATGCGTTCCCACTGTGCCTCTGTCAGTTCTATCTGTAGGTCTCTTTCCCAGTTTAAGCAGGCTTTGTTAGTTCTCAATGAGCTGTCTGAGGTGAGGATGTTGTGGATGGTGGATATCATATGTTGTTGTGGTGCAGAGCTAGAGCAAAGCTGTTCGAATGGTGTGAGACGACACGAGACAGAGGATATACGATCGGCTTCTTTTAGGAAATGTCCGATCTGGAAATATGCTCAGAGAGGAAAAGCAATGTTGTCAGAATTGGCCGGTAAGGAAGAGCGATCCAGGAAAGTGCCCGAACGGAAGAAGTGATGCGCTAGGACTTCTGAGTGCTGCCAGGTCTCCTTCAGAAAGTTTATGGACATACCCAGTGGGAATGCTGGGTTGAGCTTTAAGGGAGTAAGGGGGCCAGGGGACAAAGATAAACACAGCTTTCGGCAGGTTTCTTTGAAGCAGCTAAGTGTCGGGGCAATGAGCGGGTGTGCTTTCAATGCTTCCGGGGTGTGCTTGGGAAGGATCCATGGCAAGGATCGTAGTGGCAGGGAGGAAAATGTGTGTTCAAGAGCAATCCAGTCTTTACTCTGGCCGTCAGTTGACCAATCAACCATTCTGGAGAGGTGGCAGGCCCAGTAGTAAACCTTAAGATCTGGTAACCTGATGCCTCCCTTTGGTTTTGGTTTCGTTAACTAATCATAAGCTACTCTGAGTCGTTTCTGTCTCCATAAAAATTTAGTACATATTCGTCTAAGATTGAAAAAAAGTTGGGGGAAGTTTAATGGGCAAGGTTTGCAAGATAAATAAAATGCGATGCAGTATATTCAACTTGAGGATCGCTGCCCTTCCAAACCAAGAGAAATGTGGTTTATTCCATTTATTTAGATCACCCGTAATGGTTTTGAGGATGGGTAGGTGATTCTTGGAGAATAGGTCTGAAAGTCTAGCCGTTAGATGTATCCCTAGATATTTAATCTGGTCATGTTTCCATTTAAAGGGGAAATTTGTCTTGCATTGCTCTATTGTTTCATGTGAGAGGGAGATATTTAGGGCCTGGGATTTGGCAAAATTAATTTTGAAATTGGAAATGTCATGGAATAACTTCAGTTCTTCTAGATGGTTCGGGATCGAGGTGTGGGGCTCCTTCAGGAATAACAGTATGTCATCGGCAAATGCAGCCATCTTATAAGTTCGACGGTTTATGTGAAAGCCTTGGAAATTCATGTTGGATCTGAGACATTGGAGGAAAGGTTCAAGGGTTAGGACGAATAGAATTGGGGAGAGTGGACAACCCTGCCTCGTCCCGTTGCTAATGGAGAAAGCGCTCGACAGGTGGCCATTCGTGGGGACCCTGGCAGTCGGTGTTGTATAAAGGGACATGATGGCATTGAACATTCGATCCCGGAGACCAATATGTCTCAGGACCGCTTCCAGGTAATCCCATGCCAGCCTGTCGAACGCCTTCTCTGCATCCAATGACAGGAAAAAAAACTTTTGTTTATGTGTTGTAATCCAGTGATGTATATTTATGGCTTTGATTGTGTTATCCCTGGCTTCCCTACCAGGGATAAAACCAACTTCATCTCCCCCTATCAGGGATGGCAAGAGAAGTGCAAGACGGGAAGCTAAGATCTTGGCGTATAGCTTTATATCTACATTTAGCAAGGAAATCGGCCTGTAGTTACTAACCAATGTGGGGTCTTTCTCTTCTTTTGGCATTACGGTTATGTGGGCTTCCAATAATCTATGAAAGGGGAGAGTGGGCGACGCCAAGGAGTTGAAAGTCTTTATAATGTGTGGAGATAACGTATCCGAAAAGGCCTTGTAATAGGTAGCCGTAAGCCCATCGGGGCGGGGGCTTTTGCCAGTCTTAAGATGTTTGATTGCCAATTTTAGTTCCTCTTCCGAGATGGGGCATTCCAGCTGGAGGACATCCTACCTATCTATGAGTTTGGGGCAGTATTTGTCAAGGAAGGATTTGAAAAAAATGTACTAATGCAATTGCAAATGTCCTCGACCCTCTCTTCTGAAGTAAGTAAAGTCGACTCAAGGCGCCAGATACTTTTGGAGGGGTGTTTATCTGGGAATGTCAGGGTCATTGTGATAGGGTGGTGATCTGACAGCAACATCGGTTCAATAGTGGCAGTGGATAGAAAGGGAATGTCTTTCTGGGACAGGAACAGATAGTCGATTCTGGAGTATTTAATATGAGAGACAGAAAAGAAAGTAAAATCTTTCTCATCAGGGTGGAGGATGCACCAGGCATCATGCAAGAGAAGATCTTGAATCTGTAGCTGGATTTGTTTGATGGTCTTGTATGGCAAGGAAGTTGCCCCTGTGGAGGTATCCAAAAGCGGGAAAAGTGCCACGTTGAAATCACCTCCAAGGATGGTCAGTCCCGATTGAAAGTCTGATAGCAGTCTTGAGATGGATCTGAAGAAGCTTACCTGAGCAGTATTGGGGCTATATATGTTGGCAAAGGTTACTGGTCATCCCTGGAGACAACCCTTTAGGAAGATATATCTGCCCTCTGTATCTATAAGCGAGTCTATGGGTTGCCAGTCAAGAGTTTTGGAAAATAGAATTGAAACCCCTTTGGTTTTTGCAAGTGAGTTGGTAGCATGGTATGCTGTAGGGAACTTGTGATTGGTAAGTTTAGGGATTTTATTTGTGTTGAAGTGTGTTTCTTGTAAGAATACCACGTTTGCCTTCAGTTTGGCCATCATGTCAAGAACTTGGCTACGTTTTTCGGGGATGTTAAGGCCCTTTGCGTTTAGGGAGACTACTTTAAGCGTGGAGGTATTGTTTGAAGAGCGTGAGTGTGCCATTGTGAGATTGAATGTACTCCTACGAGTAGTAGAGGACAATCAGTTGTGAGATGGTATACTTATGTATGAACTCGGGGATTAAGAAAAGGATAGGTTCTGGAAGACTTATGTGTTGGCAAAGTTGTGGTTGAGGCGGAGACTGCGACGTATAGGAGGGAAAGGGGGGAGGAGGGGACATATAGACAAGAGCGGAGGGGGGAAAAGGGGAGGGAGTGGAAAAGGAGGGGAGAGAAGAAGGAAGGGAGGAGAAAAAAGGAGACCGAGAGAGAGGGAGAGAAAAAGGGGAACAGGGGGAGGAGGGGGTGGTTGGGGGGGTAGGGAAGGAGGAGGATGAGGATAGGTGGGAGAACTAGGGGTCAAGAGACTACAAAATGGGTAAGTGACCGGAGTTAGGGAGGTTGTATGTAACCTCTCCTAAGCTAAGAAGGTGTCCGGTAGGGTTAGACAGGAGCACGTGCGAGCCCGTCTCGTGGGGAGGTGGTGGGAACCGGTATGGAACGATCAAGAATCTGTTTCTCTCGTCCACAGGAGATTCATGCTATAGAATATGCGAAGGAGCCAATCTTCATTAGCAATAACTAGAGCGATCATGTGTCCAGAGTCCATGGGGTCAATTATGGGGCAAAATTATAAGGTCAAACAGTATGTATGTTAAACAGGTATGAACAGCACAAAAAGAATAGAACATAACATCTCATTGTATGCGTAAGTTATCACAAACATAGGAGGCCCTCTTCAGCTTGCAATGTGTCGCCATTGAAATGAAGATGAGGGGGACTTCCAGCTGATATAATATTTGCTATATTTAACTCAAATAACCAAAATAAAACTGTAATTGAAATTATATCAGAGAGCAACTTCCCCTATATGAGCGTATCCAGGCGGATCTCGTCTAGAGTTTTGTCAGGTGGGGTAGGCAATGTTTATCCAATTATCTATCGTACAATTTTGGTGAGCCTGTGTAAATTGTAGCCTCAGTTTCCGGTTTATAGCTGACAGGAGTGGTAGCCGATGTGGTCTTCTGCTGCTGTAGCCCATCTATTCAAAAGTTTGATGCATTGTGCATTCAGATATGATATTCTGCATACCCTGGTTGTAATAAGTGGTTATTTGAGTTACTGACGCCTTTCTATCATCTGGAACTAGCCTGCCTATTCTTCCGATATCAACAAGGTATTTTCATACACACAACTGCCACTTACTGGATATTTTTTTTTTCTTTTTCGGACCCTAGAGATGGTTTTGTGTGAAAATCCCAGTAGATGAGCAGTTTTTGACATACTCAGACCAGCCCATCTGGCGCCAACAACCATGCAACGTTCAAAGTCACTTAAATCCACTTTATTTTCCATTCTGATGCTTGTTTTGAACTTCAAGTCGTCTTCACCACATCTAGATGCCTAAATGCATTGCTGCCATTTCATTGGGTGATTTGCAATTTGTGTTACCAAGCAATTGAACAGGTGTACTAATAAAGTGGCTGGTGAGTGTACAAATCTCAAACAAGGCATACATTTCCTCCTTTATTCAGTTAAGCTACTTTACTAGATATAGTATCCATTAATGTACTTGACTTTTAGCACAACAATTGGTATTTAGGTTTGTACAAAAGCTTAAAATTGTTACATAACTCGCAAAAAACAAAACAGTAAAATGCTGTATTACATGTAGATTAATGGTGGCTTCACCTCCCTCTTATTCCAAGACACAGGCTGGATGTGTGATGCCACCTGTGCCTGCACCATATTATTTCCACAAAAAAAATTGATTTTAAATATATTGTCATACAAAATATATTTGTATGACAATATAAAACAGTTTATTGACTTCACTTATTTTCATGCTGTATTGTTTTTTTTGTTTTTTTAATGTTGAAGATGTGAGCAACAGCAGAAAACTAGAAGCTCTAACAAAAAAATAAAATAATTGGAGCCATCATCCACACACAGAAATAGAAGGGATGATGTAAATTAAACAGTGTATGTTTAGTATCACATTAAAATTGGGAGTAAACTTCCATCTCTGACTTATTAAAGGCTTACCTATAGGTACTGTAAATATCTCCTAAACGTGCACCGTTTAGGAGATATTTACTGTATATGCAGCCGATGATATCAGTGCATGCACTTTGATGGCCGTTCCTTCAGAGTCCTGTGCCATGAACGACGGCTCCCCTACGCATACATAGGAGTGATGGAAGAGTCATCCAGTGGTGCCAACGGTACGCTGGAAGGCTTAGTTTTCAGGCAAGTTTCATATAATGTGATAGTATGTGATGAACCGGCTCCATTGAAAGCCAGTCATTCTCCTGACATGCAAATTAGATGAGAGGAAACTCGCTTCCAAATCATAATAGTGTAAACCCAGCCTAAAGGAAGAGGAGTTGCAGTATAGTAAACACATTTTTAGTATAAGGGGGTATTTTTGGTGTACCCTCCAATGTTGGAAAACAAATGTTGCAGTTACATGTACTTTTAATGTGCCTAGAATTCAACTTTAGATTTCTCAGCAGTAGTGATGTCTGTTTAGTATTTACATTTGGGAAATCTGATGTTGACAAGGTTGTACACAACCAGCATACATACTTCTACACTTGGCACAACGGCTCTCATCATATTCTTTTAGCTCAGCTACCCGTGACTGGTCACTTTTGCCTGGTTTGCGACCTATTGTTTCTTGCCGAATACGAGCAGCCTCCTCTTTAGCGAAAACTCCTAGGTCCTGAGTGTAACGCCCATACATCTGGAAAAAAAAAAAGGGGAGTACAAAACATTAGATTTAGTCATTATCACATAGATGCAAGTTTATCAAGACAGAGAAGCGCCAAGATCCTGATGATTATGGCTGATCTCTCAGGTGTGCCAGTTTATGAAGCAAAGAGAAGGCGTGGAGAACATGTTCTTCACTTCTCACCACAGGGCACACCCTAATGTCATTCATTTTTCCACAGATGACCAGTTTTTGAAGGCGAGATCTGAAGATCTCACTGGCCATCTCTGTAAAATTTCTATGTCCCAGATTCTCCAGCTCAGAGGTGCAGAATATGGGTGAGAAGCTGCTGTGATGTGAGGAAGGAGGCTTCTTTATTCCAAATATCAGAAACAGCAAGCTTAAAGATTGATATAACTACAACTCCTATATTTATCTCCATCTGCAAGTATACGGGTTAATGGTGACCCTTTCAGTTGTTCAGAGGCACCCGGCAGGGATGCCCACTTTTAGCCCTGCTGTTTGCCATGGCTCTGAAACCGCTGGCTATTCATATCCGTGCCCCGCACAACATTGTAGGTTTCCTTAGGGGACCCCCCCAAGAAGATGTAGATGACACACTAATTTATCTGGGTGACCGTTATGCAGGTAATCACCGACTTCAGGGGCCCTATCGGAGTTGACCATCAAATGGAACAAGTCGGTACTCATGCCCTTAGACCCGCTTCCAAACCCCTTGCCAGACTGTGCGGGCACTGTTCAAGTGGTCACTGTATTCTGATATCTCGGATTACAAGTGACTCAAGATCCTAGCCTATTTATCACACTGAATTTGATACAGTTATTACGGAAATTTTGTTTGAAATGTTCAGCGTGGAGTAAACTCGCACCACCGGTAACTGGAAGAGCCAATTTAATAAAAATGGTATGGGCCCCACAACTTCTGTAAATATTTCACAACGCATCCATGTGGATCCCACACAAATCGTTCTCCCAGATAGACCCACAGTTTAGAGCCCTGATTTGGAGCAATAAAATAGCACGAATTGGTCTGTCAACGTTGCAATTTGGAATAGACCAAGGCAGCCCTGCAATCCCCCATTGTAGGTTCTACTTTCTAGCTTCCCAGGTACAACAACTGGGGCATAAAGCAGTGTCAGACCCAATTAGGAACTTAATACCAAACGACTCCTAGACCCATCCTAGACCACACCAAAATGCACATTACAGTAACCTGTGCCAAAGGGCCAAAATGTGTGTTTAAAAAAGGGCCAAAAACGCACAATAAAAAATAACCACGAGCAGATGCGCGTAAAAAATATGGCATGTTAAAAGAACTTTAACATGCATGCAAATAATGCCAAAATCTGCAATAAAAAAGGGCCAAAATGGGTGTAAAAAAAAAAAAAAAAGTTAAAAAAAGTGCCAGTGCTTATTTTCATGTAATCACATAGTCTTTTTAAATTTGGTTTCACTTTTAAAAAAGTTAGCTGCTCTGTAATCACATGGGTATCTCAGGAGGTCACAGGCAGTCCTACCCCTTCTACTCGGATCTCATGTGTTCTCAGAGAAAAAACTTCTTACCATTGGCATATACATTCATTTGTATGTGTCTGTTCTCCCCCCTTTCCCTCAGAGAATGTTGTTCTTTTTTTTCCTTTTTAACATTCTGCTAAAATATGTGTGAATGAGTACTGCTTGGACCTTGAGGCTTGGTTCACACTGCTGTGCTGTGAATTTGTTTAGTTTTTTGTCCTGTGTTTGAGGTGCGAATTTATTGCGATTATACCACGAATTTCAGGAGTTGGACATGGCTGCAACTGATGTTCTAGCCAATGAAATCATAATGTAAAAAAAGTGTTAACTTTGTGTATTTCCTGTTTTTTTTTTTTCTGGAGAGTAGTGTGGTGGAATTCGCACATGTGTGAACCATCAATGCGATTAATGAACGATTTACATTAAAGTCTATGGAAACTAAATTCACAACGCAACGCTGTAAACTCACACAAGACCCATTTTTATTATCGCATTCGTAGAGGAATCGCAACGCATGAATGTGAACTTATGGATGACATGCACATGTAGAATGTTTTTGACGCATCACATTCGTTATAAACTCGTATCAGTGTGAATCGGGCCTGAAGGGGACATACTCCAAAAGCTTGTCCTGAAAAATTGTATGTTAGTGAAAATAAAAAAAGTATCACAGTCAGTACTCAATTGCCTTCTGAGAACAAATGTTCTCCGCTTCATAAACAGGATGCTAAAAGTAGATTTTTCTCTGAGAACTGAAATTGGATAAATTCTGTTTAATAAATGTACACCATACGTACAATGCTCTTTGTTTATTCCACGGAATATCATGTACAGTAAATATGTATGCTTAGTGGAGATGAGGAAATCCAGTTTGTACAAGACTGACAGTGCATCTGCTAACTGCCACTACTTACTTCTAACTGCAATCATTTCTCACATTCTGTGTGCAAAAACCATAGAAAGAATGTTTTTTGACATCCTACTTCTCAATCAGTGTCACCCCCATAGAAACAAGGGTAATATAGGGTCTGTTGGTAAAGGAAGGTCAGAGAGGAGTGATGTTTTCCACATAGGCTGTATGCAAGTATGTAGTTTATACCATGCACTCTGAGTCTGTCAATGTGTCAGTTTAATGAAGTTTTGCTTGATATCCTTATACAATGTAGAAATGGGCAAAAAATTATATTCGATATACAGAGGTTTCCTGCATATCAGACAACAGGCATCTCATGGTTATGGGAAATTTAGGACACCATGTATACAAATATGCAATGGCAGGATGTTATGCTGGCCATACACTATACGAAAATTCGGTCGTTCAGACAGTTCTTTGTTTTTCGGCCAGTTAATGGGCACATTTGGAAATTTTCTGCCAAACGAACGATAAATCTGAAGGTTAATGCGTTTCCCGTCCGAACTTTCTGCACCAAATATATGTAAAAAAAAAAACTATTTTTTTTATTTATGTCCACTGAATGATTTATCGGTCATTACATTGATGGCACGATCATTTGCGGTCATGACTGAAAGTTCATTTTTCAAAAGTTCGTTCGGACGATTTTTCGTGGAGTGCATTAGTTGCATGGTTTTCAGCCCCTAATTGGTAAACATTGGAGCTTTTTTTTTCCTGTTGTCTGTCTGAAGCACAATATACTTCAGCAGTGTTTAGAACAATTCAACTTCATAAATACAGCTTCAAAACCTAGAACTTTATTAGGCTGTATTTTATATGATGATTTGCACCCAGTTACCTTTATTACTGATACATTTACAGTGCATTTGTAAGTACAGAAGTCCAAAAAAACAAACAAAAAAATGATACAATACATCAATTATGCCAATTCAAGAAATCTGTAAAGTACAACAGCTCCCTCTGGTGGTAGCTCATGTTGAGCAATTACAATTACACACTGACAGTACGAGGCCCTCATTGTGGAAAGGACACAGGGTTTGGGTATTTGCTAAGTGCAGAACTATGAAGCGTTAATTTTGAGCGGAGAAAAATGCTTTTGCAGATTTATCTAGATTTTGATATTTCTGAATGGGGCTCTGTAGTTTGGAGGTTTCAAAGTGTCTAAGGAGGGAAGAAATCCCCAACTCTGTGTCCGGGTTTTGTGGCTAACCAGCAGGGTGTGGGCCCAGGTGCACACAGCGCTTATGTCTGTATGCTAAGATTTGAAGGGGGTGTTGGAGCAGTGGCTTCCATTAAGAGAGGCTTTGTGTGTGTTAAAGAGAGCTGTGTGCAGGGAAGCCATCACACATTTTGGGGCCCCTTACACAGCTTTAGGCAGGGCCCCCCTGAAACAAAACTGGGGGGGGGTGACAAAAAACAAACAACAAGTGTGATCTCTTCTCTCCTGACACAAGATAATAAGCGGGGGGGGAGGGGGGCCCTGGGGACCATCGGGCTCCTTACAGGTGTAATGCCTGTACCCCCTGATGGAATTGTGTATGGAAGAGTTGGTGGTCTGAGGAGCCAGCACCTAGAGCAGCAGTGCAGCTGAAGAGTAGCCAGTTTTATTTGTATTTGGCTGGAGAAGAACTCCTGCATCGTAAACCTTGTGTTATACATTTTTTTTTTTTCCTTTTTAATACATGCTGCCATGCCCTAAAACTGAAATGCTGACTGACGTGATCTCGCTTGAAAATGCATCTAGAAGACCCAATGATCCCTCACGTCACACTACAGATAAGCAAATCATTTTGTAAATCAGTAGAATTAGTGAATTGCAAATTGTTAATTTGCCTGTGCTGTCTGTGCTGTGATGTCTGTGCTGTAAGAAGCAATTTAAGAAACCCAATTCACAAATTGTAGGATTTTATACAGATTGGATGGGACTGCATGAATATATTTTGGGGGGGAAAAAAACGCAAAACATCATTCACCCAATTTGCAAATTGCATTGTATGTTGTTGGCAGGCTTCTGAACACCACAACACAGGACATAAAAGTTATGGCACAGCCAGCAACATTTAGATGATTGTGTCATATTCATCATTCTTGTTTCACAAAATAGATGTTGATTCTTAAGGATGCCTTAAAGACAGCAGCAATCTTCTAGCAATAAATGAAGATGGAGGCATTGTCAGGGAAAGTATTGGGGCTCTTGGACACATAATAAATACCTGTAAATGTATAGCAGACTTCCCATGTGTGGTGTAAGGTGTGACTAAATTATATTCCACTAGGTATTCTTAACTTAAAGCGGTGTTGTGGCCAAAAAAATAAATAATTAAAATTAAAACCCAGCAGCCACACATACTGCAGCTGCTGGCTTTTAATAATCACACTTGCCTGCCCTGAGTCCAGCGATGTCAGCAATGCAGCCGTTTCCATCAGCTGTTGTGTGCTGCCACCGCCATTGTGGGTAAGGGTACCCGGCAGTGTAGTCTTTTGGCTTCACGCCGGGAACCCAACTGCACATACGCAAGACCCGCTCCTCTCTCCTACTGGCTCAGTGGAGAAAGAGGGAACAACCGCGCTGATTTCACTGGCCATGGTCCGGACATCGCGGGTGCCAATTGTGACACCGGAGGAATCCGATGAGCGGAAATTCCATTTTTGGGTGGAACTCCGCTTTAACTCAAAAATAGACCTTCTATTGCTCTCAACCTACTCCAAATCCCTTTATTTACCATGATCCAACTTCCTATTAGAGGGTGGCTACACTCATTCTTCATGGCCCCACAGTATGCAAGAAGGTAGCCACCCTCTTTTGCTCACTTCCAAGGTAGACTAGGGACTATGGGATTTTTAGTGTGCATTAAGCAGTACATATGCCCACAATGGACGTAAACTGCTCAATTCAAATGAAAGCAAGATAGAAAGGGAGAAGGGCTAACGGGATATAACAAGGAGACAGAAAACACATTCACCTTCAAGAAACTTAATGAAAATCAGATTGTAGGGCCATTAAGTAGTGGGATGTGTGTGGGCCTTTTTATATGCAAGAATCTTTTTAATCCTACGGGACTATTCAAACCACTGCACTACTGGTGCAGTGCATCTTGAAAAGTCCTGCATGCTGCATCTTTGGTGTGGTTTTAAAAAGCATGCCATAAATACAGCTGCTTATTGAAATTAATGGAGAACGCAGCAAACACGCACCAAAAACTCACTGCATTTTTGGTGCGTTTGAGTCAAATGTATATTTTTCACAGTTGCAAGCAACCAAAAAAATGCACAAGAAGTGCACTGGAAATGTGTTTGAAATACAGCATAATCGATTTTGCAACAAGTCAGTGTGAAATGGCCCTTAATTTCTTAAAAAGATTTTTTTTTTTTTGTGGACAAACACACATGCACTATTTTTCACCACACCGCAAACCACAATACAAGGCTGTGCGTTACTGTGCGCTGCAGCTCATATACATTTCATTGAGGTGTTTATCATAATAAATGGTAACACACGTGAATATCATGGTACAGTGTGCAACGGAGAGTTATGAAGTCATTT
This sequence comes from Rana kukunoris, assembly GCA_029574335.1. Classification (NCBI taxonomy): domain Eukaryota; kingdom Metazoa; phylum Chordata; class Amphibia; order Anura; family Ranidae; genus Rana; species Rana kukunoris. Next base: position 235,473,972 of record CM056052.1, on the reverse strand, counting down.
TACAGTCACACATACACTTAAAGTGAGCATGTACTTTGTCAATAATAAAATAAGAGTTTCCCATTACAGACGAGAAGATCCGTATTTTTTTCTACTTTTCTTTTCTGTATTTCCCTACCACCCCAATCTGCTAAAAGGCCTTCCAAGTATTCTCGTGTTAAGCAAACTTTGAGCAAATCAAAATATCCACAGGACTTTGCATGTTCGCCTCACCCCTGGGTTTATGGCCTTTCACCATAACAGACAGCACCGAGCTGTGCATTCTTCAGGTGGTCTGGTGGAGGGTTGGGCAGCATGGGAATACAGGGAAGGTAAATATTGTTCTTAAATTGCCTCCTAATAGCGATCTTGTTACTTAACCTTGTATGTGCAATGTACAATTTCACTTCAAAATGATAATGTAGATCTGAGGTTTATGATTCATTCTCATCTTCATTGCTCACAAAATGTAATTACTTTTCTTACATTTAAATTATGGTTTTTATTACCATTATTTAGCCCATGGTAATGAGATTTGCATAACAGAGCATTTAGAATTCTGTGTACATCCACAAACATATTGTGCATGTTAGCGTTAGTAATAGCAGCTCAGCAAAAAGTTGTACTTAATCTTATCCTCCTCTCATGTAGCCTCAGTGGCTTGGTTAACAAAATTTCCACTAAGTAATCAGCCTGCCCCTCCTTCTGTACTTAGAAAAGATCAGAGTTTTAGTGAAAAAAGCTTGTAATTAGGAAGGCAATTGACTGATACAGTTCAGCTTTCCGCTAACGGATCCGCTCCCATAGGGGCCCATTACAAGTCCGTTAACGGACTTGTAATTAGCGGACCGTTCGTCCGCTAGTGTGAAAGGGCCCTTAATAACAGAATGGATTAAAGCTTTCTGAATCTGACAGCTGGTAAATCATGACCAAGTTTATGCACTTTGTGGGATGTTAATTCATATAGGGGGAAAAAATAACTTTTTTTTTTTAGATTACAGCTTTTCTGTTCATAAACTCTGGTACACTGTATCCTGGAAGACATGACAAACTGTTCATCAGAATATGTATGCTGAAAATGTATAGCTTAAACTGTGTGTACAAATTTCCCTAGTTCTGTTCATTGAATACTTGAGAATTGTCAAAAGCAGTCCAGGTTAGGCATTTAAATATTCAGGTGCTTGTTAAAAAAGTTGTACATCAAAATTTACAGGCTTTCACTGTATACAACAGCGTCTACCTTTTTGGACGGCAAAAAAAAAAAGCTTAATAAAAAAAAAAATGAATTATATATAATAATAATTCCCATCCCACTCCATCACCAATTCTGTGACCATTTTAGTATCTCGCCTTGATGCCAACTCAGACTGACACACATACAACAGTATGCACCTTAAAGCATGACTTTGTCCTAGTTTGTTGACCTACAAAGTCTGAGAGGAAAACTAACAATAGAAAACAGGGGCAAAAATCATAAATGCCAGTAAGGCTTTTTTTTTTGCATGTTTTTATGCACGATTTGCAAGATATACAGTTTTTTGGAGCTTTGTTTTTTTTTGTTTTTTTATATTAGTCAATAGAGAAAAAACACCTGTTGCATCATTTGGTGCCAAGTTTGTCAGTTTTTCAATCAGTTTTTGCAAAAAAATATTGTTAGACCAAAGCACATAAAAATCACATGAGCTACTAGGAATCACCTACAGAAACTTTGACATTTTTGAAAGATCGAATAATAAATCAGAAAAATGTATTGCATATATAAAGATAACAGAATAGATTTACATTAAGGGTGTGTAATAAGTTAAGTCTGCTATATTGGAACTGCTGGCAGTATACATTTATTCCACAGGCAGATTTTGAACAAAAAATGCATCTGTTTTTTTGTAAGCATAGCTTTATTATAGAAAAGGGGTTACAAACACATCCCTTAAATGCTGGATTATTAGCTGTACTCCTTAGTTCAATCCTTCAATCCTTCTCCTCCTCCTCATCTGACTGCCACTGCCACCCACACAAATCCTAAAAGCCACTATGAAAATACAGAGATGCAAATGCAAACATGGAAATGCTAACACGAGTACGTTTCCAGTAGTTTAGGGGCAAATACCATAAACAACAAACTATCTGGAAACAGACAAGTTGACAGACACACTGACCCATAAAAAAGGTCAGGAAAAAAAATAATGTCTACAACCTACTTAAAGCAGCTACAAAACAGGCAACACATTAAAAAATAACGAATTTCCACTTACTGTATACTATATATTAGAGTACAGGACACAGGCTGGATAGTTACAGACCATGGGTTATAATCCGGTACCTTCAGGAACTCAGACACTGGCAAAGCTTCTCCCTCCAGGCATACCCCTATAACCCCACCCTATTCTCGGCAAAGGGAAGGTTGGAGAGCAGACTTTTGAAGTTGCTTACCCAACCCGAGGCCTTAAGCATGTAATCTTTCCTTTGGACTATTTACAAAAAGTTGAAGAGGGGACGGGAGATGGAGAAAGTCATCTAGGTACACCGTTACCTGAATGCCCAGAGTTCTTAAAAGGGCAAAAAAGAGGTGCAAATACCAATACTCTGGGTGCCAAGGATTAGCCAAAAAAGCAGAACAAATTGGAAGGGTTTGTCTACTACTGCAAAGGGTAGGAAGTACTGATAAGGTGGGTAAATGGGAATATGTAGATAAGCATCTGATGCCAAGCATTACACTTGTTTCAGGGAGGCTATAACGGACTTTGCAGATCCCATGTGAAACTTTTGGACGTGAAGGTACTTTTTTTTATAACTATCATTTATTAGAATTTTAAAACGGACTATAAAAACAGAACCTTTGGCCATTACCTAGCTTAGAATTCCAATACAGCATGTAACCAAAAATGTTTTATAATTAAAAAAATAAAATAAAAAATGTAAACAAAGTCTACACCATAGTTCGACGTTTTACATACAGTGCCTTGAAATTGTATTCATACCCCCTTGAAATTTTCCACATTTTGTCATGTTACAACCAAAAAAACGTAAGTGTATTTTAATGGGATGTTATGTGATAGACCAACGCAAGGTGGAAGTGAAATTAAAATTATACAATTTTAATTGATCTAAACCATTATATTGTAGCTCTGGCTGTATGTTTAGAGTCATTGTCCTGCTGGAAGGTCAACCTCCGCCCCAGCTTCAAGTCTTTTGCAGGTTTTCTTCCAAGCTAGCCCTGTATTTGGTTCCATCCATTCCCCCCAATCAACTCTGACCAGCTTCCCTGTCCCTGCTGAAGAAAAGCATCCCCACAACATAGTTACATAGTTAGTCAGGTTGAAAAAAAGACACAAGGCCATCCAGTTCAACTGTAAAAAATAAATAAAACAATAATAAAAATAATATCATACAATCCCATATACCCAATACTATACCCACAGTTGATCCAGAGGAAGGTGAAAAACCCCAGCAGAGCATGATCCAATTTGCTACAGCAGGGGAAAAAAACCCTTCCTGATCCCCAGAGAGGCAATCTGATATAGTCCGGATTACCTATAAAATATTAGTGCCCAGTTATATTATGTACATTTAGGAAAGAATCCAGGACCTTTTAATCTACTTAGCTGGCCAAAACCACCTCTGCAGGGAGTCTATTCCACATTTTCACAGCTCTTACTGTGAAAAAACCTTTCCGTATTTGGAGGTGAAATCTTTTCCTCTAGATGTATAGAGTGCCCCCTTGTCCTTTGTGTTGACCGTAAAGTGAATAACTCAACAACAAGTTCACTATATGGACACCTTCAGTTCCTCTAATGTTCCCTTTATAGCTGAGCTCCTCCATGCCTCTTATCAATTTGTTTGCCACTTCTCTGCAATTTCTCCAGTTCCCCAATATCCTTTTTGAGAACTGGGGGCCCAAAATTGAACTGCATATTGCAGATAAGGTCTTGCTAATTATACAGTGGGGCAAAAAGTATTAAGTCAGCCAATTGTGCAAGTTTTCCCACTTAAAAAGATGAGCTATACCTATGATGACAATTACAGGCCTCAACTATGAGAGACAAAATGTGGAAACAAATCTAGAGACAATCACATTTTCTGATTTGGAAAGAATTTGCAAATTATGGTGGAAAATAAGTATTTGGTCACCGACAAACAAGCAAGATTTCTGGTTCCGACAGACCTGTATCTTCTTCTTTATGAGGCGCCTCTGTTCTCCACTAACTACCTGTATTATTGGCACTGGTTTGAACTTGCTATCCAGTATAAAAAGACACCTGTCCACAACCTCAAAACAGTCACACTTCAAACTAGACTATGGTGAAGACCAAAGAGCTGTCGAAGGAAACCAGAAACAAAATTGTAGACCTGCACCAGGCTGGGGACACTGAATCTGCAATAGGCAAGCAGCTTGGTGTGAAGAAATCAACTGTGGGAGCAATAATTAGTGGGAATGCTTAATAAGCATTCCCAGTAATGATAATAAGCATTCCCAGTAATGATATTCGTTTTTTATTATTCTTATCCTTTATTCCGTACGTTTTTTGGCTCTGCGTAACTTCTGCATACTTTCAGCGATTGAGACCATTCAACTATTAAAATGTTCATCTCGTTCAGCTAATGATGAGACTTCAAGTTTTTTTGTACTATTTATACTTTTTAAAATATTAAGCTTTTAGACACTTTTTTAAACATTTAATTTAATGAGAACATGCTTTTTACCCCTTAAAATCTCATGTGCTACCAAATGCTTCTGCTCCTTCATACTTTCACTGACAGACACCAAACAAACTTTAAAACGGTCACAAAATATTCAGCTATCCGAAAATGACTTTTCAGATCGATATCTTTTATAGTTTTTGTGAAAAAGCAATTTACGTTTACAGATTTTTTCAGAAAATTGTATCGATTAAACAGTGTGTCTATGGAGCTGGCTTAGAGTGGGTCATGTGATCATTACAGTGAGAGGATTAAAAAAGACATTATCTTTAAAAAAAGGGGGAACAAATTGCTCTCACGCCCACAAGATCTACTTGTCATACACAATTTATATATCAAATCGTAGGTATTTTTGTCTGGATTCTGGCAATGTGATTAGTTTTGTGATACGCATTTTACTTTTAGTTGCTGGAGCTTCTAAAGGACAAGAGTTCCAAAATGTTTATGATTTGCACTATAGACCAAATAATTTCCAAAAACTTTGGGTTATTTTTATCAGACATGTAGCAGTATAAATTGTGGCCAAAATTTATGAAGAAAAAATTAATAATTTGCAACATTTTATCACAGAAACAAAGTAAAAAAACGTTTTTTTTCCAAATTTTCAGTCTTTTTTCATTAATAGCGGGGGAAAAAAAACGCAGAGGTGATCAAATACCACCAAAATAAAGCTCCATTTGTGGGAAAAAAGGACAAAAAATCATTTGGGTACAGTGTTGCATGACTAAGTAATTGTCATTCAAAGTGTAAGAGCACTGAAAGCTGAAAATTGGTCTGGTCAGGAGGGTGTTTAAGTGCCCAGTATGGAAGTGGTTAACTTTATCCCTGACCTGTTTGGTGTGTGCCTTGGTCTTCAGGGGGCTGTTTACTTAGGCCCCTTTTACATGAGCGGACCGTTCGTCCGCTTATTACAAGTCCGTTTACGGACTTGTATTGGGCCCCTATGGGATCGCGTCCGTTAGCGGATGATGCATCTGCTAACGTCCGCAACGATCCACGTCCGTTAAGGTCTGGTTTTTCAGACGGAAGAAAACCCTATTTTTTTCCGTCTGAAGGATCGGATGAAGACGGACAGACGGTCCGTTTTCATCCGATTCCCCATAGGGGATAGCGGAGGAGAGACAGGGCGGTCCCTGCACAGTGTGCAGGGAACGCCCTGTCCGCCGACAGCTCAGCAGGACCCCCCACTGAGCCGACTGACACATGGAGCGGACCGAAAAACGGACCGCTCTGTGTGAAAGAGACCTTAGGTTCTCTAAGAAACCTTTGAGGGCTTTACAGCTGTATTAATAGTGAGATTAAATTACACACAGGTGACCATTTACTAATTAGGTGACTTCTGAAGGCAATTGGTTCAAATAGATTTTAGTAAGAGGTATCTGAGTAACGGGGGCTGAATACAAATGCACACTACATCTTTCAGATATTTACTTGTAAAAAGTGTTGAAAATCATTTATCACATAAAATCATAATACATTTACGTTTTTGGTTGTAACATGATAAAATATATGTGGAAAATTGCAAGGGGGATGAATAAATTTTCAAGGCACTGTAGCAATTGAACATTACTCAAAGTATACCCCATCATTAGCACAAAAAATTACAGCAAAGCAGTGACTCAGGAAAAAGAGAAAAGGCAAACCCCCAGAAAGGATCATGTGGATTTATAGCACTGAGGACAATAATGAGATATACCCAAAACCTAAACCAGCTTAACCAGTGCCAGGAAATGGGAAACCATGTCCCCAATAAAAAGGTAGCTCAGTAGTAGAGGTAGAGTTCAGCCAGAGATTCCATACCTTGTCAAACTTTTTGGGACAGCACTGGTATAGAGAAGCTGCTTTATAAAGAGGGACAGCTAAGTTAACTGCTTGCAGACCAGCCGCCGCAGTAATACGGCGGCAGGTCGGCACTGCTGCGCGAGAGCCCGTAGCTCTACGTCGCCACTTTCGACGGCCACTAGGGGGCGCGTGCGCGCCGCCGGCCGCCCGCGCGCGCGCCCCCCGCTCGCCCCCGAGTCCCGTGCGTGTGCCCGGTGGGCACGATCGCCGCCGGGCACACGCGATCGCTCGTTACAGAGCGGGGAACGGGAGCTGTGTGTGTAAACACACAGCTTTCGTTCCTGTCAGTGGGGGAAACGCTGATTTTCTGTTCATACAATGTATGAACGGAAGATCAGTGATTCCCCCTAGTAAGTCCACCCCCCCATACAGTTAGAACACACTTAACCCCTTCCCTGCCCCCTAGTGTTAACCCCTTCACTGCCAATGGCATTTTTATAGTAATCTAATGCATTTTTATAGCATTGATCGCTAAAAAAATGCCAATGGTCCCAAAAATGTGTCAAAAGTGTCCGAAGTGTCCGCCATAAGGTCGCAATACTAAAAAAAAACGCTGATCGCCGCCATTACTAGTAAAAAAAATAATAATAAAAATGCCATAAAACTACCCCCTATTTTGTAAACGCTATAACTTTTGCGCAAACCAATCAATAAACGCTAATTGCGATTTTTTTTAACGAAAAATATGTAGAAGAATACGTATCGGCCTAAACTGAGGAAAAAAAAAAAAATTTGTATATTTTTCGGGGATATTTATTACAGAAAAAAGTAAAAAATATTGCATTTTTTTCAAAATAGTCGCTCTGTTTTTGTTTATAGTGCAAAAAATAAAAACCGCAGAGATGATCAAATACCACCAAAAGAAAGCTCTATTTGTGGGGGAAAAAAAGGACGCCAATTTTGTTTGGCAGCCACGTCGCATGACCGCGCAATTGTCAGTTAAAGCGACGCAGTGCCGAATCGCAAAAAGTGCTCTGGTCTTTGGACAGCAATATGGTCCGGGGCTAAAGTGGTTAACCAGACTCTTCCAAAAATGCAAGGAAGGGGACCGGCCTGATTTCCATGCAAGTATGACAGCCTTTTTGGTGTAAAACAACAAATAAACACAGGAGAGTGCGTACTGTCCTGGCAAAAGCCAGGAAATCTATTAGCCCCAACACACCAATCACTAAGGGCATAGGGATAGCGGTCAGGTTGGAAACGAACTGTGTTTCTTTCACCAATAAATGCATACCTGTGGGCATAATACATGAATAAAATCAGCAGGGTCACACACGCACCTCCAGTATTGGAAAGGAGTAGCAGGATACATTTTATGTAACCTTTACAGTGTGAAGTAAACTCTGTAGAATCTTGAATTTAATAAATCTATCCCTAGTCACCATCTGATGTACGAAGGGATATTGCCATATGTCCTCTCTATCCAAGTCTGGTTCCTCTGCCCGCCACAGGGCATTCAAGGTATCCATACCAACATGAATAGAGGGCATCAGTGCCTTATAAATTACACAATTGTTTACATAAAGTATCATCTTTAAGAAGGGGCGCTAAAGCATCTTGAGCCAAATGAACCCTAGTGGAGTCAAACTGAGACCTGTAAGAGGGGAGGAGTTACAGGAACTTGGAGGAATTGGCAGGTCAAACTTGTGTTTCAAAGTGTAAAAAGCGGCCAGTGCGCCCCCATCACCAGGGCCGCCATCAGTGGGGTACAGGCATTACACCTGTAAGGGGCCCGGGGGTCCCCAGGAGACAATTTTTTTCTTTTATTATTTTTTAGGGGTCCGGAGGCCCCCAGGTGGCAACCTACCTCTTTTTTTATTTATTTTTTTATAAAAATATATACATTTAATATATTTTTATAATGTAAAGGCCCCCCCCGCTTCTCAATTCGCACCAGACCCCCCCCCCCCGCTTCTCAATTTCAGACGGCAGCACCCCCCCTCCCGGTTCTCCAGGGGGCCCATGCCTGAAGCTGTGTAAGGGGCCCCATAATTCCTGATGGCGGCCCTGCCCATCACATAAGTGTTCCAGATGTTTATTACTGCTAGTGGCACATAAGGAGGATCTGGTATTGACAAATTCTGGGATGGTTGAAATGAATCAGAGTGGAGTGTTAGGAGTCCAACAATTGCAAGAAACAAAAGGTTTAAGCAAAGTGATATGCCAAGCATTAATGACAACCCGCATTGCAGGGGTGAGTAGGGAAAAGAGTTAATGAGCCCATCTGAACTAAGTGGGCTCATTAAGACCTCTATAAAAACCCCAGCATGCTTAGGAAGATGCTCCAACCTGGAACCAGTTCTGCGTTTGTTTAGACTGGGGAGTGTGGTGAGACAACACCTGTGTGTCAAACTTCGAAAACAGGGAGATAGGTGCTGAGGCAGCAAAAGGCTGCACCTAGTTGATAGATAGGCAATCTATGTGTGTAGCAAGTGGTCAAGCTGACCAGGAATTCTTCTCATGTTATTTTGTTTTGCTGTTCTATTTTTCACTGTATATAATATAAATAAACCGCACCTTTGTTTTTTTTTTTTTCCACCTGCAACGATGTCTGCTGTGCCTGATTTTGTGTAGTGAACTCATCCAGGGGGGGGTCACACACCCACTGCCGAGCTAACCCCCTCACAGTATATTGATTGGTTTGCGCAAAAGTTATAGAGTCTACAAAATAGGGGATCGTTTTACAGCATTTTTATTATAATTTTTTTTTTTTTTTTTTACTAGTAATGGAGGCAAGCTGAGATTTTTATTGTGACTGCGACATTACAGCAGACACATTGGACACTTTTGATGCTATTTTGGGACCATTGTCATTTATACAGCGATCAGTGCTATAAAATGCACTTACTGTGTAAATTACACTGGCAGGCAAGAGGTTAACCACTAGGGGGTGAGGAAAGTGTTAAATATGTCCTAGGGAGTGATTCTAACTGTAGGGGGGCTGGGCTAACAGTGACACAACATTGATCACTGCTCCCGATGACAGGGAGAAGTAGATCAGTGTCCTGTCACAAGGCAGAACAGGGAAATGCCTTGTTTACACAGGCATGCTGTTCTGCAGTTTCGTGACACGATCGTAGGACACCGATGGACATAAGAGTCCACGGGTCCCATGTGCATGGAGCGTCCCTTAAAAAAAAAAAAAAGACATATTCTATCTCCTATTTTGTAGATGCTATAACTTTTCAAACAATCCAATCAATATGAGCTTATTGCGATTTTGGTAAAAAAAAAAAATGAAATGAAAATGCACCGATTACTGTATAAATGTCACTGGCAGGGAAATTATCAACACTAGGGGGGCGATCAAGGGGTTAAATGTTTCCTAGGGAGTGATTCTAACTGTAGGGGGGGAGGGGACTCACAAGGGGAGGAGACCGATCAGTGTCCACACGCATCTAGTCCCCAGTAACGCGGCGCTCTCCACAATGCCGGAAAGCCCAGGATGTCTTATGACGGCCGCCAGAGGGACAAATGGTTCCTGCGGCCGTCATATTACTATGGTGCTGTAGGGAAATTGTTAATATATTTAATGTTCCCGACAAACAAAATTGCTATTGAAACTTACTTGGATAATGCTAAATGAAAGAATGCAGGTCCTAGACAGAAGGTGCCGACTTCAGGAACGGTTGGCAGTAAACTCCCTGTAGCTGGTCAGCTAAGACCTGTCCTAGGTCGCTAATGTGACTTGCATGCATATACAGCTATAACCTAATAACCTTAATACAGTTCGTATGCTCATATGTGAGAGACAAAGCAGAGCTATTTACTGTAACTTTATATATGGATGTCATAACAGTTGTATATTGTGTTCACAGACGCAAAAAGAGAGAATATGCCTTTTAAGATTTGTTAGTTGTGTGACTGTAAGGTAAGCTCAATGACACAGCAGAATTGAAACCAGAGAGGATAGAGTTAAGCTTTTGTGACTCATCAGGAGGCTTGGCCAATCACAGCCAATCTCACACTGAGCAAGAGTCTTGGCCAATCACAGCCAGCTTTACACTCATTTGGTCTGGAAAGTTAACCAGCAGAGCCGTTAGAGCTCATTGCACCAGAGAGAAGATCTGAACAGACACACACCACTCAGAGTTCTGTTTTATGGAAGCAAGTGGCCAAAATACAGTGGCCATTTAATACAGTTACACATGTACCTATTAATAGTGTGATTAGAACTGTATACTAACTAGTTATGTGTTCACTTGTAGTTCCACCAAACCAAACAGGCTATCAAACATCACAGCAAATTTCAATACCAAACATCTCAGCAAATATTCAAACAAACCAAACATCAGAGCAAATGTGCAAACAAACATCACATTTCAAACTGCAAACAGCAACATAGAGTGAGTAAAACTATTGATTAAGCCTCAGAGAGATCATAAAAGTGTTTAAATAGCTTAAAGCAAGAGTACAGATACTGAAGGAAGAAATATATCTACCATTTTATGTAGAATGACAAGATTGAACAGTTGAACCACCATTTGTTATACTTTATTCAAACATGTGTTTGTACATGGACTGCCTGCTGCGAAATTGTCAGTGTTATAGATGAAGAAAAGTTGAAGTTAATAAAGAAGTTATCTAAAGGAGTTTGGTGTGCTCTTTAAACCTACTGCTTCCATAGAACGGCGCTAGAGGAATTATAGAGTAACAGATAGTCTTGTTTGGACTAAAAGATCAGAGAAATCAAAATTCTTCCAATGCCACAGCGCATAGGCACTTCATAGTGCTGCGCCTGCTACATTCCTGGACAGACTTGTCTCCTTTTCTTCTTTCTCAATCTTTTTTTCCCCATTTTTACCCCTTACCCTACCTGATTTTTCACAAACTCATAAAAGATTGCATTGTGTTCTGACAAAGAAGAGAGTAACTGTAGCCTAGAAGATAAAAGTTAAATAGTTTGAAGAATATTTCATAAAGGTTTTTCAATCTTGTTGCGCAAAGCTTTTAGAATTATGGGTGTATAGTGGACAAACCTGTAAAGCTTCCCTGAAGAGGGTCCCCTATTCCACCTGCAGGTTTTCTTTTATGCAACCAGGGCCGCCATCAGGGTTCAATGTTTACTCATGTTCGCTTGTGCCAATCGGCCACCAGGGTTGACCCGTCGTAGTCGTGAAGCTTTAAGTTCTCTCCTCCCTTACCCTCCCTTTTGTTCCTTATGGATTTGTATTTTTGAATGATTTGAGCATGGGAAGGATTGTTTGCTGGTCTAGCTTGTGATCTTTATAAAAACAAATTTCAATAAAAAAACTATTGCAACAGAAAAAAAGGGGTTCTGCTCCAGTGCAAGGGAAGTATCGCTGAGCAGTTTACATGTTTTGCAAGTGTTCATCACAGCTACCGCTCACCTAAAATTTTGCCGCTGTTCCCTTGAACATGGTTTCTACCATTGTCATCGGTGAGGGTATTGGCCTATGGAGTAATCATTGAGTAGGGTGCAGAATTGGGGCAAGCATGTTCGTGAAGAAGCACATAGCGATCCGAGTGTAGAACATCCTGTAGCGAAGTAATTGTGGCAAAAATTTGGTAGGTGTCCAAGTACCTTATAGAGGGGGCAGTAGGTGGAAGTGGTGGTAAGATTGCAATCTGTAATGTGAAGTAACACATTAGTCATCCAACCGAGACTATGCTCTGAATGATGACATTTTACTGCCAAGTTTTAAAAGTTTAACATTACACAAGTGAATAAATTGCAAAAACTATTTCCATTTTCCTTATAGTTTCAATGTAGAATACTTTTGGATACCTGAAACACAGTGAGTGAAGCTACAGAATCAAACCAGTACATGTCTTGCCTATGATGCCGATCTTTAATCAGGATCCAGGCTTCACCCATCACAGCGGGTCTAGATTCCATAGGCATGGACTATGCCCTGGATCTGTATAGCATCCCGCTACACGAATTGTGGAGGCGAGTATCTAAAGAGGATTCATGTGCCCCAAGTAAAATTACAGGATGTCCCAAACCCTGTGGGCCACAAGGACGAACATGTCTTAACTTTCTATGTTGTGGTCCCTATATGGGTCCCGGCTTCTCCCATCATAGTAGGCATACCTCTAGAAGGGTCTTCAGGGTTTGAGAACCATAAAAATGGACTACGGCCCTGGACCTTGCAGTGAAGAGTTTACTGAAGAATCCAAATACAGTAAAATATAAAAAACGGAAAATAAAGGCAACCAATTAAGCGCAGAGTTCCATCACCTAAGGACACTAGAAAAAATAATGAGTCCTCACGAAGCGGGGTTATAGAAGTTTGACAGCAGGGCATGGCCAGACAAGCTTTTTACAGTCACTGATCACCTGGAGGTAGCAACAAAATCCAGGGTCTATGAATATCCAGTCTGTGTTCTGTACTTTACAGGTCAGATAAAGTTATTTTCAATGACAGCTCAAAAAAATAAAGATGTTTTAGTGGCCTAAAACCTAAAAATATATTACTGGCTTATCACAATAAAAATGGATCACCTATTGTAAATCCCAGCACTTCATAAAGTTTGCAGACTTTCCAGATTCCTAGTGACTATGCTCTGTTTCACCTTTACATAGCAACTTGCCCCTGTAATAAAATGTCTGAAGGGAGCCATTATCCAGATCAATTTTGCTCATGCTAAGCTGATAAAGGACAATGACAGACAATTATGCTTTGTTTTCAGGTACCAGATTGTGGCTGGTACCCTTAGCCCCCTATATAGGTGTTTCAAAGAAACAATTGAATAACTAATAATTTACTAAAGAAGCCAATAAACTTTAATATATTAAAGTCATAATAAATACAGTTAATATAACAGGACTTTCACAGAGTATGAAAAACACCAGAGCAAAATGTAATAATAATACATTAAAGTGTTTGTTCACCAATGCCAAGTAAAATAGGTGATTTGGAAGTTCTGGTGCATCAGGAGAGCTATGATGTAATCAGTATTTCTGAAACTTGGCTTTGATCCTCACACTGGGCTATTAATGTTCCTGGCTATGCTCTCTTTCGGAAAGACAGGGTAAAAAGGAAAGGTGGTGGGGTCTGTCTCTATGCGAGAAGTGATCTCAAATTAAGCGTGAAAGAGGACCTGGTTGATGGAGTGTGTGAGGAGTCTGAAACATTATGGGTGGAACTGCATATAGATGTGCGTAGTTCAAAGTTAATTATTGGAGTTTGTTAACCACTTCCATACCAGCACCTTCCCGCCCAAGCCAATTTTCAGCTTTCAGCACTGTTGCACTTTGAATGACAATTGCGCGGTCGTGCTGCACTGTACCCAAACAAAATTGGCGTCCTTTTTTCCCCACAAATAGAGCTTTCTTTTGGTGGTATTTGATCACCTCTGCGGTTTTTATTTTTTGCGCAACAACTAATAAAAGACTAAAAATTTTGAAAAGAATATACATTATTTTCTCTTTCAATTGCGGGCACTGATATGGCAGCACTGATGGACACTGATGAGGCGGCACAGATGGGCACTCATAGGCGGCACAGATGGGCACTCATGGGTACTTATGGGTGGCACAGATGGGCACTGATAGGTGGGCACTGGGCATGGATTGGCACTAAGGGGTGGCACTGATGAATCTATGTTGCCAGTCAGTGCCCATGTGTGGGCACTGACTGGCACCCCTTTTTTTTTTTACTGCCATGTTTTTATTTAAAAAAATCCTGACTTTTTTTTACCCTTTTTTTTATTTTATTTTACTTTTGCCTTTCCAGTGTGGGCACTCCCTGGTGGTCTAGTGTGGGCATCCAAGGGGGGGCTGCGCTGATAAACAATCAGCGCGAACCCCCCCTGTCAGGAGAGCCGCCGATCGGCTCTCCTGTACTCGCGTCGATGGCTCTTCCTGTTTACATTGTGATCAGCCAGATTGGACACGGCTGATCACGTGGTAGCGAGCCTCCGCCGGAGACTCGTTACTGAGATCGGAGGTGCAGGGTGTCAGACTGACACCCCGCATCACCGATCGCTGCGCGCCCCCACGGGCGCGCGCGGCTTGAAATCCTGCAGGACGTTGGACAACATCCAGTCACTATTTCATAACCACTTCCCGGACGTCAATCTCCTATTGACCGGGCGGGAAGTGGTTAAAGAACCACCCAATGTAAAACGAGGAGGTGGAGACTCTGCTCCTTGCGCAGATGGAAAGGGCTGCTAGGGCTGGGACGGTGAAAATAACAGGGGATTTTAACTACACAGAAATTTACTGGAGTAATGGCACTGCTGCAGTGTTAATTTTGGCAGCAAATTTCAATTTAGTTTTAGTTAGGGTTGTCCCAATACCACTTTTTTTAGAACCGAGTACAAGTACAGATACTTTTTTTCATGTACTCGCCAATACCAAATACCGATACTTTTTTTAAATGTCATGTGACAGTTTTCAAACCACAATACAGACTAAGGATATTTTCTTTATAAATTCTCTAACTTCTCTAACTAACTCAAGACATTATAAAAGAATAAAAATGAGTAAAAATTAATAAAAATGTTTTATTTGCTTGTCACGCAGTAGTAAAAAACTCAAAGAATTTTCACAGAACATGTTGATAAATACAAAAAAAGTACCGGCAGAAGCATCGGGAGCATTTGCCCGAGTACAAGTACTCCCGCAAATACCGATACCGATACCGATACTAGTATCGGTATCGGCACAACCCTAGTTTTAGTCTTCGTTTTAGGACTATAATGGCATTTTAGTTTTAGTCCCATTTTAGTCTTCTGCAATTGTTTTAGTCGTGTTTAGTTGACCAAATCTCCAGTACATTTTAGTCAACTAAAATCTAATGGGTGTAATTAAAGCGGAGTTCCACCCAAAAATGGAACTTCCGCTTAACCCACTCTTCACCCCCTTACATGCCACATTTGGCATGTAACTTTTTTTTTGGGGGGGGGGGGGAGTGGGGGCTTCAGGAGGAGTGGGACTACCTGTCCCACTTCCTCCTTCCGCCGAGGGGCTGGTAAGGCGATTAGCTTAATCGCCTTACTGCAGCCCCTCCCTGTAGGCGATCGCCTGGGACACGTCACAGGCGATCGCCTGTCCAATGGGACTGCGCAGCACCGTTCGCGCATGCGCAGTGGGTGCCCGGCCGTGAAGCCGAAAGCTGTCACGGCCGGGTGCCCACACTTGAAATGAAGACGCCGGCCGGGGAGGGAGGGAGAGGAGCGGAGCCCCGGCCGGCGCGACGCTGGAACCATGGAGAAGGTATGTTTATTAAAAGCCAGCAGCTACACTTTTTGTAGCTGCTCACTTTTAACCACTTAAGGACCGCCTACTGAACATTTACGTCAGCAGAATGGCACGGCTGGGCACATCAACGTATATATACGTTGGTTTCTAGTACTCAGCCGTGGGTCACGGGCGCGCGCACCCGTGACCCGGTCCAAAGCTCCGGGACCCGCGGACCCAATCGCCGCTGGAGTGCGGCGATCGGTCCCCGGAGCTGAAGAACGGGGAGAGCCGCGTGTAAACACGGCTTCCCCATGCTTCACTGTGGCCACAGCATCGATCACGTCATCCCTGTTATAGGGGGACGTGATCGATGACGTCACACCTACAGCCAAACCCCCCTACAGTTGTAAACACACGCAGGGAACACACAAATCCTACAGCGCCCCATTGCGGTTAACTCCCAAACTGCAACTGTAATTTTCACAGTAAACAATGCAATTTAAATGCATTTTTTGCTGTGAAAATAACAATTGTCCCAAAAATGTGTAAAAATTTTCCGAAGTGTCCGCCATAATGTCGCAGTCACGAAAAAAAAAAAAACGCTGATCGATTAATAATTAATAAAAATGCAATAAAACTATCCCTTATTTTGAAAATGCTATAAATTTTGCTTATTGCAATTTTTTTTTTACCAAAAACAGGTAGAATAATACGTAATCGGCCTAAACTGAGGGGAAAAAAAATTATATATATTTTGAGGGGATATTTATTATAGCAAAAAATAAAAAATATTGCATTTTTTTCAAAATTGACGCTCTATTTTTGTTTATAGCGCAAAAAATAAAAAACCGCAGAGGTGATCAAAGATGCCAATTTTGTTTGGGAGCCACGTCGCACGACCGCGCAATTGTCAGTTAAAACAACGCAGTGCCGAATCGCAAAAAGGGGCAAGGTACTTTAGCAGCATTTTGGTCCGGGTCTTAAGTGGTAATGACCATAAAAAAAGGCTGGAACACCAGTTTAAATTGTAATGCATTAGTTAACATGTCTCTACAATTTCTAAACATTATATACTGCTGGAGTGAAAAATCGAATATGTTATGATTTATGGTATTGCGGTATGAACATGCACAACAGACCAGTGTTAATCTAAAATGTAGTCTAATGCCACGTACACAGGAACGGTTCGTCTGATGATCAGAAGAACCGATCGCGTGTGTGGGCCCCATCGTTTTTTTATCCATCGGTGAAAAAACTAGGAACTTGTTTTAAAATTATCTGTGGGTACGTCCATCGGTTAAAAATCCTTGCATGCTCAGAATCAAGTCGATGCATGCTCGGAGGCATTGAACTTCATTTTTCTCAGGAGGTCGTTGCGTTTTACTATCGTTTTTTTAACCAATGGTGTGTAGGCATGACTGATGAAAGTCAGCTTCATCGGATATCTGATGAAAAAAATCCATCAGACCGGTTTCATCAGATGAACCGATCGTGTGTACAAAGCATTAGTCCTTTGACTAAAATGCCATTTTAGTTTTAGTCATATTTTAGTCATCTCAATTGTTTTAGTCGTATTTTAGTCAATTAAAATAGTATTCATTTAGTTGACTAAAATGTTTTAGTCGACGAAATTAACACTGCACTGCTGGGACAGTTAAAGGGCAAAAATTGACAAACCTATTACAGGACAATTTTATGGTTCATTTTATTGAGGCCCCAACTAGGAATGGTGCTCTGTTGGACCTGGAGAGCTTATTACTAATGTTCAGATAAAAGGAACACCTGAGTAGGAGTGATTATAACATGATTTCATTTGAGGTTAGCTGTAAGCAAGAAATACATTACGGGGGGAAAAAAAAACACACACACTTAAAATCAAGAGCAAATTTTTCAATAATGACGGCTGCTCTCCAGGACTTAAACTGGGAGGGAATACTGCATCGATAAACAGAACAGAAATGTAAATTCTTCAAAAAGAAGGTCCATAACCTCACTGCAAAGTATATTCCCATGGGCAATATGTTTCAAAGGCTAAAAATAAAACCTATGTGGCTCATGGACAAAGTTAAAAAAAGATATAAACAATAAGAAAAGGGCTTTAAAAAAAAAAAATCTAAAAAAAAAACAAAAAAAAAAAAATGAAGAAACACTAGTGTTGTTAACTGTTACAAAGAATTTAAACATAATATGTAAAATGGAAATCAAGGATGCAAAAATTCTAAACGAAACGACAAATTGCAAAAGATAGAACAAACCCCAAAAAATTCTTCAAATATATCAATAGTAAAAAAGGTCAGGTCTGAGCATGTAGGCCCTTTACAAAAAAATCTAGAGTGCGAGACTGGGGACAAAGAGAAGGCCAATTAGGCCAATTAAATTATCTTTCTTCAGTTCTGTACAAAGTAGCATGGGGGAGCTCATGTCCATAATGGGGATGGTAGTGACACAGCACCAAAATAATCCAAAATGGCTCAAAAGTGATATGGTCCAAAAATATTTAGACAGAATAAAGGTGGATAAAGCACCTGGACCTGATGGCATCCACCCACAGATCCTAAAAGAGTTGAGCTCTGCAATTTCAAAGCCAATGTATCTAATTTTTAGGGACTCATTAATGACATGAATAGTACCACTAAATTGGCGCAGGGCGAACGTGGTGCCTATATTAAAAAAAAAAAAAAAAGGAACAAAGTCTTTACCAAGTGACTATAGACCTGTTAGTTTAACTTCTTTAGTTGGGAAGATACTGGTGCATTCAATAACCAACCACATGGATGAGTTCTTGCTGGAAAAAAAAGAATTTAAGCAACAGACAGCATGGATTCATGAAAGACCGAAGTTGACAGGCAAACCCAATTTATTTTAATGAAGAGGAAAGTAAAACTTTGGACAGAGGGGTGGCGGTGGACATGGTATACTTGGATTTTGCAAAAGCGTTCAATACAGTTCTGCACAGACGGTTCATGTGTAAAGGTAAAGTCTACAGAATTGGAAATATAAGTTTGGAAATGGATAGGAAATGGATAGGAAATGGATAGAAAATGGTCTAAAAGACAGAATTCAGATAGTAGTGGTTAATGATTCTTACTCTGAATGGTCTAAGGCAGGGTTTGACAAATTTGCTTGGAATCTAGGAGCCAGCTAAAAAAGTTAGGAGCCTGAAAATGCACCCCGTCCCGACGAGCTCACACGCAGAAGCGAACACATACGTGAGTAGCGCCCGCATAGATAAACGATATTCAAACCACATGTGAGGTATCGCCGCGATCATTAGAGCGGGAGCAATAATTCTAGCGCTAGACCTCCTCTAACTCAAAACATGCAACCTGTAGTGTTTAACTGCTTGCCGACCAGCCGTCGTCATTTTACTGTGGCAGGTCGGCTCTCCTGGGCGAGAGCCCGTAGCTCTACGTCGGCTCGCGCGCCCCCAAGTTCGGCGGGTACGATCGCCGTCGGGCACCCGCGATTGCTCGTTACAGAGCGGGGACCAGGAGCTATGTGTGTAAACACACAGCTCCCAATCCTGTCAGCGGGGGAAATGCTGATCTTCTGTTCATACAATGTATGAACAGAAGATCAGTGATTTCCCTCAGTGAGTCCACCCCCCCCATACAGTTAGAACACATCCAGGAACATACTTAACCCCTTCCCCGCCCACTAGTGTTAACCCCTTCACTGCCAGTGGCATTTTTATAGTAATCCAATGCATTTTTATAGCACTGATCGCTATAAAAAATGCCAATGGTCCCAAAAATGTGTCAAAAGTGTCCGCCATTTCAAAATAGTCGCTCTATTTTTTGTTTATAGCGCAAAAAATTGAAACCGCAGAGATGATCAAATACCACCAAAAAAAAGCTCTATTTGAGGGGAAAAAAAATTACGCCAATTTTGTTTGGGAGCCACGTAGTACGACCGCGCAATTATCAGTTAAAGCAATGCAGTGCCGAATCACAAAAAGTGCTCTGGTCATTGGGCAGCAATATGGTCCGGGGGTTAAGTGGTAAACATCGCCTATGGAGATTTTTAATGGGTACAAGTTTGTCGGCATTCCACAAGTGGACGCAATTTTGAAGCGTGACATGTTGGGTATCAATTTACTTGGTGTAACTATCTTTCACAATATAAAAAAAAATTGGGATAACTTTACTGTTTTTTTTTGTTTTATTATTAAAAAATAAGACAAGTATTTTTTTCCCAAAAAAGTGCCTTTGTAAGACCGCTTCGCAAATATGGCATTACAGAAATTATTGCAACGATCGTCATTTTATTCTCTAGGGTGTTAGCATAAATAATGTGTGGGGGTCCTAATTAGAGGGAAGGAGATGGCAGTGAAAAATTACACATTAGAATTGCTTTTTAACTTGTAATGCCAATGGCCACCACCAGATGGCGCCAGCTCACAGAAGGAAGAGCTTGGGACTTCACAAGGCCGCAAAGCCGCAGAATAAATTACCGGCCGATCCTGTGCCTCCGTGCGCCCCCCACCTACCGGCCACGGCTTTGCAGCCTTGTAGGCCACAAAGCCACGGCCTCAATTACCGGCAGGCGCCAGGTCACAATTTCTTGTCGTAATTGCGACCTGGCACCCGGATATTGTCGACCCCCTGGTCTAAGGTCATCAGTGGTGTACCCCAATGTTCAGTGCTGGGTCCCTTACTTTTTAATATATTTATAAATGATATTGGGTCTGAGATCAAAAGTAACATTTCTGTTTTTGCAGATGACACCAAGCTATGCAGTGGAATAACGTCCTTGCAGGATGTCTCCAATTTACAAGCCGACCTCAATGCTCTGTCTAATTGGGCGACTAAGTGGCAGATGAGGTTTAATGTTGATAAATGTAAAGTTATGCACTTAGGGGCTAAGAATATGCATGCATCATACATGCTAGGGGGAGTACAACTGGGGGGGATCTGTAGTGGAGAAGGATCTGGGGGTTTTAGTTGATCATAAGCTCAATAATGGCATGCAATGACAAGCTGCGGCTTCCAAAGCGAGCAAAGTCCCTTCTCGTATTAAGAGAGGTATTGACTCCAGAGAGCAATATCATTTTTCCCCTGTTGAAATCATTAGTAAGACCTCATCTGGAATAAGCAGTTCAGTTTTGGGCATCAGTTCTCAAAAAGGAGATCGGGGAACTGGAGAAAGTTCAGAGAAGTCCAACCAAACTGATAAGAGGCATGGAGGAGCTTAACTATGAGGAAAGATTAGAAGAACTAAAAAATTACCTCATCTGGTTAGATGGGAACCAGATTTGGATGATGTGTAGCTCTCAAAAGAATAAGCTGGTCCTTAAAGGGACACTAAAGTCAGGACTTTTTTTTTTTTTTAAATAACAAACATGTTATACTTACCTCCACTGTGCAGTTCGTTTTGCACAGAGTGGCCCGGAAAGCTGTCTTCTGGGGTCCCTCGGCAGCTGTCTGGGCTCCTCCTCGCAAAAGCTTTCCATCTTCATGCGAGGGCGCTCGCACGGTGGAAAGCTTTTGCGAGCCATAGCCGCCGACTGCATCACTCGGCTCCGCCCCCATCTGGGAACCGAAGAGGATGACGTGGACGCGCCCGGGAGTTTCGAACGGTAAGGTAAGTAAAACGGGGACGGTGCTGTGAGATTTTTTTTTACCTTAATGCATAGGATGCATTAAGGTAAAAAAACTTTTACCTTTACAACCCCTTTAATGCTACCAAATCATAAACACTTCCATTTTTGAAGCCAACTATAAAAGTGCTCTTAAGATGGAATATGGCATCCATGAGAAAACAAAAATATACTAAATTCCGGGCTGTGGAAAAAGTCAGTGTGCTGTTGATCTAAATGGGTTTCTAAAAAATAAAGAATGGATACACTTGTGTGTGTGATAAATACAACATATGTGCTGTGAATACCATCTCATTATGAGCTGCAGCTGAAACAAGGCAATTAACGTATACAGATCGTTGCCCACTACCCAAATCCTTCTCATACACATACTGTACCAATACAAGATTGCATATAACCAAGTGTCCATCAAACAAACTTCTGTAGGTTAAAATAAAAATATCTCATTAAGTTTTTTTTGAGCGTAAACCAATTTTGCTAAAGTTTTTAATAAACTGAACAGGGTGGGTTTTATTTAAATCACTAGTAAAAAGGCTTGATTTAGGGGCGTGGTCTGGAGCCGCATGGAGTAGGACGTGCAGAGTGAGAGCTCCGCTCGAGACTCATCCTTTTGCCTGATCCTTGGGGCTATTCTCCCCGCAAACAGCTACGAAGACAGCTGTTGAACCCTGCTACCCCCCTGCACAGCTATGTCTCCCACTAAGAGGTCTGGGGCGATCGCCAAACTCGACAAATACCGCCACGAGGAGCGGGACTCTGAGGAGGAAGATGGCGTGGCCTCGCTCCCTGAAGAGACTGAGCGGCCCTCCGACGATACGGCCCGGGTGCTGGAGGCCATAGCCGTCTGCCAGACCACACTCACCTCCAGGATCGAGGAGGTGAAGATTGACGTCTCCCTCATCCGCCAAGACCTGCACAAGCTGCGAGAGCGGGTGTCCGAAACTGAACGCCGCGTCGGCCACGTGGAGGAGGGCCTGCACCCGTTGCAGATCACCACCGAGCAGCTTCAATATCAGCTGAACGCGGTTCTCTCCAAGCAGGACGACATGGAGAACCGCCTCCGAAGATGCAACCTTCGCTTCGTGGGGCTCCCCGAGAGGTCCGAGGGAGCGGACCCCCCGACGTACCTGGAGAACCTGCTGGTCAAGTCCTTCGGAAGGGAGGCCTTCTCCTCCACCTTCGTGGTGGAGCGCGCCCACCGCCTTGCAGCCAAGCCCCCGCCTGTTGGAGCCCCGCCGAGGACCTTCATTGCCAAGTTTCTCAACTACCGCGACCGTGATACCATCCTCCGCCTCACCCGTGAGAAGGGCAACATCCCAATCGGCAATACGACAGTGGCGGTGTTTCCGGATTTCTCCGCGGAGGTCCAGAAGAAGAGAGCGTGTTTCACAGAGGCCAAACGGCAGCTCCGTGCACATCATCTGCCGTATGCGATGCTCTACCCAGCGCGGCTCCGGGTGGTGTGCGACGGGAGGGCTCAGTTCTTTGAAGACCCACGGTGCAGGCCTAGTCCTACGCTTCCCACCCCCTGCCGTAACTGCTGACCGTCCGGAGCCGGGAGCCCCTTGCCTGCCAGCGGCATCTACATATCCTTCGGCTACTCTGGAACCGTGAGTTAAACCCCAGCAATGTTGTGCCTTTGCCTCCACTCCCCTACCCTTGACTGCTAGCTGGGGGCCCTGCTCCTCTCCCCCTCTTCCCTGCCTGATACCCAGTCTCCCTTGCCCCTGGTCTACCCCCCGTAGCCCCTTGTTATACCCTATATGTCTCGAGCGGCTCATCTGCACCCGTATCCCCCGTGATAGGATACCCCCCCTACTTAACTGTGTGCTTTTCAGCTTTTTGTTCGCCCCCCTGACTTTGGTGATTGGGTGGGCCACGGAACTTCCATGTCACCCCTGACTGTCACCAATTTACAGAAGTTTCCCTGGCCGGCCTTCGCCCCCCCGTCTGCGGAGGGTGGCGGTGCGTTAGCTCTGCTATGCTGGTCCAGTGTTTTTGCAGAGAGTTTTGTAGCTAATCGTTTTTTTTGTTTAAAGTGTACCGTATATGATGTTTTACTGGGATTGCAATTTCTTGTTGATGTGTTATATGTACTATGTGAAATGTGTCACTTTGCTATATGTACCATCCGCGGCGTGTTCTCCCATTGGGACACAGCCGCACACAATCACCCCCCCCCCCCCTCCCAACATGGCCTCCTTAAAAATTATGACCTGGAATGTCCGGGGATTGGGTGAGCGCTCTAAGAGAGCTGCTGTCCTCTCCCACCTCAAACTGCAGCGGGCAGACATCTCTGTCCTAGTCGAGACTCATCTCGTTGGCCAGAAACAGATGTGCCTTGAAAAACCCTGGGTGGGATGGGTATACCAAGCCCCACACACCTCTAATTCCCGTGGGGTCGCAGTTCTCATAGCCAGATCGGCACAGTTCCAACTACACACGTTGCAGTCGGACCCCCAGGGCCGGTTCCTGTTCCTACACGCCACCATAGGGGGCTTGGAGATCCTTCTCCTGGCCTTCTATATCCCCCCCCCCATTCCAGTTCACTGCACTTCAACAGGGGGTGGCCTTTATGGCTCAACACCCCTCGGTGCCCGCCGTTTGGGCAGGGGATTTTAACATGGTCATTGCCCCTGACCTGGACAGGACTGGCCCAGCCGCTCCACTACACCCCCCACTGGGTGTCACACGGTTTGGCAAGTTCCTAACAGAATTTGCCCTCACAGACACATGGCGATACAAGCACCCGACACAACGAAGCTTCCCCTGCTTCACCCCTTCTCGCTCAACAATGTCCAGACTTGACCTTATCCTCCTCACCCCCCCCCCTCCTCCCCCAACTCCTAGACGCAGGTATCGATACCAGAATACTCTCCGACCACTCCCCGTGCTGGATCACGCTGAGACTGCCGACCCCACCTTCGGCTCGGCCCTGGCGACTGAACCCCTTCTGGCTATCCGTCCTCTCGGACTTGGATGCTGTCCAATCCGAGTGGGACTACTATTTCCGAACATATATCGGCTCGGCTCCGCTGGGTCCTGTATGGGAGGCCTTTAAAATGCATGCCCGACTGATACTCTCCACGCGAATTAACAGATACAAAGCCACCTCTAAGCTACTGATCCGCCAGGCGGAGGATTGCTTAGACACGCTTGAGCAGACCTTCCAGGCTAACCCGACTGCGGCCAACGCGTCTCAGCTACGACTGCAGACCAGACTTACAAACCAGCTGCACCTTGAGAAGGCCAAACAGGGTATATTCTTCAGCAAACAACGCACATACGAACACAGTGAGAGAGCAGGCAGGCTCCTTGCCTACATGGCCCACCTTGATCACAAACCCCCGGTAGTGGTGTCCCTCCGTGCAGCATCTGGGGATGTGCTAGCGGACCCTGATCTGGTGGCCGAGGAGTTTAGATCCTTTTTTTCGGGCCTCTACTCCTCCACTGCCAGATACTCATGCGATGAACTCTCCACATTTCTGCAGGATCTCGCCTTTCCCACACTCTCCCCCGACCAGATTGCACTGCTTGAAGCTCCCATCACCGCAGACTGTGTGGCAGATGCCATGGCACAGCTCCCCACGTCCAAAGCGCCGGGCACGGACGGGCTCCCCCTCGAATTTTACAAACGATTTGGTGAGACCCTTGTCCCCAAACTCGCCCAACTGTACAACCACATATATGACACAAACTCCCTCCCGAAGTCCATGAGCAAAGCCCTCATAGTCTTAATCCCTAAGCCAGGCAAGGACCCGATGCTCCCCGAGTCCTACCGCCCCATCTCCTTACTCCAACTCGATAGCAAGATCTTAGCCAAAATCCTAGCTCTGCGCCTCAACAAGGTAATCCTTACACTAGTACACCCTGACCAGACCGGATTCATGCCCAACAAAAACACAGCCTTCAATCTTAGAAGATTGCACATGAACCTACAGGCCAGACATTCGGATGTGGGTTCCAGGGTGGTGGTCAGTCTTGACGCCGCTAAGGCATTTGACTCTGTTGAGTGGTGCTACCTCTGGGAATGCCTCCGCAAATTTGGCTTCGGCCCAAACTTTATTAAATGGCTCCAACTCTTGTACCAGGCCCCCACAGCGCGCGTCCAAGTCAACGGCAGGATCTCACCCCCCCTTCCCACTCACCCGCGGCACTCGCCAAAGCTGCCCCGTGTCACCCTTGTTATACGCCCTCGCTGCTGAGCCCCTCGCTATGGCTCTCAGAAACCATGCGGGAGTCAGGGGTCTCCGATGCGGTCAGACGATCGAGAAAGTCAGTCTCTATGCGGATGACATGCTCCTGTACCTTGCAGACGCCGGCCCCTCGCTCCAGGCAGCCCTCCAAATCATAACAGACTTCGGAGCATTCTCAGGGTTACAGATAAACTGGGCCAAATCTCACATACTGCCCTTAGACCTGGGTGCTCCCACTAGTGAACAAGCTGCCCTCCCCCTTGTCAGAGCGAACACCATTAAATACCTGGGTGTCCAGGTCTCCAGATCCCCCCTTGACTACATTGCACTTAATGTTGAACCCCTATTTCAAGTCCTTAAAACTAAGACACAGACCTGGTCCCGTCTCCCCCTAGGGGTCATGGGACAAATTAATCTGGTCAAGATGATCCTTCTCCCTAAGCTACTTTATGTCTTTTGGCAGGCCCCGCTGTACATCCCTATACGCACATTCAGAGCCATGGAGTCTATCCTTAACTCATTTATCTGGGGTCCCTCCCGGCACAAGCTGTCGTGGAGGGCCCTGAAATGCCCAACCAACCGGGGCGGCGCCTCTGTTCCCGACCTCTTTCTCTACTACCTAGCGTCCCAGCTATCTCATTTTTTTTACTTTAATCTCATAGACAAGGAACGGTACGCCGCGCTGGTTTGCTCCCAGGTCCCCGGTCCGGTGTCACACCCCTTCCAGATTCTATTCTGCGGACCCCGCGGCCCCTCCCCAACGGGTGACAGGAAACACATGCTCTTCCACCACTGCAAAGTCTGGCAACTCACTATGTCCCTTGGCGAAGCACCCTCACCACACTCCCACACACCCCTCTGGGACAACTCGCAGCTGCCCGAGCTGACCACCGTTCCCGACCACGGCCTGTGGATTGCGAGGGGTATCATATACCTCTCCCAGGTCGTGGCCCGCAGGTCAGTTAGATCCTTCCAATCCCTCAAAGACACGTTCGACCTGCCCAACCACATGTTCTTTCGATACCTCCAACTCAGACACGCACTCAACACACAGTTCGGGAGCGGTGTTCCTGCTCTCGAGGTCCCGTTGCCAGTGGACCTTGTCCTTGGCAGGGATCCCAAAAAGCTGATCTCCCTGCTCTACACCTATCTCCTGGCTCCTCCGGCCGCCGTGGCTGCCCGTCAGCTAAAATCCCGATGGGAGCCTGACCTGGGCGCCATGTCGGCTGAGGACTGGGAGGAGGCCCTAGCTAACTGCAGCGTCGTCTCCCCCAAGCTCTCTGATCGCCTCACCCACTTATACATTCTACATCGCTCCTACTTAACGCCCCACCGCATCTCCAAATACAGACCTGGCCACAACCCCAATTGTCCTAGCTGTAACCACCCCAACGCCACCTTCTTTCACCTCCTCTGGTCATGCCCCTGCATGCAGGGATACTGGTCTCAGGTGGTCCGCTTCCTTCACGATCGCATGGGCTCCCCTGTATCCCTCTGCCCCCGCCAGTGTTTACTCGGCCTCCTTTCCCTGTCTGAGGCCGAAAAGTATCTACAAACATTTTTGCAAGAGACATTATTCCTTGCTAGGCTTCAGATAGCGAGGACATGGCTGAGGGGACCCCCTCCCACGCTACAGCAGTGGATTAGAACTGTTAACGATACTCTGCCCCTTAAAAAACTACTTTACGTCCACAGGGGATGCCCAGATAAATACTACAAGGTATGGAACAGATGGCTGGGGACTGCTTCCACCTGCAATGTGGGGGCCTAGCCGCGCCCCCCCGGACCGACCCAGCAGCCTCCCCCCCCCCTCCTTTTTCCTAACCCGATTTTTTTTTATATACATTTTTCCTGCACTGCAATGAACATATACATGTATTGTCCTCCTTTGTTATGCCCATGTACGCATCAGCACTTTACAAACCGTAGATGTAGTGCATGTTGCACTTTATATGCGTTACTGTATGTTTTATTCATGCTCAATAAACGTTGTTTTGATTTATAAAAAAAAAAAGGCTTGATTTAAATCATTTTTAATCGCTTGCCAACCAGCCGCCGTATAACTGTTATACGGCGGCAGGTCGGCTTAACTGCGCGAGATCACGTAATATTACGTCATCTTGCGAATCAGCCAATAGGGGTGCGTGCCACCTGAGGTGCCCGCACCCTCCTGGTTCCGACGCGTGTGCCCGGCGGGCGCGATCTCCGCCGGGCACCCGCAAAAGCTCGTTACAGAGCGAGAACCGTGAGTGTAAACACACAGCTCCCGGTCCTGTCGGGGGGAGAAATGCCTGATCGTCTGTTCATACAATGTATGAACAGCGATCAGTCATTTCCCCAAGTCAGTCCCACCCCCCCCCTTCAGTTAGAACACACAGGGAACATAATTAAACCCTGTAGCGGTCACCACCGCTTACGACCTTCCATCCAACCACGACAAGCTTATCCGACACACCAACAACCAGGCAGACATGATCCATTCCATTTCCCAGAATAAATGAGACTGCGCTTCGTTCTCTAGTTTCCAAAATGTATGAATGAATTTATTGGTTTCCTTAGCTTGCTTATATCCAGTACAGCATAATACAGTTAATCAC
The DNA here is from genome assembly GCA_029574335.1 of Rana kukunoris. Taxonomy (NCBI): domain Eukaryota; kingdom Metazoa; phylum Chordata; class Amphibia; order Anura; family Ranidae; genus Rana; species Rana kukunoris. Next base: position 235,445,907 of record CM056052.1, on the reverse strand, counting down.
AGAACAATGCAATCTCCACCCCCCTTCACACCATGGGGGGCTTCAATCACACTCTAAAAGGCATTCAGGTAAGCTAACCATGTAGACCAGTCGGCACCGCATCTTCAATAGAGTTCAATTAACCTTTAATAATAACACAGACATCTAGTTGAATAAGTTCTCTAGACAGCTTTATCACACAATGGCAGAGTCTTGTGAGAGTGGGTGCAATCCACACCTTCAATGGAATGTCTTTACAGTGAAAAGCCAACACCTTAAGATATTTCAATAGCCTATTATACAAAGGGATGTGTCACTGTGTTGGTAACCTGGTCTCAAGTCCACATGAACCACTTTCGTAATATTCCAGTCCTGCAATATGAATTATTAATAATGTCCCATCTCATGTAATATGAATTATATATCAGACAGGAGGCTCATATCTATGCATTAATCTTTCTTTATTAATGCTCACAGCAGAATCTATTTCTAATAACTCAATGTAAAACAAAAACTTTTAAACGAGACTACCACTCTCAGCAGTCCATATAACCTCTAGCCACGCCCCTGACAGTGACCTCCATAAAAGGGGCTGTCTGTGAAGGTTCCTCCTCTTTCTTTCTGCTCACAGACAGATAAGTACTTGGCTTGTAACGTTTCATTGTTAGGGAGTACAGGGGGCCTTTTTCTGCCCCCTGTTACTTCTTTATTGTTATTTCTTATTGTTATTTCTTATTGTTTATTTCTAGGTTTTATGTACTTCCTAGTTTTTTCCCCTACTGCTTTGCAGTACATTCGTTTTTTTCCCAGCCCTCCAGCTGTTGCTCTGAGGGCTAATGCTGTCTCTTTCTTTTTTAACGTTCTTGCGGCATTGCGCGGAGGTCGGGGGGTCTTGCTTCCCCCTTGTCAGCGTTGTTCGCCGGACATTGACTCCCCTCCGCTCTGTGTGCGCCTTGCCTGGCGCTCTGTCAGTCGCCGCCATTTCCTCCCCTTCTCCCTCAGACAGCGGCGCGCGTACGGGGGGCGGAGCTTCCGACGCTCGCCAGTCCAACCAATCAGCGCCCAACGGCCGTAGTCTCGCGAGACTTCGTTCCCGGGCCGCTGGAGGTCTCAGGCTCTCTCCCTCTCCGTCACCACTCGGCGCCGACGGTGAGGAGGATAGGATCGGAGCCTGTTGACCCTTAAAAACTACAGTTTTTGTTAGGTAAACGGGTGTATACCCGTGACCAATCTAAATACTATCTCCGGCGCTGCTGACACCTATAGTCTTATTCTGCCCAAATCTGTACACTGTTAGCCTGCTTCCTTTTCATAATGTCTTTTACTGCCATGGCTGATCTTAACCAACTGTCCCCCAATGGGGACATCCCCTCAACAGGCATTTCCCACACCCTAAGTGCTACACAACTTCAGGACATTATCCAAATGTCCATACAAGCTGCCCTGGCCTCTACTACCCCATCTGCCTGGACCCAGCAACCCGCAAATACCCCACTAATACCGCCCCAGAGCGGTGAACCGCCTATAAAAAAGGGTAAGGCCTCGCATAAAAGGAAACACACCCTGGCGGTGCATGACTCCCCGGCAGGGGAAGTAAACAATTTGCTACAGGTAGCCCCCACCACGGTCTACCATCCCCAGCCTCAACCAGATATTTCTCGACCCCTGGACCCCAGGGAGATTTCACAAAAGGGGTATAAAACCATTAGAAGGGCTAAACCGGACTCAAAACGAGGACTCCTCAGAGGACGACTCGGCCAACCCTTCTGGATCGGAGGTATCAGAGTCCGGGTCCTATATTGAAGATGCTGGGGCTATGGCGCTCGACACAGTCGCCACTCCTGCCACACAGGACGAGGTCCTACTGGACGCTCTTGGAGAACCTTTTTTCCACCCAGACGCATTTATTCACCCGCGTTCTGGAGAATGGTCGCCTCTGCCACACGTTGCACAATTCGTGGAACTTTGGGCTAGGAAGTCCTTGGATAGAAATGGCCGTAACAAATTAAGGGCTGAATGCCCCAGACCCTCCATACCTAAGAAGGTTGTGGCCACCCCAGAGGTGGACCCGGTCTTAATAAAATACCTCCTAAAGACGGGAAAATTTCAAAAGAAGGGCATCGAACGCTCCTTCCGAGCCATACAAGACCGCGTTCTGGACCTTATGGGTCCACTGACAAAAATCCTGAACCTTTCCGAACAGGCTGCGGCTTCTGGACAACCAGTTGACCTCCCACAACTCAGGGGTTGGGCACAAAGAGCCCTATGCCTAGCTGGCACCGCCAACACGGCTTGTTCGGTGGAAAGACGCAGGTCGATTCTCATGCGACTAGACCCCCAGTTATCACACCTGGCGGAAACCGAACACGGCCCGTCGGCCGAGGGCATGCTCTTTGGTGACATGGTGATCAAGGACATAAATAAATTTGTAGGACTATTCACCAGTCTAGACAAGGCCCAAAACTCCTTAAGGAGAACCGGGACCAACAAGGTTTTTAACAGGGCCGGCAGAAATAGAGGCCGTTCCACTTCCTACAGGCCGCAAGGCAGACCCTTTGCTCAATTTCAGTACCAGGCTCCATCCTATACCACCTCGGTGGCGCAACCTGCACCCTTCTTTCCTCCCCGAGGCAGACCCTGGCGTGGACGTGGTGGACGCGGTTACCCCCCATCCCGACCTCCTACTGGTGAGTATGCCTTACACCACACTCAATTACATTCCTGTGGGGGGACGTCTGAGGTATTTTATCCAAGCCTGGTCTGCGATTACGGCAGACGCATGGATTTTACACTCAGTAGCGGGTTTCACTATAGACATACTATCCCCACCGCTTCTCAACATAATTCCCCCTCCCATTCGGTTCGCAAGACAAACCGGCCTTCTCATAGACAAAGAAATACGAGACCTGCTGACCAAGCAGGCAATTGTAGAAGTAAACCCCCTTTCCCCAGGCTTCATAAGCAACCTGTTCCTGGTTCGCAAGAAAGGGGGAGGTTACCGACCGGTGATAAACCTCAGGGACCTAAACCAGTATGTCGAGTATCGACATTTCAAGATGGAGGGAATCCACTTCCTCCGAGACCTTCTCCACCCTGGAGACTGGCTCGTGAAGGTGGATCTACAAGACGCATACCTTACGGTCCCCATACACCCCGAATCGCAACACCTACTTCGTTTCCCGTGGAGAGGCAGGATGTGGCAATTTACTTGCCTTCCGTTCGGCCTGTCGTCCGCCCCCTGGTGTTTCACCAAACTCATGAAACCAGTGGTGGCAGCACTCAGAAGCAGAGGGGTACGTCTGATTATCTATCTAGACGACATCCTCCTCATGGCCTACTCCAAGAGTCAAGCCCTCCTCCACATGTCTTGGACCATATCCCTATTACAAAAGCTGGGCTTTCTTATCAATCACGGGAAGTCCATTTTGGTCCCATCCCAACAGATGGAGTTCTTGGGCTTTACGGTAAACACCGTTCAATCTACCCTCAGTCTCACCAAATCCAAACTTACCCTTATTCGCAAGGAGATTCGTACAGCTCTACGCAGGGGCCACCTTTCCCTCCGTACACTAGCGCGTCTGGTGGGCTTGCTGGCGGCCTCCATCCAGGCCATCTTTCCGGCCCCACTGCATTACAGGGCCCTCCAGAGGCTCAAAATTATGCACCTGAGATACTCAGACGAGATCCCTCTCTGCCAGGAGACTACCGAGGAACTGAGATGGTGGCTTTAACATGCCGTTGAATGGAACGGCAAAACCATCTTCAACCCCAGCCCGGACGTCGTCATAGAATCGGACGCCAGTCGACGGGGCTGGGGCGCCCGATGCGGGACGGCCTCCACAGGAGGGACGTGGTCCGCAACAGAAACCTCTCTTCATATCAATGCGTTGGAACTTTTGGCAGCCCTATTCGCTGTCAAGAGTTTCATGCCTCGTACTTCCACATGCTGTATTCTATTTCGCATGGACAATGTGGCGGCGGTGCAGTATGTCAACCGTTTGGGAGGCACCAAATCCAAAACTCTGGCGTATATCGCAAAGGATTTCTGGCATTTCTGCCTAGCCCACGACATTACCCCCATAGCGGAATACATCCCGGAAATTTCCAACTCGGTAGCCGACTGGAACTCTCGTTATCTTTGCGACTCCAGCGACTGGAGACTGGATCGGTCAATATTTCTTCGATTGCAACGACTCTGGGGACCGCTATCTACAGATCTCTTCGCCTCCCGCCTCAACCACCAACTGCCTCGCTTCTTCAGCTGGAGGCCGGATCCGGAGGCATATGCGGTGGACGCTCTCCGCCAACCTTGGCCGGAGGGAACACATTACGCGTTTCCCCCTTTCCAAATAATTCCCAGGCTTCTCCTACGAATAACCAATCTAGGGGCGACTGTGGTACTGATTACGCCATGGTGGCCGACCCAACCATGGTTCCCTCTGTTACTGGGGATGACGGTAGACCTCCCCAGGCTGATTCCCCATTTTCCTCACCTTCTCACCAATCCGAGCGGGAATTTTCACCCCCTGGTCCTGGGGAACAACCTACCACTTCTGGCGTGGTTAGTGTCGGCATCCCGGTCCCAGATAGAGACCTTTCAGAATCAGCTCAGAATCTCCTCACCATGGCCTGGGCCCCCGGGACTAGATCGGCATATCGATCAGCCTGGGGACTCTGGGTTCGTTGGTGTGATCGACAGGTTGATCCCATACAGGCCCCTGTATCACTAGTAGCGAATTACCTGGCAGATTCTTATGAATCCGGCAGATCATACAGCTCTATTAACATCTATCGATCAGCTATCCCAGCCTATCACTGCCCCGTGGATTCTTTGCCAGTGGGCAGACACCCGCTGGTATGTAGACTTTTAAGAGGCGTAAAGTTTCAAACGTCCCCCTAGGCCTAGATACCAAGCGACCTGGGATGTATCCAAGGTGCTTGATATGTTCGCCAGTTGGGGGGACAACGCGGACCTAAGACTTTTATCCATAAAATTAACGTTCCTCCTATGCCTAATTTCCATCAAGAGAGTATCAGACGTTAGGGCTCTGGACATCTCCAGGCGACAATTCTCGCCGCAGGGTGTTGAATTTTCCATTGTACGCAGGACCAAAACCGGTATTCATTCCGTCTTCTATCCTTCCTTCCCTGCTCATCCATTCCTCTGTGTCGTTCGTTGCCTCCAGGCATACGAATCTCAAACCGCTACCCTACGTTCCGCGGACTCTTCTCAACTTCTTGTGTCCTACGTCAGACCTCACCTTCCGGTCTCGTCGGCCTCCCTGGCACGATGGGTGAGGACCGCCATGGAAATGGCGGGGATCGATGTCACCCTATTCGGAGCTCACTCCACCAGGGGTGCTATGGCTACCAAGGTAGTCGTATCAGGAGGCTCTCTTTCAGATCTCTTGAGAGCGGCAGATTGGTCTTCCGAGACCACGTTCCGTCAGTTTTACTTCAGACCACAGGACCACATCTCCTTGTCGATCCTCTCTTAGGGTTACTGTGTATTGTATTTAATCATATCTACATGCTTAAAATTCTAGCTTTGAACTTGCATAGATATGAGCCTCCTGTCTGATATACAATTCGAGATTTTCCTAGCTTGTGACGGAAAATATTGATTATATGATGACAGGAGGCGAGTATCTTCCCTCCCGACCCTCCCTATTACGATTGTTTTTTTTTTTTCATTTCTTCGCAGGTTATTGAGTACCGACCTGGGCCTTACAGGCGGATAATCCAGTTTGGAGAATTATTAAATCCTACCTGCACGTTGGAACGCAGCTCCCTTGAGGATCCTCGTTGGGAATCAGTTTGTTCCGGTAACCCCGTTGGGTCAAGGTTGATGGTTAATTTCCCGTCGAAAGCTGTCGGATGTCGACCGGCCGGTCTGAGTTCCGAAGACACGTTTCTTTTCTCCGTTCGAGTGCCGTTTCTATCTTAAGAGGTCATCGCATCAAGAAAGAGGAGGAACCTTCACAGACAGCCCCTTTTATGGAGGTCACTGTCAGGGGCGTGGCTAGAGGTTATATGGACTGCTGAGAGTGGTAGTCTCGTTTAAAAGTTTTTGTTTTACATTGAGTTATTAGAAATAGATTCTGCTGTGAGCATTAATAAAGAAAGATTAATGCATAGATACTCGCCTCCTGTCATCATATAATCAATATTTTCTGTCACAAGCTAGGAAAATCTCGAATTATGATTCACTATTAGCCACCCTACACCCAAAAGGGCACAGGGTGGATTTCGACCCAAGAGTTATTGTTGCTGCTGGCACAAGAGTATCTCTCATCCTTCCAACGTCTCTGGGTGTCACGGGCCATTCTGTTACAACCCCTTCCTTGCCCCCTTTCCCTGCCAGTGGCATTTTTATAGTAAATCGATGCTTTTTTATAGCACGGATCGCTATAAAAATGCCAATGGTCCCAAAAATGCGTCCGCCATAAGGTCGCAGTACCGATAAAAAAAATAAAAAAACGCTGATCGCCGCCATTACTAGTAAAAAATTAAATAAAAATGCCATAAAACGATGCCCTATTTTGTAGACGCTATAACTTTTGCACAAACCAAACACTTATTGCGATTTTTTTACGAAAGAATACGTATCGGCCTAAACTGGAGGAAAAAAATATTTTTTTATATATATTTTTGGGGATATTTATTACAGCAAAAACTACAAAATATAAATTTTTCTTCTAAATTGTCGCTCTATCTTTGTTTATAGAGCAAAAAATAAAAACCGCAAATACCACCAAAAGAAAGCTCTATTAGTGGGGGAAAAAAAAAAGGACGCCAATTTTGTTTGGGAGCCACGTCGCACAACCGGACACTTGTCAGTTAAAGCGACGCAGTGCCGAATCGCAAAGAGTGGCCCGGTCATTGACCAGCAATATGGTCCGGGGCTGAAGTGGTTAAAGAGCAACTGTCATCTTTGTCCAGCAGCGGCTCCTCCTCTGATCCACCAATAGTTTCATTCACTTTAATGGAATGGCTGGTGATGTGGCAGTGACAAAACAAGGTGAGTGGATGCCCGCCAACAGCGGCTGCCATGATGGAGCTGAAATGACAGACGCTCTATAAATGCAAGGACTTATTCTTGCTAGTAGTTGGAATCTTTATAATTTGCAAACAAAATGAGGGTTTCCGATTTAGAAAAATAAGAAGCTGTCAGGTTAGTAAAACAGTGATATTAGAACAGATTTAATCATACAGTTTTTAATGTACATAGATTTGCAAAACAATGGGATAAAGGAGTATTTCTGCACTCTGTTTTAGATCATGATTACTGTGAAATTGTAAATGCATCAATGCAGTGCATGTTATCTCAGCTTGCATTCATTAAAAGAGTTTACTAAAAATTGAAATATTGCAGAAAATACAGCCTTATGCTACATAATTGAGCTCCATTTTATGCCGAATAAACTAAATTATTAATGCATCTTAAAATAGAAAACTATCTTTAACCACTTGAATTACCGTTTATCGTCAAATGACGGCGACAAATGGGATCTGAATATTTGACGGCATCGTCTTCTCCGGGCACTGGGGGGTGCGCGTGCGCCGATAGCGGCGCGCGCGCGCACCTGAGATGCCGACGCGCATGCCTGGCGGTCGCGATGTCCGTCAGGTACATGCGATCGGCAGTTTTAGAGCAGGGACGTGGAGCTCTGTGTGTAAACACACAGCTCCACGTCCTGTCAGGGAGAGGTGACTGATGCTGTGTCCTTTGTACATAGGGACACATCATTGGTCACCTCCCCCAGTCAGTCCCCTCCCCCCACACAGTTAGAACACACCGAGGATACACATTTAACCCCTTCCTCACCCCCTAGTGTTAACCCTTTCCCTGCCAGTCACATTTATACAGTAATTAGTGTGTTTTTATAGCACTGGTCGCTGTATGAATGGTGAATGGTCCCAAAAATGTGTCAAAAGTGTCCGTCGCAATATCGCAGTCCTGACAAAATTACTATACGCTTATTGCGATTTTTTTTACCAAAAATATGTAGAATACATATCGGCCTAAACTGAGAAAAACATTTTTTTTTTTTTTTTAAATGGGATTTTTATTATAGCAAAAAGTAAAAAATATTATGTTTTTCTTTTTAAATTGTCGCACTTTTTTGTTTATGGCGCAAAAAATAAAAACCGCAGAGGTGATCAAATACCACCAAAAGAAAGCTCTATTTGTGGGGGAAAAAGGACATCAATTTTGTTTGTAAGGCACGTCGCACGACCGCGCAATTTTAATTTAAAGCGACGCAGTGCTGAAAGCTGAAATTTCGCCTGGGCAGGAAGGGGGTATATGTGCCCAGTAAGCAAGTGGTTAAATAGATTTTTGTAAAAAAAAATCTGGAATAAAAAGTTTTTTTTTTTTAATTTTTAAAAAATCTTTGATTTTAACCACTCTGAAACAGAGTCACACTAGGTCTGCCCTTCTTGCCATTTGTTCTATATGTGCGCAAAATGTGAGGTGATGATACCAAGTGGTGAAGAACTACAAAGCCCAGCAGTTCCAATTTATTTGCACTAGTGTTTTCTTTATTCCTATATGCCTGGAGGAGTAAGTTGAGGAAATAGAGAGGAGCAATCAAAACACAACTGAATTCTAGCATTTATTTGTTGGGGTCAACAAAACTTGGTGAGTGGGACCATATGAGGGAGCAAATTGATTTTGCCCTGGTTCACATTGCAGTGATTTGACATGTCAAATTGGCAGCTATTGCCACCGTCCGAATCGGGGCGATGCCGCACCGATTCCCAAAAGTATTTTGGATGATTGTCATGTTGGAATGTCCAAGTACATCCCATGTGCAGCTTCCTGGCTGATGAATGCAAATGTTCCTCCAGTATTTTTTGATAACATACTGCATTCATCTTGCCAACCATTTTGACCAAATTTCCTGTGCCTTCGTAGCTCACACATACCCAAAACATGAGCGATCCACCTCAGTGTTTAACAGTAGGAATGGTGTACCTTTCATCATAGGCCTTGTTGACAACTTCTCCAAATGTAGCGTTTATGGTTGCGGGCAAAAAGCTAAATGTTGGTCTCATTACTCCAAATGACTTTGTGCCAGAAGGTTTGAGGTTCGTCTCTGTGTAGTTTGGCGTATTGTAAGCAGGATAGTTTGTGGCATTTGCCTAGTAATGGCTTTCTTCTGGCTCGACCATGCAGCCAGTCTTTCTTCCAGTGCCTCCTTATTGTGCATCTTAAAAACAGCCTAAGGGTCTGGTATAGATTTTGAGTAGGTGTCCCATACTCATTCACATAGGAGGGCCAGGATTTGGGGGATTAAGATAAGCCCCGTGCCCACAGAACCCCACAACCACCAGCCAGGGTTGCGGGAAAGAGGCCCCCGAAGCACCCCCCCCATGTTGAGGGCATGTGGCATGGCCTGCGTGCTCAGATAGGGGCATGGTATGGTATGGATTTTTTTTGTTTAATGTGAAAGATGTTACGCCGTGAGAATCGTGATCCATCTTCTAAAGCAACAAAAAAAATTTTGATTCTCATTTTAGACAGAATCGTGCAGCTCTACTTCAAACTGGCGTGGACTGCAGGGCCCCAAACAGCCTACCTGATCAGGCCCCCCCAACCACACCCTGTTCCTGCCTCTGACCCCAGCTCGAAACAAAGTGCAGGTTTGTTGCCATTTTGCACATGCATGCGCGACCAAAGTGCGTGTTCACAATTGTGCGAAGGAGGGGGGGCTGTTTAAATATACAGTGTAAATTGTTTTAAAAAAAATTTAAATAAATTAAATGTTTTTTCTTTCACAATTGATGAACATCACTTGTAATAGCATGGGCCAACATCGGTTTGATCAGATGCTCGCTCAATCCGGTAATGGCAATGAAATGATTGGCAGCACAGTGGCCAAGTAGTTAGCGCTTCTTCATGGCAGCACTAGGGTCGTCTGTTCGAATCCCAACTACAACACAACCTGCCTGGAGTTTGCATGTTTTCCCTGTGCCTGCGTGGATTTCCTCCGGGTACTCAGGACGACTCTGAATACTCCAGTTTCCTCCCACATTCCAAAGACATGCTGGTAGGTAATTGGCTCCTGTCTAAATTGGCCCACATATGTATGAATGAGAGTTATGGACCTTAGATTGTAAGCTCTTTGAGGACAGGGACTAATGTGAATGTATAACATATATATGTGAAGCGCTGCATAAAATAACAGCACTATACAAGTACCTGTAAGAAATAAATATATTGATTTACTATCAGTGAATGTTTGGCGCAAGTCACATTCACTTATTTTGCACCTTTACCTCCCATACTGATGGCTATGAGAAGAGCTGTTCATAACAGTGAAGGCAAAGCTCCTTTTTCATATATATGACAATTATTAGAACATTTTCGACATCATAATTATAGGCTCCAACCAGAGTCATAGGATGTGTTTAATGCAATTTACTGCAAACAGCCACATGACTACATATGAATAGTGCTCTTCAGATCTAAACAGTATTGGTTCAGATATCAGCCATGTTAACTTTTAGTTTAATTTTAAATTATTAATTTATTCTTTGTCTTAAACTAATTTACAAATCATCTAGTAGGACTGTGAAACATTTGGCTGCTCCCACGCCGGCACGAGGGTAGAATTGTATTAATAGAAAGCACATCCCTCCATCCTCCTCGTCACTGAGACATTAAATCGGCTGCACAATGAACAACAGCGTTGTGCTCTGAATAATTATTCTCGCTGTGGGCACTGCCAGGCAAGAACACCCACTGCCAGGTCAGGTCCCAAACTGCCAAGCTAGATGCCACATAATCAAAGCAGCGACACGCATAAATAACTGTCAGATCAAAATAACACAAGCCACTGCCAGGGCAACTCTACAAGGCCAGGGGCACAGAAAGCACAAACATTCACACTTCTAACAAGGCTGCTTATTGAATACATTGGCTTATAGATCACAAAATAGTTCTGTCATAATACAATGCTAACTGCCGACACAGGGCCCATTTAAAATAGAAAAACACAAACATTATACTAACTTGACTGCCAACTCACACACCTATTATGTAACATACACAATATATTCATGTTGTCATCTGGCAAAAAAAAACAAAACACTTTATTAGCTGTGTCCACTGCTGACACAGCAGGGTTGATTTTTTAAAGGCAGACAGACTGTGCACTTTGCAAGGTCAGTTGCACTCTTTCCTCAGAGCTTAGCGAATGTGGTATAGCTTTGTAAAGAATATCCAATCAGGTGTGATAAAAAACAACAAAAAAAAACAAACACATCATTTTTGCTTGCACATGAATGAATATGGAAATACTCTGGGGGGAAAAGCATTGGATATATAAATAATTTTTGGGGGGAATGAAAGTGCCTTTAAAAAATCCACCCCAAAGTTAAAATTCTCAAGCTAAATATGCATTCTGAGTCAGCCAGAATACAAATTCCAAATGAAAAGTCAACCTATCTGCGATAACATTTCCTATCTTGGACTATAGAACAGATTTTGCTTTTGCCCCAGCACATCATCAGTTTCTAAAATGTGCATCCAGGCAGAGGAAGATTGGGCGTAAACTTTTAAAGTGTAGGTTCACCTTTACAGTGAACTTAGACAGGTCGCCCTCCACGTCCCCCCCCCCAGACCCGCTGACCTGGACCGCTGAAATATCTGATTCTAATGCCACGTACACACGACCACTTTTTGTGATGAAAAAATGATCGTGTGTGGGCAAAACGTCGTTTTAGGTCTTCTGAAAAACGACAAAAAAAACACGATGGTGTGTATGCAAGTAGTTTTTTAAAATGAAGTTTGAAAAACGTTGTTTTGTTTTGTGAGATAAAAAAAAAAATTAAGTTTTTTTCCATAACAAAAAGTGATCGTGTGTATGCGGCATAAGCCCTAGTAAAATTAAAATGTTCATTTGTGAAAGTCCCGTCCCCCTACCTTTTTGGTTTGTATAAAAAAAGATTAAGGATTTATATTGCAGTTTGTGTTTCCCCTAGGGAGAGTTTTTATTTTTTGTCCTGTGCCCATTGTCACTAAGACTGAAAGGGATGAGAAAGCCAAGTTTTAGGTTTCACCATAACAAAAATCAAGGGAAGAATCTTGCAGTAAGGCTCTTGTCCCCATGACAGCTGTCTAAGAGGCAATTTCCCTCACTTTAAAAAGATTACATCTTACTTATTGTGTCTACTGGGCAGAAAGCCTCCCCAGTGGGAACACCTTTTTCCCACCCCGCCCAGATTTTTTAGGCCCTAAAGACCCAGAAAAAGTAACCTGAACCTACCGTCATGTGACCCCCCTGTCTGTCCATGGACAACAGAGAAAAGGATTTTACAGGGAGTACAAAAAAAAAAACAGATTTTATCTTTTCGTTCATGGACGGACACAGCTTCCTTAAATCTTGACTTGTGGGACATCCCCAAGCAGTGTAAAAAAAAAAACGAGGGGTGGGAACAGCAATCAAAAAACTAACTTCACCCCAAACAGAGCTCAACGGAGGGGTTGCAACTTTAAAAAGCCGCCGTGACAGGAAAGGGAGGTGCCCGCCCTTTAAGGGCGTAAGCCTGGATGACGGTCTGCCTGATCCACGAGAAATGGTGGCCGATAAGACCGCTAGGCCCACTTGTGGACCAGACGCCAACACAAACAGCGAGTCAGACCTCCGGAACGGAGGTACACCCGCAAGGCACGTACCACATCTAAGGTATGTAACGCAACCTCTTTGGGATGCGATGGCTGAGGACACAAAAGACGGAAGTACAATGTATTCATTTACAGTAGGTGAAAATCTGAAACCACCTTCGGAAGAAAAGAAGGCTGCGGGCGTAGCACCGCCTTATCCTTATGAAGTACCAAGTAAGGTGACCTTCAAGAAGGTCAGCAAAAAAGGCCACTTTAGGACATGGTGTCAAGAGGAATTCCTCTGATGTTCTCAAAAAGAGGCTCCTGAAGAGCCGAGAGCACCAGATTCAAATCCCATGGAGGAACCCCCTGCACAAACGTACCAACCAGTGAATGGGTCACCAAAGGTTGTTGAAAGAAAACCACCAAGGCTGAAATCTGTCCCTTAAATGGTGCTCAAAGGCAATGTTCTGATCCACTCCACGCTGCAAAAACGGCTGGACCCTGGAAATCAAATATGCCCGTGGACGCCACTCCATCTCTACGCACATAGAGATGTAGGCCTTCCTAGTGCGATGGTAGATCTTCCGAAAAGATGACTTTCACACCCTCAGCATGGTTGAGATGACCGAACAGACCTCGGTCCCTTAGTACCTGGCTTTCAATAGCCTTGCCGATAAAGCCAGCGACTAAAGCAGGATGAAGTATTGGACCTTGAGACGAAAGGTCCTCCAGCATTGGCAATCGCCAGGGCGCATCCGCCACTAGGCGCACAAGGTCAGTGTACCAGGGATGCCAGGGCCAATCCGGAGTGATTAGAATTACCGTGATCCCCACAGCCTCTACTCTGCGGAGAAGACAAGGAAGCAACTTCATTGGGGGAAGAGGCATAAATTAGTCAATACTGACCCCACAGGGCCACCAACGCGTCTGCCCAGGGATCTCTGGACCTGGCCACGAACCTCGACACCTTGCGATTGAGTCGAGAAGCCAGGAGATCCACGTCCGGTGTGCCCCACCTTTGGCAAAGAAGTTAAAACACCTCCGGATGCAACGACCATTCCCCTTGGTCCAGCATCCGGTGACTTAGGTAGTCCGCCTGCCAGTTTTCTACCCCTGGAATGTAAACTGCTGATAGGAGTTAGGATGTGAGCAACCTCCGACACCGCAGCAGAGCTCCTTGTTCCCCCCGATGGTTGACATAAGACATAAGCCGGACGTCCTTGTTGCCTCTGCGACCACGAGGAGAGGCAGAGTCTGATCGCTCAAAGTTCTAGTACATTGATCGACAGACGGATTCGTCCGGAGTCCAGCGACCCTGGGCCAAATGGACCCCCCAGATTCCCTTGTGAGGCTGGCGTCCGTCATAATCACAGTCCAATAGAAGGGAAGGAACGACTTCCTGGACTGAAGAGCTGGGGATCTCAGCCACCAAGCCCTGACCAGGTTACTTACCTGAAGCGGACGATCCAGAGACAATGGAGATCTGTTCCATTTGGACAGAATCTCCTTCTGCAAAGCTCGAGTGTGGAACTGGGCATACGGTACTGCCTCGAAGGAGGGTACCATGAGGCCCAGGACTACCATGCAAAAAACGGAGAGACGACCATTTGCGGAATGCTAACAATTTCACTGCCGACTGGAATGTCTGCAACTTCTTCAAAGGAAGAAAGACTTTCGCCTCCAAGAAGTCTAGAATTAATCCTAGGTACTCCAGACGCTGAGTCGGTACCAACACAGACTTCTGGATGTTCAGCACCCAACCAAATTCCCGGAGGGTCAGACTGGCTATAGACACGTCCTCCTCTAATTCTGAGCCAGAAGCAGCTCTCAGAAGATAGTCTAGGTAGCCCACAATGGCAATGCCTCACTGTCTCAGCAAAGCCAGAATCGGAGAGATCACCTTGGTGAAAACTCTTGCTGCTGACGCTAGGCCAAAGGGAACAGCCACAAACTGATAGTGTTGTTCGCCTATCGCAAAGTGAAGAAACCTCTGATGCCTGGTGCACATAGGGACATGCAAGTATGCGTCCTTGATGTCCAAGGATGCCAGAAAATCCCCCTGATGGAGCGAAGCAACCACCGAATGAATTTATTCCATCCAGAACTTCCGAACCCTTACAAAAAGGTATTAAGGGCGTTGATATCCAAGATTGGACGGACTCTGTCCTTCTTTGGGACCACAAAAAGATTTGAGTAGAATTCCCAAAACCTTTTTGTAGTGGCACAGGTAAAATTACCCCGCACCTCAGTAAGTCCTGTACTGCCCCCATTAAGGCAGTCCGAAGAGTCGGGGAAAGAGGAAGATTTGGAGGGAAAGAATCTGTTTGGCGGATAGGAAAGAAACTATCTTGTACTCAGAAGCGACTACCTCGCAGACCCACTGGTCGGCGAGCAGGGAGGTCCACAGATCAAAAAAAAAAAAAAAAAATGTGGTTTTAATGACACTTTAAGGCCCTTCAAAAGGGGCAAGGATTTCCCATTTCACAGTTGGGGATTCCAGCGCTCTATACCTGGATTTTACAGACCATCCATTGAATTGACTGGCAGCTTGTAAGAGGGTACACGTATTGCGGTTCCCTTCAAACCTAGTTTGGCGTTATATCCAATCAATTCCTGGGGCAAGGCCTTAGACCTATTCCAGAAATTAGTAGAATGGGACCTTACCAGACTAGCAACACATACTGCCACCAAAATACACATATGACAATTTGAGTGTGGGGAAGCGTTCCTTCTTTCAGACCCTTAATGAAGATTCCTCTATTGTAATTAGGGAGTATAATAAGGGAGGGTTGAATAGGATGCAGAGGCATACAAGAGCGATGCCATCAGACAATTGTCAGATGACCTCAAGTATTGGAGATTGAAAGTGAATCCCAGTGCAGAGTTTAAAACATTGATCACTTCAGTCAACAAGGGTGTGAGTTTGTGCATTTCCCTCAAAGCAGGAGAAAGAAATGCTCATACTACAGGCACCAGTGATCCCGAACTTTTATTGTCTCCTCAAGACCATTAAGGGGTTAAGTTCCCCAATGGGTAGACCTATAGGGGTTGATTTACTAAAAACGGAAGCATGCAAAATCTGGTGCGGCTCCGCATAGAAGCCAATCAGCTTCAAATTTAGTTTTTTTTGTCTAAGCTTAATTGATCAAACTAAACCTAGATGATTGACTACCATGCACAGCAGCACCAGATTTTAGTAAAGCAACCGCAAATTGTCTGGCATTAGATCACTTAATGAAAGAAATTAGTCTATGAGTAGAACACAAACTCCCCAGTTACCCAAGAGACCAAACCAAATCTGCCAGGCTTTGATGTGGGGAAAATGGAGACATCTGGGTCACATGCGATTCCCCACTCTATGGGTCTGAGAGCAGTTTTATGTTTTCCTGATTATTACAGTGAATATGCTCTGACCCATAAGGAGTTCACCTGGAGTAACTTTTAGCCAACAATGTTTTTTGATTTGATGGGAATTTCTACCTCCAGGTGGTGCAGAGCATTGATGGGGACCTGTTTCTTTGCCCTCTCGCAACAATTTCTTATCACTATAATCAAAGATTCGCCTTTTTGTCGGCTCTGGGAACTTGGGTTGCTTGGAGGAATTTTTGTTAGTTATATTTAAATGATTATTTAAAAAAAAAAAAAAAAAAAAACGTAATATTCACAGGTTGCCCATATAAAATGTAAAATAAACCTTTTACGTGAAAAGAACACTATATGCACCTCTTCTGTTGCCCACACAGGCAAACAGCTCTGTTGCAGAGGAATCACATTTAGTTTTTCCTTCCAATCTCCCAGTTACTACAGAAAACATTAGTGACATGGAGGAGTTTAGCAAAATAAATAAGTGAGCTCTGCAGCTTGACCTCCCAGAAGGGTTGGTTTTATTACCAATTTTTTTTCCTCAACAATGATATGGCATTCCACAGGGCAGGTAGGAGACGTCACGATTTACATACTTCCCTCTATTATGTTGTATATGGATATTGCCAACAGGGTCACGTGTACCAATCTTTAACAAAACCAGAACAATAGAAAAATATCAGCTGGGCTCCTATTTATATGGTGCACTAACAAACTGGAACTCAGTATAAAGTAAGACTAAACATCTCTAGGCCTATAGCATAAATCTAAAAAAAAACCACATAGAACATGTATATACAATAAACATTTAATAGCTATCCTGGTGATCACCCATGTTGGTCGTCTATCAACACTATATATATATATATATATATATATATATATATATATATATATATATATATATATATATATTTATTAGTAGTGTGGTACCCCAGGGGTGTGGTGACCCAGGGTTCTCAACCGGTCGGGTTGAGGGGCTCCAGCGTAGTTACTGGTTTTTAGCGGAAACTGGCATTTCAGTTCCCTCAATTTGTAGTAAAGTACACTTCGGGACCTGGAGCCTGGGGATTTGAAAGAGATCTGGGTGGGATGAAATCCCCAGTTCTGGGTCCATATTTTCAGATAGATCAGCACACTGATTATGCAGGTGTGTGTGGGCCTGATAGGAAACTCAGGACCAGCATTCTGGGCTCCACCCTCCCGAGGAGACCAGGCTTGCAAGGGAGAACCCCAGAGAGTGCAGGTGTGCACTGAATAAAGCTGGAGAGTGCAGGGTGCACTGAATAAGCTGGAGAGTGCAGGGTGCACTGAATAAGCTGGAGAGTGCAGGGTGCACTGTGAGAAACCCCAGAGACCTGAGTGAAGTTGCTGACAGGAGTCAGGAAGGTTCCATGCTGGAGCCTAAGCAGTTGGGCTACTGCTGAGGAGAGCCAGGTGGCTTAGTATTTTCTTTGCACGTATAAGTCAGGAGGCTGAAGCTATCATTTTGTGTGGATAGTGAAAACCCCTGCGTGGGAAACCTATGTTTGGACTTTTGTTTATTTTTGCCTTTTCAATAAAAGTGGGCCAACAAGCCCTTAAAGACAGTTCCTGACTGGCGTGGATCACTGAAACGCTTATACCACGAGAGTTAATTACCCCCAATGTTGAGATTATATATATATATATATATATATATATATATATATATATATATATATATATATATATATATATATATATTAGGGTTGTCCCGATACCACTTTTTTACTGATACTTTTTTTTCATGTACTCGCCGATACCGAATACCGATACTTTTTTTAAATGTCATGTGACAGTTTTCAAACCACAATACAGACTAAGGATATTTTCTTTAGAATTATGAAGAACTCTAACTCAAGACATTATAAAAAAAAATAAAAAGGAGTAAAAATGAATAAAAAAAAATGTATTTGCTTGTAACGCAGTAGTAAAAAACTCAAATAATTTTCACAGAACATGTTGATAAATACAAAAAAAGTATTCTATTTAGGTATCGGGAGCATTTGCGCGAGTACAAGTACTCCCGCAAATACTCGGTATCGGTCCCGATACTAGTATCGGTATCTGGACAACCCTAATATATATATATTATATACACACACACACACACACAGTGTCTTGCAAAAGTATTCAACCCCCTTTGAACTTTGCAACCTTTTGCCACATTTTAGGCTTCAAACAAAGATATAAAACTATAATTTTTTTTTGAAGAATCAACAAGTGGGACACAATCATGAAGTGGAATGAAATTTATTGGATTTTTCAAACTTTAACAAATAAAAAACTGAAAAATTGGGTGTGCAAAATTATTCAGCCCCCTTAAGTTAATACTTTGTAGCGCCACCTTTTGCTGCGATTACAGCTGGAAGTCGCTTGGGGTATGTCTCTATCAGTTTTGCACATCGAGAGACTGAAATTTTTGCCCATTCCTCCTTGCAAAACAGCTTGAGCTCAGTGAGGTTGGATGAAGAGTGTTTGTGAACAGCAGTTTTCAGTTCTTTCCATAGATTCTCGATTGAATTCAAGTCTGGACTTTGACTTGGCCATTCTAACACCTGGATATGTTTATTTGTGAACCATTCCATTGTAGATTTTGCTTTATGTTTTGGATCATTGTCTTGTTGGAAGACAAATCTCCGTCCCAGTCTCCGGTCTTTTGCAGACTCCATCAGGTTTTCTTCCAGAATGGTCCTGTATTTGGCTCCATCAATCTTCCCATCAATTTTAACCATCTTCCCTGTCCCTGCTGAAGAAAAGTAGGCCCAAACCATAATGCTGCCACCACCATGTTTGACAGTGGGGATGGTGTGTTCAGGGTGATGAGCTGTGTTGCTTTTACGCCAAACATAACATTTTGCATTGTTGCCAAAAAGTTCGATTTTGGTTTCATCTGACCAGAGCACCTTCTTCCACATGTTTGGTGTGTCTCCTAGGTGGCTTGTGGCAAACTTTAAACGACACTTTTTATGGATATCTTTAAGAAATGGCTTTCTTCTTGCCACTCTTCCATAAAGGCCAGATTTGTGCAGTATACGACCGATTGTTGTCCTATGGACAGAGTCTCCCACCTCAGCTGTAGATCTCTGCAGTTCATCCAGAGTGATCATGGGCCTCTTGGCTGCATCTCTGATCAGTCTTCTCCTTGTATGAGCTGAACGTTCAGTGGGACGGCCAGGTCTTCGTAGATTTGCAGTGGTCTGATACTCCTTCCATTTCAATATTATCGCTTGCACAGTGCTCCTTGGGATGTTTAAAGCTTGGGAAATCTTTTTGTATCCAAATCCCGCTTTAAACTTCTCCACAACAGTATCTCGGACCTGCCTGGTGTGTTCCTTGTTCTTCATGATGCTCTCTGCGCTTTAAACGGACCTCTGAGACTATCACAGTGCAGGTGCATTTATACAGAGACTTGATTACACAGGTGGATTCCATTTACCATCATTAGTCATTTAGGTCAACATTGGATTATTCAGAGATCCTCACTGAACTTCTGGAGAGAGTTTGCTGCACTGAAAGTAAAGGGGTTGAATAATTTTGCACGCCCAATTTTTCAGTTTTTTGTTTAAAAAGTTTGAAATATCCAATAAATTTCGTTCCACTTCATGATTGTGTCCCACTTGTTGATTCTTCACAAAAAATTTAAGTTTTATATCTTTATGTTTGAAGCCTGAAATGTGGCAAAAGGTCTCAAAGTTCAAGGGGGCCTGAATACTTTCACAAGACATTGTGTGTGTGTGATTATTTATAATATATATATATATATAATATATATATATATATATATATATATATATATATATATATATTATATATATATATATATATTATAAACACAACTAATCGATTATGAAATTAATCGATTACAATTTTCATAATCGATTAATCAGCCAGTAACATAATGAGGTTAAAAAAATAAATTACTGTCCTACAGTAAAAAAATAAAATAAATGAACCCCTTACAGTAGTGATTATTTGCTCTTTGTACTTTATTTTAATTTTTTTTAACTCCATTATGTTACTAAACATCTCAGGCCTGGGTTCACACCTCTGTGTGTTTTGGTGCTTTTTGCAGAAACACACTACATTTCAGTTACATGTTTTCCTATGGGACACGTTCACATCCATGATTTTTTTTCAGCTGCTGCGTATTTGGAAAGGGCAAGGACTTTTAAAGCTGTTGCCATTTTGTTTTCTTTTGTTCAATATACTTCAATGGAGAAGCTGCAGAAAAGCATGTAATGTGTTTTTGCAGCAATTTGTGTTTTATAATCTGCACAACAACAAATTGGCCCCCAAAAAAAATGTAAAATGCTATTTTTATTTTTTTTTAGGCTATTATCCGATTAATCGAAACAATAAATTGGCCAACTAATAGATTATGAAAAAAGCCATGGTAGGTGTACACCCCCGTCCACTGCCTCTACAGCTAAAGGGGTAGTGGAAAAGGCGCACTAAAACCATGGCTCAACCATGAGATTTTACCAACCCCCCCCCCCCCCAAACGGAGCCAGTCAAAGTTGGTGGGATCATTGTATCAAGAGTTTAAGCATTAAATTCAATTGACTGGAAAATGTATTCTGGCCACTGGAATGCATAAGGCTTAACCCAGCCTAAAGAAGAAGTTTAGCGTTTCGACGCATTTACATTTGTTTTTTTTTTCTGCTTTTCAGCTCCTCTCCTGAACGTGCTTTTGAAGAGTATTTTTTACCATCCTGCAAATGCTCCCCCTTTAACACGCCATGTGTGCATGAACTTTTTCCACTTTGTGTTATATAGTCTTCCTTTACTGAGGAGTAAGAAACTGCACACAGTCAATAGATCAGTTTGGCGTATTCAAAGCATGCAACAAACCACACAGCTAAAAAAGCAACAGACAATGCAAAGTAACAATGAAGGACATATCCAAAAGATCACACTTTACAAAACATGAAAGGAAAAACAGTAGGAAAGCAGGTCACATCAGAGGAAAGATATGAGGGGGAAGAGAAAGAGCAAAACAATTAAAACGAATGACAGATTTAACACGGATGGCAAAAAAAAGAGGGGAAGTATGACAAAAAGGTTATTATTGCCCAAAAACAATGTTTCAGAATGTAGAGTAATATTTATGAAATGTCTCAGCAACCAGAAGCTGTTCCACATCCTCTTTCCCAGAGATGAACAACATCTCAAAAGAAGCATTATCCATTTTGCACACTTAACACCACGTGTCTTCATACAATAAGACCTCTGTGTTAAAATGGGTCTTGAGCCAGAACCTGAACGAAAGCCTGCCGAGGAAGGAAGGGAGACCTCTGTGATGATTAAAGTTAAGTATGAGATTAGGATCTGTACATCAAAAAAAAACATTCAAAGTCTGCACCTCAAGAATGCCTAGCATTAGGGATTCTAAAAGACTTTTTTAGACTAAAGGACATATAGACAGAAAGAACATATGATTTTATTGGAAACAATTTTCCAGAGCAGTATTTGTTCTGCTTTAAAGGATTTAGACCCCTTTCACACTTAGGCAGTTTTAGGAAGTGCTGCAACACAGGAGTTTTTAACCCCTTCTTTGTGGTTAAAAGTGCCCGTCAGCGGTCAAAAAGCGACGCTCGTTTTAGGCTCTCAGTGTGAAAGCAGCCTAAAATACATTTCTTGTGCTAGTAACTATCAAGTTAATATTACAAAAGAAAACAAAAAACATTGAGAACGAAAGTCTTGCTAAATTAAAGTGGAAAGAATCACTAGGAAACTAAACATTTTGCAGAATGAACTTTGCATGCATCTTCTGCTGAACAAAACACTGCGCACAGTGCACCATTTCCCACGAAAAAAAAGGCAATCCCGCTGCAGTGGGTGACCAGCATTCTGGATGAACTAGTAAAGCAAACCCTTTTAAACAGCAACATTGTCAAAACTGGGGAGAGGCTAGTGTTAAAGTAGAACTATAGGTAAGAGTTGTTTCCCCCCTTTTAAATAGAGTAAGGGAGGATTTTGTCATCTGTTTGACATTGGGGAGATTTACCTTAATTTCCTGTCCCATAAACAGGAAATGCCTACAAATTAGGTAATCCCTTAAAGGGGTTGTAAAGGTTCATTTATTTATTTTTTTTGAAGGAGAGGAGACGCCGCATCCTTCATTCATTTTCATGCGCTGCACCAACAACTAAATTGTGAGCGCTATTTAACCTATTTATATATTAACCACTTGCTGACGGCCGTACGAGTTTGTACGGCCGCAGCGCAGCTCTACTTCTCTGAGTGAACGAGTTTTCTCGTCCGCCCCTTTTGGCGTTCCCAGCGCGCGCTCTCGAGCGCGCAGCGGGGAACTCCTGTGCTGGCCGTGTCCCTCGGACACAGCCAAACACAGATCGCGGTAAATAGCCAATCACAGCGACTATTTACAGCGCGATCTGTGCGGACAATGAGAGATGATCTCATATGTAAACATATGAGATCATCTCTCATTGCCGACTCTCCCTCCTCACACAGACAGCGCGTGTGAGGAGGGAGAGCGAACGGAGCTGCAGCGCTGTGGGGTGGGGTGGGGGGGGGGGGGGGGGAGTAAAGAATCTGTGCCCCCAGGACCATCTGTACCCCCCAGTACCACAGTGCCCCCCCAGTACCATCTGTGCCCCCAGTACCATCTGTGCCCCCAGTACCATCTGTGCCCCCAGTACCATCTGTGCCCCCCGGTACCACCGTGCGCCCACCAGTGCCACCGTGCGCCCACCAGTGCCACCGTGCGCCCACCAGTGCCACCGTGCGCCCACCAGTGCCACCGTGCGCCCACCAGTGCCACCGTGCGCCCACCAGTGCCACCGTGCGCCCACCAGTGCCACCGTGCGCCCACCAGTACCACCGTGCCCATCAGTGCCCACCTGTGCCACCAGTACCACCTCATCAGTGCCCACCTGTGCCACCTCATCAGTGCCCACCTCATCAGTGCCCACCTGTGCCGCAGTCAATCAGTACCCATCTCAGTGCCATCTGTGCCGCCTCATTAGTGCCACCTGTGCTGCCTCATTAGTGCCATCTGTGACGCCTCATTAGTGCCATCTGTGACGCCTCATTAGTGCCACAGTACCCATCTCAGTGCCATCTGTGTGGCCTCAGTGCCATCTGTGCCACCTCAGTGCCATCTGTGGGGATTTGTACTTTCCTGGCTTGTTAGGGTCACAAGAAATGAGAGGCCTTTAGTACATCAGGTGTGATCAGATGTGATCATTTTTTATGATTTGCACTATAGCTTGTAGACTCTAAAACTTTCACACAGACCAAAACATTTCCAAAAACTTTGGGTTATTTTTATCAAAGACATGTAGAAGTATAAATTGTGGCCAAATTTTATGAAGAAACATTAATAATTTGCAAAATTTTATCACAGAAACTAAGAAAAAAACGTTTTTTTCCCAAATTTTCGGTCTTTTTTCATTAATAGCGCAAAAAATAAAAACCGCAGAGGTGATCAAATACCACCAAAAGAAAGCTCTATTTGTGGGAAAAAAAGGACAAAAAAATCATTTGGGTACAGTGTTGCATGACTGAGTATTTGTCATTCAAAGTGTGAGAGCGCTGAAAGCTGAAAATTGGTCTGGTCAGGAAGGTGTTTAAGTGCCCAGTATGGAAGTGGTTAAACCCTTTTCCTACATACCTCACCATGGGTTGTTTTTTTGTTTTTATTCCCTCTCCCATGAGTCTTTGAAGCATCACTACATCCATCCTACACAAGCTGCGGAGCCCATCATATGCTTTGCCTGTTGTTTTGGAGTCATTACATGCTTTACTTTGGAGAAGTCTGTCTGGGACGACTATAAACATCCCTAGGCTTATCTGACCGCTACTTATACGGTCAACCTATGTGGTAAGGAGACAACCTATTCACTGGGTGGCTCTTTGGTGGAAGAAGATTTTGATGTGTTGATTTGCACTGATTATGGACTTTATTTCACTGGATCTCTCCTGATTTTCACAATCACATTTATTGTGTCTTTTTCTTGTCACTTTATTCATGTATCACTATTTTTATTATGTATTTAGCGCTGTACCTATAATTTTTGCATTAGATAGACATAATTTCACTAATTATGTGACTTCTAAAAAGGTAATTGGTTGCACCAGAGCTTTTTATGGGTTTCATAACAAAGGGGGTGAATACATACGCACATGCCAATTATTTTTTCTGAAAAATTGTTTAATGTATACATTTTTCTAATTTTACTTCACCAACTTAGCACATTGTGTTCTGATCCATCACATATAATTCAGGTTAAAAAAACATTGAACGAAAAGCTGCAATGTAACAAAAGAAGTAAAAAGCCAAGGGGGGGGGTGAACACTTTTGCAAGGCACTGTATCCAAGAAAAAACAAAAAAAAGATTTCTTCATCAATTTAGGCCAATATGTATTCTGCTACATATTTTTGATAAAAAAAAATAAAAAATCCCAATAAAGCGCAAAGGTTATAGTGTCTACAAGCTATGGGATAGATTTATGGAATTAACATGTATTAATTTTTTTTTTTAACTAGTAATGGCGGCGATCAGTGACTTATAGCAGGACTGCAACATTGCGGTTGATAAATCAGACACCAAGTGACACTTTTGGGAGGCTGTGATCAACACCAAACATATGCACCATCATTGTACTAAAGACACTGGCAGGGAAGGGGTTAACATCTGGGGCGATCAAAGGGGTAAATGTGTGCCTAAAATGTGCTTGGTTACTGTGGGGAAGGTGATTGTACTATGGGTAGGCAGAGATCCATGTTCCTGCTTTGCAAAAAAACACAGGATCACTACCTTCCTTATTGACAGGCAGACCGCTGTTCTGCATCTGTCCCAAACGATTGGTGGGTCCCAGCAGACATGGAGTTCGCTGGATCTGCCGATTGTACACAGCATGAATCAATTACAGGAGCAGGTTTCTGGCAATGCATGTGCGCGCCTCAGACCCCAAAGTACAGGATCACGTACAGGATCACGTACAGAAGAGCCACCTTGCCGCTGTATATGGTCGGAAAGTGGTTAAGTAGGGATAAACCAAATTTCGAGAAGCATAAAAAAAAATTGTATTTTTTCATCATACTTACTGGTAAAATCTTATTCATGAGTACATCACAGGACACAGAATGAGGCCATTAATAATTACTTGCTGGGTTAGATTTCATGTCCAGGTGAATGGACAATGGTAGACCAAAAGGTCTTTAGACAGGGAGTGATCCCCTATATTACTACTCCTATACAGGAAGTACAGTTTTGTAGCAAGCACCCAAGAAGGGGTTGTTGACCCTCTTTTTTGAACAAACATATCATACTTATCTCTACTGTGCAGTTAGTTTTGCACAGTATGGCCCCGATCCTCCTCTTCTGGGGTCCCCCCCTACGGCACTCGCTGTTCCGCCACGCATAGCATCAGTAAACACTCTAGGAGAAGCGTTCTCCCTGGGGGTTACCTTGCGGCCGCTCTACCGAGTCCATTTGCGTCCATAGACAGAATGCCAGACTCGGCCCTGCCCCCCCAGCTCCCGCATCATTGGATTTGATTGACAGCAGCGGTAGCCAATGGCTGCACTGCCATCAATCTATCCAATCAAGAGCCGAGAACCCCAGGCAGAGAGGTACAGCGTGTCTCCATCAAGGGAACAAATGGGCTCAGGTGAGTAAAACTGGCTGGAGCTAGGCAACCGGTCAGTGTCAAAAGTTTTTTTTACCTTTTTCATACTTTACGGGACACATGCGGCTGTGTACGCGCACAAACTAATCCTCTTGCGTCATTTTAGAGCTATGGTGCATGCGCGGCTCAGCATACACACAAACATACTACGTGGCGAGCGGCATTTGCCTTGGTCGATCAGTAGCCATGAACGATCATGTACTCTGGCAAATGCTTTAAATGATACATTCTGATGCCTAGTACACACAATGAGAAAAATCAGATAAAGAATATCATATCCCCCTTAAAAACAAAACAAACACACACACACACACACACACGTTCATCCAATATTCTCATCATGTGTACGAGGCTGAAATGTGTTTCCTCCAATATATAGTACTTCTATTGTAAATGAATGCATACGTTTGTAAATCAGATTATTTGACCAAACAAACAATCTGTACTGTAGCTTCCATACAGACCCCCACTCCACCAATAACAAAGTGGTTTTAATAGGCCCATTAATCACAGAAAACAAAACCTCCAGGGGATTCTCACTTGCATTCATAGCTTCTGGCTGAGCACCAAACGCAAAGACTAATTCTTACACACACACACACACACACACACCCCGCTCAAAGCATTTACATGCACAGAATGCAATAGGAGAAAAGCCTCAGGAGGTTTTCTTACTGGCTGATTTATTGGTCACAAAACTTGGCAATCATGAGACCAGACAAAATGTTATACAAAATATGCTTGACGGTGTGAGAACAAGCCAAACTATAAGTCATGGTTGGTAAATAACTGCATAGGTGTTCAACATCTTAGACCCATTTCTTAAAAAAATAGGTAATGTATACGTCCACCTAAAAATAAGTTTTGCCTGGGGTAGTTAAGTGGAGTTCTGCCTGAAAAATAAATAAATACAATTAAAAAGTCAGCCGCTACAAAAATAGCAACTGCTGACTTTTAAAATATGGACAATTACCTGTCCAGGGCGCTCATGATGTCCTCATCTGAAGCTGACCCATCCCCTCGGCTCCGGATGGAGACGCCATCATTGCTAGTAAGGGAATCAGGAAGTAAAGCCTTACGGCTTCACAGCCTGGTACCCTAGTGCGCATGTGCGAGTCATGCTGCGCAATCTGACGGGTCCCTGCCATCTTCTGGGCCGTATGCGTTTCCCAGAAGACAGTGGGGGGGGGGCAGGACAGGACATGGTGTAGATCGCTGCGGATATTGCGACGATCTTTCGCTCGAAGTGGGAGCAAAACCCTGTATTAGACAGGTATCTGCTCCCCTCTCCCCCTGAAAAGTTCCAAATGTGACACCGGAGAGGAGGAGGGATGAACCCAGACAGCGGAAATTCAATTTTTGAGTGAAACTCTGCTTTAAGGGTTTGTATCCTGGTCAGATTATAATCTGGCGCTCCCTTAGAAAGGGATTTTCCTATCTCATTGTCACAGCAACAATGGGTTCACAGTGCAGACACCTGAAAAAAAAGGTAACATTTGCAACAGGAAAAACGGACAACAAAAAGCTGACTGGGGTCTTAGCCCTCACCCATCTAGACTGAACTAAAAATGCTTTTCTTTTTTCTCAGTAGATGTTGCAGATAGCGAAGAGAAAAAAAAAAAAAAAAAAGAAGGTGGTGGTGTTCTAATCCCTCACCGATCTAAAAAAATTTAAATAAAAAAGTAGGTTTTGGGTGGACATACAGTACACAAAATGTATGCGTACAAACGGTGTGTATAACTATACAATACCTTAGTATTCCACACTGCATGAATCAATTTTGGCTCTATTGCTTTGCATGATGATATCAGCCTAATATTATCTGAGCCCTCAAGGGGAGAAAAAAAAAAGTGGGGGGGGGGGGGTTAAGGCGGTATTAACCCCCCCCCCCCCCCAGAAAAAAAGCAGCTTACCAATCTCTCAATGTAGTGGCTGCATGCATGGAAGGATGAGGTGAAATGGAAGGATGAGGTAAGTGAAGGAGGGTTGCACTAAGGAAAAGGGATTTTTTTTTTAACCTTTACAACCCCTTTAAGCCCTGGTTCACACTGATGCTACTTTGAAATCGTGATACGTCACTTGAAGTAGCAAGGTCATCGCGATTTCAGGTGCTACTTGATAGGCATTTGTGTGGTCTCATACACAGATGTCTATTGAAGTCGCACCTGAAAAAAAAAAAAAAAAACACGGCAAAAAAGGGATTTTTAATAACAGCTTACCTGTAAAATCCTTTTCTTGGAGTACATCACGGGACACAGAGCGCATAGTCATTACATATGGGTTATATGGGTACCTTCAGGTGTGGACACTGGTGTAATCAACTTCACAGGAAGTTCCTCCCTATATAACCCCCTCCCACTGAGAGTGCTTTAGTTTTGTAGCAAGCAATTTCTCTGAGGTTACACAATGTTCCCCAAAAAGAGGGGTGGGAGCTCTGTGTCCCGTGATGTACTCCAAGAAAAGGATTTTACAGGTAAGCTGTTATTAAAAATCCCTTTTTCTTGATCGTACATCACGGGACACAGAGCGCATAGTCATTACATATGGGATGTCCCAAAGCAATGCTCCATGAAGGGAGGGAGACCGTAAGGCCAAAAATAGCCAAACAGAAACTATATCAGGAGGTAAAATAGCTCCACCAACAGAAAAAAGGGGGCGTGAACCGGGCCAGAGGATTCTATACTGCTGCCCGTAGGACCGCCTGCCCAAATGCTGCGTCCGCAGCCTTTGTGACGTCCAACTTATAAAATTTAGTAAACGTATGTACGGAAGACCAGGTTGCCGCTCTGCAAACCTGTGCCATAGAGATCTGATGGTGTGCCGCCCAAGAGGCACTCATGGCCCTCGTAGAATGGGCCTTAACTGATAAGGGAGGTGGAACGCGCTTCAGACCATAGGCCTGAAAAATCAGCTGCTTAATCCACCTAGCCAAGGAAGACTTGGCAGCCGGCTGACCCTTCTTGGGGCCATCCGGAGGAATGAAAAGCACATCTGTTTTCCGAATCTTTTCTGTAGCCTTGAGATAAACTCTCATGGCTCGGACTACATCCAAAGTATGAAGCAATCTTTCCTCTCTGGACTGGGGAGTAGGAAAGAAGGATGGTAGGACTAGGTCCTGATTCAAGTGAAAACTGGATATGACCTTAGGAAGGAAAGAAGGCTGAGGCCGCAGAACCACTCTGTCCTTATGCAGAATAAGGTACGGTTCCCTGCAAGACAAGGCTGCCAGCTCGGAGACCCTTCTGGCCGAAGCCATAGGCACCAAGAAAACCAACTTTCGGGTTAGCAGCACAAGAGGGATTTCTGCCAGAGGTTCAAACGGCTGCTTTTGTAAAGCTGACAAGACCAGATTTAAATTCCAGGGGCAGAGGGGAGCTCAAATAGGGGGATTTACATGCAAGACCCCCTGCAAAAAGGTTTTCACAAGCGAATGTGTGGCCAAAGGCCTTTGAAACCATATCGATAAGGCAGACACCTGCCCCTTTAGAGTACTAAGAGCCAACCCCTTGTCAACGCCAACCTGGAGGAATCGCAAGATCCTGTCAATAAAAAACTTGCGAGGATGCCCTCCTTGAGACTCGCACCACTCCACATAGGTTCTCCAGACTCTGTAATAGATATTTCTAGAGACTGGCTTTCTAGCTTGAATTAACGTAGATATGACTTGGGCAGAGAGGCCTCTGCCCTTAAGAATTAGAGATTCAGCCGCCAAGCCATCAAATTTAGCTGCTGTGAAGCAGGGTGGTAGATCGGGCCCTGAGACAGCAGATCTGGGCGCAGGGGGAGTGGCCACGGTGCCCTTACTGACATCCTCACGATGAGTGCGTACCAAGCCCTTCTGGGCCAGGCTGGGGCCACCAGGATCACCGGCCTGCGCTCCACCCTGATCCTTCGTAGAAGGCGGGGAATCATCTGTAGTGGAGGGAACGCATACAGGAGAGAAAACTGGTGCCAGGGGCAAACCAACGCATCGGTCCCGTAGGCCGAGGGGTCCC
Source organism: Rana kukunoris (assembly GCA_029574335.1). Lineage (NCBI taxonomy): Eukaryota > Metazoa > Chordata > Amphibia > Anura > Ranidae > Rana > Rana kukunoris. The sequence continues at coordinate 235,416,273 of CM056052.1, read as the reverse complement.
TGGCTCGGGATACGAATTTGTCCAATTTCTTGTTGAATCTTGTTGCCATGATGTCCACATCGGGAACTCCGAATCTTTGGCAAATCTCTTGGAATACCTGGGGGTGAAGAGACCACTCTCCCGGGAGTAACTGTTGACGACTCAAAAAATCTGCTTGAGAATTGTCTATCCCTGGGATGAACACTGCTGAGATGCAGGGTACATGGGCTTCGGCCCATGCAAAAATTAGGTTTACTTCCCTTTGAGCCGCCAGGCTCTTTGTGCCCCCCTGGTGGTTTATGTATGCCACCGCCGTGGCATTGTCGGACTGTATCCTTACTGGCAGACCCTGCAGGGGGAGAGTCCAGGCGACCAGGGCCAACCGAACAGCTCTGATCTCTAGGACATTGATGGGAAGCAGACTTTCTGCCTCTGACCACTGTCCCTGCTGGGTCCGTTTTCCTAAGATTGCCCCCCAACCTGTTAGGCTGGCATCTGTGGTTACTATTTTCCACGAGATGGGGCAAAAGGTTTTCCCTTTTGATAATTTTTGAGGGATCAGCCACCAGTACAGGCTGTGCCTGACTTCTGGAGAAAGAACTAATGGACGGTCTAATGCCTGTATGGACTTGTTCCAAGCAGAGAGAATAGCTGCTTGCAGAATTCTGGTATGGATCTGGGCGTAGGGCGCTGCTTCGAAGGCGGCCACCATCTTCCCCAGCAGTCGCATGCATAGGCGAATAGTCGGCTTCTTTTTGCCTAAGACTATTTGAATCGTTTGAATCAACGACCTGATCTTCTCTTGAGGTAAAAATACCCTCTGGCATTCTGTATCTAACCGAAAGCCTAGATATTCCAACTGTCTTGTGGGTTGTAACCTTGATTTTTCTTGGTTCACAATCCACCCGAACTCTTCTAGATGCCGCACTGTGCGGACTACTGCATGATTGAGGTTGGAAGCTGAACTGTCGATAACCAGGAGATCGTCCAGGTATGCTAGGACCAAGATGCCTTCTGTCCTTAGGACGGCTAGTACCGGGGCTAACACCTTTGTGAATACCCGTGGAGCTGTTGCCAACCCGAAAGGGAGGGCTATGAACTGGTAATGACTTTGGTTTATCGTAAAACGAAGAAACTTGTGATGTGCTGGGTAAATCGGCACATGCAGATATGCATCCTTTATGTCTATAGATGCTAGAAAGTCGCCCTGATGTAGGCTGGCTGTCACTGAACGTATGGAGTCCATACGAAAGGTCTAAATCCTTAGAAAGCGATTTAGGCGTTTGAGGTCTAATATAGGCCTGACGTCGCCATTTGGTTTTGGTATAACAAAAAGGTTGGAGTAGAATCCCAGACCCCTTTCTTGGGTTGGTACTTCTACAATTACTCCTTGGAGCAAGAGGCGATCCAACGCCTTTACGAGAGAGGCCCTCTTTAACGGGTCGCTTGGAAGACTTGACCCCTGAAAATGAGGAGGGGGGATTTCTCGAAACTCTAGTTTGTAGCCTGAGGCTACTACGGACCGAACCCAAGAGTCGGGAATTCTGGCCTTCCAGACTTCGGAGAAAAACTGAAGTCTTCCCCCCACCCAAGAGAGTGGGGGCGCCCCTTCATGAATCTGATTTGATGACTGGTTTAGCCGGCTTGCGAGACCAGGGCCTCTTGTTTGCCGCGGCTTGTCCCTGTGGGCGGCTATTAACTGCTGACCGCCTGGGAGGCCGTCGATACTGACGGGAAGTCGAAGGGGCCGAGCCTGCAATGGCCTGTCGTTTAAACGTGGGCCCACGCGGTCTTTTCTTGACCGGTAAGGAAGTACTTTTTCCACTTGATATGGTGTGGATATATTTATCTAGGTCTTCCCCGAATAGTCTTCCCCCATGAAAGGGAAACCCTGCTAAAAGCTTTTTGCAGGGTGCCTCTGCTGACCAGTTCTTTAGCCACAAAAGACGACGCATGTGAACCATCAGTAGAGATGCACGGGATGCCTGTTGGATGGAGTCCTTAATAGCATCTACTGCAAAGCAGAGAGCCCTAGGGAATTCTGCTAATTCATGAGTATGCTGAGCTGGCATGTCCTTTAATATATGTTTTGCCTGATCCTTCAGGGCCTGACAAACACCAATGGCTGCTACTGCTGGCTGAACCATGGCACCTACTGAGGTGAAAGCTGCTTTCAGTAGGGTCTCGAATTTCTTGTCGACCGGATCCTTGAACATATGGACATTTTCAACCGGACAAGTCAGGGATTTATTCACGCAGGAAATGGCTGCGTCCACTGTAGGGAGAGCCCATTTCTTTACATATTCCTCTTCCATAGGGTAGAGAATAGAGAATCTTTTAGGAGGGACAAAGATTCTATCAGGTCGAGCCCAATCCTGGTAAATCACGTTCCGCAGAAGGGGGTGCATTGGAAAAGATGCACCAGTTAATGGAGCCTTTAAAGACCCCAATGAGGATACCTCCGGGGCTACTAGTTCTTGGCACTGGAAGTTTAAAGGCAGTGCGAACCATATCTGTCAAAGACTGGATCCACAGGCCCTCCGCTTGAGAGGCCGAAAAATATTCATCTATAGTGGAATTTTCCCTGTCTGAACCGTCGGGACTTGGGTCTGCCTGATCCCCTTGTGGGTCCCGTTCCTCTGAAGAGGAGACCTCCGCATCTGAAAACCCCACACTGGGTGAGGGGGATCTAGCCCGCTTGCTACTTGGGCAAGGACGGGAAAGCAACGCAGTTAACCTTTTCTCTAGCCCACACATGGTGGCTGCTAGCATTTCTTCCGTCACGTAAACGGGAATGGGTGGATCGGGGGCCGCCTCTGCCCCCAGCACCCCCAATGGCTCTTGTACTATGCCACTCGGTGTCTTGACTGGCGAGGGTGGGGCCGTAGAAACCTGGCCCAAATCCTCTGACCCCGATGGAGACCCCTTTTTGCTTTTTGGCACCTTTAGCAGCCTTGGCTGGTCCAGATCCCTTTGGAGCCATTGTACAACCTTGGGTCACCCCTATAGCCAACACCTGACTGTTGCAGCTAGGAGTAACCAATATGAGGGCAGGTATGAGAAAAATGAAAAATAACTAATTTCTCTCTTTTTCTTTTATATTTCTCTTTTTTTTTTTTTTTTTTTTAAAAAAAAATATTTTTTTTTTTTTTTTTTTTTTTTTTTTTTTTTTTTTTTTTTTTTTTTACCCGCCTGGGAGGTGGCAATACCGAGGAAACCTGTGAGTATTGACACACCAATGCCCGTTAGCCGGAGTCCAAGGTAGACTCAGATACTGCTGGATCTAAGGCTGAGTCCCTTTAAGCAAAAAAACTTTTTTTTTTTTTTTTTTTTCTGGTCAATAGTGGACCTAAGTCCTAGACCTGAAGATCCACAAAACCGCCACTAGGTGTCCCTGTGTGGCCAAAAGACCCAGCTGCACGCTCTGTATCCTTTCTTCCTCTGCCTCCAGGAGGGAAAGACCAGCCAGAGAAAAGTTTTTCCTTTATACAGACCCTGACGCTGCTGGCCCGCCCCCCCGACGCACGCCGACGCTATAAAAGGCGGCGTGCACGCGCGCGCGCGTATGCGCGCGCACCACGCTGAAACCACATGGAGGTCAGAGCAGAGGAACAACATGGACCAGCGTTATGCAGCACCAACAGACACCAGGTAAGCACTAATCTTATTGTAGTGCACACACAGCGAGGAAGCTGTCCCCATGGGCTTCCTAAGAAACAGGAGTTTTTTACCAGCAATTTCCTCTTTAAAACATGTGGGGTTGCAGTATCAGTGTTAACAGGCAGACCTGGGGTGAGTAGAAATATATAACTTACACAAGTATACATATATTTACATATTATCTGGGTAAACATTAGAATCCCATCCTGCCTCAACAGACATAGTGGAGATAGTGGCTGATGCCCCAGCATACTGTTAGCCAACCCAGAACCCCCAGGGGGATACCTACTGTCGAACCAAGTCCCGCAGGTTCCCTCTTACCTGCTCCACGCCGCAGGGTATTGCAAAATGCAAGAGGCCCAGCCTTCCCCCATCTCCGTGGGTATTGTCTTGGACCTTCAGGGACCGGGGTCCTGTGTTAAGGAACCCACACCCCTGGATCTATATAGCATCCTGGCATCAGTAGCGTTTAGTTCTTGGAAGAGACTAAGGCACTGGAGCCCAGAATCCAGCCCTCCAAGGAGAGGCATTATAGGCAAAACCCCACTCCAGCAGGGCCCGGGTACCGTACATCTTGGCTCTGAAGCACTTCGGACGGATCCGGCTAGCTATCCTGGGTCCCGAGACCTCCGAGGGACAGCTAAAACGTGACCAACACCTAAGACACTGGCGAAAAAACTAAAGCACTCTCAGTGGGAGGGGGTTATATAGGGAGGAACTTCCTGTGAAGTTGATTACACCAGTGTCCACACCTGAAGGTACCCATATAACCCATATGTAATGACTATGCGCTCTGTGTCCCGTGATGTACGATCAAGAAAGTAGTGCAGGAACTACTTTTTCAAATCGGTGTTGCACCAATTGGAACAGTGCCATTGCCGCTTATATGCTGTGACTTGTCATGCGATTTGATTGATTGCATGACAAATCACTCCAATAAGAACCTATTAAAATTATGATTTAAAATCAAGTTGATTTAAATCAAATCTTTTACTAGTGATTTAAATTGACTAGATATAAATCAAATCCACCATGTCCCCAACACAAAACTCCAGCTGTTTTTATCATATGTGACCGAGAACTTGTCAGGAGTTATCAGGCTGATAAACAGAAGAATGGAGCAGGAGACAGCCACATGACTTAGTGCTTTGAAGGGAGACAACAAAAACACTGCAAATATAAGAGCCCAGCTCAAATTTCATGAATCGGGTTCACATCAACGTCAACAAATTAGAGCTGAAGTCGTTACAGCAAACAGTTTTGTCTCAACCCTCCAACTAATATTTTTGCTAAACAGCGTGGTCTTTCTAAAGCAAGCTGAAAAAAAATAACAGACAAGGTGACAAAAAAAAAAAAAAAGAAGAACACTGTAACGGTCACCACCGCTTACGATCTTCCATCCATCCACGACAAGCTTATCTGACACACTGCGACAATCTTGCATACACGATCCATATCCATTCCCATAAACAAGACGAGACTCAAGCTCTGCACTTGCTTCAAAAGATATGACAATTTATTGGTATTTTCTCAGCTTCTTATACAGTTTCAGTACAGCATAATACAGTTCATCACAGGACAATGCAGTCCCCACCCCCCTATTCACTCACTGAGGAGAATTCTTTAATTGGTAGCTAGACATGACGGCACTGCATCATCAATAGTGTTCAATTAACCTTGAATAATACACAGACATCTAGTTGAATAAGTTATCTAGACAGCTTTATCACACAATGGCAGAGTCTTGTGAGAGTGGGTGCAATCAACACCTTCAACGGAATGTCTTTACAGTGAATAGCCAACACCTTAAGATATTTCAATAGCATATTATACAAAGGTATGACTCACTGTCTGGTTGACCTGGTCATGTCATGAACTCCTTGTGATATCTCAGTCCTAAAATGAATTATTATTATTGTCCCATCTCATGTAATATATGAATTATGATTCTTTGTCACCCTATGGCCCTAGTGGACATAAGGTGACCCTAGACATAGGAATATCTCAGTCTGTCACGGTGCATTCCGTTACAAACACTAATGCAGCCACCACATCCAAGAATTGGAAAGCTGCAATTTAATACATTTTAGTTTTTTGTTTAAGATATTTTTATTGCATTTTGTAACTAACCTGCATAAAAAAAAACACACACACAAACAGAACACAAAGTGCAGAATGCTCCTATTCCAGCATATAATGAAAAAGGGAATTGTGCATCATACAGACATACTAGGCAGTGCAACGTGCGTCCGAAATGGGTATCATAGAATGAAGGTACTACAGTACCAAACATTGTAAACATATCAAAGTTCAGGGTAGTAGTGGTAGTAGTAGTATACACAATTCTGTGTGATCTTCATTTATAGCAGGTCAGCGGACTAGCTAGCCACCTGCCCCATATTTTGTGGAACGTTCTATTCCTCTTTCGAATATCAAAAAGTAAGCCTATATAGAGGCAGTAAATCATTGACCAGCTTTAACCAAAGATTTCAGGCCAGGGTCGCTGATCCCTTCCATGTCAGTAGAAGGGACTTCCTCGCAAAGAAATAGGATACAAAGCAGTCTCTTGGCCAGAGAAAGAACAGCAAGGTCACCAGAGATGCCCAGAAGACAATTTTTGGGGTTAACTATATTTCGGAGACCCAGTGCTGAAGAGATGAAGGAGCCTATATTCACCCAAAAGTCATGTACTATGGGACAATTTCAAAAGCAGTGGATAAAATCAGCAGTTTGGTCACATCCCTGAGGGGTATTGGCATAGGTACTTCATTCTCATGGACGTCCATTTCATGGTGATAGGCAGGTAATACAACTCCTTAACCCCTTCAATACAGGACTTTTATACACCCTTCCTTCCCAGACCAAATTTTTAGCTTTCGACGCTCTCACACTTTCAATGAAAATTACTCAGTCATGCTACACTATACCCAAACCAATTTTTATCATTTTTTCCTCACAAACAGAGCTTTCTTTTGGTGGTATTTAATCACTGCTTGGTTTTATATTTTTTGCAATATAAGCGAAAAAAAATTAAAATTTTTGAAAAAAAAAAAAATCACCTTTTTTAGATTCTAGTGTAATATGTTGCAATTAAGTACTTTTTCATCATAAATTTGGGCCAACATGTATACTGCTACACAGGGCTTTTTTTCTGGGGGAACTCAGTTCCACCACCTTTGGCTCAGACCCTTTGGTGCCCGCTCTCCACAATCACTTGTGAACACAGAAGTCTGGTTTCTGTGTTTACAAGTGACTGCTTTGTAACCCCCTGAACTCTGCACACTGTATGTAATGCAATTCTGGTATTTAATGCCCCTTTAAGACCCTTCTACTGATTGTGAAATCTGAACGGGTCGTGGTTGAGTTCCTGCACCTATTTTCTGAGAAAAAAAGCTCTGCTGCTACATATCTTTGGTAAAAATAACTAAAAAAAGTGCATATTATTTGGTCTCTGAAAATTATAGGGCCAGATTCAGGTAGAGTTACGCTGGAATATCAGTGATTCGCCTGCATAACTCACACTTTGAGCCGGCTTATCTGTTTTCTGTAGTCAGAAAACAAGATACGCCGGGATTGAGTTCAGATACGAGCGGCATAATTGTATTTCGTCGTCGTATCGGAACTGCAATTTTAAAATGGGCGCTCGGGGCGTTCCCGCTGATTTACGCCAAGAATATGTAAATCAGCGAGAGACGGAAATTCACGATCGTACCCGGTCCCGACGCAGTGACTTTCCGACATTTCCGTGAGCGATACGCGGCGTAAAGAAAAACATGCCCCCTAGGTGGAGTATCCTATGTTAACCCCTTCCATACCGGCGTATAAGAAAAACCCGTCCGGAGGAACCCCTCGCCGATGAGAGTGGACGTTACCCAACGTCCATCCCTTCTCGGCGCTACGGCGGGTTCCTCACAGATCTGAGGGCGGCGATCGGCGACACGGCGAGTCCCTCGGAGACAGCCCGTCCCGGATCGCGGTAAAGAGCCAATAGAATTGGCTCTTTTACCACGTGACCGGCTGTTTCCAATCACAGCCGGTCACTCAAACAACAAGTTGGCGTGCACTGTCCCGCGCGCGTGCAGCGCGGCAATCGTGCGCGCGAATTGCGGTGATCGGGCACGAGGCTCGTCCCCTGGACATTGCCTCGTCCCGATCTGGGTAAAGAGCCAATGAAATTTGGCTCTTTACCATGTGACCGGCTGTGTCGAATCACAGCCAGTCACAAATGTAAACAAACAGCGTTGTAACCGCTGTCTCTGGGCTCTTCTCCTCACACACTGATCCTGTGTGAGAAGAAGATATCAGAAACAGTGAGTTACAGTTAGTACAGTGTAAAGTGTCCAGATTGCCCCCCCCCCCCCGCGAATAAAGAGTACCTGTCACCCCCCCATCAAAAGTACCCAAGTACCTGTCACCCCCCCCCCCCCATCAAGAGTACCTGTCACCCCCCCCCCATCAAGAGTACCTGTCACCCTCCCATCAAGAGTACCTGTCACCCCGCCATCAAGAGTACCTGTCACCCCGCCATCAAGAGTACCTGTCACCCCGCCATCAAGAGTACCTGTCACTACCACCAAGAGTACCCGAGTACCCGTCACCCCCACCAAGAGTACCCGTCGCCCCCCATCAGGAGTACTTGTCGCCTCCATCAGGAGTACCTGAGTACCCGTCGCCTCCATCAGGAGTACCTGAGTACGCGTCACCCCCATCAGGAGTAATTGTCACATCCATCAGGAGTATCTGTCACCCCCATAAAAAATTAGTACCTGTCACCCTCATCAGAAGTACCCGTCACCTCCATCAGAAGTACCTGAGTACCTGTCACCCACATCAAGAGCACCCGTCACCCCCATCAGAAGTACCCGAGTACCTGCCACCATGTCCAGAAAATTATTTTCCACAGAAGAGGCATACCAAATTATAGCCCAGAGCGATGAGAGCAGCGGGGAGCTCTCACCGCCCCATCACAGTACTGAGACCATTTTCGATTCAGGTTCGGAATACGAACCCCCCCAAATCAGTACATCCGAATCGTCGGAGGAGGAGGAAGTAGTCCATCCAAAAGTACCACGGTCTGAACCCCAGGCATCTACCAGCAGCGCCGGCCACCCCAGTGGCCAATCAGCAAATGCTAACGGCGCTATACCCCAGGAGGAAGGGCCCAGTACAAGCACCGGAATTCCACGCCGAGGAAGTAGGTCCCAAACCCATCTACCGGATGGCTTGGCCAACCCGTTGTGGCTGCCTTCTAGCACAGGGTCAGCCACAATCCCCCCTTTCACAGCACAGCCAGGTGTGCAGGCCAACACCGAAGGTTTCTCTGAAATCGATTTTTTTAATTTATTTTTCCCTAATGAGTTCCTTCAAACCATCATTGACCAAACAAATCTTTTTGCATGTCAGTACATACAAAACAACCCCAACTCATGCTATGCCCACCCCTTTGTATGGAGACCCCTAACAATGGAGGATATGCGATTGTTTTTAGGCCTTACGCTGAATATGGGACTTACAAAAAAAAATGAAGTTCATTCGTATTGGTCTAAAAAGCCCATCCACCATATGCCAATTTTTTCAGCTACGATGTCCAGGTTCCGCTATGACATGATCATACGGTTCCTGCATTTCAGCGACAACTCGCAATGCCCCCCCCAAAATCACACAGACCTTGATAGATTATATAAAATTCCCCCCCTAATAGATTTTTTCAATAAGAAGTTTGCTGAACTTTACATCCCGGAACAGAACATCTCTGTGGACGAATCCCTGGTCCATTTCACTGGCCGGTTGGGAATAAAACAGTATATTCCCAGTAAGAGAGCGATGTACGGCTTGAAGCTAAACAAACTCTGCGAAAGCTCCTCCGGCTATGTGAATGCCTTTCGTGTGTACGAAGGCAGAGACTCCCATCTCCAGCCCCCTGAGTGTCCATCGTATATGGGAATAAGCGGGAAAATTGTATGGGAGTTGGCATTCCCACTCTTCCAAAAGGGGTATCACATATACATGGACAATTACTATACCAGTCTGCCCCTTTTTCACCACCTATTCCTGAATAAAACTTTGGCCTGTGGTACTGCACGTAAAAACAGGAAAGGCTTCCCACAGAGTTTAGTTACCAAAAACCTACAAAAGGGGGCAATCGGCAAGCCTGAGGAACGAAGAAGTTTTGGCCGTGAAGTGGAGGGATAAGAAAGACGTTTACATCTTGTCGACTATCCACAATGACACCTCAGTGGAACTTCACAAGAGACGCCGTACCGTTCGAAAGCCTTGCTGTATCAACGAATATAATAAGTACATAGGGGGGGGTGGATCTAAACGATCAAATGCTGCAGCCCTATCTCTCAATACGAAAGACATTTTTCTGGTACAAAAAAGTTGCAATATACTTCTTTCATTTGGCCCTATATAATTCATATGTCATTTATCAAAAATCAACGCAAAGGTCCATCCCCTTTATCAGATTCATCGAAAATGTCGTCACTGCCCTGATCTATCAGCAAGGCTCTGCCCCACAAAGAATTCGCTCTGATTGTGTCAGCAGACTGCACGAGCGCCATTTTCCTGACAGAATTCCACCATCAGCAACCGGAAGAAAACGCCAAAAAAAATGTCGGGTGTGCAGCAAACGTGGAATTAGGAAGGACACCAGTTGCTATTGCCCCGACTGTCCCGGCCAACCTGGCCTATGTATGACACCATGCTTCAAGCGATATCACACTTTAGAAAATTATTAATCCATAATTCCTAATAGACTGCCACTTCCCCGTTTTCAATTTCTGTGCCGATTTCCCTGCTGCCTCAACCAACCAACCTTGTGCCTCAACTCAACTGACCCTGGCCTGTTTATTGACTATGCCTCTGCCTGCCGTCTGCATTGTTTATCCGCCATGTTTCTGCTTTTCACATGAACTGACCCTGGACTATCGACTATGCCTCTGCCTGCCGCCTGCATTGTTTATCCGCTATGTTTCTGCCTTTCACGTGAACTGACCCTGGACTGCTTCTCGACTATGCCTCTGCCTGCCGTCTGCATTGTTTATCCGCCATGTTTCTACCTTTCACATGAACTGACCCTGTACTGTATCGACTATGCCTCTGCCTACCGCCTATTTCTGCCTTTTACCTGCACTGACCTCGGCTTGTTGACCATGTTTTTGCCTGCCCCTTGGACTGATCTTGCACCCTGCCACACAGGGGTCTCACATATGTGAGGGGCTCCAGAATAGTGTTCGGAGTTCAGAAAACCAGTTTTTGGTTTTCTGTGTTCCTATAACAGGGTCTGGTTGCCCGGAGGCTTCAAAGCGATTTGGGTGGGAGAAGCCTCTACCCCTGTCCCCATTCTTTCCTGACCGAGGCCCTAAACTTGATGGTTCTGCCTGCTGCCTGGACCAATACTTTGGCTGCACTAACCATATCTCTGCCTGCTGCATGTACTATGGACAGTATTCCTGCATGCTGCATGGACGATCCTTTCGCTGCTGCTGACCACATCTGCCTGCTACCTGGACCGATGCTCTCCTCTGTGGACCACTGCACCAGCAAGACAGCAGGTAATCTTTTCTTTACTCAGAAGAATGTATTTTGGTTTGTAATTGGTATGTACAGTACATGCTATGGGTTAGAAATATGAAGGACCTTCAACAATGTCATAGGTTGGCAGGAATTTGTGTGTGTAATTTATGCTCCTAGAACGCCTGGAGGTGCTACTTGGATGTTGGGCCTCTGTATGTGGCCAGGCTGTGTAAAAGTCCCACACATGTGGTATTGCCATACTCAGGAGGAGTAGCAGAATATATTATGGGGTGTAATTTTTTCCATGTGCATTCTATGTGTTAGAAATATCTTATAAATTGACAACTTTGTGTAAAAAAAAATGCGTTTTCATTTTTTTTCCACATATTCCAAAAACTTCTGGAAAAAAATTAACCGTTCAAAAGACTAATTATGCCTCAAAGATTATAAGTTGGGGTGTTAGCTTTCCAAAATGGGGTCATTTTGTGGGCATTTCCATTGTCCTGGTGCTCCAGGGCCTTCAAAAGTGTAACTGGTAGTTGAGAGATTAGATGTGTAATTTATGCTCCTAGAATGCCTAAAGGTGCTACTTCAATGTTCGGCCTCTGTATGTGGCCAGGCTGTGTAAAAGTCCCACACATTTGGTATCCCCATACTCAGGAGGAGTAGCAGAATGTATTTTGGGGTGTCATTGTAAGTATGCATGTGCTGTGTGAGAGAACTAACTTGTTATTATGACATGTTTGTGTAAAAAAAAAAAAAAAAAATTCCCAAGAATTGTGGGAAAAAATTACAACTTCAAAAAATCCATCATGCCTCTTACTAAATACCTTGGAATGTCTACTTTCCAAAAAGGGGTAATTTGGGGGCTATTTGTACTTTTCTGGATTGTTAGGGTCTCAAGAAATGATAGGACGTCAGTACATCAGCTGTGATCAGATGTGATAATTTTTCAATCAATTGCACCATAGCTTGTAGACTCTAACATTCACAGAGACCAAATAATATCCACAAATTTTGGTTATTTTTATCAAAGACATGTAGCAGTATACATTTTGGCCCAAATTTCTGAAGAAAAATAATTTTTTTGCAAAATTTTAAGATAGAAACTTAAAAAAAGTGTTTTTTTTTCAAAAATTTCTCTCTTTTTTTGCTTATATTACAAAAAATAAAAAAAACAGCGGCGATTAAATACCTCCAAAAGAAAGCTCTGTTTGTGAGAACAAAATGATAAAACATTTGTTTGGATATAATGTACCATGACTGAGTAATTGTCATTCAAAGCGTGAGAGAACTGAAAGCTGAAAATTGGTCTGGGCAGGAAGGGTATATTAATGCCCTGTATTGAAGTGGTTAAGTATGGCCGGCGTCATCGCGTTGAATTAAAAAAGTTTAGCGTTGTTTGCGTAAAACGTCCGTGAATGGGGATTGACGTCATTGACGTTCACTGACAGAATTTGGAGCATGCGCACTGACAGTCGACGCATGCGCAGTACGTTCGCCGCGGGATCACGCCTAGTTTAAATAATACACGCCCCCTACCCGCCCAATTTGAATTCCGCCGGCTCATTTTTGCTACGCCGCCGCAACTTTGGGAGCAAGTGCTATGTGAATAACAGTACTTGCTCCTAAAGTTTCGGCGGAGTAACCGCTCTCCTACCTGAATCTGGCCCATAAGCTATGGTGCAAATCATTAAAAATGATCACACCTGATGTACAGAAGGCCCATCTATTTCCTTGAGACCCTAACAATCCAGGAAAGTACAAATACCCTCCAAATTACCCCTTGGAAAACAGACATTCCAATGTATTTAGTAAGAGGCATGGTGAGTTTTTTGAAGTTGTAATTTTTTTCCACAATTCTTGGAAAATAGATTTCTTTATTTTTATTTTTTATTTATTTGTCACAAAATTGTCATAACAAGTTATTCTCCCACACAACACATGCATACTTGCAATGAAACCCCAAAATACATTCTGCTAGTGATATCACATGTGAGACTTTTACACAATCTGGCCACATACAGAGGTCTAACACCCAAGTAGCACCGTCAGGCGTTCTAGGAGCATAAATTGCACATTTCATTTGATGACAACTTATCACACTTTTGAAGGCCTTGGAGTACCAGGTCAATGAAAATGCCCACAAAATGACCCCATTTTGGAAAGCTAAACACCCCAACGTATAATCTATGAGGCATAAATAGTCTTTTGAACAGTTAATTTTTTTACAGACTTTTTGGAATATGTGGGAAAAAAAATGAAAAAAAACACAATTTTTTTTTTTTTTAAATACAAAGTGGTCCATTTATAAGATATTTCCAGCACATAGCATGTACATACCAAAACTGACACCCCAATACAGAGGCCCAACATTGAAGTAGCACCATCAGGCATTCTACAAGTATAAATTACACATCTCCTTTCTCAACCAGGTACTGGTTTCTGGCGAGTACTCTGGTGGCGGGTACTCTGGTGGCGGTGGCAGGTACTAGATGACAGGTACTCTTTATTTCAGGGGAGGGCAATCTGGACACAGTGTAGTATACGTGTAGTGTTGTGTAACTCACTGTTAGCTGATCTCCTCACACTGGATCGTTGTGTGAAGAGGAGAACACAGCAACATTAAATTACACACAATAGTGTGTTTTGTTTACATTTAGTGACCGGCTGTGATTGGACACAGCCGGTCACGTGGTAAAGAGCCAATTTCATTGGCTCTTTACCCCGATCGGGGATGGGCTCTATCCACGGGAAAAGCCCCAGCCCCGATCACCGCATTGTGCGCCCCCGGTGGCGCGCGGGCACCGTTATACCGGAATCTCCGCCGCACGCCACTACATTCTGCCCCCCGGGTCGTGCGCTGGCGCCATGCCTGCCGCAGCTCTGCATATGGGAGCTGGTTAACGCTCAGCCGCCTGCTACTGCCACTTCATTACCCCCATTGGGGGACGGCTGTGTCCCAAGGGACACAACGGATCCCCGATCGCTGCTCTGCGGGCCCGCAGTAGCAGTGGAAAGCCAAGGACGTCATATGACGTCCACCCAGGATGGGAGATCCCATCTGTGGACGTCATTTGACTATGGCTGGGTATTGAAGTGGTTAAGAGTAGGATTAAACAGCAGTGGGCTATTGGGAGAGGCCAACCAGGAGTCTGTTGAAAGCTTTGCTACCACAGTCTTGAAAAGGGAGAGGAAGGTACGTACAATTGACCCTGGTCTAGGTGGGGTGTATCCACTATAGACAATGTTGTGGAGTGTTTCAAATGAGGAGACTATAGCTCCCTCAATAGTGGTACAGGCATTATTAGAGTTGGGATGAAGCTAGTCATGAATATTATCTAGCTGGGATGCCAGATATTTGGGAATTTTGCAAGGGGAATTGGCCATGACATAGTAGTTTAGGTAGGTAAACTGATCTTAAAGGATATTGGCTCTTCCCATGCGATCCAGGGGCAAACCATTCTACTGTTTGGTCCGTGTTTGTAGTTGGAGCAGTAAGGGGCATAGATTGGTTATGTATATGGATAATGGTAGTTGAATTGTGACACCTAAGTATCAGAAGGAAGTGGCGACTTGCAGTCCAAAGTCTGATTGAATCACTGGTATAGCAGCTTGGTCTAGAGCAGGGGTCTAGAGGATATCAGGTATCATCTGCCTATAGGGAGATTCACTCCTCTATATCATTTATGGGAAGGCTTTTAATTAATGCAAAGCTACGGATCTGAACAGCAAGGAGCTCCATAGCCAAAACGCAAATAGATGGGGTGATAGAGGACATCCCTGCCAGGTACCGCTGGTAATTGGGAAGGTCTGTGACATGGGAATTAATCCGTATGAGGGCTAGTGGTGAAGTATAAAGAAGACGTATCCATGCTGCGAGTCGGGGGCCAATCCTATATAGTTGTATTACGTGAAACAGATAAGGCCCATCTACAATGTCGATGGCTTTGCAAGCATCTAGTGACACAATAACAGAGAAGATATGTGAGTAGGTCAGATTGTGAAATAGTCTACGGATATTCATTCTGGTTGAGCGGCCTGGTATAAAAGCCCCCCTGGTCACTCACAACCAATTTTACATTTACCTTATTCAGACGATTTTGACATCTACCTTGATGAGGGTTATCGGCCAATAAGAATCGCATTTAAGAGAAGCTTTCAGAGGTTTTAGTATCAAAATAATTAATGCCTTTTATAGAGCAAGGGAGTACTCCGTCTTTCAGTTCCTCATATGTATTTAGTAGGATGAGACACAGGAGGTGCCGAAAGTGTGTATAGCATTGTAGCAAACCCCAGAGGGAGCTTCTTTTGTTTGTTCAGTCCGTTACTCTGCCTTTCAACCCCAATGAACCGTTCCAGCCCCTCTGGCACACCTAGCAATGTGATTAATGGAATAACTCAACAGGAATACACAACAGTTCTGTTTGTAGTTTACTTGAAGAAAAGTAAAGTTCAAGTTAACATTAGTCAGCCAGGACCTGTGTAAGTACCCAGGACTTGGTTGAAACAGTTTAGAGAAAACAGTCAGGAACACTATGCAAACAACGAAAGCAATAGGTTACAATATGTACAGATTAAATAGAATCCCCAATAACTTTTGGTGTGTGTGCAATGCTGTGGCTAAAGGGAAACCCAGGCCGGCCTACGATACCTCTAGTACACACCCAGTGAAATGATCTTAATACCCGTAAGTGTCCCCTATAAGATAGGGTGACCAGACATCCCCAGTTTCAGGGGACAGTCCCCTGATTGAGGACACTGTCCCTGGACCAAGTCTGTCCCTGGTTTTGTCCCCAGATTGGATTTAATAGGGGGCAGGGGCAATTTAAAGACAATCAGTGCAGAATTATAATAAAAAAATTTGAATGACACATCCCCGCCTTAGCATAGGGGGGTTGTATTTTTCCCATTATCTGTGCCCCTTTCTAATTAACATGTGCTGGTCGGAGCGGAGGGAATACTTCTTCAGTTTCGGGCGCATGCCCATTCAGCTCCGCTCGCATGTTCTTCTGCCTTGGCTTAAATCCTGGCCAGCCACATGCCGATCTCCCTGGCGGAGTGATTTTCCTCCGCTCCCCACCCAGTAGTAGCCAGGGCCCGAAGAGTTAGACTTGAGAGGCTGTGAGGCGGGCGGCGACGGGCAGAGAGTCGCTGATTGCCACCATTACTAGTAAAGAAAAAATATGTCCCCGGATTTTATTTTAAAAATCTGGTCACCTTGGTAATGTCCTGGAGGCAAAGCTTTGCGTTTTATTATCTTCACCAGCAATGTAGGAGATCTGTGCACAATATTTGGATGTAGTATTCCATCTAGCATTAAAGGTTCCTGGGCAACACCCCTCACCAAATCCTGTACCCACCCAGCGGTCCTCCCCTGAGCGATCGATCTTAGATGCAGGTGTGTCACAGTGGCATTCAGTCCTTGAGCTGTTGCAGGGTGTCCTTTAGCATGGACAGTCTGTTCCTCTGGGCTAGAGCTGCATGAACAATTTGTTCATCTGGGCTGGAGTTGCAGGCTTGTGACCCTTGGTAGGCCACGATCACACACACACACACACAGGGCAGGAGATGCACTTCTGATGGGGTGCAGGCTTTTAGCTCCTCCCCCACAGTCCCCCACAGTCCTTTGCTGCTGCCTGATGATTGGCTCAGGTTCTTCCAATAAGGAGTTTACAGACAACTTCCAATAGGAAGTTTACAAACAAGCAGTTCTGAATGTCTGTGTGAAGAGATAAAAAGGGGGGGGGGGTGAAAAAGCCCACACTGCTGCAGCAGACAAATCTCCCATCATAGATTAGATCAGTCTGGAGAAGTACCGGCTACACCATTCAGCTGGAAAGCTGGAGTCAGTAGCTGCAAAATTGCAAGCAAGAGCTCTTCTACAGAAAGAGGTTTGTCTAGGTCATCTCAGTCCTGGTCTGTTTGAGTCAGGTATTGGTCAAGTTGGGTATCAATAGGGGGTCCTAGTAGTATAAAGGTTGCGGTAAAAAGATAGAAAGGCATCTGTTATGTCCTGAGGCACGGCCGTAATCTTATTTTGGGAGGTCAGGGTCCTCCCAAGATAAGAAATGGGGGTGTGGTCCGATCTGGTTAGGTAGGCGACCCGCCTTATTGCCGTGTTCAAACGTCTTCTGGGTAACAGAGAACGTTTTTTCTTTTAATAAGGTCCAGCAAGCAGAGCTCATGCCCTCTATGGCTATGCAGCCACAAAGTTTGCGTAGCTGTACCAGGGTTCTTAGTATAAGCTGCCTCTGCAATCACCATTGTATTTTCCAGTTCCTCAGTGCGCTGTTGGGTATTCTTGTACAAATTGCCAGTAATGGACATAAAAGGTGCCTTTCAGCACAGCATTGGGAGACCTCCTAGGCAATGGCGGACCCAAAAGTGCCCCAATCCACACAGCAGTAGTCAGCAATACCTTTCTAACATCCATTCTGTAAAATCTCATCCTCCAGCCAAAAGGAGATTAAATGCCAGATGTGAGGGAGGGAAGCAGGAGGAGGGAAAAAAAACACATTAAGAGGGGCATGATCAGATACCCCTTTGGGTGGATAGGATAGATAGCGCAAAAAAAAAAAAAAAACACGCCCCCACCCTGCTCAAGCGTCCCAAATATAGTGAGCTTTGGTTCCCTGAACCTCTCCCACAGGTTTTGCAAGTCCTGCTTCAGTAGGGAGAAATCAATATTGATGTTTTCCATTTGAACTGTGAGGGAGGCCTTACAGTCTTTTACAGCCAGCATGATTTTATCCAGGGTGGTCTCATCTGAAGGGCCTGGTGAATTGCATTCCCCTGAGCATGTAGGGGGATGTAGAGGTGTTAGGTGGTCAGCCTGGGTGCGAAAGGCAGAGCGACACTCACCCCTTGTGTAGAGAGCTGCACTGAGGTAAGAGAAGGCTGCATGGTTGAGGGATCGGCTCCATCTTGCCTGCGGGACTTGGCTTATTTGTTCACCTTCATACCTGTATTGGATTCCCGCCATCCCTAGGAAGGATTTGGTGCCTTTTGGGAGAAGTTTGGGCAGGATGATGAGAGTATAGAGCCGGAGATCTTGATCTAAGCAGCCACTCATGAACCTCAAGCCACACCCCCTAAGTTTTGGGTTAAATACCATTTTAAACTACGAGCACACAAAAAATACTTGCCAACAGACCTGGATTTGCAAGAACATTCCTGCTTTTTACTCTGCTGTCCTGTATTGACAGAGTCCCAGGAATAAACTGCTCCCCTGAACACCACTGCTGCCTTGTGCCCCCACTGTCACTCTATTCTACCCACTAAATACCACTATTCCACTGCCCTCCCCCACTGATCACCACATTCCCCGCTAACACACACACACACCCCTCACCACCGCCCCCATTATTACTTTATTCTCTACAAGAGCTGTCAGGGCGCTGCACTTTATACTGTAAACTAAATATTGTTCTGTAGCTAGCTAGAAATAATACATAATTTTACTCATGAACAATATTTTCCGGCTTTGTTTGTCTTAAAAATGTTCTACTTTAAAATTAAAGGTGTACAATAGATGAACGATATACCTCTTTTAGAATCATGCCCATTTTAAATGAATGGCCTGTACCAAATTGAAGTTTTTCTACAATTGCTTGCTGAATGCACAGCAATAAAAAAAAGGAGGCAAGGAAGTTGTTCCTGGAAATATGTTTGAAATATTAGTAAATATACACATTTTAAGTAGCACAATAGCAGTGCTAAAATGCTTATCTATTATACACGAATGATGGAAAGTTACACACAGGTAACAAATGCCTTACGAAGCAAGGTGCACAAGTAACTTGCAGCAATGACTGGTTGCAAAAGAGAAAACAATGCTTAAAATCGTTGCTTGCAATAGCCATTAGAGTAAGGGTCTCAAAGTACTGGCCCGCGGGCCATTTGCGGCCCGGTTACAAATGGCCTGCAGGCAGGGCGGGGGATGCCGCGGAAGGGGGGGGGTAGATCGAAATGCATGCACAGTGGCTGCTGCTCCCCACAGCCCCTCCTCTCTTCTCGTCCATCCCCATTTGCTTGTGATATGATCTGGGATGAACGAGGAGAGAGCAGGGGCCGCTGGGAAACAGCAGCGTGACAAGAGAGAGAAGTGAACCTTTGACAGACGCTTCCTGCACTACTCTGGATTCGAAGAAAATTACAAGTAAACGCTGACCTGTGCCCCATGTACCCAGATTGTGCCCATGTAACCCGATGTGCTGTGCCCTGTACCCCGATGTGGCCTGTTGTGCTGTGCTCCGATTTGCTGGGCTCTGTACCCTGGTGGTCAGTGTGCAGTGGTCAGTGGTCAGTAGGGTTGTCCCGATACAGATACCAGTATCAGGCCCGATACCGAGTATTTGCGGGAGTACTTGTACTCCCACAAATACCCCCGATGCCTAAATAGAATACTTTACCCCCCCCCCGGCGCCGCCGCATCGAAAGCCGCGCTGCATGGGTTAAACAGCGTGCAGGAACATCACAGCTTTCATTTGAATAGCTGTAGTGTTCCTGCTGCGTATAGACACTCCCCCCTTGCTCGGGATTGGATGGGTGATCGTGATCTGTCTAATCCCGAGCAAGGGGGAGTGTCTATACGCGCGGGCAAAACAGCTATTCAAATGAATGCTGTGATGTTCTCCGTGCAGCGGCGGCTAGGTATGGGGAACAATGATGATGAAGAAAAGAGGGAAGGACGGCCGCACTCCAAGGATTTTCAAACGAAAAAAGTTGTCTTTGTTATTGTCTTTATTGTAAATCCAAAAACATGTACAGTCACAGCAATCACAGAAAACAGGACAGCCGACGCGTTTCGCACTCGATCAGTGCTTAGTCATGGCTTAGGTATGGGGGACATGGCTGCATATGTGGGGGACATGGCTAGAGGGACATGGCTGCATATGTGGGGGACATGGCTGGAGGGACATGGCTGCATATGTGGGGGGACATGGCTGCATATGTGGGGGACATGTAAAAAAAAAAAGTATCGGTATTCGGTATCGGCGACTACTTGAAAAAAAGTATCGGTACTTGTACTCGGTCCTAAAAAAGTGGTATCGGGACAACCCTAGTGGTCAGTGTGCAATATAGTGGTCAGTGTTAATGTGTTTGCTTACACCAGTGCTAGGGGGTTATTAATGCGTCTGCTGACACCAATACTGGGGGTAATAATGCATCTGCTTTATTTTTTTAAATCAAGGTAAAAGTTATGTTTTTTATATGCAAATTTCGATTTAGTTCAGTGGTTGAATACCTACTGTACCTAGGTAGCTATGGGCATTAGTACTTACCCCCAATGTCCTAGAGGAGCAGCTGCAAATGTGAGGGACATGGCTGCGGGGACATGGCTGCAAATGTGGGGGACATGGCTGCATATGTGGGGGACATGGCTGCATATGTGGGGGACATGGCTGCATATGTGGGGGACATGGCTGCATATGTGGGGGACATGGCTGCATATGTGGGGGACATGGCTGCATATGTGGGGGACATGGCTGCATATGTGGGGGACATGGCTGCATATGTGGGGGACATGGCTGCATATGTGGGGGACATGGCTGCATATGTGGGGGACATGGCTGCATATGTGGGGGACATGGCTGCATATGTGGGGGACATGGCTGCAGGAGGAGGAGACACCCACACCGGTTTGGTACATTGCTCATAGCTTTACATTTCCATAAAAAGATTCTAGTTATAATGTGCAGTGTTTTGTAGAGGCTATATCTACCCCAATGCTTAAGAACACAAGGTCACTTGTGGTAGATGAGCAAAGTATACATATTATATTATGCTTTATACCTCTGTTGTGTTGCTTCTTCATTGTATACGTTTATTCTGCTTGTACAACTGTTTTGACTGATCCTACCTGTCATGACTATACTATGTAATGTAAAATCGTGAATAAAATGTTTTTTAAAAAAAGTTATCGTTTTTGTTAAATTCTGAATTATAGCTAATATTTTGTTTGTAGCCATGATTAGAATTTTTTTTTTTTTTTTTTACAACACACACACCCTTTAACAAATAATCAAATACAATCACATTGTACATGCCTCATTCAGCGCCAAAAAAAAAAAATACCGTCCCCTACCAGTGACATTTGCACAGTAATCAGTGCATTTTGTGACAGGAAGTCAGGTAAAGACACTTATTGCCAAAGATGACTGCAGATGCCCCTGAAATGTTTCTGACCACGTTTGAGAGAACAGCGGAAAAAGAGTTGGCCTAAAGAACAGTGGGCTGGACTAGTGGCCCCCCTATTATCTGGAGAAGCCCAAAAGGCATACTTTGATTTGGAGCTTGCAGACGCAAAAAAATATGATTGGTTACCACTTGCTTACTGGGCACATAAACCCCCTTGGTGCCCAGACGAAATTTCAGCTTCCGGCACTGCGTTGCTTTAACTGACAATTGCGCGATCGTGCGACGTGGCTCCCAAACAAAATTGGCGTCCTTTTTTCCCCACAAATAGAACTTTCTTTTGGTGGTATTTGATCGCCCGTGCAGTTTTTATTTTTTGCGTTATAAACAAAAAAAGAGCGACAATTTAAAAAAATATATATATATATATATATATATATATATATATATATATATATATATATATATATATATATATATATATATTTTCTACTTGTTGCTATAATAAATATCCCATTTTTTTTTTTTTAAATATTTTTTTTCTCAGTTTAGAGCGATACGTATTCTTCTACGTATTTTTGTAAAAAAAAAAAAAAATCACAATAAGTGACTGCTTTGCGCAAAAGTTATAGCGCCTACAAAATAGGGGACAGAATTATGATTTTTTTAAATATTTTATTTTTTTACTAGCAATGGCGGCGATCTGCGATTTTTATTTGGACTGCGGTATTGCGGCAGACACAGCGGACACTTTTGACACATTTTTGGCGCCATTCACATTTATACAGCGACCAGTGCTATAAATATGCACTAATTACTGTATAAATGTGACTGGCATTGAAGGGGTTAACACTAGGGGGTGAGGAAGGGGTTAAATGTATTGCCTGGGTGTGTTCTAACTGTGTGGGGGAGGGGGGTGACTGGGGGAGGCGACCGATGCTGTGTCCCTATGTACAAGGGACACAGATCGGTCTCCTCTTTCCCTGACAGGACGTGGAGCTCTGTGTTTACACACAGAGCTCCACGTCCCTGCTCTTTTTACCGCCGATCGCATGTACCTGACGGACATCGCGGCCACCGGGTACACGCATCGAATCCTCGGTGATGTGCTGGGAATTACAAATACATCACGTCCAAAGACGCGACCCCGGCGGCTCAGGTCCGCGCTGTTGACGTATTCTGTCAATAGCGCGGACCTCTAGTGGTTAAAAGAGGAAATATTGGCACGTTTCGGTGTAACTCTGGATGTCCGTGCTCAGCGGGTCCACAATTGGAGTTATCAGCTGAGGAAGCCACCTCGGTCGCAGATGTATGACCTCATCCATTTGGCTAAGAAATAGCTGCAGCCAGAAACTCTGTCCGGACCAAACATTTTTGAGCGAGTAGTCATGGACAAATTTCTTAGGTCTCTTCCTAACACCCTGCAGAAATGCGTGAACCATGGTGGTCCGGAAACCGCAGACAAACTTGTAGACCTGGTTGAAAAGGTACCCAACAACAGAGAATTTGTCCTCTTCCCCCAGAGACGCACAGACTTTCCACCACAAGACCAGACCCTCCCCACCTATAGGCAAGACTGCATCAAGGGATGGGGGTGGAGAGAGGGACCAAACTAGAGGTATTAAAATCAGGACTACTGCTAATGTTTGGCGAGAGACCCATCCCACAGGAGAGGACCAGAAGATTGATTTGTTACTGTTGCCGGGAAGAGGCACATGTAGCAGCAGTTTGCCCAGCGGGCAGGGGTGTATTTAGGTTTTGTGCTGCCCTAGGCCTGACTAAACTTGTCCACCCCCTAATTTAAATATGACCCACCCCTTCATGTCAAGGCCACACTCCTTTCTGTTTAAGTCCCACCCTAGACCCGCCCCACTTTTCGAGTGGGGACACTAGTTCTGAGGGCCTGGGGGGGCAATGGATTCCCTTAATTTGCAGGGTTTCCTCTCACTTCCTGTTTGGCTATGGGGCAGGAAGTGAAGGGAAATCTCTGCAATTGGACATGGATGGTAAAAAATAAACCCGCTTTATGGGGGCACTGGACTAATTTGCCTCTCAGCCCAGTCTGGCCCAGAGGGCAGCCATCACAAATTTTGGGGCCCCTTACACATCTTTAGGCAGGGCCCTCCTGGAGCAGAAAACCTGGGGGGGGGTGCTGACGGAAAAAAAAACAGTGCATTCTCTTCTCTCCTGATGCAAGATAATAAGCATAAGCGGGGGGCACTGGGGACCATCAGGCCCCTTACAGGTGTAATGCAAAAAAACAAAACGGAAGGGGGGCCAGCCAGGTCTGTAAGAGGCCCTGTGGACCATTGGGTCCCTTACATGTGTAATGCAAAAAACAAGTGCCTGTACCCCCCTGATGGCAGCCCTGCCGGCCCATAAGACTGGCACTACGCTAACAGTGTAGCACAAGTCGGCAGGGACACTTTCCGTGCTGCCCCAGGCCAGGATACAGCGCTGCCAGCGGGCGATGAACCCATGCCTTGACTTTCTGACAGAGACGACAGTAACAACATGCACTGCAGTAAAGGGGAATGAGAAACCTTTATGTAGAATGTGCTTAGATGGTAAAGATGTTGTGGTATTGTTGGATTCAGGTAGCCTGATCACCTTAGTGAAAAGTGATCTAGTGGTTGGAAAAACCTTACATCCTAGGAAAATGGCTGTAGTATGTGTACATGGGGACACTCGAGAATATCCGGTGACTACGGTTTCCTTCGAAACCTCCCTCGGTAACTTGTGTCACCAGGTGGGTTTAGTTCCCAAACTGCCACATGACGCCATTGTGGGAAGGGATTTCGCAAAGTTCTGGGAACTCTGGGACTGCCCAGATTCCCCAGTAAGTGGTACTTCTGAGCCTGAAACATCTACTCCAGAATCCTCTGAGTTTCCATTCTCAGTCTTAGCAGGGGAAACACCAGTCCCTAGGGAGGAGCCTGCTACCTCAGAAGAGGAACAGCGGCCGATAAGGTTTGATGACCTTGAGGTACACAGAGAAAATGTTATCACTGAGCAATTGAGGGACTTCACATTGCTAAGAGCCCGGGAGAATGTAGTAAAGATAGATGGGGAGTTAGTTAACCCTGATGAGAGGGTTGCCCTCCTTTACTTCATTATTGAAAGGGACCTGTTATATCGAGTGTCACAGAGGATAGAGGACACCATTAAGCAACTGGTAGTGCCTAAACCGTACCGCAAGATGGTTTTGGAACTGGCCCATGGGCACATTCTTGGGGGACATTTGGGAGCAGAAACAACCCAGGAGAGGATCACCCAGAGGTTTTATTTGCCTGGGATCACTAAGGAAGTGGAATTGTATTGTTCTTCCTGTCCAGTGTGTCAGGTTACTGCACCCATGCCACATTTCCGCAGTCTGTTGGTACCCCTGCCCATTATCGAGGTCCCCTTTGAGAGGATCGCCATGGACTTGGTTGGCCCCTTACTGAAGTCCACTAGAGGGCACCAGCACATCTTGGTAATAATGGACTATGCCACCCGTTACCCAGAAGCGATTCCTCTCCGAAACCCCTCTGCTAAAACCATTGCCAAAGAGTTATTTCAGGTTTTCAGCCGTGTGGGTCTTCCTAAGGAAGTCCTAACTGACCAGGGCACCCCGTTTATGTCTAGGGTGACCAAAGAACTTTGTAAACTCCTGAAAGTGACCCAATTACGTACATCAGTATATCAGGCTCAGACGGATTAGTGGAAAGGTTTAATAAAACCTTAAAACAAATGTTGAGGAAGGTGGTGGATAAAGACGGAAAGAATCGGGATTATCTGCTCCCTTATCCGATGTTTGCCATAAGAGAGGTTCACCAATCGTCCACAGGGTTCTCTCCGTTTGAGCTACTGTATGGGAGGCATCCCTGGGGCCTACTGGACATTGCCAGGGAAACATGGGAGAGTGAGAGTTCCCTGCATCGAAGTGTGATTCAACATGTGGCCCAAATGCAAGATAGAATTGCCCAAGTGATGCCGATTGTGAAGGAACATTTATCCCAAGCCCAATTGGCTCAACAAAGGATTTACAATCTTGGGGCCCAGGTCCGTTCATTTGCACCTGGTGATAGGATGTTGGTGCTGGTCCCCACGGTCGAAAGTAAATTCCTAGCCAAAGGGTCCATATGAAGTGTTGGAGAAAAATGGGGGTGGTGAATTATAAAATTAGCCAACCGGGAAGACGAAAACCTGAGAAGATATATCACGTGAACTTGTTGAAACCATGGAAGGATAGAGAGTCTTTGGCGCTGAGACTACTTCATTTAACCTGGCTGTCCCTGAAGTTGGGATAATGGAGACTCTGTCCAAAACTCAGCAACAGGAGGCTAAAGAATTTGTGCTCCGTAATAGGGAACAGTTTTCAGACCTGCCAGGTTGGGTCTCCGGAGTTGAACATGACATTATCACCACACCAGGGGATAAGGTCAAGTTGAAGCCTTATAGAATTCCAGAAGCCCGGCGAGAGGCAATTCGCAAGTAAAAAAAAAAAAAATGCTTGAGCTGGGGGTGATAGAAGAGTCAAATAGTGATTGGTCCAGTCCCATTGTCTTAGTGCCCAAACCAGATGGAAGTTGGCGGTTTTGTAATGACTTTCGCCGCCTAAATAAAATCACTAAGTTTGACACCTATCCTATGCCCCGCATACATGAACTGATTGATCGCCTAGGCACTGCCCGGTACATGATGACGTTAGACCTGACCAAGGGTTGTTGGCAAATTCCTCTCTCGGAGTCAGCCAGGGAAAAAACAGCATTTGTAACTCCAGACGGATCTTCCCAATATGGGAGGATGCCTTTTGGGTTACAGAATGCTCCAGACACATTTCAATGCACCATGGATAAGACCTTTCGGCCTTATCGAGCCTATGCTGCTGCATATCTCTATGACGTTGTCATCCACAGTGAGGATTGGGACTCACACTTACCAAAAGTTCAGGCTGTGTTGGATTCCACCTGGAAAGCCGGGTTTACAGCCAATCCAAAAAAATGTACCCTTGGGCTAGAAGAGGCAAAGTATCTGGGGTATACCATTGGAAGAGGTTTAATCAAGCCCCAAATAAACAAAGTTGAGGCTATTCAGGTTTGGCCATGTCCCGCCAACAAAAAACAGGTTTGTGCATTTTTGGGGATCGCCGCTTTATCCCCCATTTTGCCTCACAGGCTGCTCCCCTGACCAATGGGAAGGAGTCTGTCATGACCAAATGGACTCCCGAAGCAGAAACAGCTTTTTAGGCTATAAAAACAGGCCTTATGTAGTCAGCCAGTTTTAAATTCGCCTGATTTTTCACGGGACTTTGTTGCTCAGACAGATGCGTCAAATTTGGGGTTAGGAGCTGTACTGTCCCAGTTTATCAAGGGGTAGGAACACCCTGTTATGTGCCGAAAGTTGAAGGCCCATGAGGAGAATTATGCCACCATTGAGAAAGAGTGTTTGGCGGTGAAATGGGCTTTGGATTCTCTCCGGTACTACCTCATGGGTAGACAGTTTGAACTGGTGACGGATCATGCCCCATTGAAGTGGATGGCACAGAACAAAGAGACCAATAGGAGAATAAATAGGTGGTTCCTGGCCCTCCAGGAATTTAGTTGTGTGGTAACGCATCGCCCCGGTGTTAAAATGGGGAATGCAGATGGGTTGTCCCGAGTGCATGCGTGCCTGGCAACCTGTGTCCCAACCCTAGGGTTGAAACAAGAGGGGGGGTATGTGACAGGAAGTCAGATAAATCTGTGGGTGTTGTCACAGACGGAAGATACATTTCTGCCTTGTTTAGACAATTCACCAATTACTATCAGGTGTCTGCTACAGAGGTAGCCAGAAAGGTTTAGGGCGTTGGAAAACTTCAGATGTTCAGTATGAGGCAATTAAGGCCTCTATAAGTCATCCAGAGGATGACTACTGATTGCTGCATCCTGAGGCTTTTTGAATTAAGGAGAGCAGTGAGAAAGACTTCTGAAGAGGTGAGGTGGTTGTTGATTTTTTTCTGTGTGATAAAAATCAACAAGACTATGGTTTCTCTGCTGTATGACCAGCAGTAGGTTGTGCCAGACTCCATAGATAGGTTCCTGTGTGGTGAAGGTAGACGCCCAAAGTGGCCAGGGTTTATTTTATGTTTTGTTTTGTTTATGCTGTTTGGATGCTTGCACTTGTTTCCAGCAATATGGAAGAATAAACCAAACTCTTTGTTTTCAACCGTCTTCGGCTGCCTCTCTGTATAGTTCAGTGTGTAGTGAACCCATCCAGGGGGTCACACCCCCCCCGCTCCCGAGCTAACCCCTTACAATATTTATAGCACTGATCGCTGTAGACGTGTCAATGGTCCCAAAAATGTGTCCGATCTGTCGCAGTACTGCTATAAAATCGCAGATCACCGCTATTACTAGTAAATACAAATGCCATAAATCTTTCCCATTGATTGTAGATGCTATAACTTTTGTGCAAACCAATCAATATACGCCTTTTGCAGGGTTTTTTACCAAAAATATTTAGCAGAATACATATTGGCCTAAACTGATGATGAAGACTTTTTTTTAGTTGAGGATATTATAGCAAAAAGTGCTTTGATCAGAGTAAAATCTTCTTGGGCTGAAGTGGTTAATACACTTCATGAATGCTGGTAACACCATGGAAATCTTGTTTATTGGTACCTACAAAGATCAATTTGTTTGTTAAAGTGAAGGTCACAATTTTTACCAGATCTAGAAAGTACAACAGATGATGCATAGCATAGCTGCCAATTTTTACAGTGAACTTTTTCAGTTTAACGATTCCACAGCCAAATCCTAAAAAAGCTGTACAATCACAAATCCTCCAAATAACTTGTTGCTTCCTATGGAAATCAGTGACAATATTATCACTTTGCCACATGACCCTTTCAATACAGTTTTTCACAGTCAGCGTTTCCAGATGGAAGCAATTAGCATATTGTGATTGTGCTCCTTCATTCAATCAGCCAGCAAAGGAAAAAGCAAAGTGTGAAGGTAAGTGGCAGATGAAGGCATACGTAAAGGGGACTTCCAGGGAAACTGGAAATGCCATTTACTGCTAAACCCTATATAGTGACACGGTTGCAAACATAATTGCCTACAATTTCAAATTTTAAGTAGAAATTAAGCTAAAACTTGAAATTATATAATAAAAATACACCTGAAATATAGGTCTAGTTAACAGGTACAGGTCCACCCTTACTTTCACAGTCTGGTAGTGTACTGGAGAAGATAAAATTAGTCTTATGCCACTGGGACCTAGGTTTCAAATCACCAGCGGGATTTCCTTTTAAGGGTGTTTATTGCAATTGGTGAAAAACATTTTTATGGTGGAATTTGCACAGTTCTTCTAGATCTCATAAAGAAGGCTGCACTCCAAAACAATAATTTACTATTGCGGTTTACGGCTAACATTGTTTCACTGCATAAAAACATTCTAGTCAGCTAAAATTAGACAGTGACCTTCAATTTTCCTTAGAAACCCCCTTTAATGACTAACATGGAAATAAAGGAAACCAGTCATGTAAATGAGCCTGACTTCAGTGTCCTTGAAAGAGGAGTGGAAGTCATTTTTTCACACAACCGCTTTCCTCATAATCACAACTTTATTGCACACATCTTCCATTCTGATAAGCTTCTGAAACTCTCCGAAAGTAACCTGTTGTCCCTATCTCCTATAATAGCCCATTTATATTTCTTGTTTACTGAACATTGGCATACTGGGACAGAAAACAAAGGTCACCTGTGCACCAGTCCAAAGAGTTTTAATTAAAAGAAAAAGAATGGGGTACACATTATCCAGCTAGTATTGACATGGTAGCAACTGTGTGCCCTGATATACTGCCAGATTAGATAAGGCGTTATCTTGGATGCTGCCAAATAATGTATGTTTTTTCCATCTACAGCTATTTTATTACTTGCATTATCTTTTAAGGACAAGAATACTGATAATAATATGTATTCTTCATTTACCACTTTCCCATGTTACAACATTAAACCCTAACTTTATACACACATTTTATCTAAAACGGAGAAAAACCTCTATAGATCGTACAACGCACTTTCAGCACAGATGTACTGAATAAAGCTAACTTTATGGACTGGTTTACAATCATTTCTACCAGCATATACTCCCAAAATCAATAGCCCTTCACAAAAGGAATACAAACAGTGTAAAATGAGTGGGACGCTTCTATTGCAGGTATATGTGATTAAAGTGGTTGTAAACCTCCGGAATTTTTTTATGAACAAATCATATCCCTTTATAGTGTGTACTTGTCTCATTTAGGAGCACAAAGTGTTATTTCTGTCTGCTGCCCCCTTTCAAAAAAAATTCTGACACCAAGAAAAAAAAAAGGGGGGGGGGATAGCTGACATGGGAGGGTCCTCTAGCAGATCGACAGCCTCAGGTGTATGTGGTGTCCCTTGCCTCCAATAAGTTCTCAGAACTCTCCTCACTGAGCTCTACAAAGAGAAACTTCCAACTCTTTGCCCTTCCCTTTTTCTGACAGCGCAGAAAAGCTTTACAAATTCTGGACTTTGAACAGATGTAGAGAAGACTGCAGATAAACAAGTAGAACTTATGTATGAGGATTGGTTTCATCTCCATCCCCGGAGGATAGACACTTCAGTGGGTATATGCAAGGGTTTACCACCACTTTAACACTTTCACTGTCAGGCCCATACATCATACGAACCTGACACCAGAGGTTTTTATACACACACTGTGAAAGCAGTTTGTCACTTTCGGCAGTGCTGGCAGCATACCCCCCATAACCTGCGCACCCCTGCTTTTCCATCTGCTGGTCCAGGACCGGCATAGCAAGTGCCACCGAGTGGGGGAAGGGAACTAAGCAGGCACGGTCCTCTCTCTCCTCCCCTAATCATTGTTGACCTGGAAGGGACCCATTTGATGTCACTTAGGTGTTCCCCCATCAGCTTCCCCGGGCCAATATGTCAGGAAAGAATATAATGCAATGCGATCTGCACTGCATTACATTCAGTAGAGCACAGGGGAGACACCCATGCTATCTTAGACCCCGAATGTTTCATTAAATTGAACCTGTCACCAAATAAAAAATAAATCACATTTTTGCCCCTAAGGTGATGGAAAAAAAGAAATAAAATAAACAGGGAGCAAACAAAAACATATTTTTTTTAATTAAAATTAAAGTTGCACCTTGGCATATAAACCCCCGCCCCACATACACACACGAACATAAACACACGTGTCGGGGGCCTCTACTCATGGAAAATTTGACTGCGATACACTTCATATCACCACGCACGCTTGGATGAGAGCAATCTTCCCAGCACCAGGCCTTCTCTGGAACGCTAACATGGTGACCTATAGGGGGCTTTTAAAACATCCCCTATAGAGAAAAAAAAATAAAGTACTGAAGTTTGTCACCATTTCATGGGCCAACGCAAATTTAAGGTTTGACATATTGTGCATTTATTCTCTGCGACCTCCTCTTTTAAAAGGTTACCAAAAATGTGGTTGTTTATTGCATTTGTGAGCCCTAAAATTAACTTAAATTTCCTAGATTTTTGCAGTAATATCATGTAACATAACATAGTGAGACTACTGTACCACCATTTTATTCTCTAAGGTGTCTGCTTTCATAAAATATGGAATGTTGATGGTTTTATGCAATCCTCAGGCCTCAAATGATTTTTAACCCCTTCAATACAGGGCTTTTATGCCCACCTCCATACCGGGCCTATTCTGGCACCTCTCTCCTACATGTACAAATCATTCTTTTGCTAGAAAATTACTCAGAACCCCCAAACGTTATATAGGTTTTTTTAGCAGACACCCTAGGGAATAAAATGGTGGTCATTGCAAATTTTTATCTTGCATGGTATTTGCGCAATAATTTTTCAAACGCCTTTTTTTGAAAAAAATAAAAATGGTTTCATGAATAAAAAAAAACAAAAAAAAACAAAAAAACAGTAAAGTTAGCCCAATTTTCTGTAAAATATGAAAGATAGCCTTTTACGCCGAGTAAATAGATACCAAACATGTCACGCTTTAAAATTGCGCACACTCATGGAATGGCGCCAAACTTCGTTACTTAAAAAATCTCCATAGGCGACGCTTTGAAAAATTTACAGGTTACCAGTTTAGAGTTACAGAGAAAGGTCTAGTGCTAGAATTGTTGCACCCGCTCTAACGCACACGGCAATACCTCACATATGTGGTTTGAACAGCGTTTACATATGTGGGCGGGACTTGAGTGTGCAGTTGCTTCTGAGCGCGAGCTACCGGGGACAGGGGCGTTTACATTTTACTTTTTTTTTATCACTTTTATTCCTATTACAAGGAATGTAAACATCCCTTGTAATAGGAATAGTGTGCGACAGGTCCTCTTTACGGAGAGATGCAGGGTCAATAAGACCCCACATCTCTCCCCCAGGCTGGAAAAGCATGCGATGGTGAAAAAAAATTCACTGATCTCATGCTTACTAGCCACAATTGCGGCTTTGTTTACTTCCGGGTACTCAGGCGTGATCGCGCCCGGGCCTCCGACGGTCATAGAGACATCTCTACGCTTCCCATCCGGCGCTGGACGATTCTTTCTCCGGGCCCCCGATGGCACGGGAGAGCCTGGAGAAGCACTGGATGGCGGCCTATAAGAACGATCAAGCGGCGGAACCACCGCTATGATTATTCTTATGGTGCACAGAATCACCGCCGAAAAAAAAAAATATATAATATATCTGAATGATGCCTCTAGCTCCAGGCATCATTCAGATATCACCACACAAAGCCCAGGACGTCATTTGACGTCCGCCCGGGATGGGAGGTCCCCTCTGTGGACATCTTATGACTATGTGCGGTACGGAAGTGGTTAAATATGTGCAAAACAAAAAGAAAAATAGCCCTAGCAGTGCTTAGGTTAAACTACAAATTTTTTATACAATATTCTTATACAAAAGTCAAACCCACACTCTGCTGTTTTACAAATATTTGCGAAATATGGACATTCTAAAAAGGCCCTATGGAAAAAAATAAGGTAAAGAAAGATGTATAGCCAATTGCTGACCCCTGACTTCTACAGCCAACAAACTCTGGGATGTGCTGAATACCTGCTCCCCCTGCAGCATGCTGTGGCACTGTCCACTGGCATGTATGTCCTGTAGTAATGAAAGGATGGGTGACAAACAGAATAAGGCAGGAGAAAGCAGGTATTCTACACACCCAAGAGTGGGATCTGCAATGTAATATAACAGAGGGACAGCCAATAAGGCAAGCATACAGCACCTTGTTCTACAGGTTGCCTTTAAAATGACTCTGTACAGGGTGGAAACAAACTGTCAGTCAATGCTGTCTGCTCTCTGTCTCCAGCACCCACTGGGGAGGGAAGGGGCTGCAGAGAGGGCAAGAGGGGCCAGCTCAGCCTCTCTGCAGCCTGCAGAGAGGCTGAGCTGTGTTTCGGTCCAGGCATGTGGGCTCTGTGACGTCAGCTGGCGGCGGGATTCATCCTGCTGTCTGCTGAAAATGGGTCACAAGGGTGCAGAATGACCTGCACTCCGGTGATCCACAGAAGTACAGCCAAACCATCTTTGGCTGTACTTCTCCTTTGGAGAGAAAGAAAAGGTATCTACCTCCAAAAGCAGTAATCAACTGCAATCATCCAATAACATCCACATTATCTAGAATTTGTAGCCTTTTACCCCTTCTCTTTAAAAAAATAAATAAATCCCACTGCGCACGTGATCTTCATCTGGCTTGCAATTTCAATCCACGTGGGTCCTTGGGCGCATTTCTCCTCAGGCAGCCAAGTCATTCCGAAAGACGTAGCCAACTAGCTATCCGGCCCGGCTTTCCTAAAGAATGTTAGTGCCATCATTGCCGGAATTGACAGCACAAAAACGGCACACGTGACAGGAAGTGAAGCCTGCAAACCCAACACAGAGGGAGCCCGCTGATGAAAGGAGGAACTTCCGCACTCTGTAGAAGGCTGGAGGGATGGGGGCAGTACTGGCAGGACAGGGGCGAACTTACTGAAGCTAGGCCATTAAAAAAATGTAATACCGACAACGGTTTGAGGAAGTGCATGACTGCTGGCAAATTCAGCTTAAGAGAGAAACCGGTCTCGTAAAAAACAAACAGTCTTAGACAAGACTTTCTAAGCTAGACAAAAATTAGTCTCGGTCATCTGCACTGCTCTATGCAAAATACAAATCCCAAAGTCCCTAGTCCATTTTAGGAGTGAGCAGAATAGGGTGGCTATGTTCCTACATACAGCAAGACAATGGAGAATGAAAAAAGCCACCCTTCAAACAGAAGTCAAATCACAGAAGCATATAATAAAAAAAATATAATTTAAATAAAAGAATTTGGAGATTTGGGGAGGAGATGGCTAACAATATCAAGTACTTAAAAGAACACTTTTTTTAAACCACGGTTTAGGGTCACTTTAGGTTCACAATTACAATATTGTTTTTATATCATATGGAATTATGAATATTTTTTCATCTTGATTTTTAAGCTCCCCACAAAGTGTTATGTCAGTCCTATGAACTTCAAAAAGAGAATTTATCTGGTATGTCAGGGACAAAATAGAGAAAAAGTAAGAAATTACTGGGGAGAATCTTTGCATCACAGCTTGGTGGCAAAGTAAAATTTTGCATGCAAGGCCGCATAAGCCCTGCATCCAAAACTAAATTAACGATTACTGACATTTGTTAAAGGGCAAATTGGTAACATAACAGTAAAAGCTCAACAAACCATGGGAGACCGCTAAATGCATATAGTTTAAAAATCAAAGCATACATTAAATGAAGCCTTTTGTATGGTCAGAAATACAGAAGACTGTATAGAGACCTTTTTGCCTATTCCAAGACTGAAAAGCCTAGTTCCTGACTCATACGTTCATCTAAAACATACAAAATAAACCAAAAAGGCTCCGTTGCAGATAAATCTTTAATTATTGTTCTCATATTTTTCTTTGCACATTTCAAACACATATCAGTTGGTGTTATTCTGCCAAAGTCAGCAGGTAGAAACTGATAGGCCTGCGTGTTTGTGCCATTAAATTTAATCTTAGTGATGTCGACCTTGCCGCAGACAAAATACCACCCACCAAGGACAGTGTACGGACATGACAGATGCCAGTAGGAAATTAATATAAAGAAATGTTATCTTTTGGGCACAAATTAGATTAGGATAAATTTGGACAGGGTAATCATACTTTTAAAAGTAGAAAATGTAATTTATAATAATTTTATCTAAAAATCATACCAATGAATGTCCTTCAAAAAACAAAAATGGACTTCTTCTTGCAGAATGTATTTAATAAAACGTGACATGGCTCCTGCAGGTTGCGACATCAAATGTCTTAACAGGCTACAAATGCCCTGTCAAGGTTTGAAAACAATATCCAGGTCACACATTAGAAACTGAACACAAGGCATCAGAAGAGAGGCAAGCAACAATAATTTTGCCAGCATTTCAAAATTTGGCAATGCTATACATTAGAGCAGGAGTTTAAAACTAAATTTCATTGCAGGTTGCATCAGCAATATCGTTGCCCTCAAAAGACCCATTGCATCTGGGAGTGCGCTACGTACAGAGTGCATCTTCAGAGATACCCTATACACAGTGAGCATCCCTCAATCCCCCCCCCCCCCCCGCCCCCATTTCTCTCTCCTACATGACCTGGCTCTACTTTAATACCTCCCTGTGTAGCCAGCTTTGCCTTGCAAGGAGACTGCTGCTCTCTCCAATTGTGGAGTTCTGTCCCCACCATTAGTGCGTGTAGGGATCTAGTTAGTTCCAGGTTTTGTTGAGAGCAAAGCTGTCCCTTGTAAACACAGAAGGCTTCTGTGTTTACAAGTGACAGCCAGGGAGTGGAGGGTGAGAGCAAGTGACTGCAAAACTGTGTATAAAGGGTCGTATAAGGCCTGATGGTCCAAATTCAGCCCACGGGCTTTGCGTTTGACAAGTAGGAAGGCGGGATGCAGACCCGCTTGAATTTGTTAGAGGAGTCTTGACTTTTAAAAGGCCAACCCTGATCCTCCCTTTTGTCTGCATTTCTTCTCATGTTCTCTCTCACACACCCATTCCCTTTTTTTCACTTCTTTATTTATAATTACTTTTTGGGTATGTGCCCTTTTAGGCATACTGACCTCAGCACACCCCAGGTCATATTCCAGCTTTCCTTCTATTTCCTTTCCTTAGTTATGCACAAGAGGTGCATTAGAGGGAATTGTGAGTCAATAATACCTTTCTCGGTTACATCACAAAAAAGTTATCAGAAGCATATGTGGGATTTGAAATTGCCACGATGGTTGAAGACTGAAAAGGGTCCCGAACCAATCTACTCTCAACTGTCACTTCCACAATCCAGCACTGAAAATGATGATGACGATTTTTGCGGCCAATATTTTAGGACAATTTTTTATTTATTTTTAACACACACACACACACAGTCCACCCTGCGTGCTCCGGTCACTCTACCAAACACTTGATGTCCTCAGTACAGTTGGCACTGGTAGGTTTCACACCGAGCTGATTAGTGTATGGCCAGCATTACACTATACGAAAAATCAGCTGAAATGCGGTCACTTAATGGGCACAAAAAATAAAAATGAAAATTGATAAACGCTGGTAAGTTTGAGCCAAAAAACGAAGGACAAGTTTGGAAATTTTCTGCCGAACAATTGACGATATATATGTCTGCTTAAATGGGCATACAGGTACGTCTCCTCTAAATCGTGGCTTAGTGGGCACACGCGCCCACTGCGTACTTCCGTGCCCAATGTCCGCCGGTGTCACGAAGCTGCAAAACGGGGAGATGCCTATGTAAACAAGGCATTTCCCTGCTCTGTCTAGTGACAGGACAGTGATCTAATGCTCCCTGTCAACAGGAGCAGTGATCTCCGTCATGTCATTTGTAACTTATCCCTCCTACAGTTAGAATCACTCCCTAGGACACTTAACCCCTTCATCACCCCTAGTGTTAAACCCCTTCACTGCCAGTATCATTTACACAGTAATCCGTGCATTTCTATAAATGACAATGGTCCCAAAATGTCCGCCATAATGTCGCATTCATTAAAAAGAAATCGCAGATTGCCACCATTACGAATTATGGGATACACACACACACACACACACATATATCACACACATATATATGAGTGCAGAAAATAAGTATTTGAACACCCTGCTATTTTGCAAGTTCTCCCACTTGGAAATCATGGAGGGGTCTGAAATTGTTATCGTAGGTGCATGTCCACTGTGAGAGACATAATCAAAAAAAAAAAATTCCAGAAATCACAATGTATGATTTTTTTAAACTATTTATTTGTATGATACAGCTGCAAATAAGTATTTGAACACTTGAGAAAATCAATGTTAATATTTGGTACAGTAGCCTTTGTTTGCAATTACAGAGGTCAAACGTTTCTTGTAGTTTTTCCACCAGGTTTGCACACACTGGAGGAGGGATTTTGGCCCACTCCTCCACACAGATCTTCTCTAGATCAGTCAGGTTTCTGGGCTGTTGCTGAGAAACACGGAGTTTGAGCTCCCTCCAAAGATTCTCTATTGGGTTTAGGTCTGGAGACTGACTAGGCCACGCCAGAACCTTGATATACTTCTTACAGAGCTACTTCTTGGTTATCCTGGCTGTGTGCTTTGGGTCATTGTCATGTTGGAAGACCCAGCCTCGACCCATCTTCAAAGCTCTAACTGAGGGAAGGAGGTTGTTGCCCAAAATCTCGCAATACATGGCCCCGGTCATCCTCTCCTTAATACAGTGCAGTCGCCCTGTCCCATGTGCAGAAAAACACCCCCAAAGCATAATGCTACCACCCCCATGCTTCACAGTAGGGATGGTGTTCTTGGGATGGTACTCATCATTCTTCTTCCTCCAAACACGGTTAGTGGAATTATGACCAAAAAGTTATATTTTGGTCTCATCTGACCACATGACTTTCTCCCATGACTCCTCTGGATCATCCAAATGGTCATTGGCAAACTTAAGACGGGCCTTGACATGTGCTGGTTTAAGCAGGGGAACCTTCCGTGCCATGCATGATGTCAAACCATGACGTCTTAGTGTATTACCAACAGTAACCTTGGAAACGGTGGTCCCAGCTCTTTTCAGGTCATTGACCAGCTCCTCCCGTGTAGTCCTGGGCTGATTTCTCACCTTTCTTAGGATCATTGAGACCCCACAAGGTGAGATTTTGCATGGAGACCCAGTCCGAGGGAGATTGACAGTCATGTTTAGCTTCTTCCATTTTCTAATGATTGCTCCAACAGTGGACCTTTTTTCACCAAGCTGCTTGGCAATTTCCCCGTAGCCCTTTCCAGCCTTGTGGAGGTGTACAATTTTGTCTCTAGTGTCTTTGGACAGCTCTTTGGTCTTGGCCATGTTAGTAGTTGGATTCTTACTGATTGTATGGGGTGGACAGGTGTCTTTATGCAGCTAATGACCTCAAACAGGTGCATCTAATTTAGGATAATAAATGGAGTGGAGGTGGACATTTTAAAGGCAGACTAACAGGTCTTTGAGGGTCAGAATTCTAGCTGATAGACAGGTGTTCAAATACTTCTTTGCAGCTGTATCATACAAATAAATAGTTAAAAAATCATAAATTGTGATTTCTGGAATTTTCTTTTTGGATTATATCTCTCACAGTGGACATGCACCTACGATGACAATTTCAGACCCCTCCATGATTTCCAAGTGGGAGAACTTGCAAAATAGCAGGGTGTTCAAATACTTATTTTCTGCACTGTGTGTGTGTATATATATATATATATATATATATATAACATTTATTATATAAATAATTTTATTTATTTTTTTTTGGGGGGGGGGGATATTATAGCAAAAAGTTGCCTTTTTTTCAAAAAATTTAGCAGTTTTTTGTTTATAGCGCAAAAAAATAAAACCGCAGAGGTGATAAAAAACCACCACCAAAAGAAAGCCCTCTTTGTGAAAAAAAAAAAAAAAAAAGGTCAATTTTGTTTGGATTCATTGTCTGTTAAAGCAATGCAGTGCCGTATTGAAAAAGTGCTCTGCTCTGGTCAGGAAGGAGGTAAATTCTTCCGGGGGCTGAAGTGGTGAATGTGTTTCCCGTCCGAACTGTCTGCACTAGGTACATGTAAAAAAAGCACCAGCTTTTGAGATGATGTTGGGGTGGGTGGGAGAGACCCAGCAGCTATCAAACAACAGCCAATGATTGTGTTGCTTAGGAAAGGGGGGCGGGGCCACATACATGTAGCGGCCCGCCCAAATCTCATTGGCTGGTGTTTGATAGAGTCTCACACACACACCCCGTCTCTGGCAAGCGTCAAGCACCGCTCTGGAGGAACACTTGTGGGCATGGTGTTAACTATCAACCTAATTTGGATAATAAACCGGCCAATGCAGATTTATCAAAAATGGCCAAATAACGGCCAATCTCTAATTGAAACACTGATAAATCACGGCAAACTTCAATGCACAAAGCTCCTCACCCAAAAGAAGCTCCTGTTTTGGCAAACAAATATGCACTGCGTTTAGTTTAGGTGGATGGCACCCAAACATGCGTATTGCAGTGCGATTAGATCTCAAGGGCAGAATTGCAGCAATTCTGCCAGAGATCCCAAAGGACCAAATATGAATAAAGCCTAAGGCTGGGTTCACACTGGTGCGCTGTGCAAGATCGCATTCGATTTCAGCCATACAGATCGTATGACCGCATTCAAACCAAACTCACACAGGACTTTTTTTGGTCCACACCAGAAACGGATTGCAAGGGTGTTAACACCCATGCAATCCACTTCCTCTCCAAACTATCCAAGCATCGGCAGCATTTGCGCGAGTACAAGTTCATAATGGATTAGTTGGCCGATTATTGTTTCGATTAAATCGGATAATAGCCTTAAAAAAAAAAAATATAGCATTTTTTATTTATTTTTTGCTCCAATTTGTTGTTGGGCAGATTGCAAAACACAAATTGCCGCAAAAACACATTACATGCTTTTCAGCAGCTTCTACGTTGAAGTATATTAAACCAAAAAAAAAAAAAAAAGAAGACAAAATAGCACCGTTTTGTGTTAAAAAGTCCTTGCCCTTTCCAAATACGCAGCAGCTGAAAAAAAAGAAATAAAAAAAAAAAATCATGGATGTGAACGTGTCCCATAGGGAAACATGTAAATGAACTGTAGTGTGTTTCTGCAAAAAGCACCAAAAAACAGAGGTGTGAACCCAGGCCTGAGATGTTTAGCAACATAAGGGGTTACAATACAAAAATAAGTACAAAAAGAGCAAAAATGGCTACTGCAAGTTAATACTTTGGGACAGTGAAAGTAATATTTACAGTAGCGATTTGCTTTTTTGTACTATTAAGGGCGCAGGCCGACATGGTACAACCATACACACAGCACATGTAATAGATAAGGTATACAACAACAACGAAAAGTAACAACGGTGTCAATTTATAGCAAAGTATCTGGATCACACAACCGGTCCCCACATTTTCTCTTTATTTCAAGAAAGACCCCCTAAAGGGGGGTGTGTACTATTCCAGAGGGTAGAAAATCACAACTAAAGGACAGAGAGAAAGAAGGAAAGAAGGAACGGTCAAGGGTAGCAGAGGGGGAATGGGGGTGGGGGGCAGGGGTGGCCTCCGGGGGTTGAATACCCCGAGCACAGGCTCCCCAAGGGGGGAGGGTTCCCTTACTTTGTGGTCTCCCTTACCGTTGTAGCAACGGTCTGAGGCGTGCAGATAGATGCTGGGAAGAATACGTTCACACGTCAGCCGCGGGCTCCCCTTAGTGCTTGGCCCTCAGCTGCGTATATGAAGACATTCCACAGTTGCCAGGTATCTCCTGTTTGTTTTGCGCTGTGAGGATAAGATCCTCCATGCGATCCACTGGGGGATCGTTGGCGGCAGTGTGGCCTTCCAATGGAGAGGAATGCAGGCCTTGGCTGCATCCAAAAGGTGCCGAACCACAGATTTCTTGTATACTTTCTCCGGGATGTTAGATGCATGCAGGAGAAAGAACGCGGGGTCCGCTGGAACACTGCGGTCTGCAAATTTCTTAACTACCTCACGAACCACTCGCCAGAAGCAGTCAGAGCCAGGCACGACTAGAAAATGTGCAGGAGTGTCCCCTTGTCGGCCCGGCAACACCAACAAAGGTCAGACGTCGCCCGGAAAAATTTGTGAAGGAGCTCTGGGGTTCTATATCATTGTGAAAAGATTTTATAGCTGGTCTCCTGGGCATTGGCGCAGATGGAAGACTTGTGCGTAAACCTCAGGATGCGCTGTCATTTGGCCAAATCGAAATGACAGTGTAGTTCCTTCTCCCATTTAAGTATGCCCGGGCGTACAAAATCCAGGCGCGGTGGGTTTAAAAGGCCATAGGCCAGGAAGAGAGTATGCGACGTGGTACCTGGGGTATTACAGAGTTCCTCTAGTGTTGTAAGAGGTTGGGCATTGGAAGCCAGAGGCCTTAGTGAGCGAAGAAAATGACCCAGCTGATGGGATCTCAGGAAGTTCAGGCGAAACGGGCCTGCGGGATCAGAGAGCTCCGCAACGGTGTTCCAGCGGCCCGCCACGCTAAAATGGGAGGCCTGATAGAGGCCCGCCTTGCTCAGCCCCCGAAAGACCGTATCCCATACTGGGGAACCCCCGATTTGTGCCTGGCGTGCGGGATGCAACGGTGAGTCGGTTGAGGATGCATGTGCTCTTCTTAGCCCAGATGAATTCGGTAAGCGTGGACTGTACTTGTTTAAAATATGATGCAGGGATATGGATCAGCAGTGCTTGCGTGAGATATAGAAACGTAGGGAGGATTGTCATCTTCACAATGTTGCAGCGGCCCACCCAGGATTGTAGTTCCATGTGCCATTTGTTCAGGAGTGTCCGAATCGTCCTCAGCAGGGGCGGGAAGTTAACCACTTAAGGACCGGACCAATATGCTGCTAAAAGCCCAGAGGCGTTTTTACAATTCGGCACTGCGTCGCTTTAACAGACAATTGCGCGGTCGTGCGACGTGGCTCCCAAACAAAATTTGCGTCCTTTTCTTCCCACAAATAGAGCTTTCTTTTGATGGTATCTGATCACCTCTACGATTTTTATTTTTTGCGCTATATACAAAAATAGAGCGACATTTTTGAAAAAAAAAAAAAAACAATATTTTTAACTTTTTTGTTATAAGAAAAACTTAACTAAATTTTAGTCAAACATTTAGGCCAAAAATGTATTCAGCCACATGTCTTTAGTATAAAAAAAAAAAGCTACCTAGTGGCAACAGTGACACTAATACAGCAATCATAAAAATGATCGCTTAGTGACACTGGCAATAGGGAGTGAAAGGGTTAACTAGGGCGGTGATCAAGGGGTTAAAACTTTATTGGGGGGGTATGGGGGCTACCCTGAACCTAACACTAACTGTCTGTCACACTAACACTAAATGCAGTGATCAGTACATATATGATCACTGCATTCAGCGACACTGTGACAGGGGGGTGGGGGGGGGGGTTAATGTGCCTATGTGTCACTGGTGTCAGTGTAATGTTGTGCAGAGTCACTGTGGGATGTCTTCTCTCCTCAGCGGCGGTTGAAAATACCGCTGAGAGGAGAGATTACATCATTTCCCCCTTCCTGTGTTTACACAGGTAGAGGAAGTGACACGCAGGGGGTGTGCGCGGATTGGCTGGGAGCAAAAACAAAAACAAACAGCCGCCCCCTCACCCCGGATCAGTCGGACAGCCACGGGGACCGCCGCAAGTACCGGGGGGGTCCCGATCAGACCCCCGACCCACGTCTAGGCAGGGACGTACAGGTATGCCAATGTGCCTGTACATGCCATTCTGCAGACGTATATGTACATGCGGCGGTCCTTAAGTGGTTAAGGTAGTATACCCGTGCGATTGTTTAGGGGATGTGTGTGCCTAAAGATTTCAGGGAGGTCGTCGTCCACTTTAGCGTAAATCTGTCTTGCAGGTGTGCGAGTTGTGTTTGCGGTATCCCCACACCCATGGCTTCCGATTTGGTGTAATTGATTTTTAAATTGGAGAGTGCACCATATCGTTTAAATTCCCCCAGTAGGGTTGGAAGGGAGGTATTGGGGTTAGTGAGGAAAAACATAAGGTCGTCGGCATAGGCCGACACCTTATGTTGTGTATGATTGATTGTCATTCCAGCTATGTCAGGGTTTAACCATACGTGGCAGAGAAATGGTTCCAACGAGAGGGCAAAAAGGAGGGGAGAGAGCGGGCACCCTGACGCGTTCCATTAGCGATCGGGAAAGGGTCAGAAGACACCCCATTAGCTCGAACTCTGGCCGTCGGCGACACATAGGTCGCCGAGATCCAAGACATAATTTTGCCTCCTAGCCCTATATGTTTAAGCGTAGCGAGCATAAAAGCCCAGCCAACCCAATCAAACGCCTTCTCCTCGTCGGTGCTCAGGAAAATACTAGGTGTTTTGGCTCGGGTGGCGGCGTAGAGCAGGTTCAGGACTTTAGTAGTGTTGTCCCTTGCCTCTCTCGTTGGGACGAAGCCCACCTGGTCTAGGTGAATAAAATGGGGGAGGTGGGATTGTAGTCTGGTGGCAATAATTTTGGTAAACAATTTCAGGTCTGTATGAAGGAGGGATATGGGACGATAGCTTCCGCAGCACGACGGGTCCTTGCCCTCTTTAGGGATAACGGAATCTGTGCTTGCAACATAGAGGCATGCAGTGTGCCACCCTCAGTAAGTTCGTTAAGCATCCCCACCAGGTGATTGCCCAGGGATGGAAGTAGTATTGTAGCGCAAGGCCGTCCGGACCAGGGGCTTTTCCTAATTTGGTATTGCTCACCGCAAGCTGTAGCTCGGCTAACGTGATGGGGTCCTCTAAGAGGGCGTGTGTCTCGGAAGGCAGAGTGGGAATGCGAGAGGAGGTTATGTAGTCCGTCATACGACTCGAGGGTGGGGGGGCGTCATGGATAGATTATAAAGCGACTCGTAAAAGGACTTGAATTCCGGCGATATATATGCTGGGGCATGGTTATTTTCTGGCCCGTCGGGGAGCGCACGCGTGGAATGTAGGATGCCAGCTTCTGGTCTCGCAGGGATTGTGCTAAGAGCCTACCACACTTGTTGCCTGATTTGTAGACTCTCCTGTGGGTTATTTGTAGCGCCGACTTAGCTTTAAAAGTGAGTAGATCCGTGACCTGCGTACGTATTGTTTCAAGTTCTGCCTTCAATGGACCCGTCGGGGATGGTTTGTGACTAAGCTCCAGGGCCTGGAGTGTCAAGTAGGGAGGTCAATTGAGCAGTCCTCAGCCGTTTAAGTCTCGCACTGTGCTTTATGAGGGTCCCGCGAATCACCGCTTTATGAGCTTCCCAAATCAGGCCCGCCCCGCTGTCTGTGGTAGTATTAGTATGGAAATAATTGGAGATTTCTCTAATTACGTCAGCCACTATCTATCTCGGGGTCTTGGAGGAGACTCTCATTGAGCCTCCACAGCTTTCTTTTGGTCTCTGTAGAATTTAGTCAGGGCATACCGCATTAAGGTCGGTGCATGGTCCGACCATGTGATGGAACCCAGAGAGACTCCTTTGACCGACTGCAGTTGGTTATGAGGGACGAAGATATAGTCGATGCGCGAGTACGCATTGTGAGGGCGGGAGAAGAAAGTGTAATCTCGCTCCCCTGGGTGAAAAAGGCGCCAGGTGTCAATAAGCTGTGATGTGTGCAGAGCTAAGTGGATGGCCCTGTGCGCGCTCCGAGTGATCGAGGAGCACCCCGTAGAGGTGTCCTCTTCAGGAAGCAGGGGGATATTGAAGTCTCGCCCTACAATAAGCTGACCCTCAGAGAATTTCCGGAGGGAGGCTAAATGTTTTTTGATGAAAGTGTCTTGTTGGATGTTTAGAGCATATAGGCTGGCTATGGTAACCTTCGTGCCTCCGATCAGGCCCCGGAGGAAAAGGAATCTGCCCAGCGGATCCCTCCGGACCGCTGTCAGGTTCCACGGTAGTTTCGCTGAAATCAGAATCAAAACTCCTCTGGATTTAGCCTCCTAATACGCGGAATGGTACACCGTCGGGTAGAATCTATTTTTGAGGATTGGGAAGGTATTTTCTCTGAAATGCGTCTCCTGCAGGAGAACTATATCAGCCTGCAGGCGTCCAATGTCGTTGAGCAGCATCCGCCGCGTCTCAGGGACATTAAGTCCCTTTACGTTCAGGGTGACCACATGAAC
The DNA here is from genome assembly GCA_029574335.1 of Rana kukunoris. Classification (NCBI taxonomy): domain Eukaryota; kingdom Metazoa; phylum Chordata; class Amphibia; order Anura; family Ranidae; genus Rana; species Rana kukunoris. Next base: position 235,371,786 of record CM056052.1, on the reverse strand, counting down.
CTCATTCATTTTCATGGAAAGTGAAAGGTAGGCAACAAAAAGGAAAGGGGGGGGGGAGAAGGGTTAGCAAGAGAAGAAGACGAAGACGAAGACGAAGACGGAGTAGAAGTCCCCTGCGAGTGACCTGTCTCACAGGGGGTAGAAGACGCACACGCTGTAGGGGTAAGCCTGCAGCGGTTGCTGACCAGCTAAGCTGGGTAACTAAACTACACAAATTATTTGCAAGAACGCTCCCCAGTGTGACCTGGGTAACGAGCGTCATCCTACGTGGGAGTATGTTCAGCAAGATCGCTTGAGATGCTCCCAAACCCTTCCTGACCCCACCGGCCATCATATGGATGAAAGGCATGGAACCCGAATATGGCTACCATAGCCAGAAAATGTGTTGAACAGTAAGAACACAATTAACATAAATATACATGGCTTTCAGGTTACCTATAAAAAGTGCACTAAACTTCAACAGTAATACAGACAAATATTTCAAACCCAGTAACCAGGCCGACCTCCAAACATAGTAACATTCCCGCATCATCCCGACCCCCGGCACCAAAGAAACCCCCCCAAAACAACATCATCCACCCCCCCCCCCCCCAGGCACACAGGCACCAAGCAACCTTCCCCCCAGACCTGTGGCTACCCAGACAGCCGGTTATATGGAGCATCCCCCTTTCAATTCATCAGGTCCCACATCAGCCCATAGTACTCATGACACCCGAATCAGAATAACGTGCGGTTCCCGGAGTATCAAAGCAATTGGGGGTGGAGCAATGTCCGCCATGGGGCCCGTTAACATGAGGTCTCCAGTGTGTCAAAAGTCAAAGAAAAAGAAAAAACAAGAAACATGGGAGGTGGTGTCTTTGATCCTGCCAAGTGTGGTCCAGTGGATCTGTGGTCACAGTTCCAAGGTTCCCCAATAGTCCTCCAGAACAGCAGCGTCGCCAGGGCGAAAATAGAGCGGGAGACCCATAACGCGGGCCATCCAGGGGGGGGGGGGGGTCACCACAAACTCAGCCCGGGCTCAGGGGGGGGGGGGGGGGACCCGCAAGGCCACAAACATTCTGGTTCAGGGGTCAGGACAGTCAAAGTGCAAATCTGTCAGCCTGGGTACAACTACATGGCAGGGTTGCCGAAGCACAATCAGGACTCACGTGTCTCCGCATTAGCTGGAGCCCGCACACGGCCCCTGGACCTCAGAGCGGGCAGGTTGGTTATGGCGTCATGCAGCCGGGCCCAAATGGCCAGTCGGTTTAGGGATCCTCCGCAGCCAGATCGGCACCACAATCGGTTCCATTCCAAGGATGGCGAAAAGCTCAGGGAGGTCAGCCGGAGATCGTAGGGTAAAAGGAGGACTACTCTGTGCGGAAAGTGACTGGAGAGTGGCCCGGGCCAAGTCCGGGAGGACCTGAATGCACGCCCCATCGAAGTCTAGGTCTCCTAGGTCCTAGGCTCGCCACAGAATCGCCTCCCTCTGCGTATAGCGGTGCAGGCGACACAGGACATCACGCGGCCTGGGGGGATCCGTAGATTTGGGGCCTAGTGTGCGGTGGACCAGGTCTTTTTCCAGCGAGGGTGGCGGGTTCTCCAGCAGCCTGTGAAAAATGGCTGTGACCGTCACTGCAAGATCCTCGGGACCCGTGGCCTCAGGGATGCCCCGCAGCCGCAGGTTATTGCGGTCCTCCATTTCTTCAAGGTGAATCTGCATTTCTTGGGCCTCTGTTGACACCAGCGAGGCCACCACCATCTCTCCAGATGCAACACGGTCCGCGACCCAGTGTATCTCCGTCCGCACCTCCTGAATGTCTGTTATGTGCCTCCTCAATCCTTGGTTCAGGCCTTCTATATCCGATCTCGTGGGGAGAGCTTGAAGCATACTGCGGAGGTCTGCGTCCAGCCGGCTCTGCTTTAGGGCAGGATCAGCCATCTCCATCCGGAAGGTTGCCGGCGTGCCTGTAAGGGGGTCCGGCAACTGTGAGCCTGTCTGCTTAGCTATCTGGGCTGTGGTAGAGGCCGGTACCGTGCGGGATCCACATGGTGCGGCCACAATGGCGCCCGGCATTAGGCTTAATGGGCTCCTGAAGTAGGTATGAATACTGGATTGAGTGCTCCGAGATCGGGTTCCCTGGGATGCCAATTGTGTTCTGTAACTACTAGGGGTGTTCATACCGTGTCCACATGCGGGAGAGGTGTGTTGGCGGCGGGTGAAAGCCGAGTCAGGCCGGGAGCCCCCCTAAAGCATGTCTCTACTCGGCCATTGGTATGGATCTGCTTCTGTGGGTGTGCGGTGTCGTCAGGGGGTCTCGGTAGGCCCATGCAGGGTGTTACCTGAGAGCAGGGGGTCCAGGAAGGGGCTAAGGCAGCAGGCCGGGTGGAGCAAGATGGCCCCCGACTTCCAGGGCTAGGCCGAAGCCGTGGTCTTTCCTAAGTGCGGCACCCGTGATAGTAATCGCGGCCTCGCAGAGGCCGCCGTACGAGTGGAGAACGGCAGATTTGGGGCCACGGATGTTCAGGGTGGGCCTGTGCAGGATTCTGCTGAAGATCAGGATGGGCTGTACAGGAGTATTGGACGGAGCTCAAAGCATGCACGTCCTACTCCATGCTATGTCAGGCCACACCCCCCCCTAACCCCATTATGTTACTGGCCGATTAATCGATTATGAAAATTTGAATCGATTAATTGTTTCGGCCCTAGTTGGTTTTGTGTCGCAAGTTTAGGCACTCTGACTAAAAAAGGTTTGCCATCACTGGCCTAGGCCATCTTTATGTAGAGCAACAATTTGAGTGCTTCACACTCACACCCGAGACCTTGTAACACTAACGAGTCGCATGACAGCGGGAAGGAAAAAAAAAAAAATCGCCAATTGGGCACAATTTGGAAATTTTCACTTAGGGGGTATGCTCACTATTGTTGCCAGAAGTTTAGACATTAATGGCTGTGTGTCAAGTTATTTTTGTAACAAATTTACATTGTTATACAAGCTGTACAGTCAGTACTTTACATTGTAGCAAAGTGTCATTTTCAGTGTTGTCACATGAAAAGATATAGCAACATATTTACAAAAATGTGAGGGGTATACTTACTTTTGCAAGATACAGTATATTAACCTTGGGACTAATGGTCCACGTGCATGATCCCTTGGTTGCAGTTAGTTTGTAACAGTTGTGTTTACATTAGAGGGCTGGCAGGCTGTCAAGATATGTTTTTGTTTTTTAATAAAAAAATAGTGCCTAAGTTATGAAATTTGAAAAGTAATTTCTACACATTGCTTATAGATACAGAGGGCTTGTTTGCGGTTGAAGCCATCAGGAGCCGCATTTAGGCAGCCCCTGTGACTATGGGAAGCTGTACGAACATAGCCACTCCTAATTCGGCAAGGGTACGCGAGTGGCCCCAAACACACAGACCGTGTGCATCCAGGGTCACTCACCTACCCCTACATGGCTGTCAAATGTGGACATGCAGCCCCATCATCTGTGTAAAAGGAGGCCGCCTTCTTCAAAATAAGTAGATATTAGAGTGCATGGTCTGTGCACAGTTTCACTTAAAGCCTCAAGTAACCAACATTGCATTCCTAGTTTTTGTATTCTTTGTTGCTGTTGCCTAGGTTTATGGTTTTTTTTGTTTGTTTTTTAATAAAGGTTACTTTAAAGGGGTGTTCCAGCCCTAAGTTGTGTTTATTAAAAGTCAGCAGCTACAAAAAGTGTAGCTGCTGGCTTTTAATAAACACTCACTTACCTGCTCCTGCGTTCCAGCGACGTGCCGACCGGGGCTCCGCTCCTCTGCCCCCCTCCCCGGCCGGCGTCTCCATCCTGACTGTGGGCACCCAGCCGTGACAGCCTTCGGCTTCACGGCCGGGCACCCACTGCGCATGCGCGAGCCGTACTGCGCATGCGTGCGCGGCGCGGCTCGCCGCTGATTGGAGAGGCGATCGCATGGGACCTGTCAGTGTCCCATGTGATCGCCTACAGGGAGGGGCTGGTGTAGGCGATTAAGGCTTAATCGCCTAACCAGCCCCTCGGCGGAAGCAGGAAGTGGGACAGGAAGTCCCACTCCTACTGAAGCCCCCACTCCCCCCCCAAAAAAATTACATGCCAAATGTGGCATGTATGGGGGTGAGGAGTGGATTGAGAAAAGGTCGTTTTTTTGGGTGGAACACCCCTTTAACTTTGTCCCAGACAACACCTATGTGATGTTGTCTGGGACCAAGTTAAAGTAACCTTTATAAAAAAATAAAATAAAAAAAAAGGAGAAGATTCTTCATACAATGCATCCTCTTACAGCAGTAGCACACATAACTAGGGTTGTCCCGATACCGATACCAGTATCGGTATCGGGACCAATTCCGAGTATTTGCGGGAGTACTTGTACTCCCGCAAATACCCCCGATACCAAAATAGAATACATTCTCCCCCAACCCCCCACTGCCGCACAACGCCCGCCGCTAATCCCTGTGCACCTTGTAAACATGTAAACTTGTAATACCCGCGGCGCCATGTATAGACACGCGATTGGACGGATCCGTCCAATCGCGAGCAAGGGGGGAGTGTCTATACACGGATACGTCCATAGACACTCCCCCCTTGCTCGCGATTGGACGGATCCGTCCAATCGCGTGTCTATACATGGCGCCGCGGGTATGTGTTACACAGGGATTAACCCTGCAGCAGCGGCGGAGGTATGGGGGACATGACATGGCTGCATTATGTGGGGGGACATGACATGGCTGCAATAGGTGGGGGGACATGACATGGCTGCAATATGTGGGGGGACATGACATGGCTGCAATATGTGGGGGGACATGGCTGCAATATGTGGGGGGACATGGCTGCAATATGTGGGGGGACATGGCTGCAATATGTGGGGGGACATGGCTGCAATATGTGGGGGGACATGGCTGCAATATGTGGGGGGACATGGCTGCAATATGTGGGGGGACATGGCTGCAATATGTGGGGGGACATGGCTGCATTTGGGGACACGTTTAAAAAAAAGTATCGGTATTCGGTATCGGCGACTACTTGAAAAAAAGTATCGGTACTTGTACTCGGTCCTAAAAAAGTGGTATCGGGACAACCCTAACTATGCATGCCAGAATCATGGCGGTAAACAATGGATGTCATTTGGGAAAACTCAACCCAAAAACGCACTAATGTGTTCAGTTCCCAAACTTGCTTGTTCCATAGTAGACACTAAGGGCAGCAGAGCGGAATGTGCCGGCTGCTGATAGATTTGGTTTAGTTTGTTTTTCTGTAAATGTGTGGATAATTGGAAGCCCATCAGAAGAAGGTAATCTGTCATCTAAATGAAAGCCTCACAGTACTGATGTTAGAAAATTTATAGAGAAGTTCATTTTCACTTGAAGTTTTCATGCCAACAGAAGAGCCATCACTGTATACTGGACTATGAAATGATGCTATCAGCAACAACTAAAGGTTAGATTAATGAACTAGTACCTGGGAAGAACTGGCTTTGTCTTGTGAAGAAACATGCACAAACACTAAGCACAGCAACATTGGGTTAAAGTGGAACTTCACTCCCTCAATTAACATTGACTATTTTTAACCACTCAAGGACTGAGCCTCTTTTTGACACTTATACAAGTTAAAATCAGTTTTATTTGCTGGAAAAATATTTGGAATCCCCAAATATTGAATATTCATTATGTTTCAGACACCCTAGAGAATAAAATGGCGGTCGTTGCAATACTTTGTCACACAAGAGCAAAATAGGATTTTTCTAACAGCTTACCTGTAACATTCTTTTCTAAGGCCGCGTACACACCATTAAATAAATCCGATCAAATCGGTCTGACAGACCGTTTTGATCGGATTTGTCTGCTGGGATAGATTGGTTTGATCGTGTACACAAAATTACGTTGACGCCGCCACGTCACCGTCACCTGGAAGTAAAACACTTCCGTGCATGCGTCGAATCCATTCGACACATGTGCGGGCAGGTATGTCTGCTGGTTAGTGTACTAACCAGCAGACATGTCAGACGGACGGGTTCCCAGCAGACAGATTTTAAAGCATGCTTTAAAATCTGTCTGCTGGAAAAACCTGTCTGACCGCCCGTACACACGATCAAATTTGTCTGCTGAAACGGTCCGTCGGACCGTTTTCAGCAGATAAATTTGATCGTGTGTACGCGGCCTTAGAGTACACCACAGGACACAGAGTCTAAGTCTTTACATATGGGTTGTATAGTTCACCAAAGGTAATTGGACACTGGCACAACCAATGAAGACAAGTTCCCCTCTATATAACCCCTCCCATAAGGGGAGTACCTCAGTTTTGTAGCAAAGCAGCAAGTATCCCAGAAGAGAAGAGGGGTGGGACCTCTGTGTCCAATGGTGTACTCCAAGAAAAAGGATTTTGCAGGTAAGCCGTTATAAAAATCCTATTTTCTTTATCATACACCATGGGACAAAGTCTAAGTCCTTACATATGGGACGTCCCAGAGCAATGCTCAATATGAGGTGAGGGAGACACAGATCAAGCAGGCCGCCATCGGACGAGAGGCCCTAAACAGCTGCCTGAAGCATACTATGCCCGAAGGCGGCATTTACTTGGTTAATGTATGGACTGAAGACCAAGTTGCAGCCTTACAGATCTGAGCCATCGAAGCCTGATGATGCACTGCCCAGGAAGCACTTATTGTCCTGGTCGAATCCGTCTAACAGGAAAAGGAGGAATTTTATTCCTTAAAATCATAAGTTTGAATAATCACTTGTCAAATCAATTTAGAAATAGTCAATTTTGATGCTGCCTGGCCCTTCTTGTGACCATCAGGCAGAAAAAATAGTACATCCGTTTTACGTATCTGATCGGTTGCCTGCAGATAAATCTTAAATTGCTCTCCCTATATCCAGAGAGTGCAATAATTTCTCTGGCGCCGATTGCGGTTCAGGACAAGAGACAAAACAATATCTTGATTAAAATGGAACGGCAAGACAACCTTCGGATGAAACGTAGGGTGGGGCCGTAACACAATTTTTATGACAAATAAGGCTCCTTACACAAGAGAGCTGCCAATTCAGATACTCTCCTAGCCAAGGAGATAGCAACTAGAAATGCCAATTTCCGACTTAAGAGAATCAATGGAATATGATGAATGGGTTCAAAAGGCTGTTTTTGCAAAACCTGACAGAACCAAGTTCAAATTACATGGGCACAAGGGACGTCTGACTGGCAGATTTATCCGTAATACTCCCTGAATCAATGTTCGGATCAAGGAATGAGATGCCAACGGTCTCTGAAAAAGGATAGATAGAGCCGGGATTTGGCCTTTAAAGTAGGGTGACCAGACATCCCCAGTTTCAGGGGACAGTCCCCTGATTGAGGACACTGTCCCCAAACCAATTCTGTCCCTGGTTTTGTCCCCAGATTGGATTTAATAGGGGGCAGGGGCAATTTCAAAGACAGTCAGTGCAGAATTAAAATACAAAATTAGAATTACACACCCTCTCTCTGCCGTGCCTACTAGCATAGGGGGGTTGTATTTTTCCCAGAATCTGTGCCCCTTTCTGATGATCATGTGCTGGTCGGCGCGGAGGGAATATTTCTTCAGTTTTGGGCGCATGGCCATTCAGTTTCGCTCGCATGTTCTTCTGCTTTGGCTCAAATCCTGGCCAGCCATCTGCCTTTGCCTTCCCTGGTGGAGGGATCTTCCTCCGCTCCCCATCCAGTAGTAGCCGGGGCCCGAAGAGTAAGACTTAAGAGGCTGTGAGGCGGGGGACGACGGGCAGAGAGTCGCCGATTGCCGCCATTACTAGTAAAGAATGGTCTGTATACCTTACTTTAAAGGGTCACTAAAGGAAAAAAAAATTTTGCTGAAATGACTGTTTACAGGGTATAGAGACATAAAACTGATTCCTTTTCAAAAATGATTAAAAATAGATAAAATCAATCATATAATGTGCCTGCAGGTTAGTTTCACTTTTGAACTGGCTTCATGTTTCTGTGAAGTAGAAATAGACACACAGAACAAAAAACAAACAAATCCAGGGCAGTGTTTTGTTTTTTAAATGAATCGGATTGGTTCTGGGAAGTTTTAGACACACAGTAATGACAGCTTAGACCAGTGTTTTTCAACTCCAGTCCTCAAGGCACACCAACTGGTCAAGTTTTCATGATTTCCCTCAGATGAAATGGCTGTGGTGATTACTAAGGCAGTGAAACTGATCAAATCACCTGTGCAAAATAATGGAAAGCCTGAAAACATGACCTGTTGGTGTGCCTTGAGGACTGGAGTTGAAAAACACTGGCTTAGACCACCGTGAGAAAGCTCCCAGCACTGTGGTTATAAGGAAACAGACAAGCAGGAAGTGTGGCGATCAGAGCAGGATTACAGCAACTTTAAAGCAAAAACGAACAATAAGGACATGAAACCAGTACAGCAGTAGGGTAAAGGAAGCTATTTAGGTAAAAAAAAAAAATTCCTTTAGTGATACTTTAATAGTACTTAGGGCCAATTTCATATCTACCCCCAATTGACAGAAGGCCAGAATCCTACTGATGACATACTTTTGAGGGTCCCACCCTCTGGATTCACACCAGGAAACATATGCCTTCCAGACTCTATAATAAATGATTTTGGAGGCTGGCTTCCTAGCATCAATGATGTAATGATGTAGGTTTCAATAGCCAGACCGTCAAATTTTAGCTTTTGTAAAGAAGAATGGAACACTGGACCCTGAGATAGCAGGTCTTGGTGAAGTGGGAGAATCCAAGGTTCCTCCGTCGCCATCCTTATGATCTCTGTGTACCAGGACATTCTGGGCCACCAAGAGAGCTGGTATCCCTTCTTTCCGGATTTAGCAAAGAAGTCTCCGCAAGAGTGGAATTGGAGGGAATGCATAGATCAGGGAAATCCGATTCCAGGGAATCATCAGAGCATCCGTTCCGCAGGATAGGGGATTGTAACGGAATGACCCATGATACTCAAACTTTTGAAGGATGCGGTGTACTCCTGTGCCAGCTTCACCAATGACTCTTGGGTCTAGGGTCATCCTATGTCCCTTAGGGGCATAGGATGACTGAGACATGATATCATTAATTACATGAGATGGGACATTACTGATAATTCATGTATTTCAGGATATCTTGAAATATTACAAGTTGTTAATTGAGTCGGGCTCCTAAGATATTCCATTGTGTGATGCTAATACGGTTTTGTACTATTGTACTAATTAAGTCTGTAAAGGTCAGATGTCTAACTTTGAGATTTGAATCGAGTCTGGCTTCTGAAAGACCTTTCATTGTGGATGCTAATGACACTATGGTGTGAAAATACTATTGATGATAATAATATGTGATGTGAATAGCAGGTGAAAGTCAGAACGTCTGACTTCTCAGGTGTAGTAATTAGGTCATGTTAATTATGTCAGACCGGTGCCAAAAAGTCTGTGGGATGTGTATTAGAGACTTGTTAGCCCCCTCCCCCCCCCCCCATTGTGTTATGTGTGGGTGGAGTGTGTCTTTGTCCCTGCGATTACTGCAGCATGCAGTCATGTCTGCCGGATTGTGGAGTGTCGGATAAGCTGTCTTGGTTTGGTGGAATGGAAGATCGTAAACGGTGGTGACCGTTACAGGGATCTTTTACCCTCGACACAAATTTGTCTAATTTCCTGTTTAACCTGGAAGCAAAACAGGTCCACATCCAGGGATCCCCATTTCCAGCATATGTCTTAAAAGACGTAGGAGTGGATAGACCACTCCCCTGACAGCAAATGCTGACGGCTTAGGTAATCCGCTTGCCAATTCTCTACCCCTGGTATGAAGATCGCAGAGGAGGCAAGGAATATGAGCTTCTGCCCATGTTAAAATGTTGTTCACACCTCTGAGCATTCCGGGTGCCCCCCTGGTGGTTTATGTAAGCTACTGCAGTAGCATTGTCGGATAGAATGCGAACTGGGTAACCGTGTAACCTGCACGTCCAGGTTCTGAGGGCTAGATATACCGCCCGAATCTCCAAAATGTTGATGGGCAGATTCTTTTCAGACCTGGACCAAGTTCCTTGAGCTGAAGCCTCTTCTAGAATTGCCCCCCCCCCCCAGGCCTAACAGGCTGGCATCTGTAGACACCACCATCCAAGTGACCGGGAGAAAGGATTCTTCTGCTCGTAAATTTTTGGTGCTTAACCACCAGCTGAGGCTTTGATGCACTTCTGAAGATAAAAGCATCGGGCAGTCTAGAGCCTGGATCTTTCTGTTCCAGATTGCCAGGATACCATCTTTCCCAGTAACCTCATGCAAAGGCGAATTGATGGTTTTCCCCTTGCTTTGATCTTGCGGACCCAATCCCTCAGGGTTTTGGGTCGTGTCTAAAATCATGCCCAAGTACTTCACCCTTCCCAAAGGCTGTAGAGAGGATTTTTGGAGGTTTAGAATCCAACCTAAATACTCCAGGTATTTCACTGTACTGTCTACACCGTAATAATCATGCCGCTGACTGTTCTACCAAAAGTAGATCGTCCAGATAGGCCGTTACCGTTATGCACTGTGTTTTTAGATTTGCTAGAAGAGGGGCCAAAACCTTTGTAAACATCTGAGGTGCCGTGCCAAGCAAAAAGGTAGAGCCATAAACTGATTTTGGCGGTGTCCCATAGAGGACCTTAGGAACTTTTGGTGCAAGTATGCATCCTTGAGGTCTATTGACGCCAGGAATTCTCCGCCTCTGATCGAATAGTTTCCATTGGGAAATGCTGAATGTTTAGAAACCAATTCAAGGCTTTTACATCCAGAATAGGTGTGACTTGCCAGTTTGGTTTCAGAACTACAAAGAGATTTGAATAGAACCCTGTGCCTTATTCTTTTAGGGGAACCTCTTTGACTACCCCTTGAGATAGTAAGAGATCCACTGCTTGAAGGAAGGGCTTTTTTAATGGATCTAATAAGGGATGAACAGGAAAAAGGAGCATGCAGTCTGTGGGAATTTTAATGAACCCGGGGGAGGATACAGGTGATTCAGTTAACCCTTCAGAGGGCAACTTGACCGTGGAACGTACTGCTTCAGTATAACATTGCTCCTGGAATTTTTCTAGCCTGAGAGGCAGAAAAAAAGCTTCTCTGATCCACCGGACTGCTCATCCTCCTTATCTTCTAAAAGTGATACATCATCCGCACCAGATTTTTCTGGAGATGGATCTCGACTCACGGAAGGGGACCTACTTCGCTTCTTGGCCTCTTTCGTGGATTTAGCGATTAAAGTAGCGATCTTACCTTCCAATTTGTCTAAAACTGCTGCTAAAGTGTCCTTAGTGACATATGCAGGAGCTGACACCATAGGAGAGGCGGCTATACCTGAAAGTAAATGGCTCATCCTGTATGGGTGCATTTGACTCTTTAGAAGAGGAAAATATACGTCCAGGACAGATAAACCCTCCTGTTTTAGGCGGCATGTCTTTTTCAATCCCTGAATTCTTCTTCTGGGAATTCCTAAGCCATGCAAAAGGTATAAGAACACTACTGTGCTAGTTTAGCATCCACATTAAATATGCAACTAATCACACAGTCTGAATGCCGAGTAGATGCCTTTAGGAGTGCCTATAATTCAACCCAGAGAACTCACGTGCCCCCACTGCCGTGTCTTTCAGTTTTGTCCGTCAGGCATCTGAGGCCATTATTTAAAACCTTTCATGCATGCGCAGTAGCGCGGCATGCACACCGACGTGCCTGCCCTCATAGCCATACCCCCTGTGACCTCCTGGAGTAAAAGCGCGCGCGTGTCTTAGGAGGACATGGTGGCACCCAGGGAGCCGCATACACTGGCTGAAACCAGCCTCCCCAGGGGAAGAAAGATTGTCTGCCGTCTGCGCTGTCCACCTCTGGGGGGGTGGTCGTGGGGCAGTAATGTGACCATATGCACAGCTTGCAGCAAAGAAGTGCTGACTGACACTGAGCTCTAGCTCCTGACATGGTAAGTGGAGCTCTGGCTTTTTACTCCCTCCAGTGGTGATTAAAGGCAAGACACATAACAAAAAAAAAAAAAAAGGAAAGTTTAAGTGTTTAAAACTTAGACTTTCCCATGTACCTAATCCCCGCCACAGGACTGCTAAAAACAGTGCCAATCTTGACCCATCAAGGCGGGTAGTGTTGTGCCAACCTTCAGGGGTATGGGTTCCTATTTAAAGAGACCTCTTCCCTGGGCCCTGTAAAAATACATACTTTTAAAGCTCTGAATAGCAAAAGTGCTGGACCCCAGAGCCCCGGTCCTCAAAGAGAGACACTACAGGCATCACCTCGGTCTTCAGCAAGGCCTGGGCTCATTCCTTTAGCGTAACTTAATCGGTTTTGATGGACCCGGCGGCGTAGTTCCTTAACCCCCCTGGAGGGATTTTCCAACAGAGCTCCTTCTTAGCACATCCATACCCGTGTCCTTCACCTTAGTCACTGGTGAAAAAAACTGAGTTACTCCCCTTATGGGAGGGGTTATATAGAGGGAAACATGTCTTCATTGGTTATGACAGTGTCCAATCACCTTTGGTGAACTATACAACCCATATGTAAGGACTTAGACTCTGTGTCCCGTGGTGTACTCCAAGAAAAGGATGTTACAGGTAAGCGGTTTGAAAAATCCTATTTTTTTTTTATTTATTTTTTTCAAAGTTGCTCTTGTAAGACCAGTGTGACAAAGTATTGCAACGCCCGCCATTTTATTCTCTAGGGTGTCTGAAACAAATATATAATATTTGGGGGTTCCAAGTAATTTTCCAGCAAATAAATCTGATTTTAAACTTGTATAAGTGTCAAAAAGAGGCTCAGTCCTTGAGTGGTTAAAAATAGTCAATGTTAATTGAGGGAGTGAAGTTCCACTTTAACCCAATGTTGCTGTGCTTAGTGTTTGTGCATGTTTCTTCACAAGACAAAGCCAGTTCTTCCCAGGTAATAATTCACTAGTTCATTAATCTAACCTTTAGTTGTTGCTGATAGCATCATTTCATAGTCCAGTATACAGTGATAGCTCTTCTGTTGGCATGAAAACTTCAAGTGAAAATGAACTTCTCTATAAAGTTTCTAACATCAATACTGTGAGGCTTTCATTTAAATGACAGATTACCTTCTTCTGATGGGCTTCCAATTATCCACACATTTACAGAAAAACAAACTAAACCAAATCTATCAGCAGCCGGAACATTCCGCTCTGCTGCCCTTAGTGTCTACTATGGAACAAGCAAGTTTGGAAACTGAACACAGTGCGTTTTGGGTTGGGTTTTCCCAAATGACATCCATTGTTTACCGCCATGATTCTGGCATGCATAGTTATGTGTGCTACTGCTGTAAGAGGATGCATTGTATGAAGAATCTTTTTTTTTTTTTTTTTTTTATAAAGGCTGCTTTAACTTGGTCCCAGACAACACTTATGTAACCTAGGCAACAGCAACAAAGAATACAAAAACTAGGAATGCAATGTTGGTTACTTGAGGCTTTAAGTGAACCCGTGGTGTACGATAAAGAAAAAGCAGAGTTGGATTCTTACCGGTAACTCTGTTTCCAGTAGTCTTCCAAGGCAGCCCTTGAAAGATGGAGCTCCTCCCCGTAATCAGGAAACACGTTGCCACTAATTCTTTCCCTCCCCTTTAAGAGGCAGTCCCTCAGGTCCCTGGTCAGTCATCCCCGAGAACCGAAGGCCGGAATCTGAAACGATATAGAATACACAACACAACCCCACAAGGTTAGACATTTTAGGGTGGGATCGTGCTGCCTTGGAAGACTACTGGAAACAGAGTTACCGGTAAGAATCTAACTCTGCTTTTTCCCCCAGTCGTCTTCCAAGTCAGCCCTTGAGAGGATAATCAAGAACTCACCAGATCTAGGGTGGGATAACCGCTTGGAGGACTTTCCTACCAAAAGCCTGGTCCTGGCTAGAGATCAGATCCAGTCTGTAATGTTGAACAAAGGTCGAGAATCTTGACCAGGTTGCAGCCTTGCATATTTGTTCTGGAGTGGCTCCTGCTTTTTCTGCCCACGAGGCTGCTGAAGCCCTTGTAGAATGAGCTTTAAGTTCTTTTGGTGGAGTTTTCTCCATCACACTGTAAGCCTGTATAATAGCTGCCTTGATCCATCTGGCGATCGTATTTTTTGACGCCTGTTTACCCTTTTGTTGACCGGCATACAAAACAAATAAAGCATCTGATAATCTGAATTCATTGGTCACTTCTAAGTATTGAAGTAGACACCTCCTGACATCCAGAAAACTAAACTCTTGCTCTTTGTCGTTTTTTGGTGAACTACAAAATGAAGGTAAAACTATATCCTGGGATTTATGAAAAGTTGACGTCACTTTTGGAGTAAATCCTGGATCTGTTTGAAGAACTATTCGATCATCATAGATCTTCAAAAAAGGTTCTTTGACTGATAAGGCTTGAATTTCTCCTATCCTTCGTGCCGTTGTGATGGCTACGAGAAAAACAGTCTTTAAAGTCAATAATCGCAAAGATGTTTCTTGAAGTGGTTCAAAGGGGGATTTGATGATCCCCCTAAGGACTACCGATAAATCCCATGTGGGATATTTTTGTATTTTGGGCTTTTTGTATTTTGCTAATGCCGTGCAAAAGCGAGAAACCAATGGGTCCTCCTGTAGTGTCCTTTCTAGATACACAGATAGAGCTGCAATCTGAACTTTCAGCGTACTTATAGCTAGTCCCTTGTCCATGCCTTGTTGCAAAAACTCAAGGATAGTTGGAGTATCCATTCTCTGTCTTTGGTTTTCCATGCACCAACTGTTAAATTTTCTCCAGATCTTTCTGTAGATGGCTCTGGTGTTTGGCTTCCTGGCGCTCAAAAGTGTTGTCACTACATTTTCTGAGAGTCCTTTTGATTTCAAAAGTTCCTCTTCAGTAACCAGGCCGTCCACTTGAAATGTTCCTGCTTTAGGCCTTTTAACGGACCCCGACACATCAGGTCTGTCCTGTGAGGTAGAAGCCATGGTCCGTCTGCTGAGAGACTGAGGAGTTGAGAGAACCAGGTTCTCTTGGGCCAGTATGGTGCAATTAGTATGAGTTTTGTTTGTTCTTGTAGAAACTTTTTTATCACCCGTGGAATCAGATGAACCGGAGGGAAGGCATAGCACATTCTGAAGTTCCAGGGGTTCTGAAGAGCATCTATCCCAAGAGGTTGGTCTTGCTGGTTTAGCGAGAAGAAACACTTCACCTGAGTGTTTTTCCGAGATGCAAACAGGTCTATGTTTGGGACTCCCCAACGGACTGTGATCTCTTTGAAAACCCTTGGATGTAACACCCATTCCTCTTGGGAAATCTCCTGGCAGCTGAGGAAATCCGCCACTTGATTGTCTTCTCCTTTTAGATGGACTGCACTTATTGAAAGTAGGTTCCCTTCGTCCCACCAGCATATCTGGTCAGAGATGTGGCTCAGAGATGGACTTCTTGTGCCCCCTTGTTTGTTTAGATAGGCCACTGCTGTGGCATTGTCTGAGAGTACCAGGATGTGATCTCTCAGCTGGTTCTGAAAAACCTCTATGGCCTTGGCTATCGCCATGAGTTCTCTCCAATTTGAGGATGCTATAGGTTCCTCTGGGGACCATCTCCCCTGAGCCGGTTGTCCGGCTAGGTGAGCTCCCCAACCCCAACTGCTTGCATCCGTGGTCAACTTCTGGGATATCGGAAATGACCAGGCCAGACCCTGGTTTAGGTTTGTGTGGACCCTCCACCACCATAGTGACCTCTTTACTGACTCTGGGAGTAACACCAGCCTGTCCAGATCTCCTTTTTGTTTCCTTAAGATAACATTTTGCAGGGGTCTTAGGTGAAATTTTGCCCATTGTACTGCCGGGATTGATGATGTCATCAATCCCAGAACCGACATCAGTTCTCTGATTGTTATGGGAAGGTTGTTTTGAATAGAGCCCACTCTTTTGATGAGGTTTTGGATTTTTTCTTCTGGAAGAAAAGTTCTCTGTTCTGTTGAACTGAGCAGATATCCCAGGAACAAGATGTTTTGGGTGGGACAAAGTTTTGACTTTTCCACGTTTAATATCCACCCCAGCGACTTCAACCATAGTTGAGCTTCGTTGAGGTTCTTTATCAACTGCGTTTCTGATGGTGCTGCGAACAGTAGGTCATCTAGATACGGAACTACCGTCATCTTTTTTAATCTTAGAGGGGCTAAAACTTCTGCCAACACTTTGGTGAATATCCTCGGAGAGGAGGACAACCCGAACGGGAGAGCTCTGCTCTGAAAGTGGTATTCCTTCCCATCTATTTCCACTGCTAACCTGAGGTATTTCTGAGATTCTTCTCTGATGGGAATGTGAAGATACGCGTCCCTGAGATCCATTGTCGCCATGAATGTTTGGGGCTGCAGAATATTCTTGACTGAGAAAATGGATTCCATGCGGAACTTTTTGTATTGAATTGTTTGATTCAAGGGCTTGAGATTAAGTATTAGACGAAATTTCCCAGAGGGTTTCTTGATGACAAAAACGTGAGAGTAAAAACCCTTTCTTTTTTCCTTCTCTGGAACTGGGATAAGGACTTTTTGATCCACCATCTGCCCCAGCAACAGAGGTAAAGCCCTTGCTTTTTCGGAATCTCTGGGAAGCTTCGTCAATAGGAATCTCTCTGGAGGATGACAATTGAATTCCAGTGAATAGCCCTTTGCGATTATTTCCAGAATAAACTGATTGGCTGTTAGCTTTTGCCACTGTGGTAGGAAGGCCGCCAATCTTCCCCCTACTGGCACTTGGTTGTCACTGCTTGGTGGACGGATTAGCGGTGCCAAAGAGTGGGTTACTCTTTTGTTTTCCCTTATGACCCGACCAGTTTTTCTTTGGGAACTCTTTCTTCCCTTCTTGTGGATGATTTCTTTTCCCCTGAAAATATATTTTCTGTGGAAATTTTCGCCTTGCAGCAGGAAAGGATTTTTTCCTATCTGCCGTTCTTTCCAAGGCCTCATCTAGGCCTGATCCAAAAAGAAAATTTCCTGTGAAGGGTAAATTGCATAACCTTGTTTTGGATGCGGCGTCGCCTGTCCAGGTTTTCATCCAGATCGCACGCCTAGCTGCGACCGCTAGCCCGCCTGACCTTGCTGCTAGTTTAACGGATTCTGCAGAGGCATCTGCAAAGTAACCTACTGCTTTAGAGAGAATTGGGAGTGTCTTCAGGATCTCCTCTCTAGGCGTACCATTCTTTATATGCTCCTGCAATTGGGTTAGCCAGAATTCTAGGTTTCTTGCCACACAGGTGGTAGCTAGCGCTGGTTTTAAGCTAGGGACACTTGTCTCCCAGGTTTTTTTCAGGATGCAAATTTTTTGAAATTTTTGAAAATGGTGCATCCAGTTATGGATTTTTGTTCCAAACCTCTTTTGGATCGTCACTAAAAGGGAATAGTTTTTTGTGGCTTGCCGCAAAGAATGTTTTTTTCTCTGGATCCTTCCACTCATTCATCACGGTATCAGACATCACCTGATGAACTGGGAATACTTTGGAATTCCTTTTCCTCAGACCTTGGTACATTAGGTCATGCTTGGAAGGTTCTTCCTTTTCATGTTCGATTTCAAGGGTTTCATAAATGGCCCCTAGTAAATCATCCACATCTTCAAGTGACAATTTGTAATTGGGAGCCTTCCTTCTTTCTTCACCCTCCTCCTCCTGCTCAGGTTCGGAGTCGTCACTTGCCAAAACGCTAGCTGCGCTGCTGCCCGCTCGCTCCCTCCCGGACTCATGCGACTTCGGATCTAGGTGAGGCCATGGGAGAGGGGCTTCCAGAAAGAACAACCGGAGTTTTAACTTCTGAAATGAATTTTTTGAGATCCTTAAAAAGGTATTCGCCATATCCTCCCTCACGGATCCAAAAATGTTCGCATAAACTGCGTCTGACTGTTTTTGTACCAGTTTGTCCATGCAAACTTGGCACAGCGGTTCAGTGTATACCAGAGGCATCTTGGCATTACACTTAACACACCGCTTCTTAGGAATGGGTTTTGGCTCTTTCAGTGTTTTCACCTGTGCAAAAGACACAAAAAGTATAGGGGCCCATGTCGGTGAGTCACATACTCCACCATACTGGTTACAGTATTCACCCGGTGACACTACCCCTGTAAACCCCAGCTAAGCTAGTGCCACCACCATCTAGCTGCTGTCCCATGATATGAATACAAAGGTCACCACACTGGTGCCTACCTGTATCCTGCTGGTGCTTTCGCCTTCTGGGGCCTGGCCCGCCGAGATATCATCCTCCTCGAGCATCTTGGCACACTGTGGCGTCCTATGCTGTCACCTGCAGCCGCATCCACGTGTATTCCACCAGCCGGCCATTTGAGTTTCCCCGCGCCTTTAAGGGGAAGGACCAGCTCCCCGGCGCACGCCGATGACGTCATCCTGCCCCGGAACTGATGCGCCTGCATCTCCGGGTCAAGCGGCGTCAGCTTCAGGTGCACGCCTATCTGCCGCGCCGACGCCGCCAAGGGGATGAAGAAATGGCGCCTTCTCCACGCCTGGGCACAGAAGGAAAGCCTCAAACCGGGACACCTCCTACACACCGCCAAGAGGGTTGCCCGTGGCCGCACACCGTCCTCCTCCACCCATACTGCACGGCTCTGGTAGGATCCTCTGACCCCCTGTCGTTCTGAGGCTCCCTCCCGTTTTTTGTGATTTAGCTGCATCGTATACCTGCAGCTTTTCCCATAGGTAAATGTGCTGCCCCAGCTGGACCCCTGCCCTGGTCAGCC
Organism: Rana kukunoris; assembly: GCA_029574335.1. Classification (NCBI taxonomy): domain Eukaryota; kingdom Metazoa; phylum Chordata; class Amphibia; order Anura; family Ranidae; genus Rana; species Rana kukunoris. The sequence continues at coordinate 235,353,102 of CM056052.1, read as the reverse complement.
TTTAAGAGATGGAGCCCCCTCTCAGGTCCTCTGGCAACATGTCTCCTCCGGACGGAGGAAACACTAAGACTGACCAGGGACCTGAGGGACTGCCTCTTAAAGGGGAGGGAAAGAATTAGTGGCAACGTTTTTCCTGATTACGGGGAGGAGCTCCATCTCTCAAGGGCTGACTTGGAAGACGACTGGGGGAAAATACAGTTTTTAAAAACGGTGAATTTAGCCCAATTTTTCTTATATTGTTAAAGATGATGTCACACCGAACAAATTGATACCCAACATGTCATGCTTCAAAATTGCACCCCTTCGTGGAATAGCGACAAAATTTGACCCTTAAAATTCTCCAAAACCGACATTTAACCATTTCTACAGGTTACCAGTTTTGAGTCACAGAGGAGGTCTAGTGCTAGAATTATTGCTCCCCCTCTAACGATTGCAGCAAATTCACACAGTTTTCATATGCGGGAACAACTTGTGTATGCATACGCTTCTGTGCGCAAGCTCGACGGCCCGGGTAAGCCACGGAGACGACCAGAGCACAATGGGGAGGAAGGGGGGGTACCTCTCCTGCCCCCGATAAAAGTGATCGTGCGGTGAATCTGCTGCTGAGACCACTTTTTATCTTAAAGAGGACGAATATAAGAAGTTATATACTGTGGGGAGTGTTGGGTTAGAAGTGTTCTTAAGGGGTCCTGCAGCAACAGTTAGGCCCCTTTCACACATGCGGATCCCGGGAAGATCAGTTTTTGGACATCCGCTTGCTCAGTGGGGATCGCTCCGTTGATACCCGCTGAGCCAGCGGATGACTAGTCTGTCTGTGCACAACCGTCTGTCTGTTTTCATCCAATCGCCAGACTGATCTGATGTCAGCGAACATGCGACCGCTGACAACTAACGTCACAGAGGTACATGGAGCGCCCGTTCAGGTCCGCCTGAAAAGACCGACAGGCGGATCTGAACAGTCTGCACATGTGAAAGGGGCCTTACTGATGCCATAGTTTGTTGTGAAGAGTTCCAAGTTTATGTTAAAAGCTACACTAAATCGGATCTTGGGTTTTGAAATAAAGGATGACAAGATAATAGAATTACTTTGGACATAAATCTTATGACTGTACAGTTCATAAAAAATTTTTTATTACAGAGATAAGAACGTATTAGTGAGATAGTAGTAAGTGCAACCTTGCAAAAGCCTTTGACTAGGGCTACAGGGGGTAATCTTTAATCTCAGAGACTGGGAAAAATTATATACATTTAAAAAAATGGCTGTATAGAGCTACTGTGGGAGATTGCTGGAACAATTGACTTGTGAGCTCATGGGAACACTTGAATGGGGGGGGGGACTTTGTTAGCAAATTATGCTTAAAAATTAATTTGCAGCTTTGTTGGTCCAAAGAAGGACGCTGCACCATTATGAAAATCTTGTGTAGCAGTTCACATTGAAAATAATGTAACGCAAAGATCAATTTGTGTTTAATATTTGAGTTAACCACATATATATGAGTTACAAGATCACAATAAGGCTACAAGGGTTGGTGGCACAACATAGTTTAAACACATTGTGAATTAAAGATAGCCATCATATTGGTCTACTGCAATAGAATGGAGCTATGCACATAGTTATGGTTTACAAGAGTAATGACAGTTATCCAAGTCTAAAGCTTCGTACACACGATCGGATTTTCATCGGACAAAGCGTAGGACCTTTGTCCGAAGGGCGTTGGCCACAAACGTGTCTTGCATACAAATGGCAAAGAATTGTCGGCAAACATGAAACTACGTGGCTTTTCAGCTCTTTAGCGCCACCCTTTGGAAAACTTCTGCTAATGTTGTGTTATGGTTAGCATTGCTTTCGAGCATGCGTGTTTGTACTTTGGAGTTTTGTCCAACGAACTTGTGTACACACGATCGGATAATCTGACAACACACATTTGTTGGCGGACAATTTTAAAGCATGCCATCTCACATTTGTCCAAGGAAAATCTGACAACAATTGTCCGATGGAGCATACAAGCGGCCATATTTTTTCCCGACAACAGCCTGTCATTACACAAATTCCAGTCGGATAATCCGATGTGTCAGGATTCAAAGATTTAGGAAGCACTCATCAAAATGTGGAGGTAGATAGTGTTGTATCCATAAAGACTGTACCATCTCAAAAGAGGTAAATTTTATTATTCAATACTGCAGTCAACTTTTCATTAGACATAATCCAGAATACCCCCGTTTTAACTTCCTAGGAGCTGGGGTTAGATTTCCTTGCTTTGGCTTTGTTCCATTTCGTTTCTGTAAGAAATTACATCACAAGTTTGAATGAAGAATGTGTGATCCCCTCTTGCTTCATAGTAAAGCTTCACCAAGGTCTTCTCTAGTGGTGTATTGAAGGAGAAAAGTACATAATATTAGAAAGGTGCTAGACCATAATTTACTGATAAATAGACATACCGCCTTATGTGGCAAAGTAACAAAGCCAAGTGATACGGGGAGCAAATCTAGCTATGTGGAATGATAATGTCTGAAGAGTAATTTATAATTCACAATATGAGAGCTATATTTTGTCTGCCGCATTTTAGCTCAGTCTTCTACTGCCAGGTTCATTTCCAACTTGTCTTCCTTCCTTCCACTTGGTAGTATATGTAGGGAGTGTAGGAGAGCAGAGAAGAAGAGCAGAGAAGGGAGACCACACCTGGAGGGTCTGGGTCTTTTAAGTATTTGGACGCAAACGCTAAGTGATGAATGATGAGCATCGGGATTGATTGTGAGTGTACCCATAACGTAGCATTTCACTTTAAGGTATTGAAAGATTCAGAGCAGGAAATCACATTTATTGATTGCAGATATTTCAGTCTAATTAAACTATTTATCCACATCTGGATAATTCCAACCAAAGCCCTGCAATGGGAAAAATTGTCCTACCAATTCAGTAGAATATTGAAAATCTACTCATTGGGTTTATTTCTCTACAACAATCAGATCAGAATTTTCCTGATGCCTACATGGCAGAATACACAAGGTTGGTTGCTCTGTCCACATCAATCTAACTCATTGCATGCTGCCATGGTTAAGCACCAAGAAAGGAAATAAAAAAATAATAATAATAATAATAATACTTATCCGGGAAAGCAAGCATTACATTTTCTGTTTTCCTGGTCGCTACATGGCAGCATACACATGGGTTTAATGTGGGTAGAGCAACCAACCATGTGTAGGCGGACATGAATAGACATCAGAAAAAAAAAACTATTCAGTTTTCAAATTTCGTTTCTCCCACCCTCAAATATTTTTTCACCGATAGACCTCATCTTTACCAAATTATTCTTGCTACGGCTAGTCAACGACTCTTCCCTTGTACCAATCTACTGGTCAGATCATGATGCCACCAGTGGCTGTTTTTCTTCCCCGATTTGGGAAAATATAGATAGTGGCTGGTTCTTAAGCGATTTGCTCTTTCAGATCCTGCTGTATGCATCACCATACAATTCCTTACTAAGAATTATGTCACTCACAACAGCTCCTTAGAAATATCCTTACGAACTGTGTGGGAAGCTCATAAAGCAGCTTTATGGAGTAAACTCATTCAAATAGCCTCTTGGCTAAAGAAAGGCAGAATAACTAAACTAAAACAACTTGAATCTGAAAGCAATATCTGTTATCAATCCTACAAAGATAGCCAAGACCGAGTTTCATTGATCTACCATGGATGCAGTCAAACCCAATCTGTCTTCATAACTTAGCGGAAAATTCAGCAAAACACCTCACAAATTTTATCTTAAAAAGGCAATAAACAAGACACAATGCTTGCCAACACACTGAAGACTTTGGACCCTCCGTGAAAATCTATTATTCTTTATATAGGCTGTGATACACACACACACACACCACTAGATTTCAGAAGACATACTTTACAATTCTCACACTTTTCACTTTTTCACTCTTCTGTTGCAGACAGACACTTCTACCATCTCAATTCCCCATAATTGCTCAAACCTAAAAACACAGCGATTAACAAGAGGTCACTGTTACTGAAATTTTACTAGCCAAAAAGCAAGTCGAGGCAAAAAACAAGCCAGGACCAGATTGCTTCAAAGCCACATATTATAAAAAAAAACAATTTAAAACTTCCAGCCCTTATGCTTATGAATGCATTTAATCACTTCAGCTCTAAAATGATTTGCCCCCTTAATGACAGGCCATGTCTCCCCCCCCCCCCTCACAAATAGAGCTTTCTTTTGATGGTATTTCATCACCTCTGTGGTTTTTAATTTTTTTAAGAAAAAGTTCCCATGTGTTTCCTCCTCGCCCCCCCCCCCCCTTTGTGTTTTCTCTGGCGCACAGTGAAACTTACCCTGCTGGATGGGAGCAAACTGCACCCATTGTATTAAGGTACCTTTGCATCTGTGGAGCTGGAGGATGCATCAGGCTCCATCAGGGGAAGGAGGCAAAAATAACCATTGTTTTCCTGTCCTAAGCAGTTTTGTGCAGACACTTCTTTGTGTATCGGCAACATCTGTTCCGTGCGAAAGACTGTTCAGCTCTTCAGGGTATATTGTCAATAAAATGCGATCATGTCTGCTTCCAGAAAATGTAAACACTCTGGTATGTCTGCGTGACTGACTAAAGTGAGGCCTACTTGCCTACTATAAAGTGACTGACAGTGAATATACTAGATACATTTAATAATTAAAGTTAAACTAACTTTCTACATTTTTCTTAAAGTTTAATAAGAAAAAATTACTTGCGTCAGTGCTATAGTTTGAATTTAAAACGAATTTGTGTGAACGGTGAAGTTAAGTCATGGACTGTGGAAACTAACTAGTGACGGGTGATTGTATATAGTGTATACCACACTTACCACTGACTAACGCAAAGTTGAAATGCAAGGAGATAAGCTAAAAGTAGTTGGATCTGTAAGTGTGTTATAATTAATCGAAATTAGTCAATCGAATAAAAAAAGAAGATCGAACACGAAAATTTTAACGGCTTCAGCCGATCGATCCGCCGTCATTTTACTGCTGGAATGTGGCTCTCCTGGGCAAAAGCCCGTAGCTATACGTCCGCATTAAAGCGGCCACTAGGAGGTCCTGTCAGTGGGGGAAACGCTGATCTTCTGTTCATACAGTTAGAACACACCCAGGAACACACTTAACCCCTTCCCCGCCCCCTAGTGTTAACCCCTTCACTGCCAATGGCATTTTTATAGCATTGATCGCTAAAAAAATGCCAATGGTCCCAAAAATGTGTCAAGTGTCCAAAGTGCCCGCCATAATGTCGCAGTACTGAAAAAAAAAAAAAAAAAAAAAAAAAAGATGATCGCCGCCATTACTAGTAAAAAAAAAATATTAATAAAAATGCCATAAACTACCCCCTATTTTGTAAACGCTGTAACTTTTGCACAAACCAATCAAACGGTTATTATGATTTTTTTTAATGAAAAAAAATGAAGAATACGTATCGGCCTAAACTGAGCAAAAAAATGTTTTTTTATATATTTTTGGGGGATATTTATTATAACAAAAAGTAAAAAATATTGACTTTTTTTCAAAATTTTCGCTCTATTTTTGTTTATAGCGCAAAAAAAAAAAAAAAAAAACGCAGAGATGATCAAATACCACCAAAAGAAAGCTGTATTTGTGAAAAAAAAAAAAAAAAAAAGAAGGACACCAATTTTGTTTGGGAGCCACGTCGCACGATCGCGCGATTGTCAGTTAAAACGACGCAGTGCCGAATCACAAAAAGTGCTCTGGTCATTGGGCAGCAATATGGTCCGGGGGTTAAGTGGTTAATCAGTAACAGCCCTAATAAATATACAACATGACTGCAATCTTGGAACACCTTACTCATTAGGCGTTGTGTTCCCTACAGCTGGGTCTCCTCCTCTCCTCCTGTGGTTGAGCCACTGCCCCTGCACAGAATTGACATCTTGAAATAAGCCGCTAATTTGGCTGTGGAATACACTGATGTCCCAAGTTACTGGCAGGATCAAAAAGATTTTTTCTCCTCCGCATCCGGGAGACCAGGTTAGCATGTCCTCTCCAACGAAAGCAAATAAATATGATTTAAATGGTTGTTTATATTGTAACCTATGTGATTTTGTCTCATATGTAACATGTGTTTTTTATGATTGTTAGAGCTGGCTATTTTTTGGTCTTAACCTCACCCCTGAGGAAGCCTGCTAATAGGCAAAATATATGGGGTATTCCCACCTTCAGAGGCGTAACTAGCCCCCCCACCGAAAAGCTCGATTTTGATACATTATTTTTTTACACTTGTATATAGATATATTTTAACAAAATTTTCACATTCCCTCTGTTCTCAACTGCATAAGATCTGGGGAAAGGAGAAGCAAAAGCACATTGAGCTTCCCAGTGTATGGCTGTGCAGGGGGGATGTGTCAGGACAATATTGATCATTAGAGGAGAGCACACACAGTTACCAGCCTAACTAGAGTACTGACCATGCTGTACGCTCCTGCCTAGTGGTAAGTTTTTAATAGGAAAACAGAGGGATTGGCCATATCACCAGGGATTTCATGTAAATTAAGCAATACATTGGTTGCTGATCCTATGAAGCAATCATAAGATCAATGAAATCTGACCTGGGGAATGGGATAAGTAAGGCAGCGTACACACGACTGAGAAACTCGTCGGGCGAAACTCATTGTTCTGCCTGTCGAGTTTCCCGTTCAGCTGTCGAAAAGCTCCGCGAGCCAAATTTCCCCATAGCCCAACGAGGAAATAGAGAACATGCTCTCTTTTTGTCTCGACGAGTTTCCCGACGGTTTTCTCGGCGAAAAGTGTACACACGACCGGTTTTCTCGGCAGAATACGTCTCCTATCGAGATTCTTGCTGGATTCTGCAGAGAAAACCGGTCGTGTGTATGGGGCCTAACAGTGCTGATGGGGAGGAGGGATGGGATCAGTGGAAGTGCTGGTGTTGAGGGGGGGGTGATAGCGGTTGTATTTGAGGGGGGGGTGGCTGCGGTGGCACCATCCTCCCCCACCACCACCTGTGCCTCTTACTGATCCCATCCCCTCACCACTGATCTCATCCCTATCCCCCCATCACCTCTGTTGTAGAAGGAATGAGGGGGATGGGATCAGTAAGGAGGCACAGGTGGTGGTGGGAGAGGATGGCACCACCATTGCCACCAGCCTCAAGTACCACCACGGCCACCCCCCTCAAGTACCACCCCTCTTTAAGTACCACTGCTGCCATTCCCCCTCAAGTATTACTGCTACCACCCCCATCAAGTGCCAGCGGTGGTACTTAAGGGAGGTGACAGTGGTGGTCCCACCACCACCTGTGCCTCTTCAGGTGGTGGTGGGAGAGGATGGCACCACCACTGCCACCTCCCACAAGTACCACCGCTGGTGCTCAACATTTTTGGGGGGGCGCATACAAATAAAAAAAAATAGCTCGATCACTGTACCCATCAAACGCAGCCACTGTGCCATGCCATCAAACGCAGCCACTGTGCCATGCCATCAAACGCAGCCACTGTGCCATGCCATCAAACGCAGCCACTGTGCCCCCAATTGTCGCCACTGTGCCATGCCATCAATTGTCACCATTATGCCATCAAACACAGCCACTGTGCCCCCAATTGTCGCCACTGTGCCATGCCATCAATTATCACCATTATGCCATCAAACACAACACAGCCACTGTGCCCCCAATTGTCGCCACTGTGCCAACTCTGTTGTAGGCACAGGATGGTTGCTGAGCTCTGTCACTCTTCAAGTACCACCGCTGCCACCCCCCCCCCTTTAAGTATTACCACTACCACCCCCATCAAGTACCAGCGGTGGTAATGTGGGAGGTGGCAGTGGTCCTCTCCCACCACCACCTGTGCCTCCTACTGATCCTATCCCCTACCACTGATCTCATCCCTATCACCTCTGTTGTAGAAGTAATGGGGGGATAGGGATGAGATCAGTGGTGGGGCCCGTGGGGGGGGGGGGGGTGGGTGGGATCAGTAAGAGGCACAGGAGGTGATGGATGGTATCAATTGCTGAGCTCTGTCTGTCACAGTGTCACTTACCGTCAGTGCTCCGTTCTGTGGCCTGGGTTGGGTCACTCTGACTGAGTGGATTGTGCCTTCTCCCACCAGAATGCCTTGCCTCATGACACCGGATAGGTACTGCACGCCACGCACGCAGAGGGGAAAGCAAAGCTCCTCGACCGACGTCTTCTCTAAATGGCTGCAGAGTCCACAAACTGCGTCAGGGAGTGGTCGTGTATTGTTTCTTTTATTTCTTACGTCTTACCTCAGCGGCAAAAGCATACCCCGCTGAACAAACAGCGCGCAGTGCGCACCGCATCATCAACCGCTGCCAACATGGACACAACACGCTGTGACAGTCAGGGCCCCCCCCCCCGGACTTGGCGGAATTGAGGGCCCAGTCGCAACTGCTGCAACCATGAAAATTCCGCCACTGCCCACTTTGGTTGCGACCATCCTAATCGAGCAGCTATCCTTCTCTCCTGGGATCTCCAGTGACCCGGAAATCGCATGTTTAATACAATACAAATGTTTTTAAACTCTCTTGTCATGTGATGTATCACTCTCATGATTATAATAATTTACAATTATTTGCTATAAGTTGAACTTATTCTATATAGCACCGTTATAGTCCCATCATTGTCCATATTTTTCACCTAATATTATAAGAATGTCCAATCTGTAATTTGATGCCTTTTGGAGATTTTTCCATCTTTCCTTGGCTTCGTTATGCACATTAATACAAAGGTTTACCTCGGGTGCCCAAACTTTCGATCCCCACTGCGATATAGGCATAGCTCTTTTACAGTGGTTAATGGGCTGCTTTTAAACTCATCTGCAGGTTACCTAAACTGAGCCATAGACTTTGGTTATTACCTGTGAGTTTGGTGAGCCTTCTGAAAGTGCACCAAACCTGCAGAATATAATAGAAGTCTAGTGCAAAGTGCAGGAAAGCCAAAAGCCACTGTGTTACACCCACGGTGCAGGAAAAGCTGCAGTGCATCAGTGTAAAATCAGCCTTGGGCCCCTTTCACTCACTCAAGCCGACCCAATTTGACCTGTCCACCCTCTGCTCATTGTGGCCCATGCCCGGTTACTGAGTCGCTCTTCAAAAGGTTGGGCACCCCTGTTCTAGCCCCTTCCTGAGTGGACATTGGAGTGGATTTATGCCATTAGTGGAACCAATCTGGTGTTCCAAGATAATGTAATGCAATGTTATTGCTGGAAAAATAGAACAAGTGCATTTTTCCTGTCTGTGCTGGTGCCTTAGCAGCCCTTCAAATGAATGAGCCGGCAAATAATGCTCAAGATTAATGCACTACAAAGGTGTAAATTGGGCCTTGAAGTGCATCTCAGTGAGTTGTTTTAAAAAAAAAAAAAGAATAAGAAATGGTTAAAACTGCTGTAAAGTTTATTTTTCCTGGCTGTGTGCCACAGAGTGATTTCCCTTCACTGAACATACAACAGGAAGGGAGAGGAAATCTTCTTAATCTCCATGACAGTTGTCATAGAAACCAACATCCCTATTGAAAGATTTCCCTTTTTATCAAGGCCTTTAACATGCCTTCAGTGAAGTTGACCAATACAGGGAGTGTTCAAGTAGAATAAAGCAGGTCATACATTAATCTTTTTTGTTCAACCAGTAGGTTCAACAGGGAAAAATAAATAAATAAACCCCACTGTGCTATGGCTGGGAGCCTTCCCTGCAATCAGAACACAATGATCAGTGTTGTTGACTATAACCAGCAGCACTGATCATTCCGGAAAAACCAAGCAGGCTGGTTGTCCAGAGGTTGATCGAGTTGATCAATTGATTTACTGCCAGTGGCAGTAATCACATATAAGCAAATCAGACAGGCTAGTTGATTGATGGTTCAACTCCAGTACAACCAGTCTGCCCTTACATGGATTAAAATTGATCTGTCCCTACTGAATCAGCCAAATTTTGATCCTTGTATGGCCGTCTTAACACAAGTAGGAGGTGCAACATCTATAGTACAAGTAGTATGGTGGCCAAACTCGCTTCAATAAACGATCAATGCCTTTTTCACATTATCTCTTCCGATTGGAATAATCAATCTACAGTGGATAACCTTTTAGACTGGAAACCATGTTCTTGTGGCATAGCAGTCGATAGGAGGGTAACTTACGATCATAAGTTATTGATCACCTAGCTGTTTCCACTATGTTATCTCATAATCTGATCATTCAATTGCGTTTATGAAGCATCTCAAGCCTTGGAAACAATGCAAAAAGCAAAGCAATAACATTCTTTCCCAGACGATCAACTCAATTTGACAGAATCTGAACAAAATCGAGTCTTGAGCCCCGTACACATGATACGATTGTTGGCAGGGGATTGTCTGTTGACAGGCTGATGTCCTAAAATATTACCGTTAGTACGCTCCTTTTGACAATTGTTGTCCAAATTTCATGAACATAAAAATGTTGGATGACAGGCTAGTAAATTTTCGACTGAGTGTCCGATTTTCTGATGGTTAGTACACAAATCTATCAAACAAAAGTACAAACGCGCATGCTCGGAATCAATGCTCACCAAACACGAAATTAGCAGAAGGGGCCCAAAGTGTGGCGCTCAAGAGCTGAAATTCCTTGTGGTACGCGACTATGGTCGTGTTTGTCGGCTGACAATTGTGTACCGTTAGTATGCAAGAGAAGATCCTGGCACACGACCTTTTGACAAAAATCAGACGCTCAGTTGGCCAACAATCGTACAGTGTACAAGGCTTAAGGTTAGGTTCACATATCTCCTCTGCGAATTTCCCCTCCGTTTTCACTGAAAATGTCCCTAGCAGCTGTTAAGCTGCGATTTAGATGCGTTTTTTGTAGCTGGTGTCTTTAACCACTTAAGGACCGCCTCCTGCACATATACATAGGCAGAATGGCATGGCTGGGCAGATCCACGTACAGGTACGTCCTGTACTACTACCCAGCCATGGGTCACAGTGGCGTGCCCGCGGTGCGCTCCGTGACCCGGTCCTAAGCTCCAGGACCGCGGACTCGGTCGCCGCTGGGGTGCGGCGATCGGTCTCTGGAGCTGAAGAACGGGGAGAGCCGTGTGTAAACACGACTTCCCCGTGCTTCACTTTGGCGGCAGCATCGATCGCATCATCCCTTTAATAGGGAGGACACGATCGATGATGTCACACCTACAGCCACACCCCCCTACAGTTGTAAACACACACAGGGGACACATAACCCCTACAGCGCCCCCCTTGTAGTTAACTCCCAAACTGCAACTGTCATTTCCACAAAAAACAATGCCATTTAAATGCATTTTTTGCTGTGAAAATGACAAATTGTCCCAAAAATTTGTCAAAATTGTCCACCATAATGTCGCAGTCACGAAAAAAAAAATGCAATAAAACTATCCCCTATTTTGTAAACGCTATACATTTTGCGCAAACCAACCGATAAACGCTTATTGCGATTTTTTTACCAAAAATAGGTAGAAGAATACGTATCGGCCTAAACTGAGGGAAAAAAAAAAACATTTTAGATATTTTTGGGGGATATTTATTATAGCAAAAAGTAAAAAACATTGCATTTTTTTTCAAAATTGTGGCTCTATTTTTGTTTATAGCGCAAAAAATTAAAACCGCAGAGGTGATCAAATACCACCAAAAGAAAGCTCTATTTGTGGGAAAAAAGGACGCCAATTTTGTTTGGGAGCCACGTCGCACGACCGCGCTATTGTCAGTTAAAGCGACGCTGTGCCATTTTGCAAAAAGGGGCCTGGTCCTTCATCTGCATTTTGGTCCAGGGCTTAAGTGGTTAATAAGGTCAATCTCCGGCTTGTTCGTCAAGAAGTCAGCACAGCGCTGCACTAATCACAGGCAGTGAGACATTTCCCGATCTCTGCAGCCGTGCATCGGGACAATGTCTCACTGCCTGTGATAAGCGCAGCGCAGTGCCGACTTCCTGACCGGCTCTGCACGTGGGGCTTGCGAACACGCCGGAGCTCATCTTTAGTCTTTAACATTAACTGGTTGTTAAGGAGTGGGCCAGGAAGCCAGCCACCGCGTCCTTAACTACAGCTGACTCATTAACTGTCAGCTTAACGTAAAAAGGGCGATAGATAAAATCGTGGATAAAAAATGGCGTAGGAGTCCCCGCAATCTATACCAGGTCCAGTCGGGTTTACGGTGTTGGTTCCACATCAAATCCTTATCTGAGCATGCAGGAAATGGGGGGCTATTCAATTGCATGCGGATACACACACACACACTGATCAGATTATAAAAATAATATAGCGATTAAAATAAATAATCATTAGCCACTAAAGAATAAAGCATTGAAGTGTAGCTTGTAATGTAATTGGTGTTCTAATGATACAAAGTAACGTTATCCATCTCCTTCCACACTGACACTAAAGTCCTGTCACTCTTCCACTCAGCCCTGCTCCTTCCTATCAGACACACAGTCATGGTCAGGCTCAGTGGTGGACAATGTTGAGGTGACTTGTAAAGTGTCTGAGGGACAAGACAGGTATATGGCTCCAGAGGGAGGTTTACATAACCCCCCGGTGAGTGGGTGAAGAGGCACATCCCCCGGACAGAGTACATAGGACTTGTGTACATTGAGTGGTGTCATGGCATTCTCCCGCTCACTCACCAGAGTCTGCTCGTATTTCAGAGCCCGAGGCTCCATCCCGTTGCCCGGCATGTCCTCAGCTATGTTCTCCGCTTCTCTGCGGCTCCTGGAATGTCTGCTGCCCACCACCTCTCCAGCTTGTTCTCATTCAAGACAAGTCTCTTTCCTTCAGTCCCACGTCTCTCTCACTTGCCCCTCCCCGGACACACCCCCTTCCCGCCCATAGTAGGGGCTCCGTCATGGCCTCCTGCTCTGTGTGCTATCTGCTCTGCCACATAAGTGGCGACCAGTGACCGTGGTATGACGTAGCAGCCCTCGCTTCGTAGTGCACCTCACAGAAAGAAGACTCTTGTACAACGGTTGCCATGAGCAACAGCACACCAAACATTTACACAGAAGGTCTTTACCTCACATGGAGGTATTATATGCTTAAAGTGGAACTTCACCTGAAAGTTGAAGTTCTGCTTTTTCGCTTCCTCACTCACACTCCTCTAACTTTTGGTTTCTTTTTTCTTTGGGAGGGGGGGGGGGGGACATACCTAATTTTGATAGGTACCTGCTCCCACAATCCCTTCATCTAGGCTTACCTGTGGGACAAAGGGGTTTACAACCACTTTAAAGGGTTAACTCTGCTGCCAAAGTACTGCCCTCTCCGGGTCAAAACATATATAAAGGGGAACTCTTTCTTTGGGTTCCTGCTGTATGCATGGAAAGAGAAGGAGAGTGCTGCTGAGGATCTAATTACCACCCCTTGTTGAAGCCCAGTTGCTGCTAAATGGACTAATAGCCCTCGTAAAGATGGGCTTTGTAAGCTTGGCCCCTTTCCTAGTGTCCAGTGCCCCACATACAGGGACTGATATCGTAACACCAGGTTATCCCATATACCTAGCTGGAGGTGCTGAGGAAGAGGAGTTGAAAGAGTGACAGGCTTCCAGAATAAAGACGCTCAGGCATGGGCGTCCGCTCCATAGGGCAAGGGGGGTCATTTGCCCCCCCTGGAATTGCCAGGGAGAGCCAGGAGCAGGGCCGAACTGGCCTTGGGGTCGATTTAAGCAGTGACTGCAGTGCTCCCCTCCCCTCTAGTTGTCCCTTATTTAGAGTGCCTGTCCCTCTTCTGGAATCAAATCCATTTGTCCCTCATTCCAAAAGGTTCCTCTTTTAGACCTGAAATAAATATACTGTCAATATAGTGTAGTGTTTCAGTCAAGGGAAAGAGGTGCTGTGTAATGTAAAGGGGGCCAGTGATGCAGGGTGCTCTGTAATGTAAAGAGGTCCAGAGATGTGGGGTGCTGTGTAATGTAAAGGGGTCCAGAGCTGTGGGGTGCTGTGTAATGTAAAGAGGTCCAGAGCTGTGGTGTGCTGTGTAATGTAAAGGGGTCCAGAGCTGTGGGGTGCTGTGTAATGTAAAGAGGTTTAGAGCTGTGGGGTGCTGTGTAATGTAAATGGCGTCCAGAGCTGTGGGGTGCTGTGTAATGTAAAGGGGTCCAGAGCTGCTGGGTGCTGTGTAATGTAAAGGGGTCCAGAGCTGTGGGGTGCTGTGTAATGTAAAGTGGTCCAGAGGTGCAGTTGTGGAGAGAGGGTACACAGTAGTGACAAAGAGATATTGAAAGATGCAGGGGGCACAGTGGGGTGTTTTTACATTTTAACGTGGGGGGGAGGGGCGCTTTTAACCCCCACTAGCGGTCGAAGAAATGGTAAAATGTGACTGTGTATCGCCGCTGCCGAAGCGTGCCCCTTTGAAAAAATTTCAGCGGATGCCCATGCGCTCAGGAACAAGTGAAGAGATGATCTCTTGTGTCAGGAAAAAGTCGTGCGTGTGGTAGTGTTGGGGGAACGGTTTGGCCTGAGCAGGAGTTCAGGCCAAACATTTGCCTGTTTGGGCGCTCATTGAACACCCGAATTTGCATTGAACACCCTGCAATGCACTGAGCACTGCGCAGTGGATTCTGCACCCTGATTGGCCAAAGCTTTGTTAAAAAAGTAAAAAAATGGAGATTAAAATGGTGTTGGGTCCCGTCCCCCCAGTGCATAACAGGCCCTTCTAGTCTGGTATAGATTTGGAGGGAAAGTCCAAACCCAATTTCTTTTTAAACGGTTGTTGAGGAAAAGGGGGTGGGGGGGCAAGCGATTGGCCTCCTTCCTCCTGAACCATAGCAGGCCACATGCCATCGACATGGGGGGGATGGGTGCTTTGGGTCAGCGGGGCTCTGCCCTCCTTCAAAGCAAGTTGTCCCCATGTTGGGGGGAAAGGGCTTCACCCCCACAACCATGGCCAGCGTTTGTGGCAGGCGGGGGGCTTATTGGAATCTGGAAGCCCCTTTAACAAGGGGTCTCCTAGATCCAACCCCCCATGTGAATGAGTATCTTTGAGTCTGATATGGATTTGGAGGGGAACCTCATGCCAAAATAAAAAAAAACTATGTGGGGTCCCACCCAAAATTCCTACCAGACCCTTATCTGGGCATGCACTCTTGCATGTCAGGAAAAGGGGGGGGTGAGTGGGCACCCCCTGAACCATACCAGGCCACATGCCCTCAACATGGGGGGTGGGTGCTTTAGGGCAGGAGGGCTCGGCGCCCCCACCCCAAAGTACCTTGCCCCT
Source organism: Rana kukunoris (assembly GCA_029574335.1). Taxonomy (NCBI): domain Eukaryota; kingdom Metazoa; phylum Chordata; class Amphibia; order Anura; family Ranidae; genus Rana; species Rana kukunoris. Next base: position 235,337,890 of record CM056052.1, on the reverse strand, counting down.
ATGTTGATGTGGACAGGAGCCTAATTCCCACAACCGTGGCTTTGGGGGTCTGCAGGCAGGGGGCTTATAATCTGACCAAAAAAATATAAATTAAAAAAATACGCTCCGCCATCTGGGATGGCGGCCCACTAAAAGCCTCCTCTGTGCTTTGACAGTTCTTATATAGGTAAGGGCAGTGCCAGCTGACACTGTCACCTGGTGGTCCCACCCTCATTGTAACATCACAGGCCCAGCTTGCACCATGCTTCCAGATTCCGATAAGTCCGAAATGTCTGAATAAGTCTGAAATGGGCTACAAGATCATTTCCAAGCAGCTTGATGAGAAGGTGACACCAGTTGGTGTGAATATTCGCAAATGGAAAAAACTCAAAATAACTGTCATCTCCCTCAGTCTGGGGCTCCATGCAAGATCGCACCTTGTGGCGTTTCAATGATCATGGGAAGGGTGAGGAATCAGCCCAGAAATACACGGGAGAATCTTGTCAATGATCTCAAGACAGCTGGGACCAGTGGCATAATTTTCAGGGTCGCAACAGTCGCAGTTGCGACTGGGCCCTGTAATTTCGTCAAGTCCGGGGGGCCCCGCCACCTGTCCGTGAGAGGAGCTCGACCGCCGCCTGTGTGAATGGCCCACTGTCCTCCTGACTGTTTCTGGTGTGGCGCGGCGCTGCGTGCTGTTAGTTCAGCCGCGGAGGTGAGGAATGCAGAGAGGAATGCAGAGCAGGCTGAGCTGAGGCCCTATCCCCCTCATTACTTCTACAACAGAGGTGATGGTGGTGGGGATAGGGATGAGAGCAGTGGTGGGGGGATGGGATCAGTAAGAGGTGTTGGTGGGAGAGGATGGCACCACCACTTCCACCACAGCCACCACCCCTGAAGTACCACCGCTGCCGCTCCCCTCAAGTACCACCGCTGTCGGACCCCCCTCAAGTACCACCACTGTCACCTCCCCCCCTCAAGTACCACTGCTGCCTCTCCCCCTCAAGTACCACCACAGCCACAACCCTCAAGTACCACCACAGCCACACCCCTCAAGTACCACCGCAACCGCCCCCCCCCCTCAAGTACCACCGCAGTTACCCCCCTTCAAGTACCACCACAGCCACCCCCCTCAAGTACAACCGTTACCACCCCCTCAAGTACCACCGCTACCACCCCCTTCAAGTACCACCGTTGGTACTTGAGGGTGGTCGGCAGCGGTGGTACTTGAGGGGGGTGGTAGCAGTGGTACTTAAGGCGGGTGACAGTGGTGGTGCCATCCTCTCCCACCACCACCTGTGCCTCTTACTGATCCCATCCCCTCACCACTGATCTCATCCCTATCCCCCCATTACTTGTACAATAGAGAGGATGGGAGAGGATGACACCACTACTACCACCGCAGGCACCCCCTCAAGTACCACCACTACCACCCCCTCTCCAGTACCACCGCTGGTACTTGAAGGGGGCGGTAGCGATGGTACTTGAGGGGGGTGGTAGCGGTGTACTTGAGGGGGGTGGCTGTGGTGGTACTTGAAGGAGGGTAACTGCGCTGGTACTCGAGAGGGCGACTGTGGTGGTACTTGAGGGGGGGTGGCTGTGGTGGTATGTGGTGCCACTGGAAAAATGGATAGCAGGATGCAAAACACACACAAAGGCAGCGCTCGATGGGAATAGCATTAAAACTTTTATAGTCTTCAAGTAGGTAACCAAATAAATATTGCACTGGAGATAAAATCGATATAGCTACTGTGACAGGAAGTCAGGTAAATCTGTGGGTGTTGTCACAGACGGGAGATACATTTCTGCCTTGTTTAGACAATTCACCAATTACTATCAGGTGTCAGCTACAGAGGTAGCCAGAAATATTTAAGGACCTTGGATAGTTTCAGCTGTTTAGAATGAGGCAATTAAGGCCTCTATAAGTTATCTAGAAGATTACTACTGATTGCTGCATCCTGAGGCTTTTTGAGTGAAGGAGAGCAGTGAGCTGAGAAATAGTTCGGAAGGTCAGGTGGTGTTGATTTTTCTGTGCGATAAAAACCAAAAAGACTATTGTTTTTCTGCTGAGTGACCAGCAGTGTCTGCCCAGCAGTAGGCCTTGACAGACTCCATAGGTAGGTTCCTGGGTTGTGAAGATAGACGCCCCAAGTGGCCAGGGTTTATTTTATGTTTTTGTTTTGTTTATGCTGTTTTTGATGCTTGCACTGGTATCCAGCAATATGGAAGAATAAACCAATACCTTTGTTTTCAACGATTCTCGGCTGCCTCTCTGTTTAGTGGCTAGTGAACCCATCCAGGGGGTCACACACACCCGCTACCGAGCTAACCCCTCACACATGGTGGAGAATGCAGGCAGCTCACCAAGAGAGCATTGCAGCTCAACAACAGGCTCACCAAGAGAGCATTGCAGGTTTGGAACAGAGACACCAGCAGCAAATGGAGGCCATCGTGAAACAGCTTCAGAGACAACAGACCGAGGCTGAGAGTCAGGCCAGTAACATACCAACTTTTAGGGTAAGCCACTTATTGCCAAAGATGACTGCAGATGATGACCCTGAGATGTTTCTCACCACGTTTGAGAGAACAGCGAAAAAAGAGATTTGGCCTAAAGAACAGTGGGCTGGACTAGTGGCCCCCCTATTATCTGGAGAAGCCCAAAAGGCATATTTTGATTTGGAGCTTGCAGATGCAAAAAAATATGATCGGTTAAAAGAGGAAATATTGGCACGTTTTGGTGTAACCCTGGATGTCCATACTCAGCGAGTCCACAATTGGAATTATCAGCTGAGGAAGCCACCTCGGTCGCAGATGTATGACCTCATCCATTTGGCTAGGAAATGGTTGCAGCCAGAAATTCTGTCCAGACCAAAAATTTTGGAGCGAGTAGTCATGGACACCTTTCTTAGGTCTCTTCCTAACATCCAGCAGAAATGGGTGAGCTATGGTAGTCCGGAAACCGCAGACAAACTAGTAGACCTGGTCGAAAGGTACCTTAAAACAGAGAATTTGTCCTCTTCCCCCAGAGACGCACAGACTTTCCACCCCAAGACCAGACCCTACCCACCTATAGGTAAGACTGCATCAAGGGATGGGGGTGGAGAGAGGGACCAAAGAGCAACTAGAGGTATTATCGGGACTACTGCTAATGTTTGGCGAGAGCGGCCTGGAAGACCTATCATACAGCAGAGGACCAGAAGGTTGATTTGTTACCATTGCCGGGAAGAGGGACATGTAGCAGCGGTTTGCCCAGCGGGTGATGAACCGATGCAGTGTGACTTTGTGACAGAGAGATGACAGTCCCTTTTTGCAACCACATGCACTACAGTAAAGGGGAATGAGAAACCTTTATGTAGAATGTGCTTAGATGGTAAAGATGTTGTGGTATTGTTGGATTCAGGTAGCCTGATCACCTTAGTGAAAAGTGATCTAGTGGTTGGAAAAACCTTACATCCTAGGAAAATGGCTGTAGTTTGTGTACATGGGGACACTCGAGAACATCTGGTGACTACGGTTTCCTTTGAAACCTCCCTCGGTAACTTGTGTCACCAAGTGGGTTTAGTTCCCAAACTGCCACATGACGCCATTGTGGGAAGGGATTTCCCAAAATTCTGGGAACTCTGGGATTGCCCAGATTCCCCATTTGGTGGTTCTTCTGAGCCTGAAACATATACTCCAGATTCCTCTAACTGTGAGGATTCTCCTGAGTTTCCGTTCTCAGTCTTAGCAGGGGAAACACCAGTCCCTAGGGAGGAGCCTGCTACCTCAGAAGAGGAACAGCGGCCGTTAGGGTTTGATGACCTCGAGGTGCACAGAGAAAATTTTATCACTGAGCAATTGAGGGACCCCACATTGCTAAGAGCCCAGGGGAATGTAGTGAAGATAGATGGGGAGTTAGTTAACCCTGACAAGAGGGTTGCCCTCCCTTACTTCATTATTGAAAGGGACCTGTTATATCGAGTGTCACAGAGGATAGAGGAGACCATTGAGCAACTGGTAGTACCTAAACCGTACCGCAAGATGGTTTTGGAACTGGCCCATGGGCACAGTCTTGGGGGACATTTGGGAGCAGAAAAAACCCAGGAGAGAATCACCCAGAGGTTTTATTGGCCTGGGATCACTAAGAAAGTGGAAGTGTACTGCTCTTCCTGTCCAGTGTGTCAGATTACTGAAACCATGCCCCATTTTCATAATCCGTTGGTACGCCTCCCCATTATTGAGGTACCTTTTGAGAGGATCGCCATGGACTTGGTTGGACCCTTACTGAAGTCCACTAGAGGGCACCAGCACATCTTGGTAATAATGGACTATGCCATCCGTTACCCAGAAGCGATTCCTCTCCCAAACACCTCTGCTAAAACCATTGCCAAAGAGTTATTTCAGGTTTTCAGCCGTGTGGATCTTCCTAAGGAAATCCTAACTGATCAGGGCACCCCGTGTATGTCTAGGGTGACCCGAGAACTTTGTAAACTCCTGAAAGTGACCCAATTACGTACATCAGTATATCACCCTCAAACAGACGGGTTAGTGAAACGGTTTAATAAAACCTTAAAACAAATGTTGAGGAAGGTGGTGGATAAAGACGGAAAGAATTGGGATTATTTGCTCCCTTATCTGATGTTTGCCATAAGAGAGGTTCCCCAATCGTCCACAGGGTTCTCTCCGTTTGAGCTACTGTATGGGAGGCACCCCCGGGGCCTACTGGACATTGCCAGGGAAACATGGGAGAGTGAGAGTTCCCCTCATGGAAGTGTGATTGAACATGTGGCTCAAATGCAAGATAGAATTGCCCAAGTGATGCCGATTGTGAAGGCACATTTTACTCAAGCCCAGTTGGCTCAACAAAGGATTTACAATCTTGGGGCCCAGGTCCGTTCTTTTGCACCTGGTGATAGTGTGTTGTTGCTGGTCCCCACGGTCGAAAGTAAATTCCTAGTCAAATGGCAGGGTCCCTATGAAGTGTTGGAGAAAATGGGGGTGGTGAATTATAAAATTAGCCAACCGGGAAGACGAAAACCTGAGCAGATATATCACGTGAACTTGCTGAAACCATGGAAGGATAGAGAGTCCTTGGCGCTAAGACTACCCGATTTTCTGCTCCGTTTAACCTGTCTGTCCCTGAAGTTGGGATAGCGGAGACTTTGTCCAAAACTCAGCAACAGGAGGCTAAATAATTTGTGCTCCGTAATCGGGAGAAGTTTTCAGACTTGCCAGGTTGGGTTTCCGGGGTTGAACATGACTTTATCACCACACCAGGGGATAGATCAAGTTGAAGCCTTATAGAATTCCAGAAGCCCGGCGAGAGGCAATTCGCCAGGAAGTGAAAAAAAATGCTTGAGCTGGGGGTGATAGAAGAGTTAAATAGTGATTGGTCCAGTCCCATTGTCTTAGTGCCCAAACCAGATGGAAGTTGGCGGTTTTGTAATGACTTTTGCCACCTGAATAAAATCACTAAGTTTGACACCTATCCTATGCCCCGCATAGATGAACTGATTGATCGCCTAGGCACGGCCCGGTACATGACGACGTTAGACCTGACCAAGGGTTATTGGCAAATTCCTCTCTCGAAGTCGGCCAGGGAAAAAATGGCATTTGTAACTCCAGAAGGATCTTTCCAATATCGGAGGATGCCTTTTGGGTTACAGAATGCTCCCGCCACATTTCAAGGCACCATGGATAAGACCCTTCGGCCTCATCGAGCCTATGCTGCTGCATACCTCGATGACGTAGTCATCCACAGTGAGGATTGGGACTCACACTTACCAAAAGTTCAGGCTGTGTTGGATTCCATCTGGAAAGCTGGGTTTACAGCCAATCCCAAAAAATGTACCCTTGGGCTAGAAGAGGCAACGTATCTGGGGTATACCATTGGAAGAGGTTTATTCAAGCCCCAAATAAACAACAAGAAACAGGTTCGTGCATTTTTGGGGATCGCGGGTTATTACCGCCGCTTTATGCCCCATTTTGCCTCACAGGCTGCTCCCCTGACCTCCCCTGACCAATTCTTCCTCCAATTCACTTACATTTTCAGCAGGTGGTACTGCCCGTCAAACCTGACTGGAGATCATTTTTGCTGCACATGCACTTACCCCATACTGCCTTTGCAGCTCAGAAAGGGGGAGGGTGGGCGGGAGGCTGTAAAAACATTGCTCAATCTCCTGTTCTGACCCCCCAACCCCCTCAACCATAAGGCATTGATGCTCATTCACGTGAGTGGACAGGAGGAAAGTAACGTTTTTACCACCCCCTGACCACCCACCTAAAGATACGGCTGTACACATGCCATGGCCTGATGATTTGCTTCGCTGCTATGGCATAAAGTAAATGGAAGGGGGCCATGCTGCAACTGCATGCAATGCACATGGCAGCAGCGCAGTGGGTGAGTAGGTTAAAACAGGCAAAAAGTAGGTGAAATATCACCCCCCTCACTGTCTATCAAACACCCTCTAAAAACTGTTTGTGTCACAGATCACTTTTTAGAAGAGCAGTAATAACAGCCCTTTAAGTGCCCCTTCCTCACTCGGAGCCCCCTTAGGTCCCATTAGTTCTATGCATCCCTCAGAGTTTTACAGTCCCCCTCAGACTGACACCAGCGATCCATTGGCAGTTTTTGACATTGTTGCAGCATCGTTGTTCCTTTCAGCAAAGACATCTGAAAAAGTTAGGTAAAAAGAAAAATGGAGCATAAAATACATGCATAAGGTATCTAAAGTTGGGTTTTAAAGTTGATGCAGTTTACAGTAGCTACCGTTCAGTTTAAAGTTGCTGCTGGTTATTTTAAAGTCCACTGAAAAGTATAGGCTGGGAAAGAATCCAATCAATGAAAAGCGAAACTTTGACTTTGAACTGTATTACACAACTACATTATCATATCACAATTAAGGTATTCTTAAGCAGAATACTTTTTCAATCATATTTTGGAACTGCACCAGTTACATAAAAGTGGTGTTTAAAAAAAATTAAGAAGTGTATGTTTTCTTATATTTTTATTAAATTAAAACCCATTAAATAAAATACATATGCCAAAACCTACTTGTCACAAAAAATGTGTATTGTATGTTGGTAAAGACTTCACATGACATATGTTCTAGGGTGTGTAACCAGTACATTAAAAAAATTAACAAAGAAAAACATTTTGGGATTATACAGTATGTAGGAAAGAGTAATGCCGTATACACACGATCGATCTGTCTGATGAAAACGGTCTGATGGACCGTTTTCATCAGACTAAACCGATCGTGTGTGGGCCCCATCGGTTATTTATCCATCGGTTAAAAAATTAGGAACTTGTTTTAAAATGATCTGATGGATAGAAAACCTATAAAAAAAAAGGTCGTCTGTAGGCGCGTCCATCGGTTAAAAATCCACGCATGCTCAGAATCAAGTGAACACATGCTTGGAAGCATTGAACTTAATTTTTTCCAGCACGTCGTTGTGTTTTACGTCACAGCGTTTTGAGATGACCGTTTTTTTAACTGATGGTGTGGAGGCACGACTGATCATCAGTCAGCTTCATCGGATAACTGATGGAAAAATCCATCAGACCGTTTTCATCAGACTAACCTATCGTATGTACAGGGCATTACAACAATAACTTTACAGATTTTCTTTATCACTATCTTTGACTTTGCTCTTATTGGTTGTGTTTGAGCTATTGCATACTGCTACACAGTCTACAGATTTTTGTGCAGCATGTGCTAGTCACGTTTTGATGCATTTTTAGATGTTGTTTTCTCCATATTCTTATTTTTTTTTATACTTAATTTGGTGCTATTTTATTGTCTTTTGGATACATGGCCTTTTGTTTCACAGACCCTGATGGCTCCGTGTTGTTGGAACATCCTGTGCACAGAGTGGGGTACCCACATACTGACACAGTAAGTAATGCTGCAGTGCCTATTGCTTTGTATTTTTCATCCTTGTTGCCTCAATATATAAGTTCTATATCTTTTTTTTTCCCCTAGATTTGTGGCATATGGAGATCTGTTCCTCGCCCCTCTTTGCACCTTCTCCGTTTAGGACACGTTCTCGTTTCTCTGGTGACCACAGTACTTTCCGAGCCTGAAATTTCTGTTGTTCGTCACAAAGCTTTATTTTCAGGTTGTGCCTCTGAAAAAATACCCATAAATTACAGTAAACTTATGTTAATAGTGAAGCTTTTATTCAACGGGAAATTCTATTACTCTTTGTATTGGTTTATATGATGATACCTGTGTGGAGATTTACCCGTATGTGTCATCATTGTAATATAAGGACAAGGGACAAGGTAACAGAGAACTCCACAGTACAAGAAGACCCAGGCAGAAATATATCGTAAACTTTGCTCATGTTCAAAATGTTTCCCACTTTTTTTGTCTGTGCCCCCATTTGAAAGATTGCCTATTAATTCCTTTGCCTCTAAAATTTATTTTGTACCAATTGTCAGACCTCAGAGAACTACTATTCTTAGAGGTGTAACTAGAACCTTCAGGGGCCTGGTGCAAGAAACCTTAAAGGGCACCCCTGACCCTCAGCCGAGGCCCTCCCCCATGGTGGTGGAACGCCTTATTCAACCTTTGCTACCCTGGTTCCTCCACTGGTGTCAGTAGTTTTTACTTTTGTATTATTTTTTTACCATTTTAATGTATTAATTTCTTACCATTTTAATTAGCATTTTTATTTAAAACAATTTAGGAGCCCATTTTGGGGCTTTTGGTGAAATATCAGGGCTCTAAACAGACCTCTGATGTTCCACCTTCGAGACAGAAAAAAGAGATTGAAGACACAGCCCTCAATCTTCATCTCTGCAGCCTCAGATGCACAGAAGGAATAAACAGGAATAGCTCTGTACAAAACTTTCTGTTCATTCACAAACTGTAGCATAGTCAACACAGGAGAAGGGGGATCGGTAACTCTATATACCGCCCTTTGCCCCTCCTATCCAGAAGTACAGCCATCCGGCCCCCTGGAGCAAAGATTCCAACTCCGAGGGCTGAATTTAAACGTCCTGGAGGCCAAACTGGGCTGCCAACACATGACGTAATTGTATATAGAAGCAATAAGTGGTAGGGATGCTGAGTTCAGCCCTCAGCGTGGAGAATGATTTATAGGTCCCAGAGGAAAATAGCTGATGAGCATACTTTAGCCCAAAACAGGCCCAACGTTGTACACCAGGAAGCCTAGCGAGCTCTGCCAGTTTCTCATTGAACCACAATGGGGCATTCAGAGACTGGTGTAGCTGGCCAGCTAGAACCTGTCCTAGGTAGCTAATATAACCTACGTGTATATACAGCTAAGCCTGCTGGGAACCTAATGTAGTGCACATGTTTATATGTGAGAGACAAAAGCAGAGTTATTGACAGTAAAATTCATGCCAGAAAGCATAGAGTTACGCTTTTTGACTCATCAGAAGCCTTGGCCCAATCACAGCTAATCTCACTTTGAGCAGAGTCTTGACCAGTCACAGCCAGCTTTACAAACACTCTGTCTGGGAGGTTCCTAATACTGTACATGTGCTCTGCTAGATAATTCCACAGAGACAGAGCCACATGCAGACAGCAGAGCAGAGCAAGCGGACATACAAAGATCAGTTTTATGGAAGCAAAGGGCAAAACTAGGTATTTATACAGTTATATATATGTTCTTATTGTAAATAGTGTGATTAGAACTGAATACTGATCTGGCTGTGTGTTTACTTGTAGTTCCACCATTCATCACTCATCAAACCCAAACCTTCATACCGAACCACTCATCATACCATACCTTCAAACCAAACTAAGCTAACCCTGCAAACCACAGTTATACCTTTCAGAGAAATCAGAGAATGCTTTAATAACTTACAGAGAGAGAGAGAGAGTAAATACTGAAGAAAGAAATATATCCACCATCTTATGTTAAATGACAAGATTGAATATTTGAACCACCATTTTCTGTTATACTTATTCATCACGTGTTTTTGTACATGGACTGTCTGCTGCAAAGCAGCAGTATTTTATATGAAGAAAAGTGAAGTTATTAAAGAAGTTATTTTAAGCATTTGGTGTGCTCTTTAAACCTACTGCTTCCATAGAACAGCCTATCTGACCCTGCACCTGGTCTGCAGCTCACTTCCTGCCTATTAGACATCAAACAGTGGATGGATCACAATTCCCTTAGTCTAAATGCTAAAAAGACAGAAATTCTCATCTCTGGAGGTATTGATCCAGCTGTCTTTTTGGGGAACTGGCCCATGAGCCTTGGGCCGTGTCCTGTTCCGTGGAAATTTTTTGACTGTAATCTAAATTGGATACCCCAAGTCAATCAATGTATCGGCAATGCACTGCATTATATCAGGTGTCCTAGAAAGGTCAAAAATGTGTTTTCTCAGAACCACCGGAAAGTCCTGGTTTAATCTCTCGTCAACTCCCGGATTAACTTTAACAACATTGTGTATCTGGGTATGCCTCTAAAGTGGCTGAAGATAATCTAACTCGTCCAGAACCAGGCCGCCAGACTAATCTCCGGCCTAAACAGGCGGGAGCACATTACCCCTACCCTACGATCACTGCATTGGCTCACTGTCGCGATCGCGTTGAGTTTAAGGCTCTTTGTCTCGCCTATCGTGCTTATCATGGGATGGGCCCGCAATATCTGAATTCCTTGATAACGCGATACGCCCCTGCACGAGCACTCAGATCACTAACAGCCGGTCTTGTCATTTGTCCATCTGCCCGTTTGCTTACCTTTGGGGGCAGATGCTTTTCTGTGAGAGCTACGGCTCTATGGAATAGTCTCCCTGCTTCCATTCGGTCCCTCCCTTCTATTATGGCCTTTCGTAAAAGACTAAAAACCTGGCTTTTCAAGAAAAAGCAGGTTGAGTTATGTTAGTTCTCCCTGTTCTGCCCTGTTGATCTGTCTCTTGGTTTTTCCTGCTCTTCTCTTTTTCTCTCTCTCCCTGATTTGATTTACCTATTTTTGTTATGTCTTCTGCGCTTAGACACTGCCCTGATGGGTCAGTATTTGGCGCACTATAAATCCATTAAATCAATCAATCAATCAATAGAACGGCAATAGAGGAATTTCAGAGTAATAGACAGTCTTGTTGGACTGAAAAGTCAGAGATATCACAATTCTTCTAATGCCACAGCTCATGAGGCACTTCACAGTGCTGCCCCTGCCATAGTGGAACTAATTATTCCCTTTGAGGGAAAAGCGATAGCGCTCCTCAACTTGCACAGTAAAGAGCGCATTTGAGCAGTGGAGCGCCAGCATATACCGCTGCGCAGCAACCGATCCCTGAGTGATCAAGTAAAAACACCTCAGTGGAGCTACCATACAGGCCATAGAAGCGTGTTTACTCAAACTGCAGCCGACTCTTAAAGTGGCAGAACGGCAAAGGCAAGATAGTCACGGAAAAGCACTCCTGCGACCCCTCGAGAGAAAAAAAGACGCATGGTGGGAGACCAAAATCCAGACCTAGAGTGCCTGCACTGCCGCCCACGAAGAGGCCACGTACTGCAGCCAGCTAGTTTCCCGCCACTAGGCCCAAAGCCTGCAGCAAAGCATCGCAAGTCATCGCAAAGCATCGCAACAAATCGCAGCTCATCGCAACAAATCGCAGCTCATCGCAGCGCATCGCAGCTCATCGCTACTCATCGTAAAGTATCGCAAGTCAGCGCAAGCTTCGCATCAAGAAAAGACAAGTCTCCTCTAAGACTGACATTTGTTCCAGCAACCTACAGATCACAGTATCCTGCTCTTCAGAAATAAGGTCAGAGCTTTCCTTTTAATACTTATCATTGCACATAGGCTTTGGCATAAAGAGACATTTTCGTGTTCAGGAATAAAAGACTATGAAGTAAAACGAAGAACAGTTTGTAGTATACGGACTCTAAAGTTTTTAAAGTGAAAGTCATTTATTGCCTGCATCTTTTGCTATTGCATTTAAAGTGAAAGTCATTTATTGCCTGCATCTTTTGCTATTGCATTTAAAGTGAAAGTTATTTATTATCTGCATATTGTTATAGCATTTAAAGTAAAATGTCTAAGCCTAGTATTACCATGCCACTGTTAGAGGATACAAAGATAGATAGGATAGAGGGTGAAGAGTAAGTGAACATGTCTGAGGTAGAAGAGTCTGATGCAGCATTAGCCTTGCCCCAAACAAGTGAGCTAAGACGCTCAGAAGGTATCAGAAAACCGACCCCAAAAATGCAGGAAAATTTGGAGCAAGAAGCAGCAATAAAAGTAAAAAGGTTCACCAGAATATATGATAGGTGGAAATTATACATTACAGATGCTCGTAGAAAGCTAAAGCAAGTTAGTGTAAAAGAAAACTTGAGTGATCTAGTAGAGAGGATAGAAGAGTGTGAATCAGAGCTTATGGCAGTGTATGTCAATTTGCGGTCATCCACAACACCTTCCCAGGATATTGTGGGGAACATGGACACATATACTGCAGTCACTAAAGATTTAGTAAAGCTCATGAGAGAATTATCATCTGAAGCCAACTATGATGAAGTTAAGGCGAGAAAGAGAATGAACAAGCTCTTCACAAGAGACTATGCTAGGTCATTAGGGGGAACCACAATCTCAAGTAGGGCTTCCTTCACTAGCAGAAGTGCCAGTCACACATCAGAGTCCTCAAGTACTCTAACCAAAAGAAAGGAACTTGTTAAACAACTTGCTGTCAATAAAGCATAAATCGAGATGGAACCTGCCATTGAAGTGCAGTGTCTACGAATAGCCGAAAGGGAGGCACAGCGCCATCAAATGGAGGGAAAGCGTCATCAAATGGAAGCTGAAATGGAGGCACAGCACCATCAAATGGAAGCTGAAATGGAGGCACAGCGCCATCAAATGGAAAGTCTGGAAAGGCTGAAAGAAGTTAAGATTATAGAAGCCAGACTAAGAGTACACGAAGAGGACATGAATGGTAGTCATAGGTCCAAATCTGTACTAAGTGATGAAGCAGACTCCTACTCTCCTCCATACATCCAGGAGAATGAAAGGAAACCTCCAGTATGTAGTGAAGGAAAAAGTCATTGCCATTCCATTCCTGCTCAGAAAGACGAAAAGAGAGACTCACTTAATTTAGAACTAAGTGAAAAAATAAAAAAGGATAATTCTACTCCTAGATGTCACTGCAATGATCAGGAGAATGTTGCGACTATTATCCCAGCAGGACGGCAGAGAACAGTCCCATCAAGACTTCCCATTCCAGAACCTACTGTATTTTCAGGAGACATACTGAAGTTCATAGAGTGGAAGGCAAGTTTTGAAATGATCATTGAGCATCATTGTTCCAGACCCGTTGACAAGTTATTCTACCTTCAGAGATATGTTGGTGGAGAAGCAAAGAAAGCCCTTGAAGGCAACTTCTATAGAACAGACGAAGAAGCCTATAAACAAGCCTGGGAAAAGTTAAATGCAAGATATGGTCATCCTTTCTTAGTACAAAGAGCCTTTAGGGAGAAATTGAATAACTGGCCTAAAATAGGTGCCAAGGAGCACTTCAAACTCCAAAAGTATGGTGATTTCCTGCAAGCATGCAGCAATGCCATCCCACATGTACGAGAACTAGAAGTACTGAACGACTATCTAGAAAATCACAGGATGCTAGCCAAGCTACCTGAAGAAGTGGCTTCTAGATGGAATCGCTATGTGACTGAACGGTTAGATCTAAATAAGGACTTCCCAAGTTTTGAAAAGTTCTCTGAGTTCGTTAATAGGGAAGCACGAATAGCATGTAATCCAGTAACAGCATCTTATGCCTTAAAATCCTTAGAAGAAAGGCCTGCGAGAGATACAAGAAGTGCAAGAGCAACTAGCTTTGCAATCAACACAGCAGCTAAAGGTCTAGATACCTGTGAAAGTGAGCTTAAAGTCACTACTGGGTTTAGTAAAAAGACAGAATCGACAAATCCTCAGACTACCTTTAAGTGCATGTTCTGTGAAGAGAACCACTCCATACACAAGTGCCAACAATTGAAAGAGAAGTCCTCAAATGAAAAGAAAAAAATTGTACTTGAGAACCAACTGTGTTATGGATGCTTAAGAAAAGGCCATGTTACAAAGGAGTGTAAGAAAAAGGCTACATGCAGCGTCTGCAAAGGACGCCATCCTACGCCACTACATAAAGAACGTGCAAAGAAGGATGAATCCTCAATACCTAAAGATGCTGAGGAAGGAAAGAAAGTATCGGTATTCTCTTGCAGAATAAGGGAAGGAGAAAGCAATGGCACATCAATGGTTGTACCAGTGTGCATTTCAAATCCTAAAAGGAGGAACAAGAAGGTATACGCCTATGCACTACTGGATGCCCAAAGCGACGTCACCTTCATTGATCAAGAAATCTGTGAGAAATTACAAGTGGCTACAGAACCAGTGAAGCTCAAGCTCACCACAATGACGGGGAGAGACACATTAGTGAACATACCTCTAGATCGAGATCGTATACCTACCTGTGAAACAGCCAATAAATGGGAGCACCTATCTATCATATCTCATGAAATGTCCCCGCTGAAGGAATTTGGTGTTGGACTGTTGATAGACTATGATTGTCCCGAAGCTTTGGTACCACGAGAGGTAATCACAGGAGGAAAGGGTGAACCCTACGCTGTTTGAACTGATCTAGGATGGGGTGTTGTTGGAGGAAAACAGCAGATTGCAAACTCAAGACAGGTGACAGGATTGTGTCATCGAATATCTGTCCAAGAGCTACCAACTGTAAGTTCAGCAAAGGTAATCAAGATCCTTGAATCTGACTTTGCAGACATAAGTTCTGAAGAGAAGAGTGTATCCCAAGAAGACATAAAGTTCGCACACACTGTAGAAGAAAGTATTCAGCAGAATCAACAAGGTTATCTTGAAATGCCCTTACCCTTCAGAGAACGACCTCGTCTGCCAAATAACAGAAATCTTGCCCTAGCAAGATTGAAATGCTTAAAGAAAAATATGAGAAGAGATCCCAAATTTAAGCAGGATTATTTGAAATTCATGGAAGGCATCCTTGAAGAAGGACATGCAGAGAAGGTGAATAACCAACCTAAAGAAGGAGAAGTGTGGTACATCCCACATCAAGGTGTTTATCACCCAAAGAAACCAGATAAAATTAGAGTAGTATTTGATTGCTCAGCAAAGTATGATGGTGTTGCATTGAACGATCATCTACTAAAAGGACCAGATCCTACAAACACTCTGCCTGGAGTACTCTGTAGATTCAGAAAGTATCCTATAGCGGTCATGTGTGACGTTGAAATTTTTTTCCACCAGTTCCATGTGAAGAATGAAGATAGAGACTTCCTGAGGTTCCTATGGTGGGAGGACGGAGATACAGATACAGAGCCAGCAGACTACAGAATGAAAGTACATTTGTTTGGAGCAGCATCGTCTCTAGGATGCGTCAATTATGGTATGAAGTACTTGGCTAATAAAAATGAAAAGGATTGTACATCAGCAGCAAATTTTCTTAAGAAAAACTTCTATGTAGATGATGGTCTTATAAGTCTAGAGTACACAGAATCTGAAATCAAATGAGTAAAGGAAAGCCAAAAATTATGCGCAAGAGGAAACCTGCGCCTTCACAAATTCATCTCAAACAACAGAGAGGTACTGGAATCCATTAGTGACTCTGAACGTGCATCAACAATAAGGAATGTAGATCTCAATTATGATCATCTTCCAGTTCAGAATGTACTTGGCTTGGGATGGAATGTAGAGAACGACAAATTCTTCTTTGAAGTATCCTTTGAAGAGAAAGTTGCAACCAGACGTACCATTCTCTCTGCAGTGGCTTCTATATATGATCCACTGGGATTCTTGGCCCCAGTAATCCTCAAAGCAAAAGAACTACTACAAGAATTATGCAGACGGATGTTGGGATGGGATGAACCCATACCCGAAGATTTGAGGCCAAAATGGGAGACTTGGATAAGAGACTTGCAAAATTTGAAAGAAGTTCGAATACCCAGATGTTTTGTACCTCATGATTTCGGAGAGTACAAGAAAATAGAACTTGATCACTTTTCAGACGCCAGTAGTTATGGCTATGGTTAGTGCTCCTACATCAGAGTGATAGGAGAAGGAAAAATACATTGTGCCCTGGTTATGGGAAAGACCAGAGTTGCACCTACCAGTATTCAGACAATACCAAGACTTGAACTGACAGCAGCTGTTGTTTCAGCATCAGTAAGCAAGTTTCTAAGAGAAGAATTAGAGTTAAAAATAGATGAAGAATATTTTTGGACAGACTCACAAGTTGTCCTAGGATACATAAACAAAGAAGCTTGAAGATTCCATGTTTTTGTCGCCAACAGAGTTCAGGAAATTCGGGAAATGACAAATTCGGGACATTGGCATCACATTGATACAAAGCATAACCCGGCAGATCATGCTTCAAAAGGTCTGAATGTAACAGAATTGAAAAATTCAAATTGGTTCACCGGTCCAGAGTTCCTTTGGAAAAAGGAGATCATACCCAGTGAAGGTTACACAGAATTGTCTATGGGTGATCCAGAAGTAAAGGTTGTACAAACATTGAGCACTGCTGCCAAATGTCAAGATGACATACTTGAAAGACTAGCCAGATGTTCAAAATGGAATACGGTCATAAATGTAGTAGCTCAAATTCATCGTTTGGCAAAGGGAATCAGAAAGAAGGAATCATTGAATATAGAGGAAAGAATGAAAGCTGAAGAAACAGTCATGAGGCCGTGTACACACGGCAGAGAACCTCGACGGGCAGAACACATCTTTCCGCCCGTCGAGGTTCCCTGCCGGCCGTCGAAATCGGCGACCCGCCCATCGGGAATGGCAACCAGCCATTCATCCAGGCGGGCCGTCGAGCAAATAGAGAGCGTGCTCTCTATTTCTGCTCGACGGGCTTCCCGACGGGATGCTCGCCGAGAGCGTACACACGGCGGAGGTCCTCGCTGGAATGCAGCTTCCAGCGAGGTTCTCGCTGGTTTCCAGCGAGAACCTCGGTCGTGTGTACGCCGCCTCAGACTTATTCAACAGAGATTCTATAGTGAAGAGTTGAAGAGACTTAGTCAAGAACCTAAAAGGCTTCCTAACAACCACCCACTGTACAAGCTCAATCTTGTTCTACAGGATATACTGAAGGTGGGAGGGAGACTGGAAAATGCATCGTTACCCAACAGAGTGAAGCATCCAGCAATTCTACCCAAAAATTCTACCTTCACAAGATTGATTATTGATCACTACCACAACAAATCCTTGCATCAAGGAAGAAGCTTTACCTAGAACTGTTTGAGAGAAGGTGGTTACTGGATAGTAAAAAGAAGGAAAGTTATAGCAAAGTATATAAATAAATGTGTAACCTGTAGAAAGGCACGTAGACCTACCGAAGAACAAATAATGGCAGATTTACCAGTAGATCGTGTAAACCCATCATCACCATTTCTTTATAGTGGAATAGATTGCTTCGGCCCATTCATCACCAAGCAAAACCGCAAGGAGTACAAGAGATATGGACTAATATTCACATTTCTGAGCTCCAGAGCAATTCACCTGGAAATGTTAGAACATATGTCAACTGACGCATTCATTAACGCCTTGAGATGTTTCATAGCCATTAGAGGTACTGTCAGAGAGCTTAGATCTGACCAAGGATCTAATTTTGTCGGAGGAAAAAATGAGTTGAAGAAAGCTCTAAAGGAGATTGATAAAGAAAAGGTAACTGAGTACTTGTCACAGAATCAATGTGACTTTCATATGAATGCTCCACATGCAAGCCACACAGGAGGAGTTTGGGAAAGACAAATCAGAACTGTAAGAAATGTGCTAAGTTCAATGTTGAAAAAGAACTCCGGAAGAATGAATGATGCTTCACTTAGGACCCTATTCTATGAAGTAATGTCTATTGTTAACAGTCGTCCACTTACAGTTGACAACATCAATGATCCAACAAGTTTGGAACCTTTAACTCCTAACCATCTACTTCACCTTAAAGGGGTTGTAAAGACAAAAATATTTTCCTCTTAAATTAAAGTCTGACAGTAGCTAATAAAGTAAAAAGTAATGTTTTGCATTATAACTAGTTTGATACCTGTTGAAATCGAGCTGTTTTATTCACCTCTATCACTCCTGAATCGTTATTCTCACTGACTTCCTGGTTTGCGGTGCGTGTTCATTCTTG
This sequence comes from Rana kukunoris, assembly GCA_029574335.1. Classification (NCBI taxonomy): domain Eukaryota; kingdom Metazoa; phylum Chordata; class Amphibia; order Anura; family Ranidae; genus Rana; species Rana kukunoris. Next base: position 235,319,796 of record CM056052.1, on the reverse strand, counting down.
CTACATCACGGCCTAATGGGAACTACAGTTCCTATTAGGCTTAGCCTCCATGCCTGTGAGGGATAAGAGAGCATCTTCACGCAGGGCTGTGGTCATGGGGAGGGGGTGAGCACATTCTGCTTTCCACCATGCAGGTGCTGGTGGAAAGCAAGAAGAGGAGAGACAGGAAATGGCATTTTCAAACCTGGATTACTGTATTTTGGAAGTCAAAAGGAAAAACGAGGTAAGTGATATTTAAATGCTCTAGCTTACGGCAATCAATTGATCTAATAAAAAACGAACCTTTAGTGTTCCTTTTAGTCTGATTGCACACAACTACCGCCTGGCAAATTCACCAAAGAGGATTTATATGCCAAAAAGAGATGGCGAAGAGTTCAATATCTATCAGAACAGTTTTGGAATAGATGGAGGAAAGAGTACTTAGCCAATCTTACGCTGAGAAGTAAATAGCAAACACCAAGGAGAAATGTCCAAGTTGTTGACATAGTATTAGTGAAAGAAGAAGATTTACCTAGAAGTCAATGGAAATTGGTCAAAGTTCTAGAAGTTCAAAAAGATGAAGACAAACTAGTAAGAAGAGCGTTGTTACAAATAGGAGACTCAAAACTTGACAAAAAGGGAAAACGTCTCACCACTCCACTCAAGTTGGAACGTCCTATACAGAAGTTAGTTGTTCTACTTGAGAGTGACACTTGGAAAGTTGAGAACCTGATAGAAAATTCCCCAAATTCATGTTCACATCCTACTATAGAGAACAAGAATTATAGGTAATTTTGGTGGGAGTGTAGCTGGCCAGCTAGAACCTGTCCTAGGTAGCTAATATAACCTACGTGTATATACAGCTAAGCCTACTGGAACCTAATGTAGTGCACATGTTTATATGTGAGAGACAAAAGCAGAGTTATTCACAGTAAAATTCATGCCAGAAAGCATAGAGTTAAGCTTTTTGACTCATCAGAAGCCTTGGCCCAATCACAGCTAATCTCACATTGAGCAGAGTCTTGACCAGTCACAGCCAGTTTACAAACACTCTGTCTGGGAGGTTCCTAATACTGTACATGTGCTCTGCTAGATAATTCCACAGAGACAGAGCCACATGCAGACAGCAGAGCAGAGCAAGCGGACATACAAAGATCAGTTTTATGGAAGCAAAGGGCAAAACTAGGTATTTATACAGTTATATATATATGTTCTTATTGTAAATAGTGTGATTAGAACTGAATACTGATCTGGCTGTGTGTTCACTTGTAGTTCCACCATTCATCACTCTTCAACCTTCATACCGAACCACTCATCATACCATACCTTCAAACCAAACTAAGCTAACCCTGCAAACCACAGTTATACCTTTCAGAGAAATCAGAGAATGCTTTAATAACTTACAGAGAGAGAGAGAGAGAGAGAGAGTAAATACTGAAGAAAGAAATATATCCACCATCTTATGTTAAATGACAAGATTGAATATTTGAACCACCATTTTCTGTTATACTTATTCATCACATGTTTTTGTACATGGACTGTCTGCTGCAAAGCAGCAGTATTTTATATGAAGAAAAGTGAAGTTATTAAAGAAGTTATTTTAAGCATTTGGTGTGCTCTTTAAAACTACTGCTTCCATAGAACAGCAATAGAGGAATTTCAGAGTAATAGACTGAAAAGTCAGAGATATCACAATTCTTCTAATGCCACAGCGCATGAGGCACTTCATAGTGCTGCCCTGCCATAACTGGGTTAGGGAGAAGCCATGCATGTTCTGATTACAGATATGGAAAATGTTATAGGAGAGCTTCAGGACATCCACACCTGTAGAGGGATACATTTAATTTTAGAAAATGCAAATCGAGCAGGGCCTCATATGAATGCATTAGAGCAGCCTGGGCCATCCCTGAAGCATTGTCTATTTTGGGACTGAGCAGCCATATAATAGCATTGCAAATGGGACAATGCCATCCCATCCCTTTGCACTGGTAATTGTAAGGTTTCCATGGAGATTCTAGGCGATTACGAACCCTAAAGAAAGGAGGCTAGCTGGGCATTAATATCTACGAAAATCTTCTTAGGCAAGTTAATTGGCACTTTTAATAGGTGTAGCGGGGCCCCCCTGCCTCAGTCTAATGACAGGTTATCTCGCTAGGACTTTATACACGCTTGTAAATATGTTAAACATTATTGTGAAGTTATGCATTGCGGGACTACAAGTAGCAGGAGATATGGACTCCATTGACTCTTAGGAGAAATGGATTACATTTCCCGCAATGCCTTGGCCTGTTGGATCATGTGACGCCTCCACACGGACTGGTGGGGGAGGTTACTTAAGGAGAGGAAGTGGTGCTTTTTCTCTCTCTCGGGACCAGCCTTCTCTCCTCTGCGGAGGTAGTTCATCGATTCTTTCTTTCAGTGTATCTGCTTGCCCTCTCAGATGTACAGTGACTCAGATACACTGACATGTCTGCAGGAGATCTGCATGGTACCAGCAAGCTGCTAATCGCTTGTGCAATGCTTTGCAGGCTCCAAAAAAATAATAATAAATGCACATTTTTTTTACCTGCAAATGTTTTTTTATTTATTTTTAAGGGAACCTATCCTCAAGGTTGAATATAATTGTATTGTTAATTTTTCAGCATATAAAAAATGGAAGGTAGCAAAACAATTAGGTTGTCCCGATACCACTTTTTTAAGACCGAGTACAAGTACCGATACTTTTTTTCAGGTACTCCGATACCGATTACGATACTTTTTTTTTTAATGTCATATGTGACAGTGGCGTTTTTTTTTACTTTTTTTTTTTTTTTAGAGGGGGGGGGGGGGTGGTGGATTGTCAGTGTGTTTTTTAATTTTTTTATTACTATTTACATTTTATTTTTTTAATTATTTATTGCAATTTTTTTTTTAACCACTTAAGACCCGGACCAAAATGCAGGTAAAGGACCTTGCCCCTTTTTGCGATTCGGCACGGCGTTGTTTTAACTGACAATTGCGCGGTCGTGCGACCTGGCTCCCAAACAAAATTGGCGTCCTTTTTTCCCCACAAATAGAGCTTTCTTTTGGTGGTATTTGATCACCTCTGCGGTTTTTATTTTTTTGCGCTATAAACAAAAATAGAGCGACAATTTTAAAAAAAATGCAATATTTTTTACTTTTTGCTATAATAAATATCCCCCAAAAATATATAAAAAAACATTTTTTTTCCTCAGTTTAGGCCGATACGTATTCTTCTACATATTTTTGGTAAAAATAATCGCAATAAGCGTTTATCGGTTGGTTTTCGCAAAATTTATAGCGTTTACAAAATAGGGGTTAGTTTTATTGCATTTTTATAAATTTTTTTTTTTACTACTAATAGCGGCGATCACCGATTTTTTTCGTGACTGCGACATTATGGCGGACACTTCGGACAATTTTGATACATTTTTGGGACAATTGTCATTTTCACAGCAAAAAATGCATTTAAATTGCATTGTTTACTGTGGAAATGACAGTTGCAGTTTGGGAGTTAACCACAGGGGGCGCTGTGAATTTTAGTGTTCCCTGTGTGTGTGTTTACAACTGCAGGGGGGTGTGGCTGTAGGTGTGACGTCATCGATCGCGTCCCCCTATAACAGGGATGACGCGATCGATGCTGCGGCCACAGAGAAGCACGGGGAAGCCGTGTTTACACACGGCTCTCCCCGTTCTTCAGCTCTAGGGACGGATCGCCGCACTGCAGCGGCGATCGGGTCCGCGAGTCCCGCGGTCCCAGTCCTGGAGCTTCGGACCGGGTCACGGGAGCGCGCCGCGGGCGCACGCCCGCGACCCACGGCTGGGTACTAAAATCAACGTATATATACGTTGATGTGCCCAGCCGTGCCATTCTGCCGACGTAAATGTGCAGTAGGCGGTCCTTAAGTGGTTAATCAGCCCTGTTGGGGGGGGGGCTTTGGTGAGATATCAGGGGTCTTAACAGACCTCTGACATCTCCCCTTTGAGACAGAGAAATGGACTAGGGAAACAGATTCCCCTGTCCCTTTCTCAGCAGTCTAAGCTGCGCTGAAAATGAATGGAGAGAAGACAGAGTCTTCTCTTCACTCATAAACTGAAACATTGTAATCACAGTTTACGATGTTTCAGTTCTGTGAATGGAGCAGGGGGGGAGGGCACGGGGGAGAGAAGGAAACAGCGGGGGACACGGAGGAAAGAAGGAAACAGGGGGGGACGGGGGAGAGAAGCAAACAGTGGTGGGGGGGCACGGGGGAGAGGAGGAAACAGCGGGGGACACGGAGGAGAGAAGGAAACAGTGGAGTTCAGCTATGTAACAGCACACTGCACGGCAGCCAATCGCTGTTTGTTTAACTTGTGAGAACTAGAAGCCATCACAGCCATGCCTACTAATGGCATGGCTGTGATTGGCCAGTGCAGCATGTGACCGAGCATGTGATGCAGCCTCTATATAAGCTAGAAGCACACAGCACAGCTCGTCACTCTGCTTTAGCTAGGGCAGGGAAAGGCTGCTGCTGATCTCAGGGACAGATTTAGATAGGATTGTGCTGCTTCAGAAATCGAATTACAATACTCAGCGATCTACATAGCATTAGGTACTGTAGGGAAAGGTTCCTGATGTTCTTACAGGGAGAGAATTAGATAGGAGTCTGTCCTACTTCACAAACCTAATTGCAGCTGCATTGCATACATTATGTGACATACTCTGCCTGTTGCAGCAGCATTGCATATGTGACATTCTCTGCCTATTGCAGCAGCATTGCATATGTGACATACTTTGCCTATTGTAGCAGCACTGCATATGTTACTGTGAGATACACCCTTTATATACTTTTTCTTCTATTGTGCTATGAAAAAAAACAACCATTTAGGGAAAAAATAAAAAATGTTGCAGTGTTTCCTCCAGTGTTTCCTCCATATCTGTAGGTGTGAGATAAACACATTAGCTAGTATTGTTCTATTGTTGTATTTAAAAAACACCCATTTAGGGCAAAAAAATATCTTTTACAGTTTTTCCTCCAGTGTTTGCAGTCTTGCCTGCATATCTGTACATGTGCAATATACACTTTACATACTGTTTTCTATTGTGCTAATCAAAAAAAAAATATTTTGAGCAAATATTTTTTTTTTTTGGTGCGTTTCCTGCATCTCTGTAAGTGTGAGATAAACACCTTAGCTAGTGTTGTTCTATTGTTGTATTAAAAAAACAGCCATTTAGGGCAAGATCCTACATTTAAGAAATATGAGGAGAACGTTAAATAACGGTCACGGTGCTGCTGGTGGAGCTCCTGTTGCAGGTAGAGGACGTGGTCGATCTGTGCCAGCTACACGCACAAGTGAAACACCTTTCTCAGGTGCAAGTAGGCGACAGAGCCTGCAGCGGTATTTGGTTGGGCCTAATCCGGCTCTACGAATGTTGAGGCCAGGAGCAGAACAGGCGGTAGTAGATTGGGTTGCTGACAGTGCCTCCAGTTCCTTCACATTGTCTCCCAACCAGTCTTGTGCTGAAAGATCAGAGTTGGCACCTGCAGCCGATGCCCATCAGTCTTTCACCTCACCCCCTTGCAAATCAGCCAAGCAGTCTGAGCCCCAAATCATGCAGCAGTCTCTTCTGCTTTTTGATGAGTCTGTTAGCATGTGTTTCCAGGGCCATCCACCTAGCCCAGCCCCAGAAGTGGAAGAGATTGAGTGCACCAATGCCCAACCACTTATATTTTTAAGATGAGTACATGGGGGACCATCACAGCACGTCTCGGATGATGATGAAACACAGTTGCCAACTATGAAACACAGTTGCCAACTGCTGCTGCTTTTGCAAATGTGCAGACCGACAAGGAGGGCAGTGGTGAAGACTGGGTGGAAGATGATGTGGAGGACGATGAGGTCCTAGACCCCACATGGAATCAACCTCATGCAGGTGACCCATGTAGTTCGGAGGAAGAGGCGGTGGTCGCACAGAGCCACCAGCACGGCAAAAGAGGGAGCAGGGTGCCAAAGCAGAGTATCCGTCCCCTAGACAGTACGCCTGCTACTGCCCAACGTAGCAAGGGATTGAGCACACCAAAGCCAGGTCCAAGGAGTTCCCTAGCGTGGCAGTCCTTCACACAATGTGCTGATGACAAGACACGAGTGGTTTGCATGCTGTGCAATCAGAGGCTGAAGCGAGGCATAAACGTTCTCAACCTGAGAACAACCTCCATGACCAGGCATCTAAGTGCAAAGCACGAGCTGCAGTGGAGTACACACCTCAAAAACCAAGAAAGGTCTCTGGCTCCTCCTGCTTTCTCTTCTGCTTCAGTCTCGGGCCTCTCTGCCTCTTCATCCACCCCTGTAGCGACAGTGCCACCTGCCACCCCGCAATTAGAGGACCGGCAAGCAACACTACCACCTGGGTCACCAAACTTCTTCACAATGTCCCATGGAAGCATTCAGCTCTCTATCTCCCAAACACTGGAGCGGAAGAGGAAGTACCCCCCTACCCACCCGCGATCCCTGGCCCTGAATGCCAGCATTTCAAAATTCCTGGCCTCATTATGTCTGGTGGAGACGTTACTATCCCAGTTCTATGCCTCCTTAAAAAAAACGCTTCGGGCGATGATGGAAGAGGATGTGGCACAGGAGGAGGAGGGGGAGGAATCAGGATCATTTCCAAGGCTTTTTTAGGGCAGTCATTCATAAGTGGCTCCGTGGGTCGGTTCCTGCACCAACAAAGGCCAGGTACACAATTGTTTAGCAAGGGCACAGTTCTGGAGGATGAGGAGGATGAGGAGGAGGAGATGGAGGAGGAACCATGTTCACAGCCGGGTGGCACCCAGACCAGCTCATGGCCATCACTGGTGCATGGCTGGGGGGATACAGAGGACACAGATGATACACCTCCCACAGAGGACAGCTTTTCCTTGCCTCTGGGCAGCCTGGCACACATGAGCAATTACATGCTGCAGTGTCTCCAAAACGACCGCCTCGTTTCGCACATTTTAACAGGTGCTGTTTACTGGGTGGCCACGCTGCTGGATCCCCGTTACAAGGACAATGTACCGTCCTTAATTCCCTCACTGGAGCGTGATCGCAAGATGCCAAGTACCAGCGCACGGCACAGTGGAAGCACAAGGCGAAGGCAGAAGAGGAGGAAGAGGTCACCAACTCAGGGCACCGCCAGGACCTCAGAAGGCAGGGTTAGCATGGCCGAAATGTGGAAAAGCTTTGTCAGCAGGCCACAACAAACAGCACCACCGGTTGATATGGAACGTTTTAGCAGGAGGCAGCATTTCAGCAACATGGTGGAGCAGTATGTGTGCACACGCCTACACGTACTGAATGATGGGTCTGCCCCCTTAAACTTCTGGGTCTCCAAATTGGGCACATGGCCTGAGCTTGCCCTTTACACCTTGGAAGTGCTGGCCTGCCCTGCAGCCAGTGTATTGTCTGAACGTGTATTTAGCACGGCAGGGGGCGTTATCACAGACAATCGCAGCTGCCTGTCCAGAGCCAATATGGACAAGCTCACGTTTATTAAAAATGAGCCAGGCATGGATCCCACAGGACTTGTCCGTACCTTGTGCAGAATAGACACAGGGCCGGCCTTACCCAGCCATTCTTTTTTTCTGATCTTTCTAGGGTTGCCACCTCATCCCTTTAAAAGCGAAAACATATTAATTACACAAGTTCTCTGGCTGATTAAGGTGCTGCTAATTAAACTCACTTGGTGCCTTATCGACATTAAATTAGCGCCAGAACCTGTGTAATTACTATGTGTTCGGGTTTAAAGGGATGAGGTGGCAACCCTAGATCTTTCTTACGCTTTTGGGGTGTACCCTAATTTAAAAAATAAATCAATTAAAAACCGAAACCTGCTGTGTTGGCTACCTCGTCCTTCTCCACCGCCGCTTCTACCTACACCGCCACATCCACCGCCACCTCAACCTCATACTCCATATGGACCTCGTCCTCCTAGGTCAAGATTATTATTATTATTTTTTTAGTTATTTTTATTTTTATTTTTTATGTTATTTTAACTTATTTCCCGATCCACATTTATTTTCAGAGTACTTGCCATGCTCTTACCGACATTTTGCTCTAGCCAACCCTAACCCCGAACCCTAACCCCCAACCCTAACCCTCAACCTCCTACTCCATATGAACCTCGTCCTCCTAGGTCAAGATTTTTTTTTTATGTTATTTTAAAGCAGAGGTTCACCCAAAAATCAACTTTCGGTCATTAGGTCCAGCATACTGCTAACATCTGCAGTATGCTGAGTTTTTTTTTGTACTTATCGTTTTATGAGCCGTTGTTATCCGGCTCCGAGCGGGGAATCCTGCGGGGCATGGGCGTTCCTAAGCCAAGAGGAGTTGATTGACGGGCTGCTAAGGCGTGTCTACCCTTCCAAAAATACCGAGTGGAAGCAGCCCGCCAATCAACTCCTCTTGGCTTAGGAACAAAAAAAAACAGCATACTGCAGATGTTAGCAGTATGCTGGATCTAATGTCAGAAAGTTGATTTTTGGGTAAACCTCCACTTTAAGTTATTTCCCTATCCACATTTGATTGCAGAGTACTTGTCATGCTCTTATCAACATTCTGCTGCCATTTGCAGCTCTCTAGCCATTTCCCTTAGTTTTTTAGAGACATTTTAGTAGTCAAAAATGTGGGTCCCCATTGACTTCAATGGGGTTCGGGTTCGGGTCCCGAACCCGGACTTTTTTCCGAAGTTCCGCCGAACCCGCCGAACCCGCCGAACCCGAACATCCAGGTGTCCGCTCAACACTACTCATAAGGCAACATCTCTGATACCACCATCTACTTGAAGGAACTTTTCAGAAACTCCCAGAAGAATGGGTTAGGAGGAGCTGCCTGGAGTATTAAGGAGAACCCCAATCCACCCCCGGGCCATATGGACTGGCAGGGGAAGGGACCTCTTAAACATACCTCCTAACATTTTGAGATGGGAATGAGGGACAACTACTAGCAAACGTATGTAGGAATAGGACACGCCCCCTGCCACACTCCCTTATAGGACAATTAACAAAAAAAGGTTATTAAGGGCTTTTTTTAACCACTACTGTTCCTTTATATTGGCTTTTAAAAAAGAACAAATGCAGAAATTTAGAATTTGGGTGAAAGGTTTAGCACTGGGAAACACTTTTTGAAAGATAAAAAGTGCATTTTATATACAACTATATAGATCAGACCAAAATGAGGGACAAATGAGGAGGAAAGAGGGACATTGCTCAAAATCAGGAACAGTTGGGAACTATGTCTTAAATTCTCTGGGACAGGTCAGCAGTGGAGTTCAGGTGGAAGCTAGAGATGGAGTGTTGATAAAGCTGTCGGAGGCCCTAGTCTGGGGCGGGTGACCTTAGGTCTGGAACTCGGATGCAGGAGGGATCCTCTCACAACACATGGGGCAATCCTGTCCAATGGCATGGGAGTAGGTGTGAGGAGAGCAGTAGCCAGCGAGCTCATCCAGGAGATCTTCAGGGAGAAGAAAGCCTGAGAGGCTGTAGAGTCTATTTGGAAGGACTGTGGAAGATTAGCCAGGAGGGCTAGTGAAAGGGGCAGCTGCAGCCAGCCAGGTGGGTTGGCAGTGCTAGTATCAGTAGCCACAGAAAGGCAGCTGGACACTGAGACACCCTCCCTGCCTGTAAAGGGCTGTTACTGGATCTGGCTGGGAGCGCCTTATCAGATCACCCAAACAGTGTTCCACCTGGACCTGAGTGTTTCTGCAAGCAAGATTTGTCCAGGGGGAAAGAAGCAGAGTGTAAATATGGACTGTATATAGTTGTGTTCCTGAAGAGTTCCTTTTGCTGATGAGTCAAGTGGGCATCCCATAATAACCCTAGCTCCATTCAAGTTTATTACCTTTAATAAACAAAACAAACAAAGCTGCCACACTGTTTCCTGGCTAAAGTGTGCTGTGTTCATCCCATTGTAGTGTAACATGGCACAGTCTACACCAGGGGTCTCCAAACTGCAGTCCGGGAGCCAGATGTAGCCCCTTGCTTGCTTTTATCCAGCTCTTGGGGCACAAATTCCATCCAAAAGTGCAAAATTCCCCCTACTGGTACCAATGATAGCGCACAATTACTCACACTGACACCAAAGTCAGGGCATTGTTTTTTTCCACTGACATCGGGATCTTTTCTATTCCCAGTGGCCATAGTCTGGCCCCCAAAAGTTTTAAGGACAGTAAGCTGGCCCTTTATTTAGAAAGTTTAGAGATCCCTGATCTACCGTATTTTTCGCTCTATAAGACGCACCTTACCATAAGACGCACCTAGGTTTTAGAGGAAAAAAACAAGAAAAAAAATATTCTGAACCAAATTGTGTACTAAAATATTTGCTGTGGACATGGACATGGACGGGGGCTGCGGACATGGACATGGGCAGGGGCTATAGACATGGACAGGGACTGTAGACATGGACATGTACAGGGACAGGGGCTGCAGACATGGATATGGACAGGGGCTATAGACATGGACAGGGACTGTAGACATGGACATGTACAGGGACAGGGGCTGCAGACATGGATATGGACAGGGACAGGGGCTGCAGACATGGACATGGACAGGGGCTGTAGACATGGACAAGGACAGGGGCTGTGGACATGGACAGGGACAGGGGCTGCAGACATGGACAGGGACAGGGGCTGCAGACATGGACAGGGACAGGGGCTGCAGACATGGACAGGGACAGGGGCTGCAGACATGGACAGGGACAGAGGCTGCAGACATGGACAGGGACAGGGGCTGCAGACATGGACAAGGACAGGGGCTGCGGACATGGACAGGGACAGGGGCTGCAGACATAGACAGGGACAGAGGCTGCAGACATGGACAGGGACAGAGGCTGCAGACATAGACAGGGACAGGGGCTGCAGACATGGACAAGGACAGGGGCTGCGGACATGGACAGGGACAGGGGCTGCAGACATGGACAGGGACAGAGGCTGCAGACATGGACAGGGACAGAGGCTGCAGACATGGACAGGGACAGGGGCTGCAGACATGGACAAGGACAGGGGCTGCGGACATAATGAGCATACTTCTTCTAATACATTTGCCGGTCAGTGCTTACATGTTACCGGTATATCACTGTGACTTTACCTCCGACGTCAAGAATGACCACTGAGCATAGCCGAGAACAGCCAAAGTGAGCTGACCAGGGAAGAGCACAGCCAAAGTGAACTGAGCGGGGACCGCCCCCTTCCCCCTGAGTATGGCCGAGCCCAGCTGAGCAGGGACCGCCCGTCTTCCCGAGCAGCAAATCCAAGCCCAGCTGAGCAGGGATCGCCCCCTCCCGCCCGAGGAAAGCAGAGCCCAGGTAAATGGGGGCCGCCCCAGGACACTTACTGTATTCTGTATAATGGGGGACTCTGTGAAGCCGTCGGAACACATGGGGGGCTTTCTTGCAGTGGCGGGGGGGTTACCAGCGGTGGTGGGGGGGGAGTTACCAGCGGTGGCAGGGGGTGGTATCGGCAGTGGCAGGGAGGAGTTGTCAGCGGCGGCGGGGGGCAGTGCCTGATGTACATTCGGACTATAAGACGCAGACACATTTTCACCCATATTTTTTGGGGGAAAAAGTGCGTCTTATGGTCCGAAAAATACGGTATATGAGAGTGACAACTCTGCTGTGAATTCAGGAGCAGTGCATCATTGTTGCCGCACCATCCTAGGATGCTGCATGGGATGCACTTTATTGGCAGTCTTAAACAAGTATATGAGGGATGGGGGACTAAGGGAAAAGTGTGGATGCACTTTTAATTACGTGCTGTAGCACATATTTTTCATGGGGCCTGGGTTTTTGACAAAGTCTTGGCATCAACTTTTTTGAATGCACCTTTCTTAAAATGCATCTTTCTTTATTAGTGCTATATCAGATTAACATATTTGTGGGAGAAAACATTATAGATCCCTAATTAATGTTGAACATAACTGAAATAATCAAGACTTCTGTGTTGTACTCGAAAAATTTGAATATTGTGCAAAAGTTATTTTTTATCACTAATGCAACTTAAAAGGTGAAACTAATATATGATATAGACTCATTACATGCAAAGCAAGATAGTTCAAGCCGTGATTTGTCATAATTGTAATGATTATGGCTTACAGCTCATGAAAACCTCAAATGCACAATTGCATAAAATTTGAATATTACATGCAATCAATAAAACAAGGATTGTACATCAATATCGGACCTCTGAAAAGTATAAACAGGCATATGTATTCAGTACTTGGTTTGTGCCCCTTTTGCAGCAATTACTGCCTCAATGCGGCGTGGCATGGAAGCTATCAGCCTGTGGCACTGTTGAGGTGTGTAACAGCTCTGGTGAACAGGAGTGATCCACAACTGCGGTTAGCAAGGACTTCAATGCACTTCGCTATGTGAGAATTCACTATTGGACCCCAGGCATCACTCCAATAAGAGAACAGGAGTTTGGGGGTTCTCTACATCATATCACTTTAACATAAAAAAGTGCATTAGGTCACTAAGGGAGCAGGTATGAAATACCAGCAACCCTTTGCATAGAAAAGTTAAGGCAAACATGTTCAGTAACTTAGGGCATGGGCCCATAAACAAGTAACAACTTATGTCAAGCATGTAGTTAATAGGAATTGTGAAGGCAACTAATAATTGCATAAGAGAGGCAAGTATAGCTTAGCTAATTTGAGAGTATATGTCCCTTTAAGATGTTCCTCAGCAACCAGCCAAAGACACAACAGTCTGTCTCAAGTAGTATGTTAATAGCTACAAGCCAGAGTTAAATACAGGAATTGTTTACGAGCAATATCTGTAGCAGATATTTCTATAGCACTACAAGTGGAACAATTGCTACTTATCGGTTTGCAGGGCTTGAGTGTAGCAGCAAGTGATTCCGTAGTGTAGCGTGTCAGCAAGGAAGATCTCTTAGGTTGTCCCCAACAATGGCAGCCTGGATGCAGTTAAGGTAAAAGCAGATAGCGCTGGAGTTGCAGCCTGGATTAGTATGCAGCATGGGGAGCAATGGCACCGGTCTTTGTAGCGTGGCCGAGCTACGGCTGACAATAATAGAATGGCGTGTGTATAACACACGCCGCTCTATTTAAAGCAAAGAGAGGCATGTGTGCTAAATAGAGCGCTGATGGCGCTCGGCACTTCCGCGTTGCAGGCTGGAACGCACGCGGTGCCGGGCGATGACATCATTGAGCGGTCGCCGCGCTGCGTTACAGCATGGGACACATTACGGCACCAGGCACCGATTACAAGGTGTTATGGAAGACCAGGATGCTTCAATAGAGGCCTTCATCTCCTCTGCATTGTTTGGTCTCATGTCTCTCATCTTCCTCTTGGCAATGCCCCATAGATTCTCTATGGGGTTAAGGTCAGGCGAGTTTGCTGGCTAATCAAGCACAGTAATTCCACGGTCATTGAACCGGGTTTTGTTGCTTTTTGCAGTGTGGGCAAGTGCTAAGTCCTGCTGGAAAATAAGTCAGCATCCCCATAGAGCTTGTCTGTGGAAGGAAGCATGAAGTGCTCCAAAATCTCCTGGTAGACAGCTGCATTGACCCTGGATTTAATGAAGCACAGTGGACCAACACCAGCAGATGACATGGCTCTCCAAATCAATACAGACTCTGGAAACTTCACACTGGTCATCTTGCAGTCTGTGCCTCTCAATTCTTCCTTCATACTCTGGGTCTTTGGCTTCCAAATGAGATGCAAAATTTGCTTTTAGGACTTTGAACCACTGAGCAACAGACCAGATGTGTTTTTCTTTATCCCAGGTAAGACATTTCTGACGTTGTTTGTTTTTTAGGAGTGGCTTGACAAGAGGAATACGACATTTGAAGCCCATGTCCAGGATCCGTCTGTGTGTGGTGGCTCTTGATGCACTGACTCCAGCCTCAGTCCACTCCTTGTGAAAGTCCACAACACTTTTGAATGGCCTTTTCCTGACAATCCTCTCCAGGCTGCGGTCATCTTTTTCTTCCACACTTTTACCTTACATATAACTTTCTATTAATGTGATTTGATACAGCACTTTGGGAACATCCAATAGCTTTTGCAATTACCTTTTGAGGCTTTCCCTTCTTATGGAGGGTGTCAATGATGGTTTTCTGCACAACTGTCAGTTCAGCAGTCTTTCCCATGATTGTGATTACTACTGAACCAGACTGAGAGACCATTTCTAATATGCAGTGTTGCTCATCTTACTTTAAAAAAGTAATTAGTTACAGTTACAAATTACTTCTCCGAAAAAGTAATTGCGTTAGTGACTCAGTTACTACATTGAAAAAGTAATTAGTTACTCAGCAAAGTAACTGTGACTTTTTTTTTGCTGGCGTATAAGACGACTGGGCGTATAAGACGACCCCCTTAGTAATTTAGAAAATAGAAAAAAAATGTGCAGGCAGTGGAGCCATGGCACGGATTTCTCTGCAATGCATAGAATGGTTGTTGCATCCCCCCCACTCATGCTATGCAGGAGCCAATACAGAAGGCACTGAGTTACTCTGAGCTTGTCTTCACAAATCTTATGGCAAATAAGTAATTTGTCTCGTTGTAAACTGTACTAGGCTGCAATTGCCCTGCTTTATCACCAGCCAGTATAAAAGCAAACTAAGTTTTTTTTTTTTTATTACAAAGCTAAAGACATTAATTACCAGTACAGTAAATGCATGCATTTGATCGTAGATGACTGAAGTTCAGTCATCTACGATCTAATGCATGGTAATTAATGTCTTTAGCTTTGTAATAAAAAAAAACAAAAAAAACGAAGTTTGCTTTTATACTGGCTGGTGATAAAGCAGGGCAATTGCAGCCTAGTACAGTCACTGAACTTCGGCAAAAGTTTCGGAACAAAGTGACAGCACGGAAAGGCTTTCAGGATTTGAGATGCCGGTGGAGACCACACACATACACTCACATTTAATCGCCCGCTCGGTGGTGGAATGTTTACCGTCCTACATCCTTGGCTTGGTGCCATGGCTGGGGTGGCTGCTCCCTGCTGTGCTGTCCGTGACTCAGCGGGCGGGCAGCCTCCTCCTGGCAGCTCCGGACTGTGAGGGAGGGAGGAGGAGGGTAGAGGGAGATGGCAGCCACCCATTACTCAAAAACCGCGCCTCCTCCTCAGGCTGTTCCGTGATAGGCGGAACAGTAATTTTCCCAGCAGAGCCTCTGTTTAGTGTTCAGCCTATCACGGATGCCTTCTCATCCTCAGCCTCGGCCTCGGATGAGAGGACATCCGTGATAGGCTGAACACTAAACAGAGGATGTGCTGGGAAAATTACTATTCCGCCTATCACAGAACAGTCAGAGGAGGAGGCGCGCTTTTTTAATAATGGATGGCCGACGGCTGCTGACACAGGCAGGTGTAATTGCGGTAACGCCTCCCTAATAATGGGAACGGCGTTACTGTAAGGGGAAGAGTAATCAGGTAGATTACTCGTTACCCTCAAAAGGGGCTGCGTTAGGTAACAACGTTTATTTTAACGCCGTTACTTACAACACTGCTAATATGGGACATAAACACTCAAATCAAGAACACCTCATCCCGTTTATTTGGAAACAAAGAAAAAAATGAAAAAAGGGTAAAGATACCCTGGGATTTTTAAACGGTGTTCATTTAATGAAGTGAAAATACAAAAGTATTAAAAGTTTACATGTTTATTTGAAAAGGTAAAAAACACACAAGCATTTATAAAAGATGGATGGTTCTTTTATTAATGCTTGTGTGTTTTTTTACCTTTTCAAATAAACATGTAAACTTTTAATACTTTTGTATTTTTACTTCATTAATTGAACACTGTTTAAAAATCCCAGGGTATCTTTACCCTTTGTTCATTTTTTTCTTCGTTTCCAGACTGAGGCAGGATTCACACCTATGCATTTTGTGCTTTTTGCATTTTGCAGATTTGAACTACAGAACGTGTTTTGAACCATGTTAAATGGACTGTAGTACAAATCTGCAAAATGCAAAAAGCACTAAAAATGCATAGGTGTGAATCCAGCCTGAGAGACCATTTAACCACTTGCTTACTGGGCACATACACCCCCCTCCTGCCCAGGTGAAATTTCAGCTTCCGGCACTGCGTCGCTTTAACTGACAATTGCGCGGTCGTGCGACGTGGCTCCCAAACAAAATTGACGTCCTTTTTTCCCCACAAGTAGAGCTTTCATTTTTTTTTTTTACTTACTATTGTATTGTGGGTTTTATCCTTTTTTTTTGAAAAGATAGTTGTTACATAGAGGCACTATAGATGGCGCATATCCCCTACATAGACCCTGACTTCGGCTAACTGCCAGTACCTAAGAAATATCATTATGTTTTCCTTCCCCCCTGACCCCCCCCCCCCCATATCATCCCTCTGTCAACACATCCTCGCCAACACTTGGTCGACGTGCCGGCACTGAAATGGCGGGTTTTGTCAGGGGTGATATACCAGCCCGAAATACATTTATAGTTGGTCTCAGCTGTACGCATGTCAGTGGTGGAGGAATGGGTCAGTTTCATTAGTCTAAAAAACGTGTTCCCCCCTCTAAGTGATCCTAATTCCCTTTCCCATTTCTGTACAAATGGGGGTTCCCCCTGTGTATCTTATATAGTTTTGAGACCGTGCCCTTTAAGTCCTTGAGGTGACAAATTTTCTTAAGTGGAGTCAGCTCCTCCAACGTCCGTAGTGGCTTGGGGAGGTGTTGGACAAAATGGTGGAGCTGGATATACAGCCAGTTATTGAGTTCCCAAGTGTCAGTTTTGGATTGCAGCTCCTCATATGTCCTAATTTTTCCATCCTTAATTATATCTCCTAGGTGTATTTTTTCTAATTTTATCCAATTCCCCCCCATTTTTTTTCCCCCCGGTGCAAATTACGGGTTTTCTTTTAAATTTAGTAGTGGAGAATTATATTTTTTGTCTGTTTGTGTTAGTGCCCTATCCCACATTCTCAAAGTTTCTCGTGTCAATTGAAAAGTGTTTTTATCTAGTGCTCTGCATTGTGTAGGAATCCAAATAATATTGCCCAAAATTACGTTAGCTTGTGTCATTTCTAATTGCACCCATCTTTTCTCTGTTCTATTCCTGGCCCATTCCACCACCCGTGACAAAACGGCTGCTTGGTGGTATTTCCTAATGTCGGGCACTGCTAGGCCCCCATATTGCTTATCTTGCTTCAGGATTGATAGGGATATGCAATGTTTTGTATTTTTCCACGTATAGTTCATGAGTATTGAATTAAGTATTCGGAGGTACTGTGGGGGTAGAGCTATCGGGATCAGTTGGAATTTATATAGAATTTTGGGAACTATTATCATTTTTAACATATTTATGCGGCCTATCCAAGAAACAGGTTTGTTTATTATTTTTTTGACTTCTCTTTTTATCTCATTTAGTAGTGGGATATAATTTATTCTGTAAATCTGTCTGTCCGAGTTCGCCAGTTTTATACCCAGGTATTTTAGTTCTTTTCTCCAAGGGACAGAACAGATCTCTTTTACCTGCCCTATTTCCATTTTATTGAGATTTGTATTTAAAATTTCAGATTTAGTTATATTAATCTTAAAGTTGGAGATGGCCCCGTATTCTTGCAGGATCATCATTAACCTAGGGATCGTACTAAGTGGTTTTAAAAGATAGAAAATAATATCATCAGCAAAGGCTGATAATTTATGTTCCTCATTTCCTGCCCTAACGCCGTTTATCTCTGTATCGTTCTGAATCGTGGCTAACAATGGTTCCAGGGATAGTATAAAGAGCAATGGCGATAATGGGCACCCCTGTCGAGTTCCGTTCTTCATTTCCAAGGCCTCTGATAATGTTCCATTTATTTTAATTTTTGCGGTAGGACGGTTGTACAAAGATTTTATCCAAGCGATCATCCTTTTGCCCAGACCCATCATTTCCAGAGTCTGCAGCATGAGTCCCCAGTCCACCCGGTCGAATGCTTTTTCAGCATCTACTGACAGGAATAGACCTGGGGACCCATCCTGCCTTATCTTCTGGATTAGTAGGAGTGTCCTTCTGCCATTGTCCTTGCCCTCCCTCCCAGGGAAGAAACCCACCTGGTCTGGGTGTACTAGGAGATGCATAACGCCTTTCAGTCGCTCCACAAGGATTTTTGCAAAAAGCTTAATATCAGAGTTTAATAATGCTATTGGTCTATATCCTGAACAGAGTAGGCTATCTTTCCCTTCTTTTAATATTATCGCAATGGATGCGGAAAGAGCATCCTGACTTGTTTCAAATGTGGATCCCAAGCCATTGAAATAGTTACAGAGCCTGGGAACCAGTATCTCGCTGAATTTTTTGTGATAGAACACTGTGAACCCGTCGGGTCCCGGGCTTTTCCCTACTGCCGTGTTTTTTAGAGCCCTGCTAACTTCCTCTTCCGTTATGGGTCTATCCATATGTGAACTTTCGATGTCATCGATCTTTGATAATCTTGCTTTATCCAGGAAGTCTCGTATTTTAACTTCTTTTTCACCCCCCTGCCATCCCATCTGATTTATGTTGTACAATTCCTCGTAGTAATCCCTGAAAGTCGCAGCGATATCCTTAGTGGAATGGGTTTTGACATTTTTTCTATGTAGTTTCTAGTTTTCTTTTTGTGGGCCATTTTTGCTAAGTGTTTGCTGGGTTTATCTCCCCAAAGAAACCTCTCTCTAGCAATACAGTTATATTTGTTCTTGGTATCTTTCTCTAATATTTCCTTGAGTTCGTCTCTTTTTATAATTAGATTGCAGTAGATCTCTTTAGAGGGTAGTTTTTTATGTTCCTGTTCTAACCGAGATATTTCGTTAATTAGTGAATCCCACTTCCTACTCCTCGCCCCTTCGGAGATTAAAATCCCCCTAATATACGCTTTGTGCGTCTCCCAGAGGGTAGCACTGGATATCTCCCCCGTGTCATTAGTGAGAAAAAATTGTTTGAGTTCCTTTTCCACCCTTTGTGCCCCTCCTGCCTCTCGTATCAGAATTTCATTTAAATGCCAAACCGGAGTTTGCTTCCGTTGTGGGGAGGCCTGGATTTTCATGGTAACTGGAGCGTGATCAGATATGGTCACTACTCCAAACTCAGTTTCCGTAATCTTCTCCAACAGCTTATGGTCCGCTAATATGTAATCTAGTCTTGAGTACGTTCCATGTGGGGGGGAGAAAAACGTGTAATCGTGTACATTGGGGTGGAATACTCTCCAGACATCTACCAGCTGACACTCATGCAACCTTCTTTTAAGCTTCTGCAACTGCCCATCTGTTGTCACCTTCCCCCTGGACGTACTGTCAGCCCTCGGATTCATGCATAGGTTGAGATCTCCCATCACTATCATGTGGCCCTCTGAGAAGTTTTTTAACTTTCCGAGGACTCTCTCAGTGTAGTTGATTGAGTTGGCATTGGGGGCGTAGATGTTTGCGAGGGTGCAGGCCATGTTGGCGAGTTTTCCCTTGAGGAATAAATATCTGCCCTCAGGGTCAGCCTTGCCTCCAGAACAAACCTTGCGCCACTGGCAAACCCTATAGCCACTCCGCGTGCCCTTTTGGATGTAGAGTCCCCATAGTACCATATTGGGATCATAGGTGAATATAATTTAATATTTGAAACATTAGAAAGGTGTGTCTCCTGTAGAAAAACTACATCCACCTTGTAGTGTTTGATCTCATTCAGGACATTGGACCTTTTCCCGGCATCATTAAGACCCTTAACATTATATGATAAAAACTTCAACTCAGCCATATCTGCCTACCTGTCTATGTATTCTTTGCTTTTTTATAGAGCCCCAAGGGGCAACCCATCCTATCCTGGTCGCCTGTCTGGACCATGGGGCCCCCCCCACCCTATTCGCGGCCTCCCCCCACCCTTTCCCCCCCTCCCCCTCCTAGTGTTGCCGGGGCTTTTAGTAGTCCCCTCCTGAGTCATATATTGTTTTATGGTACTGGTTGTAGGGGTATCCTTAGGGGTTTTCGGGACTGAGCCCCGCGTTATCTTACTCATGTTCTGATGGTTATGGTTGTTCCTTGCCCGGATTCGCTTCCCCAGTTTTAACTGTTTTGCCACCTGGGGTTTCTACCGACCTCCAACCCACCGGTAGTCTCCACAGCTTCCTGGGTCCTGCGTGCGTTCCACAGGTGCGGGGTCTGACCTGTGGTCGCATTCTCTAGTTGGGCCTCAGAAATAGTGGGCCCGGGCTACGCCCCCTACCACTAATGTAAGCAAATAGCACTGGGTGACTCAGTGTAATGGGGTAAAAGGTCCTTCCTGATAGTGGCCTATAGGGGGGCGGCAATATTGACAGCCGTTTTGGATAAGGGTAGTGCGTTGGTAGCGCTCTGGAAATTAATTCAGGGTTTCTACGGAGATATGGTGTAATATGGTAAGACTCCCCTTAGATCTGCGGGGTCCACCACTCATGAACCCAGCAATCAAAGTCTGTTGAGGCTTGGCTTGGTGTTACTCATCAGTGTGTACAAGGGATCCACTACAGGTCGCAGCACAAAAAGGACGGAATACACCAAATCATATGCTAACAATGCACATTTAAAACTCGCTTACCCAGCCTCAGGCTCCTGTAATTAGGTAGATAATAGATGGATTTTACCTGCCATCATTGTAGCGCGGCTCAGCACAGCATGGACCGGGGGCGCGGCGGGGTCCGTGGGGTAGGGGATGTTACCATTCGATCTGTCGCCGAAAACTTGGCATTGCCTCCTGAGCGGCGATCTCGCAGTGCACTTTCGATCAGACCGTTAGATGGCTCCGTAGGGTGCAAGGGTCGGGACAGGTCCCGTGATGGAAAGCAGGACGCCGGGCAGATTCGTCACAGCAACGCCGTCTCACGCTCGGCATGCATGCCGTCTCCGCACTATGGAACCTTCAGCGTCCTCCTTCCCCGAGGCTCCGGATGGTTCGTGGCGCGGGTTCAGCCCCTCCCTCGGCGTGTGCGCCTCACGTACAGCGCGTCATCACCCTGCAGCCCCAGCTCAGCTCTCACTTCTACTCTCGTCACAAGTAGAGCTTTCTTTTGGTGGTATTTGATCGCCTGTGCGGTTTTTATTTTTTGCGCTATAAACAAAAAAGAGCGACAATTTTGAAGAAAAGTACAATATTTTTTACTTGTTGCTATAATAAATATCCCAATTAAAAAAAAAAAAAATTTTTTTTTCTCAGTTTAGGGCGATACGTATTCTTCTACATATTTTTGGTAAAAATAAATAAAAAAATCGCAATAAGCAACTGCTTTGCGCAAAAGTTATAGCGCTTACAAAATAGGGGAGAGAATTTTTTTTTTTTTTTTTACTAGAAATGGCGGCGATCTGCGATTTTTATTGGGACTGCGACGATATGGCGGACACATCGGACACTTTTGACACATTTTTGGCGCCATTCACATTTATACTGCGATCAGTGCTATAAATATGTACTAATTACAGTATAAATGTGACTGGCATTGAAGGGGTTAACACTAGGGGGTGAGGAAGGGGTTAAATGTGTATCCTAGGTGTGTTCTAACTGTGGGGGGAGGGGGGGTTGACTGGGGGGGTGACCGATCTGTGTCCCTATGTAGGAAGGAACACAGATCGGGCTCCTCCTCTCCAGAGACAGGACACTGTCTCTGTGTAAAACGGCAATGAGAGATGATCTATGAGATCATCTCTTATTCACCCACAGATCGCATCGCAAACGGTCACTCTGATTGGCCGTGTCCAAGGGACAGGGACAACACAGGGCTTCCCCGCAGCGCGCTCTACAGCGCACGCTGGGAACGCCCAAAGGGGATGCCGTCAAAAGACGGCATGTTGGCTATTCAGACCCACGCTGTTGCCGTCATTTGACGGTAGCGCGGGTCTGAAGTGGTTAAAGGCCCAGGAACCCTTTGCAGGTGTTATGGCTTAATTAGCTAATTAGAGTGGGACAGTTTGAGAATAGAATATTGCACCTTTTCACAATATTCTAATTTTCAGAGATTGTGGATTTGGGGTTTTCATGAGCTGTAAGCCATAATCATCACAATTATGACAAATCACGGCTGTAACTATCTTGCTTTGCATGTAATGAGTCTATCTCATATATTAGTTTCACCTTTTAAGTTGCATTAGTGAAATAAATTAACTTTTGCACGATATTAAAAAAAAATTGAGTTTCACCTGTATGTTGTATTATAAAATGGTATATCATATACATTATACATACCAGTGACAAAAACTAAACAAGAAAAAAACTTAAATGAAACGTGAACCCTTTAGAAGCTTGTACTGACAAAAAAATATGTACTACATAATGTACAATGTGTTTTGTACTTGTTCAGTTTATTTACCAAAACCAAAACCAATGTTGGTTGTATAAATATGAGAAAAAAATACACTGTTTGCTATTGTGTGTGCTATTTCAAGAATATTCTCTGTGAAACGGTAATTACAGGAACCATCTGAAATGGCAGGAAGGATTTCATGATGGCACATATCAATAAATTCTAAACTTAGGCATAGATAAAAGATGCTCGTTGTACAGAGAGACAATCCAATGGCCCAACAGTTTCTTTCTTTTAACGGCTAGTGCATCAACATGCATCAACATGCATGGTGGTATTGTCCAGGGATGCATACCCATGTACACTGTGTGCAGACAGGCTGGGTAAAAACCTGTTAACTGGCTATTTCACTAGTCTTCATGCCAAAATAAATCAACAACATTAGTTTAACATTTTAGTATGTGCATAAACTGTACACAATTACAACCTAATAACTAAAAAAATAAGCAAAGAAAAAAAGGCTGAGCTGTCACAAACGGAAGTCAAATGGTTTCTATTTAACATGAAAACTGTCCCCTTATATTAAAAAGTATCTATAGCGAAAAGTATTTTTTAACTTTTAGTTAGAGTAGAGAAGGATTAGAACCTGTTTGGTTTTACAGCTCATTTACACTTGCGGCAGCCTTTGCCCTGCCTCTGAATAGTGATCCGCAGTGGATTGATTTTAAGTGAGTGTAGCCAAGTCCCGGGCTTCTCCAGGCCTAATGATTACCTCCAGAGCTAGGGACAGCGGACATCCTTCTGTGTAGAGTGGGTTACGAGGCATGGTGGATGCAATGTAAGGTAGATTAATGGGCACCAGACATTTCTTGAATGCAACATTTTTTATTTTCACTTAAACAGAGCTATGGGAAAAAGGGTTAGGGCCAGGGCCGGATTAACATAGGGGCTTTTGGAGCTGCAGCTCCAGGCCCCTTCCTCAAGATAGGCCCATTTGCCCCCCCCCCCAAAAAAAAAGATCGACTTAGAGGATTGTAGTTTGGCGACCCGGGGTCACAGAGACCCCATATTTGGTGGGTATGTGGCCGAAGACCCACCTCACCACTGTTCAAAATATGAGGGAAGCTATCATTTATGGTTTCGGAGATATGGGGCTACTTGCGCAGCCTATCAGAAGCCACACACAGAGCAGACCGTTTAAATACAAGCTGACACACTCTACAGCAGCAGACTGAGAGATGAGATCACAGGGCTTATAATAATTATTTGTATATTACTTATGGTAATTAACCCCTCGCCACACAGGCCAATTCTGACACTTCTCTCCTACATGTAAAAATCATCATTTGTTTTTTGCTAGAAAATTACTCAGAACCCTCAAACATTACATATATTGTTTTAGCAGACACCCTATTGAATAAAACGGTGGTCTTTGCAACTCTTTATGTTACACGGTATTTGCGCAGCAAATTTTCAAACATGTTTTTTTTTTGGAAAGAAACTGTTTCATTCATAAAAAAAAAAAAAAAAGTTAAAACAATTTTTTTTTTGTATACCAAGCGATTCTTTACATTTTTTTTACAGGTTACATGTTTAGAGTTACAGAGGAGGTCTAGTGCTAGAATTATTGTTCTTGCTCTAACGATTGCGGCATATGTAACCTACCCAACCACTGACTAATATCTCTCCCCAGCCTGTCCCCACACACCCTCTCACCTGCTGACCTGTGGATGGGGGAATCATTCCCGCAGTGTTATTGTGTTCTGCCTGTAAATACAATGATCAGTGTTGCTAACTTCAGCTGGCAGCACTGAAAACCAGCAAGCCTGATCCCTGAAAATATTTTTGAAATGTTGGCAACTATGCACTTAGGCACTGCCCAAGGGCCACTGGGTCAGTAGGGGGCCCCATGAAAGGCTCCTGGGATCCTGTGATAATAAAGCAGTAGTAAACTTTGCTAACATTACTACTTTTTAGAGGCCCTGAGGTAGGTTATGGCACAATGTGCAAGAATGCACAGCATATTAGCACATTAGGGTACACTTAAATTGTCAGACTGAGCCCTCCAGTGCTACGCTGTGATCAATCTGGCTGGTCCCGGGCGCTTCCATCTTCACCCGGTCTTCCTTCTGGCCTGTGCCTTAGCTCCCTTGGCTGGGCTGCATTGATGTCATTCCCACATATGAAAAAAAAAAAAAGAACGGAGGGCGCACCGACCTATCGTGATACCGTATAACAAGGTCTTTATTAAAATATTAAAATCAATGGTTATACTCACAAAGATGAGTTTAAAATCAAGCCTTGAAAGACAGCTCAGCAAATGTCCAACAACACCAACAGAACGTGATAATTGCTTTAGTCAAATGGTATCTAACCGATTTGCTGAGCTGTCTTTCGAAGCTTGATTTTAAACTCATCTTTGTGAGTATAACCATTGATTTTAATATTTTAATAAAGACCTTGTTATACGGTATCACACTAGGTCACACTAGGTCGGTGCGTCCTCCGTTATTTTTTCTTAGTTACTTTGAATTTCCACGATTCTGAGGAGGGCTGCAAGATTCTGGAAGATACCTTTTAATTTGATTACATGACCCCATAGTAAAAAATACCGGAGCACAGGAGAATTGTTCTTGTTTGCCACTATTCCCACATATGCTCATGCGCATCCTCTCTCTCTCATCCTCCCTCCCTTACTCCTCACCCCTCTCTCTTTCTCATCCTCCCTCTCTCTCTTTAATTTAATTTGTTATAACAAAAAATTGTTTGCATATTTATTTATTTATTATTAATAAAATTCCCACCAAAATCCTCAACACCAGGCCCACGATGTTCTTAATCTGGCCCTTTAGTAGTTGCAATGTTAATTTAGCAGACTCCGAAACTTCTATAGGTAAACAGCCATGCAGGGAAAGGCATCCAGCCGGACACCACATCTAGATGTGTAGACACGATCTCTCCTAGGGGAACAATCTTGAACAGTTTCTAACAGAGGTTGTAATGAACTCTTTCACTTCCTCCACAATCTCATTGTTTAAATCTTCACTCAACTGAGCTCCCAGTCTATCACCTAGACCTGTTGATCCAGTGCCACTGGATTTCCTGGGCTCTTCCAATCTTCCAATCTTCTCACTGAGTATCTTCCTCAAGCATCACCCCCTGCATCCCTGCTGGGTCTCTAGCTTGGCACTCACAGATACTCCTCAAACGTCACCCCACTGGCCTGCTCGGTCCCTGGCTTGGCACACAATATTGCTCTGCGAGCGTTCCCTCCGCTGGCTGGGGCCCTGGGGCTTGACACCTGCTGAAGTTTCCCAATTCTTCTTACTTACTTCTTCTTACTGCCTTTGGGGACTCTGCTAGAGATTCCCTCACTTCCCATCTGGTAAAACAATGTTGACTTTAGGTCAGAAAGTGAGGGGAAATCTCTGTAACAACATTGCATAGTTTTAGCGGCGCTTTACTATCATTTTAGCGGCACTATTCGGACGCTAGTGGGGCGCTTTTAACCATGCTAGCGGCCAATGAAGGGGTTAAATGTACCCATGTAGTGCTGCTGTTGAAGCGCTTTGCAGGCCATTCGGCAGTGGTGCCCATTAATTTTAATATCCGCCACTCCTTCACCGATCCAAAGATACTGCTTGCCAGTGGTGTAGCGTGGGGGGTGCGGAGGGGTCTGTGGCCCTGGGCGCAACATTTAGGGGGGCAAAATTCCCCGCCAGTATGTGTCACAGTGGCTGCCTCCTCCGAAATGTACTTTCCTGTGTCCCTGTGCTCTGGCCGCCATGTTCAGTCTCAGGGGCCCCTGTGATTGGGCATATGGGGTCATGTGCGGCGCGGGCTGGCCTGTCCACGATTGCGGTTGCTCCTGGAGTCCCGCCTCCACCCATGTTCAGTCTCTGGCACCCTGTGATTGGGCGAAGGCAGGACTCCAGAAGCAACCGCGATTGTTAACAGGCCAGCCCTGCTGCAGCACATGACCCCATACACCCAATCACAGGGTGCCAGAGTCTGAAAATGGCGAAGCATGGGGGACACCAGAAATTAAGATTTTAAACTGCCGCTGTCTTCTCCTCCTTTCCTCCGGACCGATGGATAACAAAGAAGAGAAGTTGAGACTCGTGATCATGAGAGTCTTGTTGCTGGCCCGTGGGGGAGATAGAGCAGCCAGCCAGAGAGAGAGAGAGAGTAGAAGAGCAGCTAGAGTCATGCATTGTAGTGGTCAGTATAGTGTAGTGGTCAGTGTAGTATAGTGGTTGGTGTAGTATAGTGGTCAGTGTAGGAATCAAGTAGGTCACTGTAGTATAGCGGTCAGTATAGTGGTCAGTCTAGTATAGGGGTTTATGTAGGAATCAGGTAGATTAGGGTAGTGTAGTGGTCAGTGTAGTGTCGTGGTCAGTGTAGTATAGTAGTTAGTGTAGGGGTCAGTA
The DNA here is from genome assembly GCA_029574335.1 of Rana kukunoris. Classification (NCBI taxonomy): domain Eukaryota; kingdom Metazoa; phylum Chordata; class Amphibia; order Anura; family Ranidae; genus Rana; species Rana kukunoris. Next base: position 235,293,176 of record CM056052.1, on the reverse strand, counting down.
TAGTGTAGTATAGTGGTCAGTGTATGGGTCAGTATAGTGATCAGTATAGTGTAGTGGTCAGTATAGTAGTCAGTGTAGTGTAGTGGTCAGTGTAGTGAAAACTGTAATGTAGTGGACAGTGTAGTGTAGTGGTCAGTATAGGAATCAGGTAGGTCAGTGTAGTGGAGTGGTTAGTATAGGAATGAGGTAGGTCAGTGTAGTGTAGTGGTCAGTGTAGGAATCAGGTAGGTCAGTGTAGTGTAGTGGTCAGTGTAGGAATCAGGTAGGTCAGTGTAGTGTAGTGGTCAGTGTAGGAATCAGGTAGGTCAGTACTATTGTAGGAAGGGGCTCGAAACAGTGTAGTGAACAGTATAGTGGACTGTGTAGTGTAGTGCACAGTATAATGGTCATTGATCATTGTGGCCCAATAATGGTCATTGATCATTGTGGCCCAGTGCAACCTCTACGCTCAGCAGTTCATAGTAAGCAACCCTGGTTCCAGTTATGCCTGCCCCTTTGAGTGGAGAGAACTCACCATAGAGGAGTTCAAAATATTCTTAGGCCTAACTTTCAATATGGGTCTCTCAAAAAAACAAACAATCGTACTCCTATTGGTCTACCAAAGCCATCCACCACATGCCAGTCTTCTTATCCCGTATGCCCAGATCCCCATACTTTATGATTCTGCGGTTCCTCCACTATAATGATAACACCCAATGCCCTCCCCGAAATGACCCTGCTTTTGACAAATTCTGAAAAATTCCCCCTGTTATATAACACTAAACAGAATATATCCGTGGATGAGCCTTGTCTAATTATCAGGCAGGCTGGGCATCAAACAGTTCATCCCCAGCAAAAGGGCCCGATATGAGGTTAAAATGTACTCCTTCCTGATGTACGAAGGGAAGGACTCCCAACTGCATCCCCCCGAATGCCCAGAATACATTGGAACCAGTGGAAAAGTGGTCTGGGAGCCTATCTATTCACTGCTTGGAAAAGGATACCACGTTTATGTGGACAATTTTTACACTAGCCCATGTTTCGCAATCTTCACCGGAGGGACACCCCAGCATGTGGCACAGTAAGAACCAACAGAAAGGGCTTCCCACAAAAATTGGTCAATCAAAAGCTAAGACGAGGGGAGACGACATCTTTGCGGAACCAGGAGCTATTGGCTGTCAAGTGGAGGGACAGACGAGACGTCCACATGCTTAACACGATCCACAACGACACCTACGTGGAAGTCCCCAAAATAAACGACCCAATCCAAAAACCATATTGTGTCTACAATTATAATTTGTTTATGGGAAGAGTGGACTTCAACGATCAGATGATTGAACCCTACCTTCCCTCAAGAAAATCCCGTCACTGGTATAAGAAAGTGTCCATTTATTTTTTCCAGTTTGGCCTTCTATAACACTTATGTTATTTACAAAAAATCAACACAGAATCCCATACCCTATCTGCACTACCAAGAAGAAGTTATCACCGCCCTTTTGTACCCTGAAAGCCCACCAGAAAATATTCGCACTGATTGCGTGAGCAGACTCCCCCCCGTGAAAATGGGCGCAAACGTCAGAAGAGATGCCGGGTGTGCACCAGAGGAGGAGTCAGAAGAGACACCACAGTTTTTTGTCCGGATTGTCCTTCCCAACCAGGCCTCTGTTTAGGTTTATGTTTCCGCCGTTACCATACTGCTTAAAATTATTAGGGAAGTATGGTAAACAAAATTCAAATTTCCTGTCATTTTTCTCCATACCACTTATGCCACTGCACTGTACATACCTCTGCCTTCTCCGGAACCGACCCTGGACTGTTATGCAACCACGCTTTTGCATAACGCTAAAAATACCTCTGCCTTCTATGGAACTGACCCTGGCTTGTTATACGACCACACTTCTGTCTAACGCTTAACTGTACCTACCTCTGCCTGCTCTGGAATTGACCCTGGACTGTTTGACCATGTTTTTTGCTTGCCTCTTGAATTGATATTTTACCTTGCTATGCTAGTGGGAACACAGGAGTCTCACATATGTAAGGGGCTCCAGAATTGTTTTTCTGGATGAAAAAACACATTTTTAGTTTTCTCATTCCCGGATTAGGGTCTGGTTGCCCGGAGGCTTCAAAAAGATTTGTGTGGGAGAAGCCTCTACCCCTGTCCCCATTCTTTCCTGGCCTGCTACTTAGACTATGTTCCTGCTTTCTACCAGGACCAATATATTGGCACTGCTGGCAATGTTTCTACCTGCACTGGCCCTGGACTATATATGGACAGTATCTCTGCCTGTACTGACTATGGACAATATTCCTGCCTGCTGCCTGGACAATTCCATTTACTGTCGCTGACCACGTCCCTGCCTGCTGCCTGGATCAGGGCTCTCCTCCTGTGGACAATTGTACTACCTAAACCACAGGTAACTTTTTTTTTTACCCATTACTCAGCAGAATGTATTTTAGGGTGTAATTCTTGGTATGTACATGCTGTGTTAGAAATATGAAGGGCCTTCAAAAATGTGATAGAGTGATGGTGCTTCTTAGATGTTGGGTCTCTATGTGGCCAAGTTGTTAAAAAAGCTCACACATGTGGTATCGCCATACTCAGGAGGAGCAGCAGAATATATTTTGGGGTGTAATTTTTGCTATGTATATGCTATGTGTTGGAAATATCCTATAAATGGACAACGTTGTGTAAAAAAAATGCGTTTTCATTTTTTTCCCACATTTTCCAAAAACATCTGCAAAAAAATGAACTGTTCAAAAGACTCATTATGCCTCATAGATTATACATTGGGGTGTTAGCTTTCCCAAATGAGGTCACTTTGTGGGCGTTTCTATTGTCCTGGTGCTCCAGGGCCTTCAAAAATATAATAGGTGGTTGAGAGATTAGATGTGTAATTTATGGGCCAGATTCAGGTACAATTACATTGGCGCAGAGTATCAGAGATACACTACACCGTGCATTGCGCAAAATAACGTTGTTACGTGATTTTTTGTTTGAGTAGCGTCGTTTACGTACATTCCTATTCCCGGACGACTTACGTAAAAAATAAAACGTTGAAATTCGACGCGGGAACGACGGCCATACTTAACATGGGCCATCTAACTATAGACCAGCTAATAGCTGGAATAACTTTACGCAGCAAAAAGATGACTACAGATGCCGTAAGAGATTGCGAACGACGCTCGTAACTTCGTGGATCATCGGAAAAAGCTCATTTGCATACCCCGACGCGGAAAACGACGGGAACTCCACCCAGCGGCCGCAAAATTATTGCAGCGTAGATCCGAAGGCGTACGAACATGTAAGCCAGTCGGATTGAAGCCCGAAGCCGTCGTTTCATGGTTTGAGGATTCAGACTAATGAAACGACGCGCGCAATTAGAAAGTACGCCGGTCTAACGCAAGATAGACCGAAGTAAGGGCTCTGTGAATCTGGCCCTATGCTCCTAGAATGCTTGAAGTTGCTACTTCGGTGAGGGCCTCTGTATGTGGCCAGGCTGTGTAAAAGTCTCACCCATGTGGTATCGCCATACTCAGGAGGAGCAGCAGCAGAATATATTTTGGGGTGGAATTTTTGCTATGTACATGTTATGTGTTGGAAATATCCTATAAATGGACAACTTTGTGTAAAAAAAATGCGTTTTCATTTTTTTCCCACATTTTCCAAAAATATCTGGAAAAAAATGAACTGTTCAACAGACTCATTATGCCTCATAGGTTATGCATTGGGGTGTTAGCTTTCCAAAATGGGGTCACTTTGTGGGCGTTTCCATTGTCCTGGTGCTCCAGGGCCTCCAAAAGTGTAATAGGTGGTTGAGAGATTAGGGGCTAGATTCAGGTAGGGGAGCCTATCTTTAATTTGGCCTAACGTATCTCATTTACGTTAGGCCGCCACAACTTTTTTAGGCAAGTGCTTTATTCACAAAGCACTTGCCTGTAAAGTTGAGGCGGCATAGTGTAAATCACCGGGCGGAATTTAAATTCGGCGGGTAGGGGGCGTGTATCATTTAAATGAAGCGCGTCCCCGCGCCGAATGAACTGCGCATGCACCGGCTGTGAATTTATCCCAGTGCGCATGCTCCAAATCACGACGTCATTACAACGTGTAAATGACGTGAACGACACTTACGCAAAGCCCTATTTGCGAACGTTTTACGTAAACAACGTAAATGATGTGAAAAAAAACGCCGGCACGCCGTCCATACTTAACATTGCCTGCGCCTCATACAGCAGGGTTAACATTACGACGGACCTACACTAACGCAAACGACGTAAAAAAATAGTGCCGGTCGGGCGTACGTTTGAGGCTTATTTGCACATTTTAAACAGGAACGCCACCTAGCGTCCAGCCTAAAATATGAAAATAAGATTCAACGGCGTAAGAGACTTATGCCAGTTGGACCTTATGGAAATCTATGCGTAAATGATTCTATGAATCAGTCGTATAGATAGGAGGGCTCAGACTCAGAAATAAGACGGCTTATCTGGAGATAAGCCGTTTTATTTCTTTCCTGAATCTAGCCCTAGATGTGTAATTTATGCTCATAGATCGCCTGAAGTTGCTACTTCAGTGTTGGGCCTCTATATGTGGCCAGGCTGTGTAAAAAATCTCACACATGTGGTATCACCATACTCAGGAGGAGCAGCAGAATATATTTTGGGGTGTCATTTATAGAATATACATGCCATGTGAGAGAAATAACCTGTGGGGGGGCGCAAACGAAAAAAACAAAAAACAATTGCAGCCTCACTGTGCCCATCAAATGCAGCCACTGTGCCGTAAAACGCAGCCACTGTGCCATGCCATCAAACGCAGCGACTGTGCCATGCCATCAAATTCAACCACTGTGCCATGCCATAAAACGCAACCACCATGCCATCAATTGTCACCACTGTGCCATGCCATCAAAACGCAGCCACTGTGCCATACCATCAAAACGCAGCCACTGTACCGTGCCATCAAAACGCAACCACTGTGCCATGCCATCAAATGCAGTCACTGTGCCATGCCATCAAACGCAGCCACTGTGCCATCAATTGTCACCACTTTGCCATCAATTGTCACCACTGTGCCGCTGGCTCTGATAGGCACTTCCACACAGCCAGCCAGCTGCCGCTATTCAGCTGAACGGCGCTCAACATCCGGCCAGTTCAATAGTGGGCGGCAGCGGAGAAAATCTACAGATTCATACAATGCATGAATCTGTAGATTTTAGTGGCTGTGAGAGAGCGAGAGGGGGGGGGGGGTGCTCCGGCGTCCCTATGGACGCACCGCTCCTGGTTATAATGACAATATGGTGTGAAAAAAAATCTTAATTTTGCAAAGAATTGTGGGAAAAAATGACAACTTCAAAAAAACTAACTATGCCTCTTACTAACTACCTTGGAATGTCTACTTCCCAAAAATGGGTAATTTGGGGGGTATTTGTACTTTACTGGCTTGTTAGAGTCTCAACAAATGAGAGAGGCTGTCAGTACATCAGGTATGATCAAATTGATCCATTTTCAGTAATTGGTACCATAGCTTGTAGACCCTATAACTTTCATCCAGACTAAATAATATCCAAAATGTATTTTTATTTTTTTAACAAAGATATGTAGCAGTATACATTTTAGGCCAAATTTATGAAGAAAAATTACTATTTCAAAGCATGCTTTGAAATCTGTCAGCTGGGAACCCGTCCGCCCGACATGTCTGCTGGTTAGTACGCTAACCAGCAGACATGTCTTCTCGCACACGCATCGAATGGATTTGACGCATGCGCGGAAGTGTTTTACTTCCTGGTGCGGTGACGTGGCGGCGTCAACGTCACCGCCACGTCACCGCGCCGTCTGACGGCGGGGATTTTGGCTTGATCGTGTGTACACGATCAAACCAATACGTCCCCAGCAGACAGATTTGTTCAAATCGGTCTGCCCGACCGATTTGAACAAATCTGTCTGCCCGTGTGTCTGCCTCTTAGTGCCCAGTGGTCAGGTGGTTAAGGATATACTGCTTATATATTACTCCTATATTGACCCGTGCTGGCACTTTCCGTTCCACAATCCCAGACACACACAAACACAGAGCCCTACGGGGAGCAATGTAGAATGAGGTCAAAACACGGACACATAATAATGCGTCACACGTCTTTTAATTTCTGGTTTAGTATCTTAAATACAATATACTGTCAGGATGTGACCAAGCGATATTTACACTATTACACTCATAGAAACAAATAGAAAAATGTCCACCCATGGCTTGTCATCATTAAAGACAAGCCCACATTCACAGAATTTTTTTTACACTTATATTTGCCCCCCTATTAACACCTGTTAGTAATTAATAAAGTATATACAGTACATATGTATTATTGTGCAATGGAACCTTGGATTACGAGCATAATCCGTTCCAGGAGAATGCTTGTAATCCAAAGCACTCGCATATCAAAGTGAGTTTCCCCATATAAGTCAATGGAAACAAAGATAATTTGTTCCACATTGACTTCTATTGCATGCAATACAGCACATGGCCAGAGGTGGGGGGCGGCGGAGAGACTTGGAAATACTCAGAGACCACTCTGATGTAATCGGAAATCATTGGAAAGGCTCAGAAACACTTTCGGAACGGAGTATTTCGGAGTGTTTTTGAGTATTTATGAGTGGCTCCGAACATCTCCGAGCTTCACCAGTGCCCCCGCACCTCTGGTCAAATGCGGTACTGCACAACGCAGAGGCTTGACTCCTCCTCTTTTTGCCGACAACACTCGCAAACCGAGTCAGAATTTAAAAAGAAAAAAAACTCGTATTGCGTAACGCAAATTTGCAATCCAAGGTATCAATGAATTGTGATACGCAATTTCCGACGTTTTTTGAAGCGCAGCTGTAACGTACCACGGCGTCTCCATGCACATGGATTTTTAGGCTGCAAGCATTTGCTGTTTTATCTTGTTTTTATCTGTTTTTTTTTTTATATAAAATCGTGACATACTTCACTATGGAAGCCCTTTCTTTTTGAGTTTTCGCATTAACCATTGGTCAACTCTCCTCAAACTGTTTTTGCCTGGGAACGTTCACAAACGATCTGGATTCCTTTTTTAGTGTGAGTGTCCTGGAGGCCATCATTGAGATCATGTACAACTCATGCTGGATATACCCATATGTGCTTTATGACTACCTGTAAGGCCGCATACACAAGATCCGATATGTCCGCTGAAACTGGTCCGCCGACCAGTTTCAGCGGACATATCCGATTGTGTGTACGACCTAGCGGACAGGTTTTTCCAGCGGACAAATTTCAAAGCATGCTTTGAAATTTGTCCGCTGGAAACCTGTCCGTCTGACATGTCCGCTGGTTAGTACACCTAACCAGCGGACATAAATCTCCCGCATGCGTCAAATGGATTTGACGCATGTGTGGAACTATTTTACTTCCTGGAGTGGTGACGCGGCGGCGTCAACGTCACCGCCACGTCACCGCGTCCTCAGTACGAGGGGATTTTCGTCCGATGGTGTGTACACGCCATCGGACCAAAATCCAAGGAGACATGTCCGCTGGAAACGGTCCGTCGGACATGTTTGAGCGGACATGTCTCCTCGTCTGTACGCGGCCTAATAGAGGTCATGGAAGTCTGGTGAGTAGGATGTGTGACAGGTGATGGTGGTGGAAGAAATTTCAGTCAGATACACCTTCTGTCCAGCATAGATTTGAAGATTGTGTACACTATTTGAAGAAGTTCATACATTGTCTGAGGACTCTGATACATTGTTTGAACATTCACTATTTGCACTATTGAACTCATTTTGTGTTTGGACTTTTTACACACATATTATCATATTATAATGTTGATGTTTAGTTGAAATCACTTTGCACATTTGCACTTTATAACGGAGGGAGCACGGTTTAACCAATTTAGTATCGATTTATATTCATTTATTTCCTCTTATACAACGTGCTTCTCCTTATCAATATTCACCTGTTTAATTACTTTAATTACTCTAGTTGTTGTTACTAATTATATTTTCACTTTGCACTGGTTCTGGGTTTTTTAACCCCTCATTTACACACACACAAAAAAAAAAAAAAAACTGTTCTAAGGGGTCTATTTATAAATAGGATATTGATATATTAATCCTGTAGAATAATAATAATTTTGGGTACAAACCAATATCTGGATTGGATCTCATTATTCAGCATTAACCTCCTACTATCTGCAAGATTCATATATGACTCATGCCATTTGGATTTTAGGCTCACCTGCAGGGTGGCAGTTGTGGTGGGTGTTCAATGGCAAAAATAACCATTGGGGTCAATCTAGACAGAGTTTTATAACCATGATGTATGATTTACAGTATATATATATATATATATATATATATATATATATATATATATATATATAGAATTATTCATGATTTTTGGAGCATTAAGGAAAAAGAAAGATCATGACTACATTTTATGCATACAGTTATGGTGCGTGTGTTCCCTCTTCTGGAAGATTTTGGTATAGCATACTGAAACTTGCTGTACAGTACAGAGAATTTTCTATCAGTTTTGTACTATTTTGTACAGCTATTTCTAAAACATAGTAATTGCAATAAATATCGTCTATTATGTAGAAGTAGTTTGATTTATTGGCTTTTGATAGAGTAAGTTAGGTTTATATTGCTGCCTGTTTCCCCATTTGTAATGTCAGGCACTGATGTGGACGAGAAGGCCTGGCTTGCAGTCTCAGCCCTTATTCATCCCAAAGATGTTCTTTCGGGTTGAGGTCAGGACTCTGTACAAATCAGTCAAGTTCCTTCACCCCAAACTCACTCATCCATGTCTTTATGGGTCTTGCTTTGTGCACTGGTGCACAGCCAAGTTGGAACAGGAAGGGGCCATCTCTTAACCTGGTACCACCAAGTTGAAAGCATGAAATTGTCAAAAATATCATGATATGCTGACACCTTAAGAGTTCCCTTTACTGGAACTTATGCCCTGTACACACGATCTGAATTTTCAATGGGTTAAAATCCGATGGAATTTTCCATCGGAATTCTGTTCAAGCTGTCTTGCATACACACTGCCAAACCAAATTCCAACCGTCCAAAACGCTGTGACGTAAAACACTACGACGAGCTGAGAAAAATGAAGTTCAATGCTTGCGAACATGCCTCGACTTGATTCTAAGCATGCATGTTTTTTTATCCGTCGGAGTTCCACACAGACAACCGGAATTTCCGATAGGATTTTTTTCCATCAGAAAAAAATAAAACACGTTCTGTTTCTAAACTAGACGGAAAAAAGTCAGATGGGGCTTTTTTCATCGGAAATTCCGATCGTGTGTACAAGGCATAAGGGGCCAAGCCCAACCCCTGAAAAACAACCCCACACCATAATCCTCCTCCACCAAATAATTTGGACTAGTGCACAAAACTAGGTTCATAAAGACATGGATGAGTGAGTTTGGGGTGGAGCAACTTGACTGGCCTGCACAGAGTCCTGACTTCAACCCGATAAAACATCCTTGAGATGAATTATAGCGTAGACTGCGAGCCAAGCCTTCTCATCCCATAGACACACTCCTAAGCATTGTGGACAGCCTCCCCAGAAGAATTGAAGTTGTTACAGCTGCAAAGGGAGGGCCAACTCAATATAAAACCCTACGGACTAAGACTGGTATGCCTTTAAAGTTCATATTTGTGTAAAGACCAATAAATACTTTTGATAATGTAGTGTAAGTGTAAATCTCACCGATTTGAGGGGTAATCCTGTTGGAGATACAGCAAAACGTCAGCTTAGCCTATTATATGGAATGCAGTTTACAAAAAGGACACAAGATGTCGCTAGTGCTTAATGATATGCTATGCTATGTATTTTCTATGATAAGTGTTGTTTTCTTTTTCCTGCCCACAGTGATCTACTTGTTGTTTTTTTTTCCTGCTTTGTTGTCTGTGTGTGTTCATCTTCTTACCATGTGCAGGGACATCTTTGTCTGTGTGATGATGTTCCAATAAAGAAGCCAGTTCCTGTTACTACACAACGTCTGATTTCAACTGACTCCGCTGCACCTATCAATCGTACTTTGCAACAAATCCCACATAAATTGTCAACGGAACAGGTGTCCTTATTAGAATATATCCCGCCTAATCCCGTTTCATTGACAATCACAATATTTTGGAATATTTGGAGTATTATCTATACTATTTCTCAGTAACAGTTATCTCCAGGACAAACTGTAAGGTTATTTTTCCCCTACAGGGAAACATAGTAATAAAAACCCGATAGAGAGTATAACCCATCTCACATCCCAAAATTAGAATAAAAAGTTGTGACTGAAGTCACTACATTAGGGTAATCTGGTGTTAACCAAAACCTGCTGCCTGAAAAGCTTATAAAGACACTCATATTCTGCCTATGGGCTGCATTCACTTTCTATCTATCTAGAGCAATGAAACTGCAATTTTTTTTAGCTTCCCTGCTAGAGAATCACTATCCTGGACCTATGCAGTCTGCAGTTTAGTAATAAATGCTTTCATCAGATGGCTGCCGACGTGACTGGTTTGTTTAATTATAGTTAACTATTGAAATGTATGGTATTACAATACTGATATTTATTTTAATACCTGTAGTGTTACAGTACTTAAGTGTTTATTGATTAGAAATGGACATAAAAGAGCAGAGTTCAAATGGGTATCTCATGAAATCCTCGACTTCACCAACATTATTTTCATCTTTTGAGGAGTGGCAGGAGATAGCTTTGACTTTGGAATGTGGATAAACATATCTTCAAAGATAGAGGAGGGTACACTGGGGAAATATTGACAGTTTTACAGGTTATATAAATAAGACTATTATCAATGATCAATAGGATGAGTAATCGCCTGCTAAATATGGTTCATAGCAACCTTGCACATGAATGATTTTCATATCAGTGTTTAGTTAACTGTATGACATTTATAAACCTTAACCCAACAACATTCACTGGATAATAATAAACAGACGCAATTTACATTAAAACCTGAAAAAACGTATAGACAATCGGAAATTCTGACAATAAAACTGTGGATTTTTTTCCGACTGAATTTCGGCTCAAACTTGTGTTGCATACACACGGTCACACCAAATTCCGCCCGTCAAGAACGCGGTGACGTACAACACGTACAACGGCACTATAAAATGGAAATTCCATTCCGAGTCCGCCACCCTTTAGGCTCCTTCTGCTAATCTTATGTTAGTTGAAGTTTGATTAGAGATGATTCGCACTTTTCAGCCTTCATGCTTTTCAGTCGGTTACTGCTGTTCAGTTTGTGTTTGTGGGTTCGTATCTGTTTTTCAGTGCATGTAGTCAGTTCGTATCTGTTTTTCAATGCATTCTTGTCCGCTCTTTCTTCATAGGCATTTCTGTTCTTCAGTGCGTTCTGTTCGTTTTCTAGCCATGTTTCGGCTACATACTCGTCATAGAGTTTGTGCTGTGCAGGGGCTTGTTGTTGGGGTTTTTGCTTTGGCCCAAGCCCAGTCCATGAGCAGGGTGGGGAGGAGTTCATGTATGAAGAATTGGTTGCTCCAGTGTGACCGATTCTCGCATATGCCTTTGCTCCTGGAGATCCAGGAGAATAATTCTAATGATTTTAGGAAATATCTCCAGATGACTGACCCTGTTTTTCACCGTCTGTTGACTTTGCTGTCCCCTTATATTACGAAACAGGACACCTGCATGCAGCAAGCCATCACTTCCGAGCAAAGGCTAGTCACCACGTTGTGGTTCTTGGCGACAGGAAGAAGTCTGCAGGACATCAAGTTCACGACAGGCATCTCCCCCCAGGCTCTGGGGATCATTTTTCCAGAGATCTATTCTGCCATCATACAAGTCCTGCATAAGAACTATATTAAGGTAAGTTTTCTCCTTTAACATCCCATTCTATGTATTTAATGTATGCTAATTTATTGTATTTTTTTCATCATTCCCTAATTACCATTAATATGTAATATGCTGTGAATGTCCCCCTTTTCCCCATGCATGCATGCTGTAAGCTTTTAATGCTCCTTTTTTTGCCTACATGCATATTTGCCTTTACTAACCTCTCCAGCATGCTATCCTGGGCCCATACACACCTAGCCTAGTCACTTAACAATGTATTTTGTCATCTCCATTGTAGTGCTTTACCCTAAACACCCCCTAAAATGTGTACAAATGTTATTGTTTTCATTAAATTCAGGCAGAGTGGCAGAGGCTTTTTTTGGGGGGTCCCAAATTTATTTGGAACCCCCCCCCCTTAAAATTTTACAATGGGCCATCAGAGGGGGTGAGGAACCTGATAAGTGAATCTTATATTTTTGTCTTTAAATACTCCTTAAAATAAATGTTATACTGATGTTGGCCAAGAATGTTTGGCCCAGATTCACAGAGCGATTACGCCTGCGCAACAGGAGATGCGCGTGCGTAAGTCTAAATGTGCGCGTGCATTTCGTTGCGCGGCATCCCCAGAACGAGATACGCAGAAAATTGACTTTTTTTTGTCCCGCGTAATTTCGTTAGACTGGCGCATCCGTCCACGCAAAAGTGCGATAGACACACCATTGATTTGCTAGTCAAATATGCTAATGAGGGACTTACGGGGATCCACAAAACAACGTTGGGGCAGCGCAGGCGACGCAGTGTGCGCAACAGCAAAATGTCCTGTCTAAAATTAGAGCTGATAAAAGCTGGTCTAAAAAAAGAAAAAAAGTCTACTTGTTAGATAAAGCAACACTGTTAGTGAGGAGCTCAGCAGTCACACGTGTTGCTCAACAATCTGTATGCCAACATGCCAGGGGCATCGTCGCGCATAGCTATACTACTGACTTTAGATGAACAAAGAAGGAGGAGGGCACGGAGGATGGCACGGGAGAGGATATACCGTACCCGCATAGACCTGTTTGGCATGAGTGATTCTGAGGTGTATCGCATCTTCAGATTCACCCCTCATGTCATCCTGCAACCCTGCAGGAGGACATCACCAGCCGAACACAACGCTCACATGCAGTGCAGCCACTGGTCAAGGTCCTGGCAACACTCCATTTCCTTGCCAGTGGCTCTTTTCAGCGTACAAGTGGAGTGGTGGCTGGGATGTCACAGTCCTCCATGAGCAGATGTGTGCACCAGGTTGTCCCTGCAATACTCAGACGCATGGCCAACCAAATCATCAAACCCACCACTGAGGACCTGCGGCTGAAGGCAATGACAGATTTCTACAGAATTGCCAGATTCCCACGCACTGTGGGGGCCATTGATTGCACACATGTGGCACTCCAGCCCCCCCAGGAGACAGAGCACATGTACCGCAATCGGAAGCATTGGCATTCCATCAATGTACAGGTGATAGTCGATGCCCAAGGCCTCATATGGCACGTCCGTGCCAAACACCCAGGGTCCAGCCATGACAGCTACATATACAATCAATGCCACATCCGATTGGAATTCGATCAGAACGTGTATGGGGACACCTGGCTGGTTGGTGAGTGACATGGGTGGCAGGCATGACTATCCCCTCCCATGATGCACATCACAAGGGGCACATGCATGACTAACATCCTCCTATCTTTTCCCTTACAGGTGACTCTGCATATCCACTGGGACCCCATCTCATGACTCCTATCCGGAACCCCCAAACCCCAGGAGAGGAAAGATACAATCAAGCACATGCTCAAACACGAGCAGTGGTGGAGCGCACCTTTGGCATCCTAAAGTCACGTTTCCGATGCCTGGATAAGTCTGGGGGTACCCTCTTGTACTCCCCAAACTTTGTGTGCCAGATCATCGGTGCATGTTGCATGCTGCACAACTTTGCAGAAAGAAAGGGCCTGCAGATTGACCTACGTGATGACCTGACCCCTGAACCAGACAATCCCCCCCTAACCGAGGTTAACCCGTCTTCTGAGGGAAGAGCAGCCAGGAGACAGCTCACATTGGGCATCTTTGCACGTTAAACATACACATTAATCATGGCACAATGAGAATGCATGCATGCACAACACTGTGGTCCCTAGCACACACACCCCACATCCACATCAAATTGGATTGGCACCAGTCCACCATGCAGGACTTGTGAGCAGCAACGCCACGCCAAGGCTCCAATTATGTCACTGTACATTCATACACCATTCACACGGACCTGGGGATTACTTCTCCCTGGTCCTGGGGAACCCTTCTCCACCAAAATAGAGGGTGACACCCCTTTTCCAGCAGGAATGTCACCCCCACATTCACACAGCATTCACAACCCAAAAAAAAAATATGACCTGCAAAATCAAAAAATTTCCAGCAAAAAAGACAAAAAAAAAAAAAAAAAAAGACAAAAAAAAAAAAATGTGAAAAAAAAAAAAAAATTTGAAAAAAAAAAAAAATTGAAAAAAAAAAAAATTGGGGGAAAAACAAATTACTGCCCTCTGCGTGAGCCACGCCTGGGGCGCCCCCGGCCACGGCCCCTGCTTCTCAGGGGAGACTCATGGGGAAGGGGTAAAACCGGGGAAGGAGGATCAGCCCCTGATCTCTGCCCACCTGGTGGCCTGCCCTCCAAGGCCACGGCAATTCTGTCCAGGGCAGCACCAACTGTTGCCGTGTTGGCCTGGATAGCCAGGGTAAGGGCCCTCACATCCTGCCCAACGCCTGCTGATGTCGTCTGCAGTTCATTTAGGCAGGTTGTGAAAGCCCGGGAGTGGGAGTCCAGGTTCCCCAGCGTATCCTTGATGGAGGACAGGCTCTCCTCCATCCGCACCAATGTCTGGCTGACCTGTCCCAGATGGCGGGTCTGGAGGAACTGGTCCCTTCTCAGGGTGGCGGGCAGGAGATCGGCCAACCCCCTGGTGGTCTGGGATGACATCCTGCCTCCAGCTGATGCTTGTGGCCGGGGAGAAGGGGAGGCCCTTGTGAGGGGAGCCATGTTGGGGGAGGAGGAGGGGGGCTCCCCCTTAGGGAGCCCTGCCTGCTGGCAGCCAGAGGGGAGGAGTCCTCAAAACCCAAACGTCCAGTGCCTGACATGGACTCCTCCTCCTCATGATTCTCCTCCTCCTCATGATTGTCCTGCTCCTCATGATTGTCCTGCTCCTGTTGAACCTCCTCCGCGGACTCCGGCCTTGTTGGGGGGGGGCCTCATTAGGCTGCTGTCCTGGGGTTGGTGCGGTCAGGCCAGATGGCCCTGCACCCTCCTGCACATCTGTGGATGACACAAAACATTCACAGGTTGGAGGATCCACACACTTGCCACATATTCCCTTTCACCCCCTCCCCCACACATGCTATACACCTGATATTAAAAAAAAAAAAATTACCTGGCACCACGGGCTCCGGACTTGAGTCAAAGTCGGGCAGGCCCTCAACTTCATGCCGATGAAAGGTCAGGGCCACCGCACGCTCCTCCGCTGTCAGGCTAATACGGCATGGTGGGCCCCCTCCTGTGCCCCTGGCATGGGCATGCATTCTGGCCAACTTCTTTTTGACCAGACGCCGGAGGTCATTGATTTTTTTGTCAATCCCAGACCTGGTCCGTGTCTCCCCCTGCCCCGCAGAATTCACCTGGTCAGTGATCCTATCCAATATCTCCCTCCTCCTGGCCGGGGTGGTGTTGGCACTCTCTGGGCCGTGGAGGTAACGCCCATACTCGCTAATGGCCCGGGCAAGAATCTGTTTTTCCACAATTGTAAAATTCAGCTTGCGTTTTCTCTCACTCATCCTTCCAAAAAAAAAAAATCCCAGTCAACAAAATTCACGCACACAAACAAGCACAACCAATCAAAAAAAAAACACACACAGAGAGAAAACGACTCAGCAAGAAACAGTCCCCAAAAAACAAAACAAAAATACAGCAGAAAAAGAAACAAAAAGAAATATATCAATCAAACAAACAGTCTCTCAAACACTTATCAAAAACCACTTTCAAAAATCTACTACCAAACACCTGATCACACAGAACACTAATCTGACAACTACAAAATACACCGCAACGAACAACAAGAACAAAAGCACTTTGTTAAATGGGAAGGGACAAAGGGATGTACTTTGCAAAGGAAGTGCGTTTGTGTGTGTCTATTTATGCTGTTTGCGTAGTTCACAACGTTGCCCTAGTCCATTTCCAATTTCACTGATTGCGCCGCTCCCGAGTTGTGAGCATGCGCACATCGGAGCTGACATGGTCTCGTTCAAGCGCGCATGCGCGAGCCGGCCGGCCCTTCATTTGCATGGGGTCACGGCTCATTTCAATGTAACACGCCCACGTCCTTCCCAATTTGTATTACTCCTCCTTACGCCTCTGGAAAAACGTTACGTATGCGCAATTTCCTGCGCAAAAGCTACGAGAATAGGGTGATTACGCGGCAAAATTGCGCAAGTCTAACGTAAAGGCGGTGCGCTACGCCGGTCCAATAATGTGCAGATGTACGTGAATCTGGGCCTTTGTGTCTAATCTGCTTGCAATGTTATGTGCAAAAGTGCAATTTTTTTTTTCTGGTTTGACTCCACAGTTTCCTTCAACGCCACAGAAATGGCAGACTGTGGCTTCCCAATTTGCTGAGCGGTGGGACTTTCCCAACTGCGGAGGGGCAATCGATGGGAAACATGTCCACATCGCCGACCACCCCACTCAAGGTCATACTATTTTAAATATAAGGGGTTTTATAGTATTGTGATGATGGCGGTGGTGTCGGCAACATATGAGTTTTTATATGTGGATGTGGGAATAAATGGCTGGATGTCGGATGGTGGAGTCTTTGCCCAGACTAAGTTTTTTAGACAGCTCCAGAGTGGTGGCTTGGGATTGCCACCTGCTGAGGATAATGTGGAAGGACTCCTGTTTGTCTTCGTCGCTGATGAAGCATTTGGTCTGGGCGAACACCTAATAAGGCCATTCCGCATGTGGAGGGTTTTCAACTAACGGCTGGCCAGCAGTGTTGTAAGTAACGGAGTTACAATAAACGCAGTTACCTAACGCAGCCCCTTTTGAGGGTAACGAGTAATCTACCTGATTACTCTTCCCCTCACGGTAACGCAGTTCCCATTACTTGGGCGGCGTTACCGCAATTACATCTACCGCCACTTGATGGCAGCAGAGTAATTGCTTCTGCCGGTGCTGTGAACATGAATATGGGTGGAAATCCGCTTTAGAATCATGTGACCGCTGTGATGGCCTGTCACAGCGGTCTGAAAACTCCCAATCGCAAGGAGCCCTGGATACAATGAGCCCCATCCGCCTCACACTGGCCTATCACCGGGGAACAACTGACATCGATCACACACACTGTGTGCGCAACCTGATCAATGACCTGGGGAACACATGGAAGGAACAAAATGTTCCACAGAACAAACGTTCCCTATACAACACAGTGTACACAGCGACATCTAGTGGTCAACATGGTAAGTGCAGGACACCTATACAGACCAATGATCAGCAGGTTATTTTTGGTCAGTGATTTCATCTCTTCATCAGACAACAAAAAAAAATCTGACATCCCCATTCCAGATCCCTTGCATCCAATAAAGCTTATATAAGATAAATAAAATAATAAACAATAAACTATAGAAAATTCTAATAAAGCCTAATATAAGATTTTAAATTACAGACTCTGTAAACGTCAAGGGAATGTATATTATAAACATACATTTTCGTTTCAAACATTTTATTAAAGTTTAAATAGAAATACAATTAATTTACGTATACATATACGGGGTTGTACAATAAATTTTGAACACAAAATAACAGAAATATGGAGGTAGACAATATATTAACATTGTCATTATATATTCAAGTATCATAATATCAAATAGAATGAGATATAAAGCAGAAACAGGAAAATCGTACATTACTATGTTAGTATCTTGAAGATATAAAGCACAGAATAAACATACATTTTAATCCAGCTTATAATTTGGATGTAATATGTAGCAGATGGATAAGGGTTTTAAGTCCTATTAGCTGCACATACATGGTGGGATGAATGCACCTAGGCTGGGATATACACAAGATCACCATTTGTTTCCAGTTTTCTTCTCTGAAGGATCTGGCATTCTTTTGTCTTGGAGTATTAACTCACTGTTCCCTGACAAGCGCCCGTCATCTGCTTCTCAACAATGCATTGTAGAATATTAAAAAAAAAATTCAGTTACTTTGCTGAGTAACTAATTACTTTTTCAATGTAGTAACTGAGTCACTAACGCAATTACTTTTTCGGAGAAGTCATTTGTAACTGTAACTAATTACTTTTTTAAAGTAAGATGAGCAACACTGCTGGCCAGAGCCAGAAGAGTAGTGGAGAATGCCTTTGGGATAATGGGCAGCCGGTTCTGCCTATTCCTTTAAGGCAATCAACATGGCGCAGTATAAACTGAATCACATTGTGCTAGCATGCTATGTTCTTAACCACTTAAGACCCGGACCAAAATGCAGGTAAAGGACCAGGCCCCTTTTTGCGATTCGGCACTGCGTCGCTTTAACTGACAATTGCGCGGTCGTGCGACGTGGCTCCCAAACAAAATTTGCGTCCTTTTCTTCCCACAAATAGAGCTTTCTTTTGGTGGTATTTGATCGCCTCTGCGATTTTTTTTTTTTGCTCTATATACAAAAATAGAGCGACATTTTTGAAAAAAATACAATATTTTTTACTTTTTGTTATAAGAAAAATCAAATAAACTAAATTTTAGTCAAACATTTAGGCCAAATTTTGTTTAGCCACATGTCTTTAGTAAAAAAAAAATCGCAATAAAAAAAAATAGCTACCTAGTGGGAACAGCGACACTAATACAGCGATCAGAAAAATAATCGCTTAGTGACGCTGGCAATAGGGAGTGAAAGGGTTAACTAGGGCGGTGATCAAGGGGTTAAAACTTTATTAGGGGGGGGGGTACGGGGGCTACCCTGAATCTAACACTAACTGACTGTCACACTGACACTAAATACAGTAATCATACATATATGATACCTGCATTCAGTGACACTGTGACAGGGGGGAGGGGGTGATCGCAAGTGGTTAAGTGTGCCTGCGTGTACTGGTGTCAGTGTAGTGTTGTGCAGACTTACTGTGTGATGTGATCTCTCCTCAGCGGCGGTTGAAAAGAACGCCGAGAGCAGAGATCACATCACTTCCTCCTCCTGTGTTTACACAGGAGGAGGAAATTACACTGCAGGGGAGCGCGCGGATTGGCTGGGAGCGATCCGGAAGAGGTGGACAAAAACGAACTGCCGCCCCCTCAGCACGGATCGCTCCTTTAGCAAACCGGACCGCCGCATGTACCGGGGGGGTCCCGATCGGACCCCCAACCCACGTCAAGGCAGCAACGTATATATACGTTGATGTGCCTGTCCGTGCCATTCTGCCGACGTAAATGTACATGCGGTGGTCCTTAAGGGGTTAATAACTTTTTAAGGAGAAATGCTACAAATTATGTGACCTCAGTTGGGCCCAGTGGCGGCTGGTGCTCACAATGTTTGGGGGGGCGCAAACGAAAAAAAAAATTGCAGCCTCACTGTGCCCGTCAAATGCAGCCACTGTGCCATCAATTGTCACCACTGTGCAATGCCATAAAACGCAGCCACTGTTGTTGCCGGCCCCCCCGAGCCCCGGTTTTACTTACCTGACCCCTCGAAAGTCCCACGCTGGGTCACGAGAGCCTGGCCTCTGATTGGCTAGAGCGGATGGATTGAGAGCAGCGCATCCATTGGCTGGCGCTGCTGTCAATCACACCCAGTGACGCGGCGTGCTGAGGGGCGGGGCCGAGTGATATAGTGAGCTGCTGTGGCTGCTCGCTGTATCACGGGAGCGCGCCCTCAAATACTCACAACCATGCAAGCTCTCTTGCATGAATGTGGTGAGTTCTTGCGGGGAGGACCAGAGACAGCTGCCGAGGCACCCCAGAAGACGTGGATCGGGGCCACTCTGTGTAAAACGAACCGCACAGTGGAGGTAAGTATAACATGTTTGTTATTTTAAAGGAACATTTTTTTTCCTTTATTAAACCTTTAACCAAAAAAAAGCAGAAGATTTGGGATGTGCTTAGAAGCGTTATTGTATAAAACGATTACATCAAGAATTAGTCTACCGCAGATGTTTTATATGTTTTATCCTCACCTCTTTCTTGCTTGTGTCATTGTGGTAGATTAACTTGTGCAGCAGTGCGTGGTGGCCCATCAGCTTCTAACTTCAGCTTGTTAAGTGATTGTAAAGTGTTAAAGTAATTGTAAAGTCTAGTTAAAAAAAATATATACTCACCTCCTCTGTGCAGTGGTTTTGGACAGAGCAGCCCAGATTCTCCTCTTCTCGTGTCCATCTTTACTGCTCCTTGCCCCTTCCCTTATCGAGTGCCCCCACTGTCAGCAGCTTCCTATGGGGGCACCTGAGCAGAGTTACAGCTCTGTGTGTCCATTCGGACATGGAGCCCAGCCCTGACTGACTTTGATTGGAGCCAATGGTACCGCTCCCAGTGAATCATGAGTGTCCTGGATGGCTTAGACATTCATGGACATCGCTGGAGAGAGATGGGGCTCAGGTAAGTATTAAGGGGGTGGGGGGCTGGGAAGGCTGCTACACATAAAGTTTTTTTGTTATCTTAACCACTTGCCTACAGGGCACTTTGACCCCCTTCCTGCCCAGGCCCATATTTAGCTTTCAGCGCTGTCACACTTTTAATGACTAACTGCCCGGTCACGCTACACTGCAACCATGTGAATTTTTATAAATTTCTTCACACAAATAGAGCTTTCTTTTGGTGGTATTTAATTACTGCTGTTTTTTTTTTTATTTTTTACTACTATTTCTGTTGGTACATTTTGTAAATAAGTAATTGATGAGGCAGCACTGATGGGCACTGATAGGCTGCACTGATGGGTACTGATGGGGTGGCACTTATGGGTACTGATGAGGCAGCACTTATGGGCACTGATGAGGAAGCACAAATATGCTGCACTAATGGGCACTGATAGCTGGCACTGATATGTGGCACTGGTGAACACTGATAGGCAGCACTGGTGAGCACTAATATGTGTCACTGATGGGAACTGATAAGTGGCTATGGTGGGCACTGATAGGCGCCACTGATGGGTACTGATGGGTGGCATTGATCGGCATTGAAGAGCAGCAATAATGGGCAGTGATGGGCAGCACTGACTGGCATTACTAATGAGCACTGATTGTGGGCACTGATTGGTGAGCACAGATTGCTGGCACTAGTGGGCACTGATTTCTGGCACTGGTGCTGCTGTATTGTAATTGATTACATGTTTGGATGTCCCCTGCGAGGAGATGCTGCTGATCGGCATTTGCTGGGCACAGTTGGCTGCATTTGCTGGGTACAGTTGGCTGCATATGATGGGCACAGTGGCTGCATTTGATGGGCACAGATGCTGCATATGATGGGCACAGATGCTGCATATGGTAGCACAGTGAGCCTGCATTTGATGTGTTTGTTTCAGTTTGTTTGCGCCCCCCCCCCCCCCATTTTTGCGCACAAGCCGCCACCGATGAGATTATCACACGAATGATTGTCTGTTTTGCTAGTCTCATATCGAAAATAAAAAGTTTACTAAGACCCCTTTGGGCTAAAAATAGCACCTGTAAAGCGCCTGAAAGATGCCTCCCCTGCAGCCCCAGTGTGAGAGCCTGAGTGCTTTCACATTTGGGTGGTGCGCTTGCCAGGGCCGTCTTACTGAACAAGCACCCCTGGGCACAGCCCGGGGGCCTCACGTTCACCTGGGGCCCCATCAGAGCTGGACATCAGAACTGGACAAAGAGCACTAGCCAGGGCCCCGGGGGAGTGCCAGTCAGTGTCTCTGGTGCTGTGGAGAGCCTTAGTTAGCTGGAAGATAAATTCTCCACAGCACCAGAAAGTTCAGAAACACGTTCCGTTGCTCACGGAACATTCGTAGCATACCCGGTGCAGGAAATCCGTATCTTCTCCTCTCTTCCCCCTTCTTTCCAGGCTGCTGAGCCGCTCCATCCTCACTGCTCAATGTGCTGTGACAAGCGTTTGGGAGGTGTGGCTGGTCTAGAAGGTGATCCCCCACGCTGCTCCGTTCCCTTCTCCCGCCCCTCTCTCCCTGCATGTCTGTGAAGGGGATAAGGGGGCGGGAAGATTAAAGAGTCAAAGACAACAAGAAAAGTCACTGACTGAGAGCCCCCTGGGACCATTCAAGTAAGTGAGCACTGTGACCAGACCCCCTCCCCCCTCCTTCTCCCCCCTTCTTCTCCCCCCTCCTTCTCCCCCTCCTTCTCTCCACATTCCTTCTCCTTTCTTCTCCCTTGTCTTCCTTCTCTCCCCCCTCCCCCCCTTCTCTCCCCTCTTCCTTCTTCCTCGCCTTCCTTCTCTCCCCCACTTCCCCCCCTTCTCCTCCCCCTCACCTTCCTTCCCCCCTCATTCTCTCCCCCCTTCCTTCTCCCCCTTTCTTCCCCCCCTCCTTCTCTCCCCTCTTCCCTCTCCCTTGCCTTCCTTCTCTTCCCCACCTCCCCTCTTCCATCTCTCCCCTCCTCTTCCCCCTCCCCTTCCATTTCCCCCCTTCCTTCTCCCTCGCCTTCCTTTTCTCCCCCACCTCCCCCCTGACACACTGTAAAGTAGAAATATTGCACTTCCATTTTTGAGAGTAGGTGCGTAAATTGGGGCAATCTTGTAGGGGCCCCGTAGCATTACTTTGCCCAGGGGTCCATGATGCTATTAAGATGGCCCTGGCACTTGCAGGATGTTAGAAAAAGTCCTGCAAGCAGCATCTTTCGGGCAGTGTGGGAGCGATGTATACACTGCTCCTCCACCGCCCCTGCCATTGAAATCAATGGGCTCCGCTGCCGAATTGCCTACAAATCGCTTTGGCAGTGGCACTTTGCAGGTTTGCAGGTGCTTTTAACGCTTTATTCGGTCGCTAGCGTGTGTTTAAAGCGCCCCGCTAGTAGCTGAAAAGAGCCGCCATAACAGCGGTAAAGCGCCACCATAACAGCGGTAAAGCGCCACTAATTTTAATGCCCCCCATGCTCCAGTTTGAAAATAGTCTAAAGCTACGAAAATTCTCATGTAGCACCCTCTTGTGTGCTAGAAAGTGTAAATAGGTTTCTTTTAGTTTTTTTAAAGCATAGGTAAATTTGGCCTGGCTAAGAGTCAGGCTAGGTTAAATCTGGGTCAGGGTAAGAGACTCAGGGAGGCTGGATGACTGATCAGACAGCACCTCTAGTACCTCCCCTACTTGCTAGAACCTTGGAGAAGCTTCCATAAGAATGGGAAAGTGGTTAGGAAGAGCTGCCTGGAGAATTGTGGATGGCCCCAGCCGATCTCCAGCAAATGGGCTGGCCCATTAAATACTCAGGGTCAGGCTAGCAGGGGCAGTGGACTTTGGATTAAAGCTGGAGTGCTGAGGAGGCTTTCATTGGCCCTTGAGGGTAGCCCCCTAGTCTGGGAGGGTGACCTCCAGTCTGGAGCTTGGGTGCTGGAGGGCAGTGATGCCAATCTACCAGATTGAAATTTACTGGCACGACATCCGAAATTTACTGGCGCAGCCACGTTTTTACTGCCATTTCACAAAACTTACTAAATTAAATTTTTAGGTGAAAATTTCAGTATTTAGGCTACAAACAAGTACACTAGGCAAATAGCAATGTGATTTAACCACTTCAATACCCGCCTATAGTCATATGACATCCACAGATGGGATCTCCCATCCTGGGTGGACGTCATATGACGTCCTGGGCTTTGCGGGGGGATATCTGAACGATGCCTGCAGCTAGAGGCATCATTCAGATATCCTTCTCTTCTGCCGGCGTTTCTGTGCAACATAACAATGATCATAGCCGCAGTTCCGCCTCTTGATCGTTGTTATAGGCGGCAGGAGGGGACATCCCCCTTCCACCGCCATCCGGTGCTTCTCCGGGCTCTTACGTGCCATCGGGGGCCCGGAGAAAGAATCGTCTGGCGCTGGCAGAAAGCATAGAGATGACTGGTGACCAGGTGGTCACCAGTCATCTCTATGACCGTCGGAGGACCCTGGTGCGATGAGTTGACGTCACGCCCGGGTCCCTGTAAGTAAACAAAGCCGAGATTGCGGCTACTAAGCAACAGTAATCATGAGATCGGTGACATTTTTTTCACCGATCTCATGCTTTCCAGCCTGGAGGAGAGATGTGGGGTCTTATTGACCCCGCATCTCTCCATAAAGAGGACCTGTCACACAAATTTTTCTTATTACAAGGGATGTTTACATTCCTTGTAATAGGAATAAAAGTGATTTAGTTACATCACCCCCTGCCTCCATCCCCCTCTGCCACCAACACCCCCTGCCTTCACCCCCTCTGTGGTGCCACAATCTCCCCCTGCCTCCAATCCCCCTCTGCCTCCAATCTCCCCTGCCTCCAATCTCCCCTGCCTCCAATCTCCCCAGCCCCTCTGCCTCCAATCATCCCCTGCCTCCATCGTCCCAGCCTCCATCCCCCTCTGCAGTGCCACCAACATCCCCTGTCTCCATCCCCCACCCTCTGGGGTGCCACCATCCCCCTCTGCGGTGCCACCAACACCCCCTGCCTCCAATCACCCCCTGCCACTAACACCCCCTGCCTTCAATTTCCCCCTGCCTCCATCCCCCTCTGCGGTGCCACCGCAGCCACCATCACCCCCTGCCTCCAATCACCCCTCTGCCTCCAATCTCCATGCGCAGTTCCAAGCCGAACCGATCTCTGCTATTTTTACTTGCAGATTCCCGCAACCACGGACATTTACAAACGGGGGAAAAAAGTGCAGAGGTGGGTGCAGAGGGTGAGGTGGGTGCAGAGTGCAGGGGGTGAGGTGGGTGCAGAGCGCAGGGGGGGCAGAGTGCAGGGGGTGAGGTGGGTGCAGAGTGCAGGGGGAGAGATGGGTGCAGAGTGCAGGAGGTGAGGTGGGTGCAGAGTAGCAGAGTGCAGGGGGTGAGGTGGGTGCAGAGTGCAGGGGGAGAGGTGGGTGCAAAGGTGGGTGCAGAGTACAGATGGTGAGGTGGG
Source organism: Rana kukunoris (assembly GCA_029574335.1). Taxonomy (NCBI): domain Eukaryota; kingdom Metazoa; phylum Chordata; class Amphibia; order Anura; family Ranidae; genus Rana; species Rana kukunoris. The sequence continues at coordinate 235,268,263 of CM056052.1, read as the reverse complement.
TGCAGAGTGCAGGGATGCACGGCTCTCCTCCCCTCCAGATTCAAGTACAGAGCTCCACATTCCACTCTCAACCCAAGTACAGGGCAAAACTCTCCTCCCTCAAAGCCCCAGCCATTCCAGTACAAAGTTTTCCTCTGTCCCAAATGCTACTCACAGAGTCACAGCATGTTATCCAGTCCTCCGATCTCCGTGCAGCATGCCAGTCCGAGGCAGCTTCCCCTGTGCAGATTCCCCACCCCCTTCCTCCTCTGCTCTCATAGAGTGTGTGTACAACAGAATGATCACAGTGGCCGTCGGGAGAGGAGCTCTGTCACATGGAAATACAGAAGCAGCACTGGAGGTGGCCGAACTTTGGCGGGCAGTGCAGGGCTAAGGAGGCGGGCAGCTCAGGGTCCCCCAACAATGACAGGGCCCTGGGCAGCTGCCCCTTTTGACCCGCATTGAAGACGGCCCTGTTCCTAACCTCCTGTAGATCAGTGCCAACCACACTTCCTCTGTATGCAATCCATTGGAAGGTCCCTCTGCAGTTCCGTTACCCATAGCAACATCTCAGGCCTCTTCCTGTACTTCTGCTACTCTTCCCTCTATTTTCCCCAGTACTGTTACTACCTTTCCATCAGCAGTACACTCTGGTCAGCACAATGCAACTATGTGCAGGACTCCAGTATCCAAGTCCAAAAATAAATAAAACTTTTCTCCTGCTCTTACAACTCTGTCCCAATCTATGTTACCTGCTGATGGTGCCCTGTCCTCCTCCATGCTGATGACTGCTGATGACTGCTGTGTTCACTGGTTGCTGTGTATGTTTATTGGTGGGTTTCACTGTACAAAAATATAATTTAATGATAAATAATTTTGTAGCGCTCACCCCCGAAGGAGCCCCTGTTTTTTTTTTGGGATCAGCGTATTAAGTTACCTTGTAGTGTGTCTAGGGGTAGTAGCAGTGAGTAGTAGCAGTGAGCGAATGTCCAGTCACCAAATGGATTTTCAAAATGCTTTATTCCAGGGCCCAACACGGCCAACATCAGCAGGAGATAGGAAAGGTTAATGAAGCAATAGAGAACTTTGCGGTATCAGGCCTGGATAAGAAGTAGAGCAGTCCTGCTCTCAGTAGTAGTAGATACAGTTCGTCGCCACTCTAGCCAGAGTGGGTGAAGTGCCTCCGGACAGACCCTTGTTATAAGCCTGGCAGCCGAAGGTTCACGTTTAAATTGCTGGGAGGGACAAGCCTCTATTACAGGCCTGACTCGGGCCTCTGCCACAGGCCTAGTACTTCAGTACTCAAGAGAACAATTCGGATTGAGCAAATCCTCCCAGTAAATGCAATGAAAAGGGTCACTGGTTGACAGCTGTCATGTACCTGTCAAATCCCGGTGACCAGATCCCCGATGGTTTGTTCAAGCCCTTTTGGATAACCTGCCTCCAGCTTCTCCTCAAGCTGATCCCCCACCGAACGGCATACAGCCTGGGATCTTCTCAGTAAGGTTGGGGAACCAGTAAGCCACTGGGGCCCCTATCAACATCTGGATGGATCTCCATGGAGCAGGCAGCTCCGGCCAGGTGGGCCATGCAGACGGGGTCCGTGGATGCGCGCACCCTGAAGGTGGGTGCCGTACCTGGAACATGGACCCCGAGCAGAAGAAGAATAAGAACAAGGCCCACACACATGGCGTCTGCCAAAGATATACCCCTCCCCAGCATGCCCAGCAAGGGAAAACTCCTCTAATTGGCTGCTGGGGAAAAGCAGCTCCGTCAGAACCCCTCTAGCGCCAACTGTCGCCCAGGGGTGGGATCGCACCCTTGGATCGCAGACTGACCTATAGGACAGTTCTGAAAGAGCAGCAGCCTACAATTTAACAAATTAAGAATGGGAGCAAAATAACTCTCCCATTCACCCACTAACTTTAGCGTAGTGCCCATACTGAAAGTAAGGGGGCGCTACAATTTGTTTGGTCTCAGTTCCCTTGTGTAGCTATGTGTCTGGTCTCCTTAGCCGCTGATTCCTGACACTATGTTTAGTTAGAGGAAGACTGTTATTGAACTGTTGGAATGTACTGTCAAGAATCATTTCATGCCTGGTCTGAAGTTACTGCAAAGATGTGCATGGTGGTATATCGCACATCAGAAGAACAGGGCCTTTTAAGCACACTGGGTGAAGTGGAGAACATGCCGTTGCTATGGGCAAAAAGTGTAAGGCAATAATATGACAGCCAGACAGCGGAAGAGCAGTATCAGCAGGTGACAGGTCTCATGCATAGCGAGGAAAGTGGTTTACTGCCTCCCTTCAAAGTAGCCGGTCCCCTAACATCTGGGAGCACAATTTGTGCAGCAGAGATGCCAGGCAGCTAGCTGTGTGTACAGAAGAAGTTAACCAAGTTAGGTTGTTCCGCAGAAGGTTTGTGCAGTGCCATTGCAGAACATATATTAGTCACTGGGACTGAAGTCACAGGAGAGCTGGACTGGTGGAACCGGACACTCCTCTGTGGTATCTCCTTCAAAATGTCACATTCCAAGCACAAGTGTATGTATCATGGGAAACTGTTATGTGTGCAGCAAAGCCTCAAGATATGATACAGATGCACCAGGGGAACAGCTCACTTCTAAATCAGGGTGCCACCTTAATGTTGAACCCCACAAAAACAAGGCTCCGCTCAGGCCCAGGTATTAGTGCATACACCAGAGGAAGAAAGAGAGTAAACCCCATACACACTATTAGGTCTTGTACACACGACCGGTTTCCTCAGCAGAATCCATCAAGAAACTCGGTGGGAGAGCTTTTTTGCCGAGGAAACCGGTCGTGTGTACGTTTTTCATCGAGGAAACTGTCGAGGAACTCGATGAGCAAAAAAGAGCAAGTTCTCTTTTTCCTCGACGGGAGTCAAATTGGCTCGTCGTGTTCCTCATCGGGCTGCTTTTCGACAAGAAACTTGAGCGTGTGTATGCTAAAAAACCCGTGCACCTTCGGTAAAAGTAGCAATTGTAATAGAAATAGCACATTTGTCACCCTGTAACAGACTGAAAAGTGCAAATGTCTCTTACCAAACTTTTTCCTAACACGCAGTAACATGAGATTAGCAAAAGCAGCCCCTGCTGTTGTATGTGTTGAAGTCACCGCGTTTGAGAACGAGGAGATTTGGTCTTTAACGTGTGTACGCAAAGCAAGCTTGTCGAGTTCCTCGACAAGCCTAACAAGGAACTCGATGAGGAAAACGATGTGTTTCGTCTGACGGGTTCCTCGGTCGTGTGTACGAGGCCTCAGATTTTCTGCAGATTTTAGTCTTTTGTCAAACCTTAACCACTTCAATACCCAGCCATAGAAAATTGACAGCCTGGGATGGGATCTACCATCCTAAGTGGCCGTCAATTGACGGCCTGGTCATTGCAGGCGAATATCTGGATGATGCCTGCAGCCAGAGGCATCATCCAGATATCCTCTTCTTCAGCCGACGATTCTGCACAATGTAAGAACGATCATAGCGGCGGATCCGCCGCTTGATCGTTCTTACAGGCCGCGGGAGGGGACACCCCCCCTCCTCCCGCCGCCATCCGGTGCTTCTCCGGGCTCACCTGTGCCTTCGGGGGCCCGGAGAACGAATCGTTGGCGTCGGCAGGAAGCATAGAGATGACTGGTGACCAGATGGTCACCAGTCATCTCTATGACCGTCGGAGGACCCGGGCGCGATCTGATGACGTCACGCCCGGGTCCCGGTAAGTAAACAAAGCCGCAATTGCGGCTGTAAGTCCCCATTCATGAGATCGGTGAATTTTTTTTCACCGATCTCATGGTTTCCAGCCTGGAGGAGAGATGTGAGGTCTTATTGACCCTGCATCTCTCCATAAAAAGGACCTGTCACACACATTTCCTATTACAAGGGATGTTTACATTCCTTGTAATAGGAATAAAAGTGGAAAAAAAAAAAAAAATGAAAAAAAGTGTAAAAATAAATAAAAAATAAGTCAAAAAAATAAATAAAAGATAAAAAAATAAATTAAAACGCCCCTGTCCCCGATAGCTCGCGTGCAGAAGCGAACGCAAACGCAAGTCCCGCCGACATATGTAAACGCCGTTTAAACCACATAAGTGAGGTATTGCCGCGTGCGTTAGAGTGCCAACAACGAATCTAGCACTAGATCTCCTCTGTAAATCTAAACTGTAACCCGTAAAAAATAAATAAAGCGTTCCCTATGGAGATTTTTAAGTACCGAAGTTTGGCGCCATTCCATGAGTGTGCGCATAATTAAAGCGTGACATGTTGGGTATCTATTTACTCGGTGTAACATAATCTTTCACATAATACAAAAAAATTGGGCTAACTGTACTGTTTTGTTATTTTTTTAATTCATGAAATTTTTTTTTTTTACAAAAAAAGGCGTTTGAAAAATAATTGCGTAAATACCGTGCAAGATAAAACTTTGGAATGACCGCCATTTTATTCCCTAGGGTGTCTGCTAAAAAAAACATATATAATGTTTGGGGGTACTGTGTAGTTTTCTAGCAAAAGAATGATGATTATTACATGTAGGAGAGAAGTGTCAGAATAGGCCCGGTATGGAGGTGGTATAAAAGCCTGGTATTGAAGCGGTTAATGCCACGTACACACGATCATCTTTCAGCATGAAAAAAAAATGGAAAATTGTATACTCACCTTTCCGTAATTTTCCTTTCCTGACGCATCTTCATGGCAGCACACACTGGGTTGTGACTCCGCCCCCACAACCTGACAGGATTGGTTAGCTATAAATTTGATTAGGAGACACCCGGCATCATTCTCCGTAAATATCATCATTGAACAACAGGGTGGGCAGTTGTGTGCTGCCATGAAGATGCGTCAGGAAAGGAAAATTACGGAAAGGTGAGTATACAATTTTCCATTTTCCTGACGCATTCATGGCAGCACACACTGGGAAATAACTCGCCAGTCGGGAGGGTTCAATGCAAAGTATTTATTTCTTAGAGAGCAGAAGAATTGGCCCTGAAGATAGATCTGCCAAACTCAGCTGTAGCCAGAAGAGCTGCGTCCACTCTGTAGTGGGAGATGAAGGTATGCCTGGAAGACCAGGTTGCTGCCCTGCAGATGGTTTCTGACGAGACCCCGCAATATGCTGCCCAAGATGTCGCCACTGCCCTGGTTGAATGCGCTCTGATGCCTTCCGGAATCTCCCGCTGTTGAGTAGAGTATGCCCTTCCTATAGTCTTGACTAGCCAAGAGGCGATAGTCCGGGAAGTGGCTGCCTGACCCCGCCTGGCTCCGTGAGGTATAATCAAGAGGGTGTCCGTTGACCGAAGGTGGACGGTGGCCGACAGGTAGCTGGAAAGTGTAGACTTAATGTCCAAGGCATGAGGTTCACCAACTTCGTTAGTAAGGCATGGCAAGATGATGTCCTGACCATAGTGGAAGGCCGAGGTAACTTTAGGGAGGAAACGATCAGAAGGCCTCAACACCACCCTGTCGGGCAGGAAAAGTAAATATGGTTCTTTAGTCATGAGAGCCTGCAGCTCCGACACTCTCCTAGCTGAAGCTACAGCAATGAGGAAGGACAGCTTTAGGGTCAGGTCCCATAAGGAGATTGAGCTGAGTGGAAAAAAAGGAGGATTGGATAGTGCCTCCAGAACCAGTGAAAGGTCCCAGGCCGGAAAGGATGGTCTTCTTGGGGGCCTGATCTTTATACAGGCTTGCACGAACTGGGTGATTAAAGGGTGCAGGGCCCATCTGGTGCCAGTCTTTGCAGACAGAGCGGAGATCTGTACCTTTAGGGTGCTAGAGCTTAGACCCTTGTCGACTCCCGTTTGTAGGAACTCTAGGACCTGGTAAGGCTCTGGCGAGATAGGATTCCAACCTTTAAGTTGTGCCAAGTGGGAGAACCTTTCCCAAATTCTGGTATAAACGGTGTTAGTGGAAACCTTCCTGGCTTGCATCAAAGTTGCTATGACTGCCTGGGAACATCCTTGTTCCCTTAGTCTAGCCCTCTCAACCTCCAGGCTGTCAAGTGGAGCCTGTCGGGGGCTGGATGGAGGAACCGACCTTGGTGTAGGAGGTCTGGTGATGCTGGAAGATGGATTGGAGGTCGGGTATTGAGTTGTAAGAGAGTTGTGAACCACGGCCTCCTTGGCCAAAACGGTATTACCGCAATTACTGTCGCTGATGATCTCCGGAGTCGGCATAGGAATCTCGCTATCAGGGGGGTCGGGGGAAAGACGTACCCCAGGTTGAAGTCCCATGGATGGAGAAGGCAATCTATCCCTTCCGCTGTCGGAAATGGCACTCTGGATAGAAATCTTGAGCACTTGGTATTGGCCGGTGTTGCTGCTAGGTCGATCTCTGGGACCCCCCAGGCCTCCGTCAGAATAGAGAACTCCCGGAGGTTCAAGGACCACTCGTTGTTTGACCAAAGTTCCCTGCTTAGAAAGTCGGCTAGCGTATTCTGAGCCGCTGGAACGTAAACCGCCCGCAGATCCGATAGATGTGCTTGGGCCCACTGCATTATGGGGAGAACCTCCTCCAATAATGTGCGGCTTCGGGTACCGCCTTGCCTCTGGATATAGGCCACCGCCACCCTGTTGTCCATCCGGATTAGGACAGACTTCCCTTGCAGAAGAGGCGCAAATGCTAAGAGGGCTTGGAACGCTGCCCGAAGCTCCAGAATATTTGAGACCACTCCCCGAGCAGGAAAGTGCCACTGTCCCTGGGCCGTCTGATCCTGGTAGTGAGCTCCCCAGCCCTTCTCGCTGGCATCTGACGTCACGACCTCCGGACTCGGGGGAGCTATAGGTCTGAATCTTCTGAGATTGGAAGGCTGAGTCCACCAAAGAAGACTGAGACGCACCTGGCTGGGGATATTGATGGGTTGGTGCATTGAGGCTCCATCCCATTGTCTGAGAAGGGTGTTTTGTAAGGATCTCATTTGCCACTGGGACCACTGGATCATGGGTATGGTTGAAGACATAGAGCCCAGCATGCTGAGGCAGGTTCTGGCTGACGGGGATCTGGAAGATAGTAGACTTCGTACCTTCCGAGCTAGGGGTTGCACCTTTTCTAGGGGCAGTTGCACCCTGTTCTGTTTCGTGTCCATCTCTGCTCCGAGGAATGTCATCAATTGTAAAGGATGGAGGCTGCTCTTCTGCCAATTGATTAACCACCCGAAGTTCTGAAGGGTTGTGATTAGGATCTTCCGCTGGAGGAGGAGAGTCTCTCGATTTGCTGCCAGGAGCAGTATGTCGTCCAAATAATGATGAACCCGCAAGCCCCTCTTTCTGAGGAGTGCTATGAGCGGGAGGAGGACCTTGGTGAACGTCCTGGGTGCCGAAGAGATGCCGAAGGGTAGGCATCGGAACTGAAATTGGTGCTGGCTGATGGAAAAGCGCAGGTATTTCTGAAAGGCTGGGTGGATTGGCACGTGAAGGTAAGCGTCCGACAGGTCGACAGACAGCATCCAATCTCCTAGGTTCACTGCTAGAAGGATAGACTGGAGACTCTCCATCTTGAAAGCCTCTATCTGGATTTTTTTGTTGAGGCGTTTGAGGTCCAATACGGGGCGAAGATCCCCTGATTTTTTTCGCACCAAAAATAGAGGGGAATAAAACCCCCTGCCCCTTTGGTGAGAAGGAACTTCCACGACTGCTTCCTTTCGGATTAGATCTGAGATATATTGAATGAGAAGTTTTCGCTTGTGCAGGGAGGAAGGAATTTTGGTGGGTTGGAAGACCCTGTGAGGTAATGCCCCCATGAAATTCCATCTGTGGCCTAGTTTGATCGTGGAAAGGGCCCATGGGTCTTCTATGTGCTCTGACCAAACTTGCGCGAATTTCCTGAGCCTGGCGCCCACCTGAGCTGGGTGGGCAGGCAAGCTTTCAAAAGGACTTTTGCTGATCCCCTGTGGAAATGGCCTTGGTCTTCTGAGACCGAGCAAAGGGGGGGCGAGTAGTTCTCCTATCTCTTCTGAATTCCCTGCCTGGACGATAGGCTCTGGCTTCTCTGTATCTATCAGGCAGATTATGCCTGAAGGTAGGTCCCCTCTGGGGCTTAGGCCTCCTGTCAGAGGGGATAAGCCCTGACTTTCCTCCCGTAACTTTGGAGATCGCCGAGTCTAATTTTGCGCCGAACAGGTTTATGCCATCATATGGTATTTTACACCAATTGGTTTTAGAGGTCGCGTCGGCGACCCAGGGTTTCAGCCATAGGGCTCTGCGGGCCATTACCGAAGCAAACATGGAACGAGCCGAGGAACGGATGACATCTACTGAGGCTCCTGCCACAAAGTCTCCCGCTAGCCTGATTTCTTGTAAGGACGATATTACTTCCTCCAGGTCGGTGCCCTCTAGGAGAGACTTCTCTGCGTTGGCCGCCCATGTGGATATGGCTCTGGCAACAGCAGCCGTGGCAATAGCTGGTCTACATGCTCCTCCTGCTGAAGAGTAAGCTTTCTTCAACTCCAAGTCCATCCTGCGGTCAAGAACGTCTCGGAACGAGACTGCGTCCTCTATTGGTAGAGTGACATGCCGGGCGAGCCGCATCAGGGACGAGTCCACAACCGGAGGGTTGATAAGGGAAGAAACTTTAGACTCCATTAGAGGGTATAGCTTGGCGAGTTTATTAGAGAGACCAGGTCGTTTATCAGGTTTTTCCCACTCATCTTTAATGAGATCCTCCAATTCCTCTATGAAGGGAAACAGCTCGGGATCCTTCCTTAATTCAGGAAAATACTTCCCAATCTTTGGTTCTGCTACGGGTTCCTCCCAGCCTATGGTCTCTTTAACAGAGCGTGCAAAGGGTTCAACTAGGCTGAAGTCAAATCCCGATCTAATCTCATGCTCTTCATGATCGGATAGGTTCCCCGCTAGCTGGGCGTAAGGGCCAAAAGCTGAGGAGGTGCCAGGGGTGGGATCGTCACTGGCCGTAGGGACCAAAGTCCAGCTTGATTCTCGTACCGGCTCTTGAGCAATGTCTTTAGCTATCCTGGCGTCCGCCTCTGTCTCTCCGACTGCCTCTTTAAGGCAGGTGCGACAGGCTAATTTCCCTGGCAATGCAATAGCACCGCACACCCAGCAGGCATTAGCCGCAGGACGGGTATGGTGGCGTTCGCGGTGCAATGAGGGGGACCGTCTCCGGTGAGACCTGCTGTGGCGAGATCGGCTGCGCCGTGATCGGCTATGTCTAGACCGATGGTAGCGGGAGGAAGATCTTGATCGGCTTCTGCGGGACCTCCTGCTTGATGTACGCCTGGATCTCTCCCTGCGCCGTGGGCTCGCATCTCTGGGCCTGGTGGGACTGCAAGAAAAAAAGCAGTGCTTAGTGGCCGGCTCTCTTTTTGTCTCTTCAGTACTTACCCCTATGATGGCCTCCATACCTCGTTTGTTGGCAGTGGTCTGCTAGGGCAGTGGGCTCCATGAAGTGTACTGACACAGTTTTTTGGAAGCAGCAGCTGGAGGAGGCAAAAGGGTGGAAAAGGGTTAGAAAAAGGTGAGGGAAAGAACTGTTCCCAAGAGGGGGAAGAGATTCAGTCACCTAGGACGAAAATTCCAGAAGAATTGGGGCAAAGCAGCAGCCTTGAGAGGAAAAGGGAAAAAGAGCTGTTTAAATCTGGCGCCGCCGTCGCGGCGCTGATGACGTCATCGCGCATGCGCAGAAGCGCCGCGCGCGGCCCGTCGCCATTTTGGATGAGGGCAGAAGAGACTGCCAACCTCATCGCTCCGCTGCGCGCATGCGCAGAGCGGCCAGGGGGGGCGCGGCGGAGCAGAGAGACGTGGGACAGCAGAGCCCAGCAAGCCTGCTGATTAAAAAAGGTGAGAGCAAGGGGGAAAACCAAAAAAAAAAAAAAGGTTGAAAGTAATGTGAAAACTAGCCAGGAGATATATAGCCACCGGACCTAAGGGGAGCCATGCCAATATATAAGCTCATTTAGAGCTTGTGTAAAGCCAGGTATTGCCGGGATTTAACCCCTGAGACCACCAGAGCGGGGCTCCCCCCATAAAGCTCCTTTAGAGACTGTACAGGGGGGACTTCCAAACAGGAGAGGCTGAACCTGCTGGGGCGATAGCGGTAGGAGACAAGCTGTACGTCCATGTCCTGTTCAGGTGAGGATAAAAAAAGAGAATGATGCCGGGTGTCTCCTAATCAAATTTACAGGGAGTGCAGAATTATTAGGCAAGTTGTATTTTTGAGGATTAATTTTATTATTGAACAACAACCATGTTCTCAATGAACCCAAAAAACTCATTAATATCAAATCTGAATATTTTTGGAAGTAGTTTTTAGTTTGTTGTTAGTTTTAGCTATTTTAGGGGGATATCTGTCTGTGCAGGTGACTATTACTGTGCATAATTATTAGGCAACTTAACAAAAAACAAATATATACCCATTTCAATTATTTATTTTTACCAGTGAAACCAATATAACATCTCAACATTCACAAATATACATTTCTGACATTCAAAAACAAAACAAAAACAAATCAGTGACCAATATAGCCACCTTTCTTTGCAAGGACACTCAAAAGCCTGCCATCCATGGATTCTGTCAGTGTTTTGATCTGTTCACCATCAACATTGCGTGCAGCAGCAACCACAGCCTCCCAGACACTGTTCAGAGAGGTGTACTGTTTTCCCTCCTTGTAAATCTCACATTTGATGATGGACCACAGGTTCTCAATGGGGTTCAGATCAGGTAAACAAGGAGGCCATGTCATTAGTTTTTCTTCTTTTATACCCTTTCTTGCCAGCCACGCTGTGGAGTACTTGGACGCGTGTGATGGAGCATTGTCCTGCATGAAAATCATGTTTTTCTTGAAGGATGCAGACTTCTTCCTGTACCACTGCTTGAAGAAGGTGTCTTCCAGAAACTGGCAGGAGGACTGGGAGTTGAGCTTGACTTCATCCTCAACCCGAAAAGGCCCCACAAGCTCATCTTTGATGATACCAGCCCAAACCAGTACTCCACCTCCACCTTGCTGGCGTCTGAGTTGGACTGGAGCTCTCTGCCCTTTACCAATCCAGCCACGGGCCCATCCATCTGGCCCATCAAGACTCACTCATTTCATCAGTCCATAAAACCTTAGAAAAATCAGTCTTGAGATATTTCTTGGCCCAGTCTTGACGTTTCAGCTTGTGTCTTGTTCAGTGGTGGTCGTCTTTCAGCCTTTCTTACCTTGGCCATGTCTCTGAGTTTTGCACACCTTGTGCTTTTGGGCACTCCAGTGATGTTGCAGCTCTGAAATATGGCCAAACTGGTGGCAAGTGGCATCTTGGCAGCTGCACGCTTGACTTTTCTCAGTTCATGGGCAGTTATTTTGCGCCTTGGCTTTTCCACACGCTTCTTGCGACCCTGTTGACTATTTTGAATGAAACGCTTGATTGTTCGATGATCACGCTTCAGAAGCTTTGCAATTTTAAGAGTGCTGCATCCCTCTGCAAGATATCTCACTATTTTTGACGTTTCTGAGCCTGTCAAGTCCTTCTTTTGACCCATTTTGCCAAAGGAAAGGAAGTTGCCTAATAATTATGCACACCCGATATAGGGTGTTGATGTCATTAGACCACACCCCTTCTCATTACAGAGATGTACATCACCTAATATGCTTAATTGGTAGTAGGCTTTCGAGCCTACACAGCTTGGAGTAAGACAACATGCATAAAGAGGATGATGTGGTCAAAATACTCATTTGCCTAATAATTCTGCACTCCCTGTATAGCTAACCAATCCTGTCAGGTTGTGGGGGCGGAGTCACAACCCAGTGTGTGCTGCCATGAATGCGTCAGGAAACGTTGTTTTTCAGCATGTCCAAAAAAACAAAGTTTTTCCAACTTCATCATTAAAAACGATGTTGCCCACACACCATCGTTTAAAAAAAATGATGAACGAAGCGCGGTGACGTACAACACGTACGATGGCATTCTAAAGGGGAAGTTCTATTCGCCTTTGGGATGCTTTAGCTGATTCCTTGTTAGTAAAAGATGATTCAAGCTTTTCTGTCTGTTACAGCGTGATGAATGTGCTTACTCCATTATGAACGGTAGTTTTATCAGAACGAGCGCTCCCGTCTCATAACTTGCTTCTGAGCATGCACACGATCATTTTTTACAACCCGAAAAATTACATTGTTTAAAACTACGTTAAAAAATGCAGCATGTTCGAAAAAAAAAAAAATCAGTTTTTAGAACCTGAAAAATGATGTGTAGCCCACACACGATCATTTTAAATGACGTTTTTCAAACAACGTTTTTTTTTCATGCCGAAAAATGATCTTAAGAGTTTCAATTCGTATGCAATCAAGCAGGCCCTTGCACTACATGGTTTTGGTAAATCTGACAAAAATCTGCAGAAAATCTAATAGTGTGTACGGGGTCTATGTAATTCTAGTATGTAAGGTTATACTAATGCCTACAGGAGATTGAACACTGGCAAACAAAAGCTGTTACTCGGTTAGGGTAAATCTTTTCATCCCAAGCATGCTTCAGTTTTTTGCAAAAGCAGTAGAAGGAAAGATAAAATGATAGTGGGGTAGGACCTCTTTCCCTAAATGAACTCCAAGGAATGGATTTAGGGTAAGTAAAATATCCTATTTTCTTAATTGTTTTTTAACCACTTCAATACAGAGCATTAATATATCCTTCCTGCCCAGACCAATTTTCAGCTTTCAGTGCTCTCACACTTTGAATGACAATTACTCAGTCATGGTACATTGTATCCAAACACATTTTTTATCATTTTGTTCTCACAAACAGAGCTTTCTTTTGGTGGTATTTAATCGCCGCTGGGTTTTTTCTTTTTTTGCAATGTAAGCAAAAAAGGAGAGAACATTTTAAAAAATAAAACACTTTTTTTTTAGTTTCTATCTTAAAATTTTGCAAAGAAAGAATTTTTCTTCAGAAATTTGGGCCAAAATGTATACTGCTACATATCTTTGATAAAAATAACCAAAATTAGTGGATATTATTTGGTCTCTGTGAACGTTATAGAGTCTACAAGCTATGGTGCAATTCATTGAAAAATTATCACATCTGATCACAGCTGATGTACTGAAGTCCTATCATTTCTTGAGACCCTAACAATCCAGGAAAGTACAGATACCCCCCAAATTACCCTTTTTTGGAAAGTAGACATTCCAAGTTATTTAGTAAGAGGAATGGTGAATTTTTTGAAGTTGTAATTTTTTTCCCACAATTCTTGGGAAAATTAAGATTTTTTTTTTTTTTACACAAAATTGTCATAATAACAAGTTAGTTCTCTCACACATCACATGCATACTTACAATGACACCCCAAAATACATTCTGCTGCTCCTCCTGAGTATGACGATACCACATTTGTGGGACTTTTACACAGCCTGGCCACATACAGAGGCCGAACATTGAAGTAGCACCTTTAGGCGTTCTAGGAGCATAAATTACACATCTAATCTCTCAACTACCAGTTACACTTTTGAAGGCCCTGGAGCACCAGGACAATGGAAAAGCCCACAAAATGACCCCATTTTGGAAAGCTAAAACCCCAACGTATAATATAAGAGGCATAAATAGTCTTTTAAACGATCCATTTTTTTCCAGAAGTTTTTGGAAATTGTGGGAAAAAAATGAAAACACTTTTTTTTTTACACAAAGTTGTCCATTTATAAGATATTTCTAACACATAGCATGTACATGGAAAAAAATTACACCCCATAATATATTCTGCTACTCCTCCTGAGTATGGCAATACCACATTTGTAAGACTTTTACACAGCCTGGCCACATACAGAAGTCCAACATCCAAGTAGCACCTCCAGGCGTTCTAGGAGCATAAATTACACACACAAATTCCTGCCAACCTATGACATTGTTGAAGGTCCTTCATATTTCTAACCCATATCATGTACTGTACATACCAATTACAAACCAAAATACATTCTTCTGAGTAAAGAGTAAAGAAAAGATTACCTGCTGTCTTAGTGGTGCAGTGGTCCACAGAGGAGCGCATCAGTCCAGGTAGCAGGCAGATGTGGTCAGCAGCAGCGAAAGGATCGTCCATGCAGCAGGCAGGAATACTGTCCATAGTACATGCAGCAGGCAGAGATATGGTTAGTGCATCTCAGATGCACTACGCCAACGTAGTACGGTATTCTCGCAGCAAATGTGCTCCAAGATGCGCCAGCATAGCGGAAATTCATCGGCGTAATCCGGCGCAACTCCAAAGTAGGAGGGAAGTGGGCGTGTTGCATTCTAATGAAGCGTGACCCCATGCAAATGAACGCCGGGACGAACGGAGCATGCGTCATGACGTGGATGACCCGCGCCGTGACGTGGATGACCCGCGCCGTGATGTGGATGCCTTCTGCGCATGGGCAAAGCCTCCCTACGATTCGCCGGCACTGTGTATACAATGCGCCCACACATGCGCCCGTGCAGCGCAAAAGTCTCCCATTTTTTGGATTGACACAGGAAATCTTTTGCATGACCATGGCTGCTATTGGGAAGGAAAGGAGAAAGAAGAATTTCTCCCCAGAGGAGAGGGCCATCGTCATCGCGGCAATGGAAAAAAAGGATTTTTAATAAACAGCTTACCTGTAAAATCCTTTTCTTGAAATACATCACGGGACACAGAGCGCATAGCCATTACACATGGGTTATATGGGTACCTTCAGGTGATGGACACTGGTGTAATCAATTTCACAGGAAGTTTCCTCCCTATATAACCCCCTCCCACTGGGAGTGCTTCAGTTTTGTAGCAAGCAATTCCTCCGAGGTTACACAATGTTCCCCAAAAGAGGGGTGGGAGCTCTGTGTCCCGTGATGTACTTCAAGAAAAGGATTTTACAGGTAAGCTGTTTATTAAAAATCCTTTTTTCCTTATGGTACATCACGGGACACAGAGCGCATAGCCATTACACATGGGATGTCCCAAAGCAATGCTCTATGAAGGGAGGGAGACCGTAAGGCCAAGAATAGCCAAACAAAAAAATTATCAGGAAGTAAAGTAGCTCCACCAACAGAAAAAAGGGGGCGTGAACCGGGCCAGAGGATTCTATACTGCTGCCCGTAGTACCGCCTGCCCAAATGCTGCGTCCGTACCCTTTGCGACGTCCAACTTATAAAATTTAGTAAACGTATGTACGGAAGACCAGGTTGCCGCCTTGCAAACCTGTGCCATAGAGATCTGATGGTGTGCTGCCCAGGAGGCACTCATGGGCCTCGTAGAATGAGCCTTAACTGATAAGGGTGGTGGAACGCGCTTCAGACCATAGGCCTGAAAAATCAGCTGCTTAATCCACCTAGCCAAGGAAGACTTGGCAGCCGGCTGACCCTTCTTGGGGCCATCCGGAAGAACAAAAAGCACATCTGTTTTCCGAATCTTCTCTGTAGCCTTGAGATAGACCCTCATGGCTCGAACCACATCCAAAGTATGAAGCAGTCTTTCCTCTCTGGACTGGGGACTAGGAAAGAAGGATGGTAGGACTAGGTCCTGATTCAAGTGGAAACTGGATATGACCTTAGGAAGGAAAGCAGGCTGAGGACGCAGAACCACTCTGTCCTTATGCAGAATAAGGTATGGCTCCCTGCATGACAAGGCTGCCAGCTCGGAAACCCTTCTGGCCGAAGCCATAGCCACCAAGAAAACCAACTTTCGGGTTAGTAGCACAAGAGGGATTTCTGTCAGAGGTTCAAACGGCTGTCTTTGTAAAGCTGACAAGACCAGATTTAAATTCCAGGGGCAGAGGGGAGCTCTAATAGGGGGATTAACATGCAAGACCCCCTGCAAGAAGGTTTTCATAAGCGAATGGGTGGCCAAGGGTCTTTGAAACCATATCGATAAAGCCGACACCTGCCCCTTTAGAGTACTAAGAGCCAACCCTTTGTCAACGCCAACCTGGAGGAATCGCAAAATCCTGTCAATAAAAAACTTTCGAGGATGCCATTTTTGAGACTCGCACCACTCCACATAGGTCCTCCAGACTCTGTAATAAATATTTCTAGAGACTGGTTTCCTAGCCTGAATCAACGTAGATATGACCTGAGCTGAGAGGCCTCTGCCCTTAAGAATTAGGGATTCAGCCGCCAAGCCGTCAAATTTAGCTGCTGTGAAGCAGGGTGGCAGATTGGGCCCTGAGACAGCAGATCTGGGCGCAGGGGGAGCGGCCACGGCGCCCCGACTGACATCCTCACGATGAGTGCATACCAAGCCCTCCTGGGCCAGGCTGGGGCCACCAGGATCACAGGCCTGTGCTCCACCCTGATCCTCCGTAGAAGGCGGGGAATCATCTGCAGTGGAGGGAACGCATACAGGAGAGAAAACTGGTGACAGGGGCAAACCAACGCATCGGTCCCGTAGGCCGAGGGATCCCTGGCTCGGGATATGAATTTGTCCAACTTTTTGTTGGATCTCGTTGCCATAATGTCCACATCTGGAACTCCGAATCTTAGGCAAATCTCTTGGAATACCTGGGGGTGAAGAGACCACTCCCCCGGGAGCAACTGTTGATGACTCAAAAAATCTGCTTGAGAATTGTCTATCCCTGGGATGAACACCGCCGAGATGCAGGGTACATGGGCTTCGGCCCATGAGAAAATCAGGTTTACTTCCCTTTGGGCCGCTAGGCTCCTCGTGCCCCCCTGGTGGTTTATGTATGCCACCGCAGTGGCATTGTCGGACTGTATCCTTACTGGCAGACCCTGAAGGGGAAGAGTCCAAGCGACCAGGGCCAACCTGACAGGCTGGCATCCGTGGCTACTATCTTCCACGTGATGGGGCAAAAGGATTTCCCCATTGACAAATTTTGAGGGACCAGCCACCAGAACAGGCTGCGCCGGACCCCTGGGGAGAGAACTAACGGACGATCTAACGCCTGAATGGACTTGTTCCAAGCAGAGAGAATGGCTGCCTGGAGATATCTGGTATGGATCTGGGCGTAGGGCACTGCCTCGAAGGCAGCCACCATCTTCCCCAGCAGTCGCATACATAGGCGAATAGTCGGCCTCTTCTTGCCTAAGACCACTTGAACTGCTTGAGTTATTGATCTGACCTTTGCTTGAGGTAAAAATATCCTCTGGCAGTCTGTATCTAGCCGAAGGCCTAGATATTCCAACTGCTTTGTGGGTTGCAATATCGATTTCTCTTGGTTCACAATCCACCCGAATTCCACTAGATGCCGAACTGTGCGAACTACTGCATGATTGAGGTTGGAAGCTGATCTGTCGATAACCAGAAGATCGTCCAGGTATGCCAGGACCAAAATGCCTTCTGTCCTTAGGATGGCTAGCACCGGGGCTAACACCTTTGTGAATACCCGCGGAGCTGTTGCCAACCCGAAAGGGAGGGCTAGGAACTGGTAATGACGGTGATCTATCATAAAACGAAGAAACTTGTGATGTGCCGGGTAGATCGGCACGTGCAGATACGCATCCTTTATGTCTATAGATGCTAGAAAGTCGTCTTGATGTAGGCTGGCTGCCACTGAACGTATGGACTCCATACGAAAGATCTGAATCTTTAGAAAGCGATTTAGGCGTTTGAGGTCTAAGATAGGCCTGACGTCGCCATTGGGTTTTGGTATTATGAAAAGGTTGGAATAGAATCCCAGACCCCATTCCTGGGTTGGTACTTCTACAATTACTCCTTGGAGCAAGAGGCGATCCAATGCCTTTACAAGAGAGGCCCTCTTTAATGGGTCGCTTGGAAGACTTGACCCCTGAAAATGAGGAGGGGGGACTTCCCGAAACTCTAGCTTGTAGCCTGTGGCTACCACGGACCGTACCCAAGAGTCGGGAATTCTGGCCTCCCACACTTCGGAGAAAAACCGAAGCCTTCCCCCACCCAAGAGAGTGGGGCGCCCCTTCATGAATCTGACTTGATGACTGGTTTAACCGGCTTTCGAGACCATGGCCTCTTGCCTGCCGTGGCTTGTCCTTGTGGGCGGCTATTAAATGCTGAACGCCCGGGAGGCCGTCGATACTGACGGGAAGTTGAAGGGGCCGAGCCTGCGAAGGCCTGTCGCTTAAACGCGGGCCCACGCGGTCTTTTCTTGACAGGTAAGAAAGAACTTTTACCACTTGATATGGTCTGGATATATTTATCTAGGTCTTCACCGAATAGTCTCCCACCATGAAAGGGAAATCCTGCTAAAAGCTTTTTGCAGGGTGCCTCTGCTGACCAGTTCTTCAGCCACAAAAGGCGACCAATAGCAGAGATAAACGGGACGCCTGTTGAATGGAGTCCTTAATAGCATCTACTGCAAAGCAGAGATCCCTTGGGAGGTCAGCCAATTCACGAGCTTGCTGAGCCGGTATGTCCCTTAATATTTGTTTAGTCTGATCCTTTAAAGCCTGACAAACGCCAATGGCTGCCACCGCTGGCTGAACCACGGCACCTACTGTGGTAAAAGAAGCCTTCAGTAGGGTCTCCAATTTTTTGTCGACCGGATCTTTAAACATCTGGACATTTTCAACCGGACAGGTCAGGGATTTATTCACACAGGAAATGGCTGCGTCCACGGTAGGGAGTCCCCATTTCTTTGCAAATTCCTCTTCCATAGGATAGAGAATCGTGAACCTTTTAGGAGGGATAAAAATCCTATCAGGTCGAGTCCAATCCTGAAATATCACGCTCTCAAGAAGGGGGTGAACCGGAAAAGACGCACAACTCAATGGTGCCTTCAAGGAACCTAAAGAGGATACTGCGGGGGCTAATTGTTCTGACACTGAAAGTTTAAAAGCAGTGCGAACCATATCTGTCAGAGACTGGATCCACAGGCTCTCCGCTTGAGAAGCCGAAAAAAATTCATCTACAGTGGAACCCTCAATGTCTGAACCGTCGGGACTTGGGTCCGCTTGATCCCCTTGTGGGTCCAATTCCTCCGAAGAGAGGACCTCTGCATCTGAAAACACCAATCTAGGTGACGGGGATCTAGCCCGCTTACCTCCTGGCAAAGAGCGGGCAATTAAAGCAGTTAACCTTTCCTCTAGCCCACCCAGGGTGGTCGCTAGCCTTTCTTCCGTAACGTAAACGGGAATGGGTTGATTGGGGGCCGCCTCTGCCCCTAGCACCCTCAATGGCTCCTGCAACATGCTGTTCGGTGGTCTATCTGGTGAGGATAGGACCGCTGGAGCCTGGCCCAAATCCTCTGACCCCGACGGAGACCCCTTTTGTTTTTTGGTACCTTTTGCAGCCTTAGCTGGTCCCGATCCCTTGGGAGCCATTGCACAACCCTGAGACACCCATATAGCCAACACTCAACTGTTGTAGCTAGAAGTGAACCATTAATAAGAACAGGCTATGGTAAAAAAATTCAAATTTCCATACGCCCGAGAAGGCGGCAATACCGAGAAAGTCCTGTGAGTATTGCCACACCAATGCCCGTTAGCTGGAGCCCAAGGTTGCACCGACTCAGATACTGCCAGATCTAAGGCTGAGTCCCTTTTAAGAAAACATTTTTTTTTTGGTCAGTATGGTGCTAAGTCCAGACCTGAAGATCCACAAACCACCACTAGGTGTCACCGTATAGCCAGAAATGGCTCAGCTGCGCGCTCTGTGTCCTCGGCCTCCTCTGCTCTCAGGAGGGAATGACCAGCCAGGAAATGCTTTGCTGCTTTTACTGAGACCTGACGCTGCTGACGCTGGCCCCCCCCACGCACGCTGACGCTGTAAAAGGCGGCGCGCCCCCCCCACGCTGAAACCAACATGGAGGAAGCAGAAAGCAGAGGAGAAGCATGGACCAGCGCTAGCAGCCCACCAGACACCAGGCAAGACACTAATACTTATTGTAGTGCACACACAGAGGAAGCTGTCCCCATAGGCTTCCTAAGACACAGGAGTTTTGCCAGCATTTCCTCCTTATAGCACGTGGCTGCAGTATCATGCTAACGGGCAGATCTGGGGGAGTAGCACATACATATCTTTTAAAAGCATACATATACCTACATGTTATCTGGGTAAACATTAGTACATCCCATCCTGCCTCAAAAGACATAGTGGAGATAGTGGCTGATGCGCAAGCATACCATTAGCCAACCCAGAACCCCCAGGGGGATACCTACTGTCGAACCAAGTCCCGCAGGTTCCCTCTTACCTGCTCCACGCCACAGGGTATTGCAAAATGCAAGAGGCCCAATCTTCCCCCATCTTCGTGGGTATTGTCTTGGACCTTCAGGGACCGGGGTCCTGTGTTAAGGAACCCACACACCTGGACCTATATAGCATCCTGGCATCAGTAGCGTTTAGTTCTTGGAAGAGACTAAGGCACTGGAGCCCAGAATCCAGCCCTCCAAGGAGAGGCATTATAGGCAAAACCCCACTCCAGCAGGGCCCGGGTACCGTACACCTTGGCTTTGAAGCACTTCGGACGGATCCGGCTAGCTATCCTGGGTCCCGAGACCTCCGAGGGACAGCTAGACGTGACCAACACCTAAGACACTGGCGAAAAAACTGAAGCACTCCCAGTGGGAGGGGGTTATATAGGGAGGAAACTTCCTATGAAATTGATTACACCAGTGTCCATCACCTGAAGGTACCCATATAACCCATGTGTAATGGCTATGCACTCTGTGTCCCGTGATGTACGATAAAGAAAGTATGATTCCCGGCTCCATGGTGCTGACAGTGCGCGGACCAGCAAGTCCCGGAAGGATGAAATCCTGATGAAGGTGGCTTGCAAGGTGAATGCCCTCTCACACGAGATCCGGACACCACAGGACATAAAAAAAAAATGAATGACCTGCGGCGTCTCGTGAAGGGCAAACTGGCAACGATTTCACGCCATGCCAGGGGCACTGGAGGGGGCCCACCCTACAATGTCCGCCTTAATGAGGAGGAGAAGGTGGTCTCCCACTGCCTGCAGAGGGAGCAGGTGGAGGGAGTCGGGGGCTACGAGTCTGAAAAGCCAGCCATGAGGACAGGTAAGTGTGTTTTATATACTATCTGTTGTGTAGCATGTGTGGGGGTGGAAGGGAACATGTGCCAAGTGTGTGGGTCCACCAACATGTGCATCTTTTGTGTCATCCACAGATGTGCAGGACGGAGCGGGGCCATCTGTTGCTGCCAGGGCCCGTCAGGATCCATCCCCCGAGCATCCAGTCCCTCTGGCTGCCCCCCTGGAAGAGGCCTTGTTGGAGGGAAGTGGGCACACCTCTACGGAGGAGGTGGTTGAGGAGGAGCTTGTCGACCAGGACCAGGAGCTCTACCTGGTTTTGGAGGAGGACCATGGGTTGCCCGGACCAGCCCAAGCCACCACCCCATATAGCTCCAGCCCATCAGGGTATAACCCCAACCTCTCCAGTCCCTCCGATTCCATCCCCCTCATCTCCGGCCCCTCAACATCCTCCCCATATGCCAGGTCCCCAGCCACTCCCAGGAAGGCGACTCGCAAGATGAGGGGTGTTCCCCAGATCATGCCGGAACAGCTGGCCAGACAGCAGGACCAGCAGAATCGGCACCTTGCAGATGTTGTTGGGGAGATGAGGCGCCTGGCCGACAGCCTGGCCTCCTCGGGACACCTAACGGATGCCATCCTAGATGTCGCTGGCAACAGCGCAGCGACGGTCACCAGCCTGGGGGAGCGGCAAGCGACCACCTCAGACCTTGTGGGGGAGGTCAAAGCCCTGCGGCTTGCGCCTTGGAGGGCATGCATGCAGCCAGGGAGGGACGTGGGGATCCTACTCCTCCACCTGCTACCCCACTCCCCCACCTGAGGCTGCCCCCAGGCAAGTGAGGGCCAGGAGCCTTGGCACCAGGCGGAGCCCACGCCAGGCCCAGTAATTTTTGGTTTGTTCTTTTTTGCTCTGGTGAAGAGCTTTTTATGTTATTTTTTGCTCTGGTGAAGAGCTTTTTATGTTATTTTTTGCTCTGGTGAAGAGCTTTTTATGTTATTTTTTGCTCTGGCGAAGAGCTTTTTTTCTTTTTCTTGATACTGCACACAGTGCAGTGTGAATGGTGTGTGAATGTGGGGGTGGCACTCCTGCCAGTAAGGGGTGTCACCCTCGGCCATTGGGGAGAAGTTATCCCCACGGCTGTGTGAATGGTGTATGAATGGACAGCAACATCATTGGGGCCTTGACGCGGCGTTGCTGCTCCCAAGTCCTACATGCTGGACTTGGGCTAATCCAATGTGATATGGATGTGGTGTGTGTGCTAGGGACCACAGTGGTGTGCATGCGTGCATTGTCTGTGTGCCATGATGATTGTGTGTGTTTAATGGTCAAAGATTCGTAACACGAGGCAACTCCTGACTGCTCTTTCATCAGCAGACGAGGTCTCCTCTGGCAGGGGGGGCTGTCTGGTTGGGGGATCAGGTCATCACGTAGGGCAATCTGCAGGCCCTTTCTCATGGCAAAGTTGTGCAGAATGCAACATGCACCGATGATCTGACACACAAAGTTTGGGGAATACAAGAGGGCACCCCCGGACCTATCTAGGCATCGGAAACGGGACTTCAGGAGGCCAAATGTGCGCTCAACCACTGCACGGGTTTTGATATGTGCTTCATTGTATCTTCTCTCTCCTCTGGTTTGGGGATTCCGGAAAGGAGTCATGAGATGGGGTCCAAGTACATATGCTGCGCCACCTGGAAGGGAAAAGATAGGAGGATGTTAGTAGTGCATGTGCCCCTTGTGATGAGTGCATCATGGGGGGGACAGTCATGCCTGATACCCATGTCACTCACCAACCAGCCAGCTGTCCCCATACATGTTCTGCTCAAAATCTGCTGGGATGGTGCTTTGACGGTATATGTAGCTGTCATGGCTGGACCCGGGGTCTTTGGCACGGACGTGCCATATGAGGTATTTGGCATCAGTTATCACCTGTACGTTGATGGAATGCCAATGCTTCCGATTGCGGTAAATGTGCTCTGTGGCACGGGGGGCCTGTAGTACCACATGTGTGCAATCAATGGCCCCGATGGTGCGTGGGAATCTGGCAAGTCTGTAGAAATCTGTCATTGCCTTCTGCCGCAGTTGCTCAGTGGTGGGTCTGATGATGTGGTGGGACATGCGTCTGAGGATTGCGGGGATAACCTGGTGCAGACATCTGCTCATGCTGGTTTGTGACATCCCAGCCACCACTCCATTTGTACGCTGGAATGATCCACTGGCCAGGAAATGGAGTGTTGCCAGTACCTTGACCAGTGGCTGCAGTGCATGTGAGCAATATGTCTGGCTGGTGATGTCATCCTGCATGGCTGTGGTTATTTCCAGGATGGCAGCAGGGCTGAATCTGAAGATGCGATACACCTCCTCCTCACCCATGCCAAAGAGGCTCATGCGCGCTGGGTAGATCCTCTCACGTGCCCCCCTCCTCCTCCTCCTCCTTCTATGCTCCTCTTCCTCTGCCCTTCTACCTGGGCATCGTAGCTGAAAAAATTGGCATATGGTGGATGGGCTTTTTAGACCAATACGAATGAACTTCATTTTTTTTTTGTAAGCCCCATTGTCAGCGTTAGGCCTAAAAACAATCTCATATCCTCCATTGTTAGGGGTCTCCATACAAAGGGACGGGCATAGCATGAGTTGGGGTTGTTTTGTATGTACTGACGTGAAAAAAGATTTGTTTGGTCTATGATGGTTTGAAGGAACTCATTAGGGAAAAATAAATTAAAAAAATCAATTTCAGAGAAACCTTCGGTGTTGGGCTGCACACTTGGCTGTGCTGTGAAAGGGGGGATTGTGGCTGACCCTGTGCTTAAAGGCAGCCACAACGGGTTGGCTAAGCCATCTGGTAGATGGGTTTGGGACCTACTTCCTCGGCGTGGAATTCCAGAGCTTGTACTGGGCCCTTCCTCCTGGGGTATAGTGCCGTTAGCATTTGCTGATTGGCCACTGGGGTGTCCGGCACTGCTGGTAGCTGCCTGGGGTTCTTTTTGGATGGACTACTTCCTCCTCCGATTCGGATGTACTGACTTGGGGGGGCTCGTATTCGGAACCTGAATCGAAAATGGACTCAGTACTGTGATGGGGCAGTGAGAGCTCCCCGCTGCTCTCATCAGTCTGGGTTAGAATTTGGTATGCCTCTTCTGTGGTAAATAATTTTCTGGACATGGTGGCTGTATGACATGGCTGCACGATAGGGACTAATTGGCTCTACGCCAGCTAGAAATTGGCTGCTGGGCTCACGGGAAGGGTACTCCTAATGGAGGTGACAGGTACTCCTGATGGAGGTGACAGGTGACAGGTACTCCTGATGGAGCTCACGGGACAGGTACTCCTGATGGAGCTCACGGGTACTCGGGTACTTCTGATGGAGATGACAGGTACTCTTGATGGGGGTGACAGGTGCTCTTGATGTGGGTGACGGGTACTCAGGTACTCTTGATGGAGGTGACGGGTACTTCTGATGGGGGTGACAGGTACTCCTTTTTTATGGGGGTGACAGGTACTCAGGTACTCCTGATGGAGGTGACAGGTGACAGGTACTCCTGATGGAGCTCACGGGACAGGTACTCCTGATGGAGCTCACGGGTACTCGGGTACTTCTGATGGAGATGACAGGTACTCTTGATGGGGGTGACAGGTGCTCTTGATGTGGGTGACGGGTACTCAGGTACTCTTGATGGAGGTGACGGGTACTTCTGATGGGGGTGACAGGTACTCCTTTTTTATGGGGGTGACAGGTACTCAGGTACTCCTGATGGAGGTGACAATTACCCTTGATGGGGGTGACGGGTACTCAGGTACTCCTAATGGAGGCGACGGGTACTCAGGTACTCCTGATGGAGGCGACAAGTACTCCTGATGGGGGCGACAGGTACTGAGGTACTCCTGATGGGGGGTGAAGGGTACTCAGGTACTCTTGATGGGGGTGACGGGGACTCGGGTACTCTTGATGGGGGGGGGGTGACGGGTACTCGGTTGCTCTTGATGGGGGTGACGGGGACTCGGGTACTCTTGATGGGGGGTGACGGGTACTCGGGTACTCTTGATGGCGGGGTGACGGGGGGTGACAGGTACTCTTGATGGGGGGGGTGACAGGTACTCTTGATGGGGGTGACAGGTACTCTTAATGGCGGTGACAGGTACTCGGGTACTTTTGATGGGGGGGGTGACAGGTACTCTTTATTCGCGGGGGGGGGGGGGGCAATCTGGACACTTTACCAACTGTACACTTTACACTGGGTAACTGTAACTCACTGGTTGCTGATATCTCCTTCTCACACAGGGGATCGGTGTGTGAGGAGGAGAGCCCAGAGACAGCACAGGTTACAGGGATGTTTGTTTACATTTGTGACCGGATGTGATTGGACACACAGCTGGTCACGTGGTAAAGAGCCAAATTCATTGGCTCTTTACCCAATCGGGACTAGGCTATGGTCCTAGGGGACGAGCCTTGTGCCCGATCACCGCAATGCGCACGTCCGTCCGATCGCCACGCTGCACTGCACGCCCCCAGGACCGAGCACGCCTGCTTACTTGTGAAAGTGACCGGCTGTGATTGGAAACAACCGGTCACGTGGTAAAAGAGACATTTTTATTGGTTCTTTACCGCGATCGGGGACGGGCTGTCTTAGAGGTACC